>HG993128.1:44356817-44956817 GCA_905231855.2 Eristalis tenax | reverse complement strand
TTGGGCCGGAGAATTGTTAAGCGCACTGAATCCGATCTTGACAGCATAATTAACAGGGGAAAGAACAATGGAGTGGAACTGCTTCAAACACTCAATGCTGCCTGCGAACCCTTGTGTATCAACGCAACACTTAGTTGGAACGATCATCATATTTGAGGTCGCCAAAAATGCTGCGAAATGCTTAGGTTTCCTCAATCGATGTAAGAAATACTTCACCCCTTCTGATTTGGCTTTCATTTATAAGGCGTATATACGCCCCAAACTTGAGTACAACGCTCATATCTGGCCTATCTGGCCCCCCAAAACTACCCTGCACCTATTAGATAGAATACAAAAGCGAGCGATAAAACTTCTAGGGGACAACAATACTGCAATAGTCACTTGACTTGTTCGAACATCGACGTACCGTCTCGTCTCTATCCGTATTTTATCGCTATTTTAACAAACGATGCTCAAGTGAGCTTGCCAACTGCATTCCTCCTCTCCATGAATTCACCCGCAATACCCGTCTCGCAAGGAATGCTCATCAGTTTACCCTTAAGCCTACTTTCGAACGCACAGTTAAATTTAGAGACTCGTTCATTAGCCGCACGACACGAATATGGAACTCTCTTCCCAGCCTAATATTTCCCCCAGAATACAATCCGCAGATATTTAAAACCAATGTGCACAGGTACCTCCTCTCCCTTTCTCCCTCTACACCTTCGGCCCGTGCTGTGTCTTGAACCCGGACACTTAAGGGTACTAAAAATCCCTTGTGCTCGCGCAAATTATAAAAAAAACAATCGAGCTATGCTTGCGATTTATTAAATTTGTGCTTTGTGAACAAGCGTTTTTCGCACGCTTCAACCATTTTACGATGGTCATGATTGACCTACTGAGCAAGCACTTCCAGTCATAGTGACGAAATTTAGCAACAATTTGACCCTGTCCCTGTCCCCTGGACATCAAGCACACCTATACGGAGAGTGAGTACAGAGGGACGTGTCGTATCGGTATCTGCCAGTGTCAATGAATGCAGTGACTTGTTAGCCTTCATTCGCAACAATTGGGATTGTGTTACTCGACTACAGTTATTTTGCCCAAAATTCATGACCTGATCTTGGTTCAACATTCTAGCAAGACCGTGCTTCATGCCACACAGATAGTCGATGGACAATTTCAGTCCATGCTGAACGCTCGCGATCACAAGAACGTTCAAAATCGCGTGCAAGTGCTGTCATACGGAGACAACTTTGACATCGTTTGCTTGCATACAGCGAGCTAGCATTCGCGGCGGCCAAAATGGATTAAGCGATGAATGAGGACAATACGAAGTATACGCTGTCTCTAAGTGAGAACGAAGTAGGCGTGGTGACATGGGCAATCTCAGAAAAGAAGTATTATGGAGATGCCCAACTTCACAGCTGATCAACCCCTAGTCCATCGACGATTTTCCCAGACTTTTTAACAGTTATTCATGAATTTTTGATAGTTGTTCACGAAATAACGTAAATACCGTTCTCTGATTTGGCTTTGGAACAAAATATAAAAAAATGGTTGTCAAAAATCCCTTTCATACTTCCGTCCCTTTCATACTTCATTTCTGGGCAATCTGAAAAGCAGATGAAGAAGCCCCAGGATTTTTTTTCAATTTAAAAGTTCTAAATCCTTGGTCCTGTTTGCGTTGATGGTCTTTAGAGACGAAGATTCAACCGCGAACTGTACGGTGACATGAGTCTAGCCATGCGCCTACGGATTCAACGTCTTAGATGCCTAGACCATGTGGAGCCCAAGGGATTCGTGGAGCCCAAGAATTCTTGTATGCGCATCAGTGGAACAACGCAATAGGCCCATGAATCCCATGACACACGCAAGTGCAGAAGGACCTCAGCCAACTTGGCGTGACTAAAGATCGTGCCAGCGGAGAGGATTGACGTTAAAGACCCATGTCTATAGAGGTCTGTAGCACCATGAAAAATAATTTCCACGGCTCCTCTTCACTCTGGTCATTGAAAAAGGTCAAAGAGTTTAACTGTTGGCCGCTCAGAGTCGGCATTAAACTGTAGGTCACTTACACTCGTGAGAGATCAAGAGCACGCAAAATACTAGTGGTTGCTGAGAAGATAGGTCCTGGCTCTAGATGGGCTGTACCGCCACCCATATTATTATATTACATGGGATGTGGTGGCCTACGCATCAACTGCAAACCTCTCTATAGACTGCTGCTGATGGCATGCGTGTGTATCAGCGAGGAGTTAAGAAAAATCATCTTCAATCGATAGACTTAATCGACAGACAGTGGCCAGCATGTCGGCTTAAACCGCTCACCGGATGACACCTATCTCATGATACCTGAGCTCCACTTCGAGAAGAATTCCTCAAGCAACAGTGCCCCCAGATCAACTGGAAGTCTGAACACCAGACTCTGGACGGATCTCTGGGACTCTTCGCGGATGGATCGAAAATGGGTGAAGGCGTGGCGAGGGTGTTGACTCTAAGGATGTAAATATTCAACTGTCCTTCCGACTGCCAAATCACTGATGTGTCTTTCAGTCAGAAGCTATATGGACAAAGAAAGCTTTGTCCTGGCTAAAAAAAAAACAATGCCATGACATCTGTTCTGACAGCTAGTCCGCCATCAAATTTCTGAGTGCAGTCACATTCATCTCAAAGATGAATGCCGCCCATCTCTCTACGAGATGACCAAGTACTTAAGCATCCAACTTATGTGGGTGTCAAGATAATGTAACTTTCCAGAGAATTGTGAAGCGATTGAGAGACCTGCACCGTATGGAGACCTGCACCAAAACGTCTTCTGAAACTCGAAACGCTTGCTTTTGCAAGGTCACCTCTCGATCCCAAACGCTCGCATAGCCTGACCATAATGAATAGGCAGAGTCTTAGAACCACTATCGGCGTAACCGGGCCCTATGCCATTGTAACTTACCCCGCTAGATCAGGCCGGACCCACAATGACTTCTGTAGAAGCTCCAGAGACGAGGACGAGGAGCACGCTATTGTGCAGCGCCCTCTCCCTTCGGAGAAGAAGTCACTTAGACGTCTTCTCATTTGACTACCTGTCCAAACTAAGTGGCATTCGTGTGAGTCGTCTAGCATTTCGGGGTTTGGATCGATTAGAAGACGTGGTAACACAACGGCGGCCTAAGTGTGGCTTCTGTCAACGAGCAGTCAGCCACTCGAACCTGTGTAAACGTTTTTCGAAACCTTGACACGGCAGCGCAGAAAGGGAGTACCATCAGCATCATGTTAACCCTGGAATGGCCTGAATGCTGAAGCATATCCTCTTCCCTCCATGAATTCAAACATATTTTGTCACACTTCAACGCCCCAAGACGCAGCCTTACTGCTGTCGTTTGCAGAACAGATTGTTAATCACATTAACTGCAATTACGGTTTCTAATTATCCGTTATTATATAGAACGCATTTATCTGCCTACCGTCGTAAAGCGCATCTCCTTCACTTGACACTTGCACAGTTTGCAAAAACATCTGCAAGACCAGCAACCCCAGTCAAAGCAAACGAATCAAAAACTTGATGAATTTTCAGAGCAAAAACATCAAGGTGACATTGAACTGAGTGCATGCCACTATCTCGGCAGATTGACAAGCGCCCGGGATGCATGCAACTTTACTGCTGCCTCCTCCTCCTCATCCGCCACTCATCTGGCACTTGACCTTAACCTAAGGCACACGGTGACATTTCCATTCATTGACAGCTGAAGATGGTATTTAGAGACATGCCATGTCACGCGGTGCATTCAAGCACTTCAGTGCTCCCTTATGTGAGAAAAACTTGCTCTCCGTCGAGAGTCGGTTCTCGTCAGCGGTGTGGTGGTGGTGGCGTAACAAATAGATAAAAAATAAAACAGCAACAGCAAAAATTCTTGCGACGAAGCGCAAACCCAAGTCACTTGTCAGCCACGAAGCAACCGCCACGCCACACAAAAGCCCAGACAACCCGGTAGCCGAGCAAATCGAAAGCCATACAAAGGAATGTGCGTTTCTTCTTGGCTTGGCATGCTTGAGTGATTTTTCCCCTCTGTTTAATCTCGTGGGTACTTGAAGATGATGAGGGAAAAGGCAAGAAATGAGCGGCATCATTGCCCACAACAGTGGCGGCGCAGAGGCACTGGTGCTTGTGAAGTGCAATTCCGGTATCACAACTTCATCCCCTTGGCATTGCAAGCGAAGCGCATCGTCGTCCGCGACCCCCGTCTGTCTGATGGTGGAACAAACTCGCTCCGGCTTCAGTCGTCCTGCTGTTCGGTAAATATATACCCGTTCGTTGTGAAGGTAAATAAAGGGAGGATGGGACAAGAAGGGCCCACCATTCCGGTTGGCAAGCGAAGTTACCTTGAACCGGTTACGCACTTTGAGTCTCCCCGGGCGAAGAAGAAATAAAAACAAACCACCGCGCGCAAATAGTGTCATTGCCAACAGAAAACAGAAATTCCTAAAAAACCGATGCACAACAACAAACAAAAGCAGGAATTCCTAAGGGCTTCCATCTCGCCGATGCGAGTCCTGACAAAAAAAAAAAAACAAATATTCCGGTTTCCGGCGGAATCCGCTTCGGTTTTCACTTTTTTCGTTTTCCGGCGCCCTCCTCGCCCTTTCTGCACAGATTTGGTGTTTTTGTATATGGCACTACAACTTTGATTTCTGGCGCACATACCACCGTTGAAAGTGAATCTCTTTTCCACTTGATTGTATTGCTTTTTTCCGCGTTACTCGATGTGTTGTTGTTCTGCAGGCTCTACTGACGGGAAGTGTGGTCTTTGTTGGAAACAATAGAATAAACAAGGTAAGGGTAAAACTGGTTCCCATTGTTTGACCGTGGCGCAGTCAGAAATGGTAGGGACCGCTCAGTTACCTGCGAATGCATGACTGGAGGACGAGGGCTGAGTTTTTAATTGAGGTTAAGGTAGTCTGGGCGGTGTGGCGTGCTCTCTTCGCCAGAGAACAATCGGATGAATTTGGAGAAAGTAGAAGAGGATCAACTGGGATGAATACCAATAAACGGACGTGATTCTATTTGCAGCCGCTTTGAATCCCGCTTAAGTGAACAATTTCCGGACAGTGTTCGTGCAGTGTGCAATCCAGTTAATGGCAGATAAGGGAACTGAGGCGGCAACACATTTGAATGTAAATCGAGCAGTAAATTGTTGTGTTTGATCCCTCCGGCTTGAGGTGAGGCAATGGTGGTTGGCGCTACCTGTCTCTGAGTCTCTCTGAGTGAACCTACTTTTAATGCCGCTACTTCATGAAGAACTTGATTTTGTAATCTATTCTTAGCAGTTGAACATCACCAAAGCCGTAATCCCTCGACGTAATTAGGAATGAAGCTCCTTTCGGAATTTGAATGTCTGACATTCAGATGCTGGGCGTTTCCCTGCACAGGCGGACAAAGGGGCGGGTGTAGGAGTCCATTCCAAGGTCTCTCCTTCTGACCACTGTGGTGTCGGGCATAACTAAGGGGGCAACCAGCACACCTAGACCATGTTGGTCCATTGTGATGCCCACAGCCAGACCTCTTCCACCGATCGACGACTTCAGTGATAGAGCCGTTAATTTGTTGTCAGATTTGAAAACCAGAGAAAAGCAGATAAACGTCGATTCGAACCGGGGACCCCACTAACCCCCACTTAAGCAACTGTGCCATCCAGTCGATCATTGCGATACGAGAAGGACTTCCCTGTATCAAGAACTATGAAGTATCCAAAAGGGACATCCAGTCCGTAGTGCAGTCAGGACAGACCAGGAAAGCCTGGACAGACCATTGGAAAGCCGTTCAACTCCCTAGGTGTGATACAGCTTCTCTAACACCAGACCCCTTGCCGATCGCTTGAGCTAATGGCTTTTTATGATAAGGAGACACCACCTGCCTTAAAGCAACGGAAATATGGCCTAAGTGTGACTGCTTTCTGTAATCAGTCCCTAGTACCAACCATAATCTAGACAGTGTCACCTGTTTTGTGATTTTTGTTTCTACTAAATTTGTACTTCAATGTATTGTTCGAATTTTGCCGTGATCAGTGGCTTGTAACATCCTTCAAATGCCCTCCACGGGAGTTACTGCAAAAAAAAGTAAGTTAACACGCTCTCAAAGTTGCAGAGTGTGTGAACAGCCAGACGGTAGCTCAGCTTTTAAGCCGAGCAAAGAATCCGACACCACCGTGGGAGCGTCGCCGACCATCCAACGTAGAACCGAATAACATCAAGGCCATCGTTCAACGACATCGAACGATTAGAATGAATAGAGTAAGTTTACTTTTAAGTTGACTTCGGGCTGAGTAACGTCAGCAGTTTAATTTTAATAAATAAGATCCCTCATAGAGGGGAACGAAAAAGAATACGTGTTTAATTTGAAAAAGTTAGTTTTCGGAAAGCTAAAGCGACCACTGAGATCGATTGCACTTTTACGTGATTGCCCTAATGCAGTGGTTTTCAAACTGTAGGACCACTAGGGGGTCGCTGAGAGTTCCTTGGGAGATCGCTTTCACAAGCTCGTAAGAATAGTCCTGTGATAAAAAAAAATAAACAAAACACAACAGTTTTAGTGCGACATATGTAATAATATTAAATGTAATAATAAAATAAATAATTGATAAAATCATTTGCAAAAACATTGAAGAGAATGTGACTTTATAAAGCTATGAAGTGGCGATTGGCAGCAACAACCGCAAAGCCTCGCTTGCCAGCTCAGGAAACCCTTCTCTTTTCTTTACCCAGAAGTTGTCAATAGTCTCTAAATTGAATTTCATCCTCAGCATGTCATGTCATGCAGCTTAATCTAGCAGATTGTCCTGTATCTTCATTGATGGTAGATCGGCGAGTATTGACTGGGGACAAAAAGGGATTTAATATCCACCTTCGTCCATTTCCATTTTTAGAGTCCAGTTGTGGAAACTAACTTTATATTCTCGTCTCTAAATTACGCAAACTCTGTACCATGAGATGAACTTTGAGGGCTTACTGACATCGATTTATCTGAAAAAATAAGGGAAAATAATCAAAAATGTTTGTTCGTAAGGACTTTGACCACAAGCAAGGTTATTTTAAAAGTCAAGTGATCTCCAGATTTTGAATCTTGTAAGAACATCAATAATTGAGCTTTTAATTCCTTCTTCTTCTTCTTCTTCTTTTTTGTTTGGCGCTACAGTCCTGAGTGGACCTGTGCCTTAACCCACAAGCTTCTGCAGCTGCCTCCAGTTGCGCACACCAAGTTGGTTGAGGTCCCTTTCCACTTGTGCGCGCCATCTCGTTCGAGGACGTCCTCTGTTGCGTTGTTCCATTAGCTCGGGATCGAAGACTCTACGGCCGGAGCTGTGGTGTCCATCCACTCTACAAGACCTAGTAATTTTAAGCGTTGCATGCGAAGACGCTGAACTAGGTGCTCGCCGCTGTACAGCCCGCACAGTTCATGATTGAATCTTCCCCGCCAGACGCCACCAAAGCAAACAGGACCAAAAATCGCACGCAAAACGGCCAAGAGTTTCTTCATCCGCTCTCAATAGCGTCCGTGTCTCTACGTCATAGAGCAGGACATGGATGATAAGCGCGTTATAGAAAGTCAACTTGGTGTGTCGATAGATGGCTCTGATACTCAACAGCCGCTTGAGCTGAAACAGCTATGTCACGCTGAATGTCACTGTCGTCCGCGTAAGCAAGCAGTTGAACGAACTGTGGGAAATAGTTCTCAACCGGAATAGAAATGCGAGCGTTGTCGTGATGGAAAATTATTGCCTCGTGTCTGGTCACATATTCCGGGCGTTTTTCGGTTTTAGCAAGCTCATAATAAAGGGTGATTTTTTAAAAGCTTTAGGAAAGTTTTTCAAAAAAAAAAAAAACACATAAAATTCAGAAAAATGCGCTCCATACAATTTAATGTTTGAAGATTATTTCATGCAAATGTTGACCTTGACTGCGCCTCAAATGGCCCATCCGCTTAGTCCAATTTTGGCATACTCTTTCCAACATTTCGGCCGGTATCTCACGAATAAATGCTTCAGTGTTGTCTTCCAATGCGTCAGTTGAAGCGGGCTTGTCTGTATAGACATGAGCTTTAACACAGCCCCACAAAAAATAGTCTAAAATCGCACGATCTAGGCGGCCAATTGACCGGTCCCGAACGTGAAATAAAATGTTCACCGAACTCGCCTTTCAATAAGTCCATTGTTGCGTGTGCTGTGTGGCATGTGGCACCGTCTTGCTGAAACCACATGTCATGCAAGAAAAGCTCTGGCATTTTGGGCAAAACAAAGTTGGATATCATCTCACGGTAGCGCTCACCATTCACAGTTACGTTACGATTCGCATCATCTTTGAAGAAGTACGGTCCAATGATGCCACCAGCCCATAAACCGCACCAAACTGTGACATTTCCTGGATGCATTGGTAGCTCTTGCAATGCTTCTGGCCGATATTCACTCCAAAATCGACAATTCTGCTTATTTACGTACCCATTGAGCCAAAAATGAGCTTCGTCTTAAACTGACCATAAAATTGGGGAACTGAGGGGAGGTATAGCCTACCTTTCGATTCAAGATCTCGAGATGTTGCCAATGTGAAATCTTAATATTTTCGACTTCTTCGTGGGCAGTAAATAATACGGATGTACATTCCACATCAAATCGTTACTTTTTCAAAAGTGTAGAATTTCAATCAGAAATAAAGTTCTATAGGGATAGCCCACATGTGACACATTCATAGCGTCGGACTAAACGACTCACAGAATGTCGTTAACACGATATCGTGATTGTCGAAAATCCCTCAATTTCGTCAATGGACGAGTGAAGGCGGATGTCTCTCTATTGTTTGATTTTTGATATCATTGCTACTTAAGTCTGGCATCCACAGACAGTCGACTAAATTCCATTAAAGTATCCAAATGGTTTCTTACTGGCGGATAAGTGGATTACCGTGAATCCCCCATAAGTCCTGTGTCCCTTGTGCGGCTTTTGACAGTTATTGGGTTTGCACGCTATCGTGGTCGATTAGCCATGTACTTTAGTTCTTTTCAGGTTTTCTTCACTTTCAAACAGCGCCACAATCTCTACAGTTCTGCGTCAAGTTGTTGTTTTTGGCCCACCAGGTCGTCTGCCGTCTCCCGCTCGCCGCTTGTTTCTAGCCGCACTTATTTCTCAGAATTTAAAGGCATGAGCAAATGCTCTTCTCGTCAAGGAATTCTGAATAGTTCTTTTCTTGGAACTGGAGCTGTTCTTGAGATCCCAGGGAACCATTTCAGCGAATTGTTCCGATTTCTTCTAAGCACAAGACCTATTCCCAGATCCATCGTCATGGAGTTCCACCTTACTTCGGCTTACACTTATTTAAAAAAAACTCGTATTCAGTGTGAAACGATAATGATGAATCGATAAAAATGTTGTAATAAAAATTGGAGTGGCGCGACAGTCGGAAGTAGACCTGGACTAGCGTGTACAGTACTCACTTTTGTTGTCTCTCATGAGACCTGCAGTTTAATTGCGGTTTCTGAATGTTAGTGTCTGGAAAGTGGTGGGGCAGTGAATTATGAAAGTTGACAAGTTCGGCGATTGAACGTGGCACCCCAAGCGTAGGGGTCGACGCACCAACCCACTTATATTTTTCACTTTTTTTGCGACAGTTCTAAGAATTGGAAGAAGATACACAGTGTCTCCGAATTCAGTCCCGAACTCGATTGATGTCTTTCGGCCCATCGAACCGTTCAGTCAACATGACAATCAAAGCCGTTTCCCAGAAATCCCCGATAAAAACTTTATCTCTCGTCAACACAAAAAATGTGTCCTCCCCCACCGCACGCACTCTAAAACTTTGTGCAAAAATTGACAAATTTACAAAATACTCCCCGTAATGAACGCTTGTGCCCATCATTAGGATCTAATCACATTAAAAATGAAATCCGATAAAAAAAGTTAGCACAGCACACTCGTGCTTACGCACGTAGTGACAGCTTTTTGTGGTATTGTGTAGCCAGGCGCCATCCACCTTCTCGCGGCATAAAGTCTTGGGATTGCTTGAAATTCGGCACACCTACGTGGGCACATTCGCTCGACAGGGCAGAGAGAAACAGTGCAACAGAAGTGACGAGATGTCAGAAGCAGCAGAAGCACAACAAATGCTAATGAATCGTAGGGAAACAGGAGAATGAAAATAATCGATAATTCGATAGCAGTCGCCAGCACTCGCCTCTCCTCTCTTTCTGGATCGGACTGCACTCCGTAGCTGGCTTCTGTCAATTTGGTGTCACCCTGTGGCACAAGCTACAGAGAAATGCACTTCCCCGCCCCGCCGCCGCCATTGCGACATTCCATGTGAACTCTAACAGATAAGTGTTACCAAAAGCAAAATCATATCGGCCAACTCTGGCGGCTCACACACATTCACTCATTCGCCCAGGTATCCAAGCCCGTGTGTGCGTACATGCATGCCATGGATGTGGAGTATATCGCTTACTCTCGAAAAAAGATTCCGAACGTGGGCTTAAACAAATAAGCTTCTTACACGTACACCGGAGCGCGATTATTGTTGTACACGGGTATACACATTGACGGCGCACCGCTCGGCTGCGCTCCAAAGTCGAGAGGTGAGTAGAAGTACAATACTACACTTTGCGGCGGGAGTGTACGATCGCGGGTATGTCTGTGTGGGGGTGAGTATAATGATAAAAAGCATTCCTCACCCCAGCCCGCCGACTTTACGGTCCCAAATCCCCTTGGGATTTGTCTTCTCTTCTGATATTGTATCGATTTTTTTCTCGTCGCTGTTGATTTATAATTTTCATTTATTTTCACAGGTGGCGTATGTAGCTCAAATACTGCCTCACACACGCACAGCCAGAGAGGGCGACCCGCTGCTGGGAATGGTAGTGACGGTGGTGGTGGTAATTGAGATGTTTACTCAGATTAAAGGGTTATGTATCTTTTTTTCTTCGTTTCTGTTTGTAGACTGCCCGTGGGGGTGGCGGGGGATGGCACGGTGTATGTGGGGCAAATACTTTCTGTGATTAGGCGGTTTTTGTGGTTTGGGGAATTTACTACCCGCCTACAATTGGCTGATTTCGACAGCTTTCCATCGTGATTGCATCTGATCGAAATGTTGTGCTCAGATAGGCTAAGCGAGCCTAGATTTTTCTTTGCTTGGTGAGGAGAGAGTTCTATGACCGATTGGCTCGTGGTGTCAAAAGTGCCACCAAGGGAGTCTTGACACATTCGGACATGTGCTTTTTTAATTTTGTCTGCGTAATGCGATTTTCCATAAAAAAACAATTTTTAGTCAGCTTCAAGCGCTGGTCTATAATTCGATCTCGAGCGATTACTAATTTTACATTTGAATAAAACGGCGATATTGTCCACATTTTTAATTCAGCAGCAAGGCCTATCGATGCTGTATGCACTAAAACGTCGTTCAGATGCCCACCGCGGCTTCTCTGGGTGGTGGGTGGTTTGGTTTGGTGCATAAATCCGGCCGAATTTCACCGATGGCACGATTTATCTTGCCTTGGAGGGTCACTGTCAGCTTGTGGCTTATTCGCATAGACCTGCGGCTTCAGAAAACCCACAAGAAAAAGTCTTACGTCAAGAAAGAGTCTTAAAGACGAGTTCTTGTGAGCGAAGCGAAATCGACTGCCTCGGATTCTCCTGGACACTCTCACGGACAGTGGCGAGGATTGTCAGATCTTGGGTGTTGGTCTATCGTCTACTGAACCAGTGGACTCAAATTTAGTCCTCCCGGTAGGACATTTGTGGAACAAAATGGGTGAAGCGCAGAATGTTTACCGCACCCATTTTGACGTCTGAATAAATGACAACCAAATTGATGGATGTAGCTTGGAAAATATGGCCGCTACCAACTGTCAAGTTTGACCGTTTCTACGCATAGCAACAATACGCACATAAGGGGATCGTCGATACCGTGAACCATCACAACACACTGGTTTAAGGATGCGCTGTCATTCACATCACCTTGAAAAGGGAACAGTGATCATCGGCGAATATTATTAAGAGCTTATGGACCCACTGGATTTGAAGCCTATGACCGCCAAGAAATAGATCGGGTGCACGTTAAATTATTCTATTTTCTTAAAAATATTTCCCTCAGCTCTGTACGGCAGAGCTTCCCCTTTCACGATCAAAACTTAACTCACCAATATTCAACTTAGAGCTACTTTTAATAGTACTAGTACATGTTGCTGGCGTGGGTACTCAGATGGCAGATGCATTCCTCGCTGGCGTGGATTCCTCGCGAGGTGACCGTTGCATTCTTCGCTGCCGTGGGTATTCAGGTGACCGATGCATTCTTGTTGGTGTGTCTATTTCACAGACTCTACGTATTCGTTGGGTGGCGTTGCAGCCCATCTAGGGCCAGAGCCTAGCTTCTCAGTAACCAATCGTCTTGTGCGTGATATTGTTCTTTTACGAGTGGAAGGGACCTACAGTTTTATTCCGGCTCCGTATGGGAAATTTGAGAAGCTTTTTCTAGACATTCTCCGTGATTCGAAAGAGGTGGGGCGTAAAAACTATTTTGCTCGTATTGGGAGTCGAACCTGGGCTGCGTGGGGTTCGATGAACCAACCCACAACGCGGCCAGGCCCTTGTGACTATTTTTGGGTGGGATTTGAGTCGAATGAAAGGCCATGAGACAAATGACATTTTTGCGGTTCTTGAGAAAACCTACAATTTCGAGGAAACGAACAAATTTAAATCGAGGCTGGATTAATTCTGTCCATTTAAGATGAGTTTATTTTGAGAAAAAGAACTCTTACTTGCTGAAAAGGAAAATTGTTTGTTCTGAAAGTCATAAACGCGTCTGTAATAATCTCTTCAAACTGCAATGGCAATATTCCTGCACGCCTTGAAAATTCATTCGCGTCCCCTTTGTCTGGGTCCATGTCCAAAACTGGAGCGGTTTGACTTTTCGCTCAGCTCGTCCAAATATGAGCGGCAGATGGTGCTGCCAATTATCGACTATCCATGAAAATATAAAATTCACAATCTAATACTACATTCCACTTAATCGGGGAAGCACAGCTTCGCCAGAATGTCTGACTAAAGCACAATACAATGGTCTGGAGTGGTGTGGAGAATCTGATAGTACACGCTAGCTATCCACACCCTCATCGGCACTAATGACGAGTATTGGAATGCAAGAGGAAGGAGATTACAACTGGATAAATATTCAGTCAGGAAATGAGACACACCTCTGTTAAGGAGAGTAAACAAAATTAGGGAAGAAATGTAGACGTTTTCTGGCATTTCGCCAGTCAATCCGGAAATGTCAAAGGTGGGTGTTCCGAAGTGTGTCACAAAATGAACGTAAAAGTTGCATTAAATAGATCGTTTCAAGACTTTAGGCTGTTCCTTCGAAATTGAACCATAGCAGAAAGTTGAGCAGTACATGGGAACACATTAAATGGCCTCCATGGCCTTGCTGGCATATGTGCACTCTTTTGTTTAAATGTTTGTATTTTGTTGATCAATTTCCTCCTGCAAGCAAGTGCTTGCGATTTTGTTTGCTTTGTCTGGTTGTGGACTTATTTACATGCAGATAATGGAACTGTGGCGTGGGTTGTATGGCACGTGGGACGTCTTCTTTGACAGACCAGTGTGCTGGAGTTTCTGTTAAAAACACTAGGAAAACTCATTGATCTACATTTAAGATCCACTACAGGCTTATCTAAGGTATCTTTGTCTCAACATGCGTACAATAAAGACAGATCTGTAGTAATTGACACTTTGCAGCGTTGAGAAATCCCTAAACTTTAACGAATATAACACGGTTGGTGTCCCATATATAGAAGGTCCCTTCAGGAGGTACCCCATGTAGAAGCAGAACTTGGCGCATTAAAATACCAGTTGCTTACGAGTAAAGTAATTAATCTTGGCAATGTCTCCACACAAAGTTCGACCAGAAGGGGTACACCTCAAAGAGGAGTACTATCCCCTCTTCTCTGGAACCTAGCAGTAAAAAAACGATTGCCTTTGCGGGTGATGCTGCAATAGTCTTCTCAGAAATATATCCCCAAGTCTTAAGGGACCTAATGCAACATGGTCTCAACCTTCTCAACAACTGGCCGACTGCCAATGATTAACGCCTCTTAATGCTCAGAAGATCGAAATCGTCCTTTTCATCTTCACTAGAAAAAATAGAATTGTCTCCTCCTATAGACCTCCTCACTCTAAATGGCACCGGCATTCCGTTCTAGCCTTATCTAGTCTAGATGGCAAACTAAACTGAAGGCTCTGAAGGCAGGCCATTACGGCCTTATATATGAGCAAGAAAGCCTTTGGGAACAAATGAGGTCTTCAACCATATATGATATAATGGCTTTAAATAGCTGCCACTAGACCCATCCTCTTATACGGCCTAGTAGTATGGTGGCCCATACTCAACATCGATACCCACCTCGATAAATTAAGGAAGGGCACAAGCCTGCATCTGCATCTGTGGAGCCCTAAAAACTACGCCCACTGATGCACTGGAAAATGTTCTGAAACTGAAGGATATACCAAAATCCTTCACGAACAAAACCTCACCTCACCACACTTGGATTACACTGAACCACGACACTTCCCAGAGAACAACTTTGAAACCATGATTCCAGACAGAGACCTGTGGTACGCCGGCCCCATACCCTTTGGTAGAGACATACATTTTTACACAGATGGATTTAAGACAGATGACAGAGTCGTAAATGGTGTTTCCTCGGAGTGTCTAAAACAGAACAAATCCGTTAGTCTACCTAATCAATGCAGCGTCTTCCAAGCTAAAGTTGTGGCGATTAGCGAAGCCCTGTCCTGGCTGAGGTGGAACGTGTCCGCCTGCACCTCTCTTAGCGAGACATCCGAACAGTTCAAAATTCGCCTAAGCTGCGTTCCAGACCAGTTCTGGGAAACTGCATGCTGATGCACTCATTAAACGCGGCACTAGACTTCCAGTTGATGAACCCTCTTTTAACATAGGTACCCCTTTGTATACCCTCAAGTTAGAGCTGAATAGTTTATATAGGCCTCATCTTGACCCGAAAAGATCGAATAGCCTGATCCCTCTAAAGAGATCCAAAATTAGCACTGCAGTGGGAAAAATCACTGGACACTGCCTACGAACAACGTCTAGGCCTATTCTCCAACGACTTCTGCCTTTGGAGCCGCCTAGACGAAGAGGGGGACGAAAGCATCCGCTCTTGCCTCAACTAGGAAAGCCACTTTAGGCTCTTACTTCTACGACAATCTAAACGACCTCAAATAACCGCAAAAAACCGGTCAACTCATCATTCAAGTTTGTTGAGAAATCTGGCTGACTCTCATAATTCACTGCAGCCCTCTCTTGAAACCCACTTTTGGGCCTCTTTTTACGTACCTACCTAGCGTCTGTAACTGATCCATACACTCTGGATTTTTCTATTAATCTCTTGGCGTCAGTTAAAGTACTGAAATATGAAATGTTCGAAATGATCAACAAGGTGGCGTGTGTCGCTCCATTGTACTAACTAATCCGAAACTATAAGCTGTCAAATTGTTTTCTGGTGTTGTCAAGAATTTACTGCACAGTTGGCGGCAAATTAATATGATGCCTTAATGTTGGGACACCCGTTACTTTAAAGAAAGTCTAAAAGTTGAGACTTACTTACTTACTTACTTACTTACTTACTTAAGGTGGCGCTACAGTCCGAGGTGGACCTGGGCCTCAACCAACAAGCGTCTCCAGCCAGCTCGATCTTTAGCTAGCTGTCTCCAGTTTCGCACGCATAGTTGGTTGAGATCCCTTTCCACTTGCGTGCGCCACCTGAGTCGCGGTCTTCCTCTACTGCGCCGTCCCTCGGGGGTGGATTCGAAGACTTTTCGGGCCGGAGCATTGGTTTCCATCCGCTCTACATGACCTAGCCACCTCAATCGTTGGATTTTCACTCTTCTGGCTAAGTCGATGTCGCTAAACAGCCCGTGTAGTTCGTCATTATATCTCCTCCTCCACTCACCATCTATGCAGACGGGACCGAAAATCACACGAAGAATTTTTCTCTCGAAGCAACAAAGAGCAGCTTCATCCGCTTTTGATAAAGTCCATGCCTCCGCGCCATATAGCAGGACTGGGACGATTAAGGTCTTGTAAAGCGTTAGCTTGGTTGTTCGTTTACCAATTGCTTTCTTAGCCCAAAGAAGCGGGAGCGAATATGTGCTCGATTTATAGAATTTTCGAGGGAAAAAATATGGGAAAACTTAAGTCTTGGGCCCCTTTAGGTAGGTAGGTAGGGTGACTGCATGATTATAAAGAAATCATGCTCACTTAGATCATCTGGTGCATTGTGTCTGGTCCAATTTACCCTCTGACCTAGCAGTGATTCCCTCTTAGGATTTGCTGGTCGTACATGATTTCTTCAGACCATTTTTATAGCCATTTAGTGGCTTTAAGAAATTGTAGAATATCCCTTGGATCTATGTTACTCAGATCCTCAAGGTGGTTGAAGTAGTATTCGCTTAGCAGTCTTCTCCTTGTTTCCGCAAGTGCAGAGCATGTTCCGAGGTAGTGTAGTACCTCTTCTTCTTCATCCATTCAGCTTCTGCAGAAGTCATTCTAAGGTGCCCCAAGTCTTCTGCCATGGTTACCCATGAGGCAGTGGGCAGATAGCACCCCTATCTCTTTACTAATATCCTTCCTATTTAATTTTAGGAGGTAATCCGTCCTTCCTTGATTTAGCATAGGCCAGATCGCTTTTGATAATCTGCAAGTATCAAGCTCCGACCATTTGCGGTTTGTATCGTCATCAAACGCAGTGTGGGGTGGGGTGTCTCCTGGTCTGGTGCCACTGGCATACCCGCCGCCTTTCTTGCTAGTTCATCAGCTCTTTCATTGCCCGGAATAGCCTTGTGCCCGGGGACCCAGCGTAGGGTATGACTGGATCTGGCCGCTATCTCCCTTAAAGATAGACCGCATATTTTTACCATCTTAAAATTTGTTGATGTTGTGTCCAGAGCTTTTATGGTCGCCTGACTGCCCATGTATAAAACAATAGATTTACCGTCTATTGGGCTCATTGATAGCCAGATAGCTGGCTGTTGAACAGCGGTTGCCTCCGCTTGGAATACACTGCAGTGGTTCGGAAGCCGGATTGCATCAGAGATCTCTGGCAGATTGGCACAAAAGCGCGATCCCGTGCTTTCTTCTAATTTGGCCCCTCAGTGCAGACTTCCCATGCATTATTTCGACGTCCCTGAAGGGAGTCTTATAATCTGTCTCCTTAGGAACCTTCGAGTTTTGGAGAATTACCTTGTGCCCTTTTCCGTGGGTCTTGGCCCATCGGTTACCCTCCCTTAGTCTTATGGCTGAATATGTGGTCACAATTTTGTCACAGGTGCCCATGTGAGGGAGATGTAGTATAATTTCCAGGACGGCTGTGGGTGTGGTTCTTAGTGCCCCTCTTATACAGATGCATGCTGATCTCTGTATACTGCTTTTCTTGGTAAGATTTTGTTTTACTTGTAGTGCCGTCCATCAGACTACGACGCCATACATCAATGTGTTCTTTGGTTTAGTTCCGGGGCCGACGATTTTCTTGCATGTGTATAGTGCAATCGATGCTTTCCCGATGCGTTCCTGAATGTTACGTTTCCAGTTAAATTTACTGTCAACTATAACACCTAGGCATTTGGCATGTTCAGTGAAACTCAGTGTGGGGCTCCTCTAGGGATCTTATATCTTCTCGTGAACAGCACGAGTTCCGTTTTTGATGGGTTCACATCAAGTCTGACATTGTCTGTCTGTAAATTTCGTCATGACTTTGAGGGATGCTTCTGATCACGTCCCTGATAGGATTTCCTGTGACTGCTAGTGCGATACCCTCCGCATACGCAATGGGCTTACACCCGATCGTAAACGTCAACCACTATGATCCAGAGTAGAGGTGATAGGACACCTCCTTGTGGCCAATAAAGACTCTTCTCTCCTCACATCAGTTTCCCAACTGGGATTCAATTCTTCTGTGGTTCAGGACGTTGTTTATCTATTCTTTGATGCAGATTTCAACGTCGTGTTTACTTATGGCGTCGTCTATCGCCTCGAATTTAATGTTATTGAATACTCCTGCTGTCTTCGTGGACTCTTTGTTCTCGAGAGACTTTTCGATGGTGCCGAATAGGGAATGGAGTGCTGTATCAGTTGAGTAACCATTGCGATGCGCATGCTGGTTCGGAGATAGTTGTTTATATAGAGTAGTTTCTCTTATATGCAGGTCCACCAGTCTCTCCGGGGCTTTAAGTATAAACAGTGATAGTGTGATGGTTCTGAAGTATTTGAGACTGTTATGATTCGCTTTCCCACATTTCGGTAGGACTGCCACTCTCCGCTCTTCTTGGGTCCTCTAAGTCCTGGCGCAATAGTTCCACTTAAGGATGTTCGACTCAGAGAGGTTTGACTGTATTCTTTTAACGTGGAAATTCATTTTTGATTGAGTATCGGTTCTCAGATCCAGACCAAGCAAATAAATTTTCCAACCTCGGCGCTCACTTGTCTGCAATCGGTGATACCGATGAGACACACGATTCAAGGCCACTTCCACCAGCCAATCGATCATGACGAACATTATGTTGCCTGTAATAGAGACCATTGTAAGATACATATGCGCCACTTTATGTTAATGTACTGAGCCAACTACGCATCCCCACCAAAATCACTTAAACCCGCAATTCCATCAACAAAGTGGACCACTTCAGACATAATTACACACCCACCGCAACCAACAGATAAACTCAGAGGGTGTCTACCGTGGGACCATGTGTCTCGAACCGCCATTTAGCTGAAATAATTACAAGGGCCACAAAGCTGTTTGACCCAAACGAGGCTCAGTACAAATTGTCAGTACACCCTTGTGACCAGGCTCATGTGCTTTCGATTATTGCTATTCCTCAAAACCCACCCGAATCTCATTGCCAAGTGGGCTACGGAGGACGGATTTACGCGCCACCCTCCAACACTTGGTGTCCCATTCAATGAGATCCGGACGAAACTTGGAGAGATTCAAATAATGCCCCACCACCACAAGGAGACTTAATTCATTTTTCTATTCTCATCCTTGCCTTCTTCCCCTTTTCCGTGGAGTGTTCTTTTGCGAATTTCAATTAATAACTGACTTCCCTTTGTGACGTTGTCACCAGGATCCTCCGCCTGCCCCTCTCCCGCTAGACCGGATCGAGGTTGTGTTTTCCAATTTAAGTTGTTACTAAGCAAAATTTTCCCCATTTTCAATTATCTCTTATTCATTTACCCAATTAATTAAAATCTCACCAAAAATCCACGGCCACCCTTCGGTGTCTGTTCGTTCAGTTCGTCCCTCCTTCCAGGGTCGGCACTGGCAAAAACAAAAATCATCAATTGCAACAAAGCAACCGAAAAAGACGCAATTAAGGAATTCCAAAAGTTGCCCCATAAGCTGACGGAGCCTCCTCCTCTCCCTTCGGCGCAATTATATCAAATAAACTCAACGATGGGCGTTGGGTTTGGTTCATTTGCAAGCAGCTACGTTGGAGATGGGGACTGATGACCGGTTAAGCCACCCTCAATGAAGGGACTAATCCCAGCTTATGACACCTCGCACATTCAACACGTACGACGGCGATATAAATTCTGGATAAGTCGTATTTTTTCCCATCGTTAGATAGAAGTTGCGGGTGGGCGGCCATTGAAATTTTCGATTTCCTCTCTCTTCGATTCCGCAACGTCTTTGGCATGACTGATGAGAGCTGTGTGTGGACCGACGCTCCCTCTCCCCCCATGCTCGGTCTGGATATGGCGGAATTTCGTTTAAATTATCAAACATTTTCTTTTTCGTACGTGTCCCGAGTCCGGGCGGCGCGTGAATACGTGAATTAGATTTAAAAAATGCTCTTACTCTCGGCGTCGGTCTCCTTTGCTTGTTTGGGGTTCCAACAGAACGGTATAATCCATCCCTCATCACCGTCAACATCATAGTTCGTCAAAATATGCAAATGCACCCCCCCTGTGAGTGTGTGTGCACACCATGGCACGCATTTTGCATATCACTAGGGTATCCTCGGTAAATTTTCGAAAATTCATTCCCCTTTGTGCTGCCAGCAGTGAGTGAGGTTGGGGCTTGTCTGTTGACAGAGGGCTGCTGGGTTGTGGCATGCGGTCCGGGGTATCCCTTTGATGCGGTTTTGCCCGCTCCCAAGTAAATGTGAAAATAGTTTTGATGACTCTCTCTCCCTCTCTCTCTCTCTGTGAGTGCGGGAGGGGTTTTGTGTGCATGTGGGTGACAAGGCATTTTGGAAGTTTCGAATATAAAAAAAAGCCAAAACGGGGAAAAAGGTTGTGTGTAGTCGGGATGGGAAGCGATGAGGGTTTTGGGCAAGTTTATCACGGATACGTGATTACAGCGCTTCGAAGGTGGAAAATTGAGTCAGATTGCTGCGGGGTGTGATGCTGTTGAAATTTGTTTTTGGGGGAAATTGGACATAGTGACCCAAAAAATTACTTTGGTATGCATTAACTGTTGACCACTTAATTTGGGTATGTAAATAATTTTTGATGGATTTTATTTGTTGTCGTTGCTAGACTCGTGAATGGTGTGTTAATTGACTCTCAATAGGCGGTCATATGTCCGACTTGCTTTGTTGGTCTGGTGTTGAATTGCAAGTGGTTTGAGATGAAAAAAAGGAGCTAGGGCCCCATGGATGGTGTGAGCCGGAGCTGTAGCTGCCTCCTATTGTTGACGGTCCCGAGCTCGTTGCCTCCAGTCATCAAGACTAATTTGTTTTGCTAGCTTGATGACTGGGTAAATACTCGAGATTCGGTCTTTCTGTCGTTCTCCAACTAGGAAGGTCGGATTCGAAGACCCTCTAGCTTGAGCATTGGTGTCCATTGGTGTCCACACGAAGAGATTGTGGTCTTCACGTTTGCCTCGATGTAGATACAACCCGGTTAATATGAGTGGCGCATGCTACACCCACAGAGTTCCAGGGCCAGAGCTTCTCAGCAATCGCACGAGTGGAAGGGACCTACAGTTTGATGCCGACTCCGAACGGCTAATTTAAGAAACTGACTGGAAAGAGGTGGGCTGTGAAAAGTATTCTGCTCGTACCGGGAATCCAACCTGGGCTGCGTAGTCTCAAGTGCGTAGGGGTCGCTTCACTAACCCACAACGTCAGGATCGCCAAAACCCGGTTACTACCTCACAATTGTAGCTGTGGTGTTTGTCTCAAGTGGTGAATCTTGTTCGACGGCATACATATATTTTGTTTTGTCATTCGTGAAATAATCGGTAACGCACCACGAGGTGAATTTCGTCAGCATAAACTAACACTAGGACTGACTTAGACAGCTGCAGCCGTGTATCCCTGTCGAAGAAATCATACCAGAGCGCATTTCCCTTCCGTAATTCGGTGCCGGTTGTTGACATATTGAAGGCCCTTGAACCGAGATGAATGGTGCGACAAAATCGGATCAATTTGCCTGCGATTCCGCCCTTGTCGCATACCAGCCATGACCGGGAGTGAGTCATTTACCACACATTGAATGGTCTGTGATCAACCCCCAAGTTTTCATGTTAAATGTAATTTACCCGCTTAGTTGGGATATCTACAGGCACATCAATCACGTAAATGTTTCGTTCGTCCAATAGTCGTCCAATTTGTCGACCATTTCTGGGCGTGACGATCTATTTTGGGAGCCCTAACGACGAAATTTCGCCACTTGCTTAACTCAGTAAGCCACTTCTCAACCATTCTTTGTCAAGTCTTTCCTTGGTATGGGTGAGGGGTTCACGGGAGCAGTGCAAACAATTTCACTAACCTTTCAAATGGCCCACTTGCCGTTACAAAATATTTTATTATTTTCGTCCTCAATCTAATCGATTTTCTTTTATTTTTATTCCAGGTAAGTGATGACAACAACTCGAATTCTTCTGCATTCAAGGTATGTGGTAGAAATTACAAGCAAATTGACGTGGTTAGAGTGTAGAAAGCTCCTGAAACGTGTTGTTGGTGCTTCGCTTCATGTCAAAGGACCTTGACACAACCAAACTCAGGCTTCTGAACCCAAATAAAGTGCTCAGGTTCAGTGACGTTAGTTGAATCCAAACCGATCTCCACTCAGCGAGCATTGTAATTGAATTTAGAATACATGCTTGCAAACAGGTTTTACTTAGACTTAGTCTCCCTTATTCCCTTAGTCGTGTCACATGTTACTGTGACAAATTTGTACTGCCTTAGTCACTTTATGTGGCATGTGAATAATTTAATATAAATTTGTCACGGTGACATGTGACACGACTAAGAGAATAAGGGTTAGTATTTAATATTTTGACAGCTTTTGTTGAGCTTGACAACATCTCAACAACACTCGTGTTGTGCGCACCATTGTTTTATCACGAATGGATGGGACCTAAAGTTTTATGCCGACTCCAAGCGGCAATGGTTGAGAAACTGCTTCTTGACAGGAAAAAGAAAGAGGTCAAGTCGTAAATGGTAGAAATGTGGTCGAAGAACGTTTTCGAAAAGAATAGACGCCTTCCAGAGTTATTTCGATGTACATATGTAAAATCGATCCCTGCTACACTGGAATCCAAGGAAAAGAAAAGGTGGTCACTTGGGAGTATCTCTAGCATTCCCGTATGTGCATATGCTGCTCAGCTCCAGAAGGAAAACACTAGAAGACGAAGCTCTCGATAGAGCCAGAACTCGATGGCTTGGTCTGAGTACTAGCGTTCAAAGCAAAAAGTTAGCCTCTTTTTCTTAGCGTCGGGAATACATCATCATTGTTAGCATTTAGTTGCTAGGATTTGTGCCCGCACTCGTCGCGACTGGACATACAGTTTAATGACTTTGGCAGAAGCTGCGGAGATGAGGAGGGAACGGAATTTTTTAGACATCTGCTCTGCGATTGCCCAGCCCTAGAAGACAATTCCTAGGGAAGCACTTCTGCACAGATCTGGAAGCTCATACGATTTATATGTGCATCTGGCTGGTCTAAGGATCAGGGCACGATGGCCCGAACACGTTAGTCTAAGTGAGCCATGACCATAAAATCGTCAGGGCGACCAACCTGAAAATGAATGCAAATGCTAGCAAGTTTGGGCTAGGTTTACATTTGCCGCTTCGAACTAGGTCAAGACGTTGCTATAGCTTGGACTAAATGTTTGTTTTATTTTTTTTTGGGCAGAACAGTCTATTTCGTAGCTTCTCAACTGAGCGGAGAATAAATTCGTTGAGAACTATCGAGGTCGGTTCAGCAAGTCTTGCAAGTTGCGGCCTGTAGAGTGGTGATGATGATACCCGATGCCATTGCATTCCCTACGGAGAGGGATCTACTTACTGATAAGCTATCACGGCAGAAGAAGACCACGTGTGTTCATACAATACACCCGAGCGCAGATATCGACAAAGAACTGAACCACAGCTCACTCTTAGTATTGGGTCTCTAACTTTAATTCGTGCGGTTTGCTAAGAGATGGCGCAACTTGTATTTTTCCACTGGAACATGGAAAGCTACTGTCATTGTACGTCATTTCAGTATATGTCCTTCATTTGAAGCGTAAACAACAATACATTTTTTTTTTCACTCAAATATGTCGAACTTTGTGCCTGAAAAAGTATTTTTGTGGGCAGTTCCTCTTCATTACTTTAATATGAAGAAAACTGCTCCCGAAAGTCATCGTATTTTGGTGGAAGCTTATGGTGAACATGCGCTAGCTGAGCGAACGTGCCAAAAGTGGTAATTTTGGCTTGGCCAACCAGCCAAATCAACGGCAATGTCGAAGGTAATGCTCTGTATTTGGTGCGATCAGAAGGGTGCGCTATATTATGAGCTGCTAAAACCGGGTGACTGCAAAGAAGGACAAGAGCTGCTCGGGAGCTCTACGAGCAGAAGAGGAGAGACGAACACCGGCTTCTCAGGAGAAAAAAGAAGGAGCATGAGAAGCGCGCGATCGGCAAACTAGAGGGATATTACTGCAGGAATGAGGTAAGGAAATTTTACCAAAGGGTAAAGTTAACCAGTCAAGGTTATAAAGTCCGAACCGAAGCCTGTAAGGATGATCAAGGGAACATCGTAGTAGAGTCACAGTCGATGCTGAGGATATGGAGAAACCATTCCTGCAGACTGTATAACGGCGAAGAAGAACCAAATTCCGCTGTCAGGCAGAACGAACCATTCAACCCCAATGAAAGGGACGATGAAGATCAACAATTCCGTCCACCCGACCCAGATGAAGTGAGGATTGCCATATCCAAACTAAAATCCAACAAGGCCGCAGGAGCTGACGGCCTACCCGCCGAGCTTTTTAAGGCCGCAGGCGATGATTTGGTAAGGAGCATGCACCAACTCATCTGTAAAATATGGTCGGTGGAAAACATGCCCGATGAATGGAACCTCAGCATAGTCTGCCCGATCCATAAAAAAGGAGACCCTTTGAACTGCGCCAACTACAGAGGCATCAGTCTCCTAAGTATCGCATATAAAATCTTATCTGCCGTATTGTGTGGACGCCTAAAGCCATTTGTCAACAACCTGGTCGGTCCATACCAGTGTGGCTTTAGGCCAGGAAAATCGACCAAATATTCACACTGCGGCAGATTTTGGAGAAAACCCGGGGGCAACAAGTCGATACCCACCACCTTTTCATCGATTTTAAGGCAGTGTATGATAGCATTTATAGAGACGAGCTATACAGAGCAATGTCTAGTTTTGGCATCCCTACCAAACTCGGTTAAGGTCGGTAAAGACATAACCGAGACCTTTGATTTCAAAAAAGGATTCAGACAAGGCGACGCGCTGTCATGCGACTTTTTCAACATCGTTCTTGAAAGGATTGTTCAAAACTCGAACGCCAACACCAGAGAAACAGTCTTTCAGAAGTCCGCCCAACTACTCGCATATGCCGACGATATTGACATTATCGGAAGAACACAGCGTGATGTCAATGGCGCTTTTGTGAGTATTGCAACGGAGGCCGCGAAGATGGGTTTAGCGGTAAACGCGGGTAAGACCAAGTATATGCTGTCAACGAAAAAGGACACCCAACACTGACGTCTCGGTCAGAACGTCACAGCAGACAGATATAACTTTGAGGTAGTCAAAAACGTTGTCTACCTAGGCACCGCTATCAATTCAGACAACGACACCAGCGCTGAAATCAAACGAAGAATAACTCTTGCCAATCGCTGCTTCTTTGGGCTAAGAAAGCAATTGGTAAACAAAGCCCTCTCTCGAACAATCACGCTAACGCTTTACAAGACCTTAATGGTCCCAGTCCTGCTATATGGCGCGGAGGCATGGACTTTATCAAAAGCGGATGAAGCTGCTCTTGGTTGCTTCGAGAGGAAAATTCTTCGTGTGATTTTCGGTCCCGTCTGCATAGATGGTGAGTGGAGGAGGAGATTTAATGAGGAACTATACGGGCTGTTTAGCGACATCGACTTAGCCAGAAGAGTGAAGATCTAACGATTGAGGTGGCTAGGTCATGTAGAGCGGATGGAAACCAATGCTCCGGCCCGAAAAGTCTTCGAATCCACCCCCGAGGGACGTCGCAGTAGAGGAAGACTGCGACTCAGGTGGCGCACGCAAGTGGAAAGGGACCTCAACCAACTATGCGTGCGAAACTGGAGACAGCTAGCTAAAGATCGAGCTGGCTGGAGACGCTTGTTGGTTGAGGCCCAGGTCCACCCCGGACTGTAGCGCCACCCTAAGTAAGTAAGTAAGTAAAACCGGGTGAAACCATCAATGGACAACGCTACCGAACACAATTAATCCGTTTGAAGAGAGCAGTAGCCGAAAAACGGCAGGAATATGCGACCAGACACGAGGCAATAATTTTCCATCATGACAACGCTCGGCCCCACGTTGCTATTCCGGTTAAGACCTATTTGGAAAGCAGTGGATACGAAGTTTTACCCCACCCGTCTTATAGCCCAGAGCTTGCCCCTTCTGACTACCATTTGTTCCGGGCGATACAGAATGCCCTCACTGACATACGGTTCACATCAGAGCAGAATATCATAAATTGGCTTGATCCATTCTTCGCTGCCAAGCCGGCGCAGTTCTTTTGGGATGGGATCCACAAATTGCCGGAAAGATGCGAAAATGTCACAGCTTAAGATGGGCAATACTTTGAATAATACTATTGCATTTAAATAATCGTTCAAATTTTGAAAAAAAAAAAACCGTACGAATTAAAGCATATACCCAATATCATCGATCTGACAATAACAGCAATTTTTGTCTTATGAAAGGCCGAGCTAGCATATTTTTCCGAGTTCTGAAAACCGATTAAAGTGCCATATTGGAAGGTTCCCAATGTCAAACCACCATCAACTGCTAAGCCTCCTGGAGTGAAACTGAAACTGGATTGAAGGCCTGAGTCGGAAAGTCAATAATTTCCCATTGTTCCATTTCCTCACCGCCCTTGGCGCACGTCTTCCCCCAAAAGGGTGTGTAAACAAACCAAATCTTTACGCATGGAGTGCCAAATAATAAAATCCCATCATATCTCAAATCTCCTGACTCAATCCTAAGTGAGTTTGATGAGCATTTGGTTTTTCTCTCTTGTTTCTTCCTCCTTCCTCATCCTGTTGTGTGGCAAAGGAAAACACTCCCCCTTCGTCGAATCAAATCTCATCATCACTTCCAATTCACCTTTTTATTAAATATGGACAAAACTTCTACGCCCCCCTCGAAGTTTGTTTGTGTTATCCTGCCAGAAGTTTCGGTTTTTTTTTTCCCGAAATTAATTGAACTCTCTACCGACTTTACTACACCGACCACGGCATTCTACGAAACTCATAAAATCACAAAGTTAATAAAGAATCATCAAAAAGTAAACATAAGCCTTCAAAGTGGACGCGGAGAGGTGGAGGGGAGTCGGAAAAAGATTTTGACCAAATATTTGCCTCTGCAGACGAAAACAACGCAAAGGATGGCAAACAATGTGGAATGAAAAATTCATTTTTATGCCCATGAGCGGATGTGCTTTTATTTTATGTGATTCCACAAAAAAAGGCCTTGAGTTTCCACATATCCTGGCAGATCCACACACCAGCATTCAGTGCGAAGTGGAGCAGCTTCAAACTCAGACAGAACCTCGAACGAATATTAAACGTAAACAAGATGTTTTACTTCATTTGTATGCAATATCCTTTCTGTCCCCGTGGTTGTGACTCTGCACTGTCCTCCACCTCGCCGCGAGAGCGTGTGGAAGAAGAATGGGAGCTCAACTGAAGGCAAAAAAAAGGTTCTTAATTTCCGTTGGAAATGTTAGTTTCGTTTTGGCCCAGCAGACATCCTGGATTCAGCCGCATTGATAATGCATATGGAAATTAAGATCCCCTCACCCGTCGTGTTGTGTGACAGCTCGACAGCCGCACGCCCGCTTTTCGGCGTGTGCGTCATCGACGAATGGGACGCGTGTGTGTCAACGTGAATGTTTCTCCACGAGTGGAATGCAGAGATCATTATTCATAGCAAATGAGATTTTTTTTCCGCTCATTCTGGTGTCGTGGTCGCATTTGAAACGCAACGTTCGTCCTCGTCTGTCATGAGGAGTGATTTTGAATGGAAAGGGAGTTGGATTGGAGGAGGGCTAGGAGTGCAAAGTGCTCTGTCGAAGGCGTATCTTGCTCTGTCGTACGTATCTTTCAAATCATAAGTAATGAGTGGGCGAAGAAGATGGTATCCTGGTCTTGTCGTTGTTGTCTCTCCTACGTGCCCTTAGTGTGTAATGTCTCTTGTACAGACGCCTCTCAGGTGTGCATTGAATGCGAAGAGTCGCGATGAGCCCTTTCTTAACGGTCGACACTCGACAGCAGCAAGATGTCGAAATGTCACGGCAGACAGGCTGGTTTACGATGGGAATTACAAGAAATTCCTCATTTAATCTGTATTAGGTCCTTGTTGTGCCCGTGTAGCATTGCCCAGAAGGATCACAGAAACTATCGCAGAAACTATCACAAAGATGCTTGCTTGCAGAGTACACTGTTGTTCCCGCAAATCGAATATCCACTTACAATAATGCCCCGAGGAGTGTGAAAAATAGAAAAATAAGAAAATCATTACTTAGGGAAAAGCAACATTGAGCATGTCCCTATCATCATGAGTCCTGATGCCACTGAATGCACATTTACGACAGTTGAATGGATGAGAAAGGCGTCTCCTTTTGTCTGCTCTCGTTTGTGTGTGCGTTTTTGTGTGCAGAGTGGCAGTGCTTCAGCCAATCGCCGAGCCTCTGGGATCTGCCAAGGAGTCGAAGTAATAGGTTTATAGAAATACTTTGTATAAGTTTTCAGCTGAATGATGCCATTCGAGTGCAGATGAACGGAGCCAATGAGTTAATTTGATGCGGTGGCAATTTCGCCAAATTAAAGTTCAGCTCGTTCATCTTCCTCTTTGGCTGCTTCTGTTTCTTTGACTTTCCCTCGGGGATTGGTGCGACGAAGCGTAAGTAATCGTTATGGTAATGCACAGCTCTAATGCAGAGTGACGGGAATGCGAAACTTTATGGATTGATTGAATTGATTGAATTGATTTGAATGCTATTAGAATTGGTGCCTCTGCCAGGACATAGCAGAAAAGTGCGGAGTAACTATTGACAGTGAATTGGGATGTAAATTTTACGGAAAACAAACGTAGAGAGAGTTTGAGTTTAAACCTTTCTGTCTTACAAAGAGGTTTGATCAAATTGCCGCAAGGAGGATTATATTTGCTTGCACTTTTCTTAAGTTTTGCTTGAGGAACCCCTGAGCAGTTGGTGAAGTGGGGTTAGTGGGGTCCCCGGTTCGAGTCCCAGTGAAGGAAAAGTTATTAAGCTTTTATGTGGTTTTCAAGTCTGGTCACCATTGGTTGTTGGGATCAAATTGACGGCACTATCCCTGGAGTGGTGGTAGTAGTCTGACTGTGGGTATCGCAATGGACTAAGTGTGCACAGACCCCCTCCCTACCTACCCTATCCCTCCTGAGCTACATTTGGGTTTGTAAACGTACAAGATTTTGTAGAGGTTAAGTTTATATTCCTTTTTAAAAGATTAACCAAAGTTTGTTGAATTATAGTCGGTCTGGATTACAATTCTGAGCAATTTATTTCTCTGGAAATGTTAATATTCGTACGCTGATTCACAGATTTTTGACGCTGGTGTCTGGTAGAGGCTAAGCGCCACAAGGCAGACCTGAACCTAGCCCCTACAGGAACCACTAGAGTTTTAGCTCGCTATTGCTCTCCCATAAGTGGATGTAGAGTTTAATGCCAACTCTGAACATTGAGTCTGTACCGTCTTCCGGAATGAACATACACCATCGGCGTATTGGACAGAGCGCGACAATAGGCATCTACAATTTCGAGGTGTTTGAGGACTTCATCTGCCTCGGTACCGCAGAAGCTAGATGAAAAGCAAAATAACTCTTGCCAGCCGCTGTTTCCTTGAGGCAATTGAATAATAGAGCCGCCTCTCGAAGGGCCGACCAATTTGTACTGAGTTGTCCTGCTGCACGGCGCGGAGGCATGGACTATCTCAAAAGCGGGTGAAGAAGTCTTTGGTCGAGTCGATCTTTGGTTCCACTTGCTTTGATGGGATCTGGAGGAGAAGAGCGACATGAGCCTAGTCAGACAAAAGTCGCTTGCTCATGTCCTGCGTTTGGACAACACAGCTCCGACCCGAAGAGCCTTTGACTCAGAATCTGCTCGACAACACAACAGATGCACCCGCTTCTAATGTGGGAGACACGAATGAGGAAAGGGACCTAATATCGTAAACATGAATAAAAGCACGGATAGACAATTTCAGATCGAGTTTTTAGAAATTTATAAAGGTTGTGCAACTCCTTGGCCCAAATTCTGTTTTTCTTTCAATTGCCAGAGCAATGATTAAAGCGGCACAAGCGCAAGCCATCTTGGCGTGTGAAACTTGTGACAGCTAGACCAGACTGGTGACAGCAACCAGGTCGACGCAGGAGTTACGTTCGAGAGCGAAACGTATAAATAAACACATTAAATCAAGTTTAATGCTTTTCTAGTGAAAAGTACCGACTTCATCAGTTGGCTACAAAATACTGGCTTCACAAATATGGACTTCTGATAAACAACACCAAAATACAACAGCCACCCGGTTAGACAAACCAACAAGTGGAGGCAAATATGGAAAATGACGCTTCTATTGGTGAACACGTAACTAAATGGGAGTATGTAGATATAGGGAAGAAATAGGGAATAGGAGGGACGTAACAAATGTGGCGAATGATGGACTAGAAAATACCACAAGTGAATAGATGCATGTTGCTATGTTGGAGGAGGCAAAGAAGCAACTCAGGCAAAGAAGCCTTTTCTACACATGTCGACTCTTTGAGTACTCTCAGTGATTAGAAAAAACCGTGAAGAATTATGAAAAACAGTGGATTGAACTTACCCACTGCTAGACGGAGCGAAAACATGTATATTTTTGTTAACAATTAAATGCCATCGAAGCTTTTACCGAAAGTCTAGTCTAGAAACGCCGCAGTAAGCGATGATGAACGATTATTCAGGGAAAAGCAATGAATTCAATGAGCCTCAGCGACCTGCTGCTAAGGAGTGTGCCAAAGCAAGAGTTATATTCGCTTCCTATGGACGCCCAACCTTAGATGAGCTGGGATACGTTGCCTAAAATAAAGTACATGACTCGCTGATAGGCTCGACTAACATAAAGGACATGGCTCGCTGATGGGTGTGTGGTTCGAAATTATTTCCTCGTGCATAAGTCTTCTAAAAATATTTCTCTCTGACATCTAAAAGGAAAAAGCGCTGAACCACGCAGTTACTGACTGAGTGGAAGACGCAATTTTTTGCAGATTAACGTCCCTAATTTGTGAACTTCCAAGGCCGCGTACAAGGAGCACAAGGAAGCCGCCATATCACGTTTTGAAATTCCCGCCTAACTCAACTGATTGTGAAGGATCATGGTGGAGGGGATCACCGCTGCTTTTTCAGGGTCGGTGAAGATTATACCGCGATTTTTAATGGGTCAAAAAACAAAAATTAGGCAAGGCAATGTGTGACTTCTAACACTTCACATAGAACAAATCGTCCAAAACCCACTGACCAGTACCATAGCTGTATGATGTCTGTGTAACTGAGTGAAAACGGGAAAGCACCTAAAATGAGTCTTGCGGTGAACGAGGCCAAAACGAAGTAACAAAGCTTTTTTTAAGAAAGTAGGAACAGCATCGACAAATTGACCAGAGTAGGAAAATTGTTAGCTCTTGATTTTTTTTATAAAACACAGTTTAATAAGTGTGCATTTACTATATTTAGCTTACAAGGCCCATACACGACCCAGACAGATAGGTCGTTCTGGACCCACTTACACCCCTTTGATACAAGTCATCTTTAAGTGTTGCTCATCCATCATGACATCCTTATAAATCTGAAAAGAGCTCTTAGTGGATCTCGAGGTCTTTGAAGAAATGTTCTTCCAATGTTCTATGTATGTCTCAACTGGGAGAGAACTGCCACAGAGACTTTCGCAGTGGCAGAGGTATTGAGGAGTATTTGTTGTCTTCTTCGTCGTAGCCTCTATATATACAGTCGTTGATAAGTCCCATTTTCGTTCCGTGACCAGTTTTGTGCTCCAAGTATCATCGCTAGCAACTTTTTGTCACACCGAATGTCCTTGCAGCGCTCAACTTGACCCAAAGCATCCGAATGGTCTTGTCCTTGGTTGGAGAGTCCCACCTTTGTAGGCGATTTTAATAATGCGCTACTTGTACTAAACGTAATTTGAAAGTATGCACACCCTGTGGACATGTTTTGACTTTTCATAATACAAGACGAAGCCCACCACTTAATCGGTAGCCTAAGTTCTTTGAACCCTGATCGGACGATTTTCCCGCTTACCCACGTCTATTTAAGACCCTGCAGAGAACATTACGAAAAAAAAAAATAAATAAGTAGAGCGAAGTCGCTATTACAGTGAAACTTCTCTTTACGGACACCTCTCTTTGCGGACAATTCGTCATGGTCCCGGCATGAAAGAATTAGTGTATTTCATCTCCTTCAGAACGGACACAATTACATACTGGACAATCATAATGGTCTCTCTGCTGTCCGCTATCGAGAAGGTTTACTATACTCTGATTGTGTCATCCACTTTTTCCATGACATCCACAAGAGGTGATGGATGGGTTGAGCCCCCCGCTCTGGCAAGTTCATCCGTCATTATGTCCCCATAACCTGGGACCCCCCATTCCCAAACGTGGCGAAACCTACAAACCCAACAAAACCACCAAAATAACAATTTTTGAGACTCTGTAGTGACGGTCAACATAATTTACACTTTTCCACAGATAGCCTCAATTAATATCGGCGTCTCTTCCCAATTGGTTCTGCCATCATTTGTTTACGTCTTTTCCTAACTACATTCCTTCTTTCTCCTATTTGCTTACGAATTTGTGATCAGTAGCGTCCTTTTCCTAATTCGTCTCCTCGTAAGGCCTAAACTTGTCAACTCCGTGGATGCTGAAAGATTAGACCTGAGACCACCGAAAAATGCAGACGAATGTTTTTAAATTAGTGAGTTTGTCTAATTTATAGTTCTGTTCATTAATAAAATATGGATGAATTTATTTGCTTCGAGTTTTTCTTCATTATTTTCTTTGTCGCTCGCACGCTCGCCACACCCGCGCCAGTACCATTTAGCATTGTCTATCCATCGGGGTACATATGACATGACTGGTTGAATTGTCGATGGCCTCATTTGTGGTCCACTCCACCTTTGTTGGGAACTAGCACCTGAGGGGTATTTCAAAACGAAGCAGTGGAGGAGTATAGTCGCCTTGGACTTGTTCAATTCGCGGCATTTCTAGTACACTGTCACAACCAGTGGTAGAGGATAGGTAGACAACCAGCCGCCGAGATTGAATCCCCGTCAATTTTCATATAGGAGCGAAGGGTCGCCTGAGCACTCAACACACGCCCAAAGGGCAGTCATGTTGACGTTCATATTTGTGTGCAATGTCCTCCCCGGCGCTTGTTTTTCATCAATTCCTTAGGCAAGCACGTCACAGTCATAATCCAGTCATAGCTAGAAATCACCACTTGAAGTGACTTCGCTGCTCTGAGCTGCTCGTCGCTCTGAGCAACAATCGAAAATCCAATTGAGAGGCACGACCAATCATGCCATTAATCGAAAGGATGAGCGTATCTACACGTTTGGCTAATGACACAGTGATGGGTGTTACATCACATCGGCCTTCAATCCGGACATGAACATCGCTAATTTTTTCCGCTCGCTACACAGAAGCATTAGAAGAGCTTCACATCCTGTCGTGGGGTAATCGACGCTAATCCATCTGTACATGCATAAATAAGTGAGACTGACTGCATCAAATGCTCGTCAGACCGGATGCACGGTGTTCTCACGCTTCCCGATATCATCGCAGGCAGTTGCAGTGCGCACATCTCAATACACAGAGTGACATAATTCAGACATTGATTGATACCCTCCCGCGCAGCCAGCATCCCACAGGGACCCGTTCCCAGCCATATCCCGAAATTAAAAATGAAAATTGCTGGCATCACTTAAGCGTAAAGCGGAACGCGTGCATGCAAATATGCTTGCTGGTGCAGTCACGGTATCCGTCCTGTTCGCACCGCCACACTTATCCAGCAGAGTGCCCACCCGGGTAGACGCGAAAGAACGCCTGAAAATGTTTGCACACCCGAGCGATGACGGTGGCGATGGAGCACCTAGCCATGTGTGCGGCCGCAATTGGGAACGTGAACACGCCAGGAAAACTATTTCGGAGTTCCCCTGGAATCGACGCGACGGCTGTGCTATTATTGCCCGTTTCTGGATGCTGGCTGTTGGATTGCTGGCACGGCTCCTGATGATGATGATGCTGTGCACTTGTGAGCAAACCACTTAGGAGATTGCGTTCAAAAATTATGCTTTCATTCCGCAGTAAAACAATAATATATTCCAGAGACAAGTGCAACTGCAATTCCGGGCATACTTTCCACAGTTCGGTGGACTTTTACTTTGCACTTGTACGGCAATCAGCAAAACAAAAAAGAACTTTTTAATAAAATTCAATGTTTTTTTTTTCATGTGTAATGTAGCTGGAGAGATAAATGAGGCAACTCTCTGCATAAATCAACTTCATGACGTCGCAGTGCGATGGAGACGAGTCGGTGTTTCGGTGTTTCGCCGTTTCGGAGGGGGGAACTTCGGGAATTATTAATTGGGAGTGGCGGATGATTTATGCTTCCAAAGCGCCTGATAAATCGGTTTTTAAACTGAAATCAAGTCAGTGGCAGTGCCTGCTATTGCATTCTGACATCCGTGATTGGAGAATTTGCATAATTAAGAGCAGCCGTCCGCTGTGTCCTCTCTGCTGTCTTGGTCGATCCTAGACACTCCTAAAGATGAGTGCCGTGAGGAGGAGGAGGCAGGTTTGAAATGGGGCTGCATAGAAAATTTGATGAGATTGAACTGGTTTCGGGGGATTTTAAAAATTCAAGAACTTCTAGTCTTTTGTGGGACTTTTGAAAGAAAATAAAGGCGTGTCAATGGGAGCATCCCTCCGATACAGGATTTGAAAGTGTGCGCCTAAATTACAACAATCAGTCTAGCATTGCGTGCCTGACAGCTGACTCAAATGTGCGTGCAGATCAAATGATTGTAAATCTTAAATTCCACGGCGATCGCTATGGAAGCACGCTGACAATCGGACGGACATGAAAATGACGCCGTTTTGAGGGCGGCCAGAATCTTTAAAATTGACGAAATGATTCAACTGTCCAAAAATTCTAAGACCAACAATTCTAAGGTCAGTCAGTAAGGTAATGACGCGTTTGCCCAAAGTGTCAATACATTACTTGAAAGTTAGGAAGCCTCGTACACTTTTGTCAAAAAAACATTAGTTCCGTCACCAAAAAAGGATATTCTCCGCTTTAAAAGAATTTCTAGAGTATGATTCTGCTCAACGTCGCCTTTAACGTCTGATCGTCCAAAGCCACGTGCCAGTGCGGTTTTCTGGCTTGCAAATCGAGTACATGCCACACTAAAGTAGGCCACAAACTATCACTTTTTCAAGAGGTTAGGTTAGGTTAGAGTGGTTAATTGCGATAGCCACGCCTAGACCAAAAGTAGACCGTTTGTGTTACCACAAAGATCTAATTTATCCTAATCCGCGAAGTTGACTGACGCTACGTACTTCTGTCAAGTCAAAGAAGTATGGGGCGTCCAAGTGACGAGATGAGAGGGTACTGCAATTGCAAAGAATGTGTGAAATGGCTTCTTCCTCCTCTTCATCCCTGCAAATTCTGCAGAAGTCGTTATGGGGACACCTGGTCTTGATATGGGGCGGAATTCCAATGGATGACGCCAGTGAGAGTTCTAGGAATCGGCCTATTCATTCTGATGAGGTCGCGTGAGCGTTTTCGATCGATAGTAAGTGTAACATAATTGCTTTGTGATGAGACATCCAGTGCCAGAAGGCCATCTACCTTTGGTGCGAGTAAGCGTTTCAAGGTTTAGTAGATGTTTTGTAGTAGGGATAGGCATGGAGGGCAGTTTCCCGCCCGGAATGGTGTTGAGGTGGTGCCCTTTCTAGCGAGTTCGTCTTCTTCACAATTCTCTGGGATGTCACTGTGTCTCGGCACGCACAATTTTCCAATAACATTCCTAGAACGGCATATCTGGTCAATTTAGTAAAGTCTTCACATATCGTTCTTCTTCTATACACACGTTCTCGTAGGACGGCATTTCTTTTAAAGATCTCTCAAACATTTGGACTCGTAATCAGGTCGCACCAGCAAAGTCCACGACAGTTGTCAGACCTTCATCATCTTCGAATTGCGAATTGCGCCACACGCCAACTATAGCGTTCTGAACATCGCCTACAAGATATTAGGTCTGTTCCCGTGTTCCCTGTTCCCCACCCTGTCCATTTTAACACAAGAAATTTCTGTGGGCAGTTTGTGTGTCTTCTGTGAAATCAGTTTATGTGTCAAATACTTAGATTTGTTTTCCTGGGCTTCCTGGGCTGAGACTGCTTAAGAACATTAAATACCGGTAGATGATACGTGAAACAGATGATAATGAACGATCAAAACGGTCTCTGAAACTACATGCTTCATGACCAGCAAACCATAGGAAAACTGCAGTGTGCTTATGAGCCCTGCATCTTTTATCGGGCCGTAGATCAGCATAAAAGTTGCGATGTTTCAAACTTTTCCGAAAGGCTTTTAATAAAGATCTTTTAATACGGAAATGTGTTATGATTTCCTTTTCAGAGTAGAGTGGAACAGTCGTTTCTAAATAATCCCTCACACACTTTCTTTTTGACTTAGATGAAGACACAACCGCTAGCAACAATTCTTTTTCAATGTCCGGTTCATTAATAATTAGTTCCATCACGTCGTCACATATCATGTCCAAAAATAATCACAAATGTAATTTAATTTAAACCAGTATGTGCCATTTCCTATTTGACATTTCACAAATGACATAATTTACACATTCGGTAAAACTGCGTTCCCGTACTTTCTTGAGATTTTGCTTCTCTCTTGCCCCACTCCTTAAAAAATGACAGTCTTCACAATTTTCTGCAGAAAGTACGGGAACAGACCTATTATCTGCCGTGTTGTGTGAACGCCTAAAGCAGTGCGACTTTAGGCCAGGAAAATCCACCATCGATCAAAAGTTTACACTACGGCGAATTTTGAAAAACAAACCCACCAGCAACAGATCAATACCCACCGCGTTTTCTACGATTTTAAGGTCGCGTATGACAGCATTTACAGAGACGGGCTATTCAGAGCAATGCCTAGTTTAGGCATCCTTACCAATCTCGTCCGAGAATGCACGCTGCTCCATCACGGTCGATGAAGCCCTAACCGAGACCGTTGATGTCAAAAATGTATGTAGACAAGGTGACGCGCTGTCATGCGACTTCTTCAACATCATTCTTGAAAGAATTGATTAAAAGTCGCACGCCAACGCCAGAGGAACAATCTTTCAGAAGTCCGTCCAACTACTCACACATGCCGACGATATTGACATTATCGGAAGAACGGAGCTTGTAGTCACTGGCACTGTTGTGAGTATCGGGACGGAGGCTGCAAAGATGAGTTTAACGTTAAATAAGGACAAGAACAAGTATAAATTAGAGACAAAGACCGTTTTTATTTTATTTTCCCTCTATGAGGGACTTTATTTAAATTTTAGTCCACTCTTGCTGCGAACGCTGCTTTCTTAAAACTAACTTTCTTGAACTTGTCCTAATTGCTCGATGTCGTTGAGCAATGGCCTTGGACGCAATTCCGTCCCACGGTGGATGGTGGGCGACGCTCACGCGGTGGTGTCGGTTTGCATCGCTGTGCCTGGTCCCACGGTTTGCTCGGCTGTTTGCACACCTCTGCTGCTTTCACACCCTCTGGCGGCCGGCTGTTGGCACAGATTTGTAATGTGAGAGCGTGTTAACTTATATGCTGGCAACGAGAAGACAGGTATAGCTTTGATTAGAGATAGTCAAAGAGTTTGTCTACCTAGGAACCGCTATCAAATGACCACAGCGCTGCTTCATTGGGGAAAGAATCCAATTGATAAACAGAGTCCTCTCTCGAACAGCCAAAGTGATCCTCTATAAGACCTTTATCGTCCCTGTCCTTCTATACGGCACAGATACACGGACTCTGTTAAAAGCCGACGAAGGTGCTCTTGGTTGCTTTGAGGGAAAATTTCTTCGGGTGATTTTCGGTCCCGTCTGCGTAGATGGTGAGTGGAGAAGGAGCGACATCGACATAACCAGAAGAGTGAGGTTCCAACGATTAGATGGCTAGGTCATGTAGAGCGGATGGACACCAATGCTCCGGTCCGGAAAGTCTCCGAATCCACCCCAAAGTGACGACGCAGTAGAGAAAGACCGCGACTCAGGTGACGCACGCAAGGGGAAAGGATCCTCAGCCAACTATGCGTGCGAAACTGGAGGCAGCTAGCTAAAGATCGAGCTGGCTGGAGACACTTGGTTGAGGCCCAGGTCCACCCAGACTGCACCGTCAGTGTGCGGCCTGCTTTTACCATGGTCCCACCGAACGAAACCACTAAATGTCGTCAAATGCCCACAGACCTACCAGAATTCGCCATACATGTTCGGAGTATAGAAACTTTGCGGTTTCTGTGAAACCTAGTTGCAGCCGCCTTGAGTTCATCCGTCCGGGAGAGGTTGTCAAATCAGATTTCTCATTTGCATCTCTTTCTATTTGTCACACTATTATCTACAGCTGTTCTGGCGGCCATTTCAAAAATTGAGAGCGAGTGATTGGCTTGAAGATTGAGAACAACACCAAGTACATGCAATAGGGGACAAAACGTCACGATCGGAAACACATGTCGGAGGTTGTTTGGGACTTCGTCTACCCCTTGATTACATCTCACAGAATTTTTTATGCGGTGTTACGATGCGTAGTGAAGTATTGAAGCCGGGAACTTTGTAAGAGGATGTGTGACATGCAAATGGAATTCCACTACACTCTTATTCTTTACGGCTCAATGTCGACACGGACAAGCGGTAAAAATGGCCCAAGTTGGATATCTCTATCCTCCATTATCTCTGGGGCAAACGTGAACTCCGCAACGTACATCCCGGACACATCCCACGACAACCGTTGCCACATGGGACTATGCAAACAACTTGGGTCAAAACTCCTCACTTAAAGGACTAACCTCATTGTATGCATATACAAAAGCCTTACTCTGTCTACGATGTGCAGATCCCTAGCGATTCATTTCTCCTAATATAGGAGCTATATAACCTACATTAAGATGTGGATGTTATTCGCAAGAGAAAAATCCGTCGATCACACTGGCTTATCGACCTCGACCGCGCATGGCAACACATGCTGAAGCTAATAGAGTCTGTGAATCCGAGATTCCGGGCTTAAGAAGGGAGGAGCACAGGTACCGATTTTGGTATACATAATGCGGCCTAGGTAGGTGAAACCGAACTAATGCTCTTCCCCGTCTTAAGCAACCGACGCTCTCTACCTACCAGTCGACTGGCCAACCGCTCTCTCTGTCTACCGGCGCTTAGTACCTAGGCATTATCTTAGATCCAAAAGTCAGCTGGTGGCTTAGTATAGATAGAAAGCATGCCAATCCCAATGATACTTCATTTCGGGTATAGATCCTCAATATAACAAGCCTTCTGTAAAATGTTCAGTAGATACCTCAAAATCTCACATACTGCAAGATATGGTCTTGTCAGAGACCGCAGAGGGAGTGTCTGGAGTGCCAGAACTTCCTCGAATCCGTTCCTGTGTTCACACATACCCACAAGGGGTTGTGCTTTCATTTGATCCCAAAATAGTGTTGGAGCTTGTGTACCTACAAGTTGTGCCTGATTACGTCTGAGTTGTATCTAAACTTCCAAGCCGATATCCTAATCCAGAACATCTTTCAAATATTAAAAGTTTCCAATCCAAAGCATCAGCACGCCGATGTGCTGACTGTGCACAAGGAGAAGAGCAGTTGTCCTCACGCTGCAGTCTGTAGGTCTCCCTCGAAGCAGACAAAAGTTATCCCTCTCTCCAGCAGGTCTTACATCTGTTCACAAAATCAACTTACGACCTCAATAAGGTATTAAATGCAAATCCCATCGTAGACTTCGCAACAATAATTGTTCAACATCAATCGCTTGTAACCCGGCACCAGCGCATCTCCCGAAAATCAAGGCGGCCGTGGCTCGGCGTCCCCTTATCACTGCCCATCATAATATAACTGCTTCCAAACTCCAACAAGGACGCGAAATAGAACCCATTTAACTAATTGGTTTTCCATTATACTTTTCACAAAATATGCAAATTCCCCCACAGAATGTCCGCGTCGCACTCCTTCAAAGACTCCCGCTCCGCTCCAATTACCTAGCTCGCAGGCAATTAGCAACTCAAATACGATTCAACCCTTTCGCTCCATTATGCCGTCGCCTTTTGGCCCGTCGTAGCCGCTGATTTCATGTTTTTCGTTTCTGTCTGTTTCCTGTATCTGCTGTATCCTCTTCACTTCATTGCAACATTAGGTCACGATTTGCATAAATTAATTAAGCGTAAAACATAGAGGGGCGACGGATATGAGCGGAGGACACCCACCAGCATTCCCACCGCCAAAGTCTCGGCACATACACAAATAACGTCGTCTACGTTTTCATGTAGAATTGATTATTTTGCCCGAGCAAAATAAGGAAGATAAGAGAAAGTAAACGAAAACCGGGAAAAAAAGGAATCCATTATCCGCTCTCTTCATTTTGGAATTTCAATATTATTCCAATTTTTTATTCATTAACTGACGGCACAGCGTCAGCATCTGAGTCGGGCAAGGACAATCGGAGTATCTGTGTAACGGTCGCCCACGCAGCCGCAGGATGTCCTCTTACCATGCCCGGAGCGGCTGCCGGACTACTGGACTGTGCTGGTGGTGGCAATGATTTCAAATGCACGACTGGGCCCGCTCAAACGGAATTGCATATAATTTCACACACCAGGGCGTTTCATAGCCAATACCACGGCCACCGCTCCGGCCCCAATTCGGTTCGCATAAATTCACAGAGCTACGCCAATTTTGAAAGGATACCATTTACGACTCTCGCTGGTGGTTATCATTTGAATAAAATGCCGAATGGCCGATGGAGTGGGAAAGGGAACGAGCGGATGGGGATGAAAAAAAAAATCTCAGTTTTACAGCTAATGATGTTTGCCGAGGAAGAATAGAAGAACGCGGAGATAATTGCCAGAAGGAAAATGTATTCCAAGCAATGGCGGCTGCATGCAGAAGTTAGTAGTTGCTGCAATTTACTTAAGTTTCACCATTGCATGTGCTAGAGTGATGCTTAAAAGGGCTGTTTGGTATGAGATTACTGCTGCACTTTTCCGTAGAAATTCCGTGAACTGCCTGATGGTTGTTGGCATTCTCCAAGCGTTTGTCCTTCGTTCATAGCACCTCAGCTCTGCTAAAGCCTAAAAGCAAAAGGCCCTCGAGTGAGTAGGAGTGAGCAGATCAGCACCACTGATCTCGGTGATTGTCCTATTTTCTTGTTGCTCTGTTTCCCTTCCTAGTCATATGCTACTTCCGTCGCCATTTCCTTTTGAATGGCTATGCTCTGACAATGCTGAGAAAGTATAACCGTCGCCTTTTTTCAATCGGCACCGAACTGTAACCACTCCGGGCCGCTGTGGAATATGTCATCATTCAAATGATAGCTGCAGCTTTGATGGATGGCGTGGATTCTAGAGTTCAAATTGCCGGTGTGCCTAGCCTATAGATTAGTCTGAACTTAACCAGCTTTTTTACACTGCACAGTCTTGCTCTGAATTGAGGTTCCAACGCTATGGAGGATGGCTGCAGCAATCACAAAGCACTGCGACGGCCGCGATAGATCTATTCTGCCCCCTTTCTTGATCCTGAACTTCAGAGATGTCTTGAGAAATTAGACAATCTCTCCAGATGGAACGTCCTGATGGTATGTTCCTGTCAAGGTGATTCTCTTCGTTATTTAATATCAGCCTGATGTCAGATTTGGACAAGGGACGATAAGTGACCGATCAGTGGTAGAGTGTCAAGGACCAACATCATCTAAGTGTGCTGGTGAATTCACTAGCAGCCCCTTTCCCCATGATGTCCTATCCATCCGGAGAGAGTGTGGGACCAGTGTCATTTCCAGCAATTCAGGAAAGTCTTTCAGTTGGATGTGGCTTCACTCAGAGATTTGATCGCTGCCTGGCTGTCAGAACAGATGTTCTGTACTGGGTCCTGAAGAAGAGCTTATGTATAATCAGGTCGGTGTCTTCGGGTACGGATACCTGCCAAGGATGGTGGAGTTGCCATAACGGAGTTCTTTCCACATACGGATGGATTTCAAACGTATCGCGTGCTGGCCGTTGAATGTATGCCGATTATATCTATCGGCGGAAGATTAAGGCATACCACCAAATATAGACGACGACTTCATCTACTATATGAAGGGTCTGACTGCTTATGTGAATAGCCAGTGAACCAAAATGGGGAGTCAGCCATTTTACAGCAGTAAGGCGCTTTTCGTGGATGTTGGGTTTCCCGTCTAATTTCGTGTCCAAGGTAAGACCTAGGATGTTCGCGCTGTCATTCCGCTTTAGAAATGTGGAATGCCTCACGATTTTGCTGCTCATCCTTTAGCAGGCCCATGCTTGAGTTCTGCGATAGATTTTCGATCACAATGATGGTCTTTTAGAATCGACCCAAGTCCTTAATTTGCCATCCCTGTCATATGGAGCACAAGGGAAGAATGAACGTTGGACGATAGGCAGATCAACAGACATCAACAAGAGGTCCGCTTGGAACTCCCTGGAAAGAGGCATGTGTGGCTTAAAAGATGCCCCATCCTACGCCACGCTCTGAATTCGACATGCCATTATTTGTACGCTATATAGAACACATGGATAACACGACTTCTGTTCAAAGCGGAATAAGGGAGGCTAAAGGGGTGACGTATCAGAAGACGATCGCCGCGGAAGGAAGGCTAAAGAGGTCACGTATCAGAAGACGATCGCGGCGAAAGGAAGGCTTAAGAACGTTTAAGGTGACGCACGTATGTGACGAAGGACCTCTATCTGTGACGTGCAGATAACAATCAGAAGACAAAGCTAGTTCTGACAATTTTGGCTAGCTCGTCAATTTGCTTGGATGACAATGAGGAACTTAATGAAGGCGAAGACCGGCATTTGCAGAACGAAGAGGTTCTTCCAGTCGGTGAGAAAGTGCGAGAATCTTCCGTTTTGTTTTGTATATCCCCTTAACCCCCTCCTCCTCTGAATTCGCTCAGTCAGTCAGCCTTCGCTGGAGGGGGGATTTGGCAACGTAGCTTCGAACTCGTTCCAAAACTATACCACGAAGGCGAGTCCACACAAGCTACTGTTCGGCGAGGAGTACTCCGGGCGACAAGGTGCCGATGGGATTGGGGAATCAGCGACGAATTGAGGCCTTAACAACATCAAAAAGACTCAGGTGCTCAGGAAGGTACAATTCAGCGCCCAACATCGTAGTCAGGGGACTTTGTCGTGATTTCGAACGAGTCATACGGAATCGAGGAATTGAGGAGAATATCTACGTCGTCACGAAGGTGCTACTCAAGATGGACGACAACTCCACATGCAGCGAATTCAACGAAAGCTGAACACCATGGATGAAGTTCTGCTGCCAATTTCCTGGACTTAGGGATGGACAAGGACGTAAAGAAGAAGACTCCGATCTGGAGGCCGAGATCTAGTATGTGGGCTCGATGTACCATGGAACACACGAGCCCACGTTCGAGAAACAGTGTCTCGGTCTTCGCCCCTGATGTCCAGCGCGAGTTTTACTAATTTATGTTTTCGTTCACGGTAAGGTCCGCGAAGGGAAGGTGCGCAATATGCAGCTAAAAGGGGTTCACCGGTAGGTCGCCAGGTATTCTGGCACTCTCTTCACGACTGAGCCTAGTACACGTATTTTAAGTGGGTCTCCAGCTAATCTTCGCCGTGGGTCGTATTACACCTACCATCCAACCCACCAGAGGGGAGAGAGTTGGGGTAGAAGGCTTCTCGTCTCCTCATAGGGAACGAATTCTCAAGAGTTTACTAAGCCTTCGCCCACCTTGAAGGTATGTAGCCGCGGAAATGTCGCTGCCGGACTTCGGACTTGACATCGTCGGACTTGGCATGTGCGTCTTTGATACAATGCGTAAGGAGGCTAGTGTAACGCAACTGGTGGTTACAGCCCGGAAGAATCTTTGACTCTAACCTAGCGACTTCTTTTAGAGTGACGCTCTTAAGATGAGAAGGACTCCAAGCAACTTGGAATGTGCAATTCGAGTCAGCTATTAACAGGTTGTGAGATGGAGAGCTCTGGCCCAGGTGCATCTGAACTGATGCAAGCACAGTTTAATGTACATGCACGTGTAGTTTGTATAAAAAGCGAGTTTTGTATAAAAAGTCCATTTTGTTCAAACGTTAGCAGAATACAGCACTCAAAATTCCAATTCTATCAGCAGCAAAATCCCTTCAAAGCAAAGCCTTATGCTCTGTCCACCGACGGACAGTTCATCTGAAGCGTTTCTTGTCATGTGTCTATATGCCTCCCAAACCACGAATCCGACATGAACCAATCTTCCAAAGCAAGAAGAGCGTTAAGAAGTAAAGTTAATTCAACAAGACGCCGAACCATATTTGCTGCGTCTGCTTTTGGAAACCCGTGACAGAGGTAAAGACCGTTCAAGGCACAACAACCAAAGCCCAAGAGTACACTCTTTCGCAAACCAGCCGCAAGGCAAGTTCACAAACTCAAATTCAAAAATTTGTTTGTTCATTATGCATACGAATCCTGAAGCGGTCTCATTAGAATTAAACATCTGCCTGACAGAGCCCGTTTGCGTGTCCCACCTCCGCGCTATCATCCTGCCGCCATCAATTTAATTAATAAACTCTCCTTGCTAGTCATGAGAGGGCTGCAGACTTGGAAGAATATAATTTCGTTTAATTATTCGGCGAACAAACAATCATACCCTGCGGATGGAGAACGCACAAAGAGAGAGGAGAAAAAAAGCTAAGCTTCGCCTTAACATTAACCATCTACACATCCTCAACAAGTTCCGACATCCTGTGTACAAGTCCCCGGTTCCCCCGCACGGGATGACTTCCAGACACAACGGCAGCGGCCGAAGAACTTTTGTTGTAGTTGGCGTTGCCTAGGGTTAATGCAAAATACTCCTAATCCCTGCCGTTCTAGTTTGCGACAGACGAGAGAATAAACGAAGAAAAATCCTTGCAACGAGAATAACAAACAACGTCTCCCTTGTTACGCTGCCACCTTGGAGCGTCATTTGGCTTGCACACATATTTACTTGGTCGGTCCTTCCATTCGATCCGTCTTCACTGTCATCCGGTTCAGTTCAGAATTATGAAAATTAAAATTTATACAAAAAATCTGTAGAAGTCTCCCTTTGGCGAAACAGTGTACGCATCGAAGGCAACACCGCCGGCAAACCAGCTCAGCAGGAAAACACAATTTGTTGGCGCTGCCACCGCCGCCGCCGCCGTTCACTGGCGGTGCTGTAGACACGACCAAGGAGATTCGTATCGCGTAGCGTGCAATTTTCTGTGCAGAAAGGATGATATCCTAGACGGTGGTGCAGTGGCAAACTAATTGCATGGAGATGGTGAAAGATGCTATCCTTGAACTGTGTATACATGCGGTATCTGAAGTCTGGTTCGCACTCCACGTGCACACTTTAAGGATGTTCATCTATTATGGCTGAGGTGTTGCAGTGAACATGATTGGGCATAAATTCCATAAATATTGCACGTGGTTTTGTTTTAGTTCCGTTGCCAACGATGGCGATGTGCGGCGTCGCGGTCGTTCTCTCGTCTAATCTGCGGTTACGGGGATGTACATACGTATAGCGCGGTAGGGTAAAAGCTCTGTGGTAACTGTATGATGCGATGATTTCTCTAGCTGCTCTTAGTACTTAGCACTTTGATCCTATTTGCGAGAACTTTGTAGCGATTGTGTGTGAATTAATGGGCGAAGGGTGGATTGGCTGTTCCGGCAACTATTTGCGATATTTTATGGGGTGGCTGTCAGTATTATGTTCTATGTTGGTGCTCTCTTGATTGGTGAGCTGTGTGTCTGTGTTCTACTCGTTTGCCTATTTATTGCAAGTCTAACTTGGGACATCGCTTGTGTGAGTAGAAAGCCGTCCACAAACCACTTGACACCGGATGTTGATTCCCACGCATCCTCCCACTTGTTTGGGTTTAACTTTTAACATACCACTGTCTGTAGAAATCTGGTTCTCTTGTTCTGCTCGTCAAGAATCCTTTCCAAGCTACCCGTGGTTGGAAGGTTACCCAAACTGGTTTGATCTTTCTTCCATACATTCCTTCATTCAGTCATTCCTTCTGCTACAGTCCGGGGTGGACCTGTGCCTCAACCAAAATGCCGTTCAGATAGCATCCCCAAGTTGGTTGAGGCCACCTTAGACGAGGGCGTTCCTGTAGCGTTGTCCCACAGGTGCGGAGTCGAAGACTCTTGTGGTACTCTAGATGGCCAAGCCACAATAGCCATTGGACACATAGACGCCTGGCTAGGCTCCTGTCGTTGTACAGCTCGTACAATCTGTGGTTGATTCTTCTCCTCCAAATGTCTTCAACGCAAACAGGACCAAGGATCGTACGTAGAATTTTTCTCTTCTAGAAGTCAAGCACTTCTTCACCCGTTTTTGAGATTGTCACAGCAGAGCTCTCATGATCGGTGTCTTATAGACGAATTCAACTTCGCCCTTCAAGCTCAGTAGTCTTGGAGGGCCAAAGAAACAGGGGCTGATAAGAGTTATTCCGCATTTGCTGTTCGTACTGGTTACTGCTGCGCCGAGGTAGCTGCTAACCGTTTCTTTATTCCTTGACTTCTATGTAACTCATGAAAAAAGAGACCATCAACAGACGGTTAGAGGGTTAACCACCTCGAAGTTGGAGCTGCCCAATGTCAAGAGCCCTTTGTCCAAGTGGTCCTTTGTCTAAGAGTGCCCTTTGTCCAAGAGGTCGATATTGTGCCTCCTTCATTGAAGGCCCTCATTCATCGCTAAACTTATTTTAGCCGCTTCCTTCTCAATGCTAGCAAACGCCTCATTGACTTCTCGCTGTGTTCTGCTAATCAAGTCAGCGTCATCCGCTTATGCCCACAACTAAATGGACCCCAGGGCGATCTTGTCTCTAGTGTTGGCGTGTGAGCAGGGCCGGCCCGAGTCAAATGAGCGCCCAGTGCAAGACCAACGTGCAAGACCAACGCCCTGTTCTTAATTTGTTGTGGTATAAGTCGGTCCCAGATTGCACAAGAGGTAGGCTTTCAATGCGTGTCAGAAATGTGTCAAATTAGCAAATGCCCATAATCACAAAATAATAAAATCAGTTCTCTGTTCATATGGAATCACGGTGCCTCTCCAAGGTCGGGCCTCACCACGCTAATGCGAGGCTTTGGCATAGCCGACCATAATAACACAAAAGATCCCAAAAATGAATGAAAAATCTCGAATTGAACAGAATTCAAGGTGTAACTGCAGCGATTCCAGGGAGGATGAGTTGGACAAAAAAAGGAAAGCTGGCTTTGCCGCACAAAAACTAGTGCTCCCTTCTTTTTCTTTCAAAATTGACCTCAGACCCAAAATGGGTTCTCCAAAGTTGTCATATCCATTCTCTAATTCATTTGGGCTGTCTTCTCGAATTTGCAAGGCCATCCACAACAGCTGGATCCACTGAAGATCTCCCTAAAAATCTATCGCTATCTTCGCATTATTATCGTTAAGGGCTCTTCGTTTGCTTACCTCTCACCCACCTCCCGTGGACGAGTTACTTCTCCGGTCTGTCCTCAGTCAAATGTCGAGATTCGCATGCCGAAACCTTGGCACTTAGACGATGCTCTCGAAGATGCAAATATCCGACTAAAGTCCTTTGATGCTGTAAAATTCCTCATTTTATTTCTTCATAAAACTGGAAAACAATATTGCAACGATTTGCGTTCCAAGACGTATTTCACAAAAATTCCTTTCGGTGTGTGTGAGCGAGTGGGTGGGTGGATGTCCCTTTGCACAATAAAACGGGCACGAAGTAGAACGATACGAAAAATCACAGTTGTCGTTGACGACAACCATTTTGAGCACCAAGGACGACGTCAACATCGACATTTGACTACGTAGACGACGACATGAAAGGAATTTTTTGAATAATTTGTCACAGCAAGGAGAACAACCGAAGAAAAGTCGACGACTTGAATACAGACCGACGCAACGCTAGTGGTGGGGAGGTTTACCCCAATAACCACCCAACCCCACTGCCTACGTGAACACAGGACGACTACAGTCGTCGAAACGAGACGAGCAAAGTGAAAATAAAGATTTATATTCAAATATCGTTTCATCGCCGGGATTTGATTTCGTTTTCTTGTCGCCATTCCTTAGGCATGCATATATTTTTTGTGTGCCTCCCCGACGAAGGTACTCTTCCTTGAGCATCATCCTGAGTCGGTGTGTGTGTGCACGCGGCAGTTGCTAGTCCAGATTGGGCAGTGATGAATGATGACAGATCGAAGGTCCTGAGTGAAATGTGAACACTCGGCTCCAGGCGGCTGGGGCGACGAGGGCTGTAATCGATTCGTTTTTCCATCGCAATCCCTCTTGCCGCCAACTGGTTTTATTCCTTTACGAAAGTACATACCGTAAAGTGAAATAAGATTGTAGTTATAAACAGGATAAAGGATTGGCTTTGAGACTGCCACCGGAAGGAATCCTCGTGATTCTCCCCATTTTGCCGTTTCATGTTTTCTCTGTATGTATGTATTTAATATTGGAGACTTTTATTGAAAGAAATTTCATTAAGGAAGTTTTCTTGGATCATTCAGTCGTGGCATCCTTCTTCGTCCTCATGCTGTTGTGATTTTGGGCATCATCATTTTTGTACATCATCTCCCTAGCTCCGGCCGATGTGCATTGCGGCAGCACATTGCACACGTATGGTGCAGAGACATGGCAATTATTTTTCAATTGATTTGGGATTTCTTTGGCTTTTCCCTTTTGGCAAGCGGAGGTACTCCCATTTCAGAAACTTCTCTGCAAAGAAAGAATTGTGCATCAGTTCCTGTCTGAACGGTAGGAACTCCTCATTGATGACTTTTTAATTTTGTGTACACTGGAGACAGACGGAGGGTGCAGGCGAGGATAAGAGAGTCTGGAAAAGTTTTCGACTGAGGCGGATGAGAATTTGATGCATGGTACAATCTGGCGCATCCAGATTGTGCAGGAGACTGTGCGAGCTGAAGATGAGACAGCTGCTTTGACTCGAAAGAAACTGATATCCCTGACAAGTTGCCAAGGACTGATAATCGCCTTTCAATATGCTCGTGGGAGCAAACAGTCATTTGAAGAAATTGGAGAACATTGAATTGTGATATTTTTGGAAACTTTTGTGAAGAGGTTAGAACACCAACAGGACATTACGGGGTCATCCATTTTTTGATTTCGAGAAAGTGTTTTCATTTCTGATTTAGGTTTAGGTCAAATTGTTACTGCACTCTGCTCTGCTACCTTTCTTTGCCAGGGCTTTGGACAGATTCAAGTCTCCCCTTTCTAATCTGCTCCCTTTCTTTGCTAGGGCTGGGCATTCACAGATCAGATTTTGGACAGATTCAAGTCTCCCCTTTCTGCTATGCTCCCTTTCTTTGCTAGGGTTGGGCATGTGCAGATCAGATTTTGGACAGATTCAAGTCCTTCCGCTCTGCTCTGCTACCTTTCTTTGCCAGGGCTTTGGACAGATTCAAGTCTCCCCTTTCTAATCTGCTCCCTTTCTTTGCTAGGGCTGGGCATTCACAGATCAGATTTTGGACAGATTCAAGTCTCCCCTTTCTGCTATGCTCCCTTTCTTTGCTAGGGTTGGGCATGTGCAGATCAGATTTTGGACAGATTCAAGTCCTTCCGCTCTGCTCTGCTCACTTTTTTTGCTAGGGCTGGGCAGATCAGATTTTGGACAGATTCAAGTCCTCCCGCTCTGTAAAGCTTCTCTAGGAACTGGTTCCCATTCTTTGCTAGGGCTGGGCATGCGCAGATCAGATTTTGGACAGATTCAAGTCCTCCCGCTCTGCTCTGCTCCCTTTGCAGAGCATGCGCAGTTCAGATTTTGGACAGATTCAAGTCTCCCCTTTCTGCTCTGCTCCCTTTCTTTGCTAGGGTTGGGCATGCGCAGATCAGACTTTGAACAGATTCAAGTCCTCCCGCTCTTCTCTGCTCGCTTTCTTTGCTAGGGCTGGGCATTCACAGATCAGATTTTGGACAGATTCAAGTCTCCCCTTTCTACTCTGCTCCCTTTCTTTGCTAGGGCTGGGTAGATCAGATTTTGGACAGATTCAAGTCCTCCCGCTCTGCTCTGCTCCCTTTCTTTGCAAGGGCTGAGCATGCGCAGATCCGATTTTGGACTGACTCAAGTCCTCCCGCTCTGCTCCCTTTCTTTGCTAGGGCTGGGCACGCGCAGATCAGATTTTGGACAGATTCAAGTCCTCCCGCTCTGCTCTGCTCCCTTTCTTTGCAAGGGCTGAGCATGCGCAGATCCGATTTTGGACTGACTCAAGTCCTCCCGCTCTGCTCCCTTTCTTTGCCAGGGCTGAGCATGCACAGATCAGATTTTGGACAGATTCAAGTCTCCCCTTTCTGCTATTCTCCATTTCTTTGCTAGGGTTGGGCATGCGCAGAACAGATTCAAGTCCTCTTCTCTGCTCGCTTTCTTTGCTAGGACTGGGCATGCGCAGATCAGATTTTCTACAGATTCTTCCTCATCTTTGCAGCTTTTGCAAAAGTCGTTGAGAGCTATGTCTAGTCGCAATTAGTGCGTCTCCTATTAGCATGATCATTTCCTCGCGAATAAGGTTGATCAGTGGTTTTAATCACTTTTATTCACCGCCTGCCATAGAACCCTTGCAATGTCCAGACAAAAAGCCATCCAGTGTTGACTCTGTCCAGAGCTCCCTCTTTCAATTTTGTCCACGCTTGAATGGATGAGGGACTGTCTGAAAATCTCCCAGCTCAGATCCGTTTTTCGCAAGACTGTCTGCTTTTCCGCCCCCTTAGATGCCAGTGTGCTCGAGTTCACCGAGGATATCTCACTGACGCTCTGCCCGCATAACCTGACCAGCTTCGATGTCTGAATGTCCGCTGTTATGGCCTGCATCGCCGTCTGGCCATCAGAACAATTAAGATCGATTTTTTGGTCACGTTGTATTCCCTCAGTGCAACTGCACTTCCTTGTCTATTGCACCCACTTCGGCTTGAAGAACTTTGCGATCTCTGTTAGTGGCAGGGAATTTTCGAATTGGTCACAGAAGACTCCTGCGCCGATTTGTAATCGCCAGTGTACACGAAGAAATCCTCTTCTGCTACTATGAGCTGTTGTTATCACAGTTTCCGGTCTGGCAATCGTAAGTAGAAGGTTTTCCAGGTCTAATCTTGGTGGTACATGGTTTATTTGTTTGTTGTACTGTGCTGCATCAAATTTGTCGGAGTGGTCGATCAGTAGCAGTAGTCTTTGCTGGTGAATTCCCTGGCAGCCCCCTTCCTTACCTCGTACCATACGTAACTTTGTCTTAGTTCCAGGATAGAGCGAAGGTCTGAATGCTGAATGACAGTGCTAAAGTCATGGTCCTCATCAACAATACCGCATAAGGTGATAACCCAACATCCAAGAGCATAGCATCAAATCCTCAATGAGTTTGTATTGCTTCAAGAAGGCCATCATGTGTGAACTATAGTTTAGCATGATGCGTTGGCTTTTCGAATCGGTACGCAGGCCCGAATGTTGACGAGCTTGCTGGAAAGGGTTTCTCACTACTGCCAGCCGCCCATTAATGCTTGAAACGAACAGATGGTCCGAGGGCACCAAGTGTCTCATTAGATTTATGGTCTACTCTCAACTTTAAACGCTCTATTTGAGCCCGTTCAGTCTGAGCAGGCCTGGATTCTGAACTCTCACCGGCACAGGGCCATTTGAACACACGCTTCCCGAATAGGTGAGTTCTATAGAAGTTGTAGAGATGAGAAAAATGAGGTATCGTCGTGCACCGAAATTGCTGCTTTTCTCTTGAAGACAAAGTACTTAGGAGCTTATTTTTTCCTGGCCGAACCGAGCACCATTCTTATCGCTTTGTAAAAAGTACCGACTCAAGGATGAACCAGTGTGTCTGAGGTCCTAGCCTAACTTAATATATAATACGGAACTTTACCACTGATTGAGGAAACCTCTTTTCGGCACAGACATACATATAGCATGTCCAATCCCCAGCATTCATTTGCAAGGACCTGCTACGCTCAAATCCCATGGCAAAAATCAAATTAAAAGATACGTACGTTGAATACAGGAACGGTCTCAGAGGAGATGCAACCCTTTTCAAACGTACGCCCATCACAGTTTATCTCAATCTCTTTATTCGCATCTACTAAAGGGAAGAACGAGAAGATAGGCTGCAGCAGCAGACATGCAAATTACTTTCCCACCGACAGACCGAGTGAAGTCCTTTTTCTTCGAAGGGCCACCACGGGGAGTGAAGGAAAAGTCGAAAGAAGAACAACATCCTGCAAAGAAAAATTGGCTTATCGCACCTGAGGTGATTGAGTCTTATCTGCCGACGGGGGGAAAAAGAGATTCATACGAGCACATCCATTACTTGTGTACCTACTAGGCGTAAGAAAATCTGCTACCAGGGTGTGTGGATATATATATATTTTTTTGATCTTGGGAAATCAGTTTTTCTTATTGAACCATCGGCCTTGGACCGAAAGTTGCTTGCTCTTTAGAATGAAGTCATAAAGTTAAATCAAATGTAAGCTCTTACCGGTAGATGCGTTCCAGAAAAAAGAGGAAAAAATAGACATGACGTACATAGAAAAAAGGGAATTGGTTCCTTATCCTTTAAACCTGTAAAGAAGCATAAAATAAATCGTTCATAGAAAAAAATGGGTATTTAACTTAATTCATGTGGTTTGCTAAGAGATGGCGTAACTTGTATTATTCCATTGGAACATGCGTTGGAAAGCTACTGTCATTGTACTTCATTTCAGCAGATGTCATTCATTTGAAGCGTAAACAACAATAATTTTTTTTCACTCAAATATTTCGAACTTTGTGCCTGAAAAAGTATTTTCGTAGGCAGTTCCTCTTCATTACTTTAATGTGAAGAAAACTGCTGCCAAAAGGCATCGTATTTTCGTGGAAGTTTATGGTGAACATGCGCTAGCGGAGCGATGGTGGTGGTTTTGGCTTGGCCAACCAGCCAAATCAACGGCCGAATATCCCTGGCGCGATGGTAATGCTCTGTATTGAGTGGGATCAGAAGGGTGTGCTGTATTATGAGCTGCTAAAACCGGGTGAAACAATCAATGGACAACGCTACCGAACACAATCAATCCGTTTGAAATCCGTCGAAAAACGCCCGGAATATGCGACCAGACACGAGGCAATAATTTTCCATCATGACAACGCTCGGCACCACGTTGCTATTCCGGCTAAGACCTATTTGGAAAGCAGTGGATGGTAAGTTTTACCCCACCCGACTTATAGCCCAGACCTTGCCCCTTCTGACTACCATTTGTTGCGGTCGATGCAGAACGCCCTTACTGAAGTACGGTTCACATCAGAGCAGAATATCAAATATTGGCATGATTCATTCTTGGCTGCCAAGCTGGTGGAAAATCACGGCACCAAAAATCCAATAGCCTTTTTAATCGTGACAAATCGAATGGAATCATGCAAAAACGGGATTTCCTTTCAAACCCTGTTATTTTAAAAAGCGTGTGGTGAGTTAAAGTCCATAGAGGAGGTTCGAGTTGGCTGAAGATCTGTCACACTTGGTTTACCCTGCGACGCCTTTAGCGGATCATGCGGATGATGTGACAGAATTGGGTGTACCTTGCGCAGATTTGTTGGAAGGTCGAGTTATTGTGCTTTGTGCATTCCTACACTTTCTGTTGACCAATCCTGTCGCGTGATGGCTTAAACCTTTTCAAATCTCAGAAGATCTGATATATCTGCATTCGCTAAGTCCGCGGTATATTTGAAGAATCTTTGGCCCAGCGAAGCTAGGCGCCGGTTCTGGAGAGTTGGGCAGTGACAAAGCGGATCTTTCGGTCTCTTCTCTCCGGCGGCGTTCCATTTCCAGAGAACTGCTCCCATGGGGTCGTGTCCCGTAATCACTCCGACGAGTACGCGTAGTGATTTAAGGTCCAACGCCCGAAGCTTCTTTGTTTTGCCATTATTTAGCTCTGGCCCCGTTGATTTTGTCGTGTCACAGTCATTTCTTGTTTTCGGATTTGATGGTAACTTGTGATTTGATTTGGGAAGCGAGTGGAAAGTTGTGATACTTGTTTGCACATACACTTGCACACCTAATCATCTGTCAAGCAGTCAACATGAGGCGACACTATCCAGTGCGCACTGTTATCATTCAACTGCCATTTGGAGAGCTTTCGAGTTGGCTTTCAGTCATCATCAGGCACCTCTTCAGTCAGCTAGTTCCGTGCCCCGCCCTCGCACTGTCTCTGCGATAGCCTGAAAACCGTCGCCAATGATGCACCATATAATAAGACCCAAGTCATCCACTAAAGCATCAACTCAAGTTTCGAGTGTATTTGCACAATCGTTCAATCCCCATAATCACATATCGATGACGACACCCTTGGCCCCCGTCACATGTCTATTGTCTGCACCCAAGGCAATCCCATTGCAGAGGACTCTTCGAGCAGCACTTCTTTTTTAAGCTGCATTCACCCATCCATCCCCCGATGGCCATGTGCCTCCAAGCGTCTCCTTTGTGTGCTTGCCCTTTTTTTCTCAAATTTATTCCCTCATTGTTCTCATTCGGTTTCCTTTTCGCTCGAATCCTAGCCAATTTCTGGATTTTTCATTTAATTCTCGACTCCTTTCCCTACGACGGCAATGTCGCCTGTCAGTGGCAAGCCCCTGTCATGGTGTATTGGCACTTTGCATGACGTCTGTCTGACAAACCAATTTTCTTATCCTCCTCGTTGTGTGTGGGTGTGTGAGATGACTTCGACGACAAGATGTGTGCTTCGGCATACGTGTGCTACGCAAATGCGGATGACGGTGGTGGCAGAAAGTCCAATTTCCTTACAAGTGTTTGCCGCAAAATGCGGGCGTACGTTTGTGACAGATCGAAAAGTTGACTGATTTCAGAGCTCGATTGAGGGAATGTATGCACTCGTAGGCTGCACGGAAGTCAAATTGAAGTTGGAATCAATTAAAATCTTCGAGCATGCTCATTCAATAGGCGCTTCAAACTTGAATGATGGCATAACGACTGACAAATTGATGAGGTTTTTGGGTGCATTGGTGGACGTGAACATGGTCCTGCGACGTGAAATAATCCACTATCTAGTAGCAAAGCATTTCGAACTCACGGCGAAGCGGTGCAGTTTTGGATGGAGAAGGCTGCTCGTACGGATCATATGCGGCATTTCTCTCGTCCATAAGGCTTCTACGAAAGTCATTGAAGGAGGGACCAAATCGGTCAAGAGGGTGTCCCACATGTGACACTGCCAAGCAATGGCACCGCCTACTGTAGATTTGAGACATATTAATGAAGACAAACAACAACAAGAAGAATACGGCGGCTCAGAATAATAGGAATAAAAAAAGGGGTGATACCAAGATCGTTCGTTTGGGGCCCAATTTAGGCCACACCGTCCTTAAAATCAGGTAGGCCGTGAGCATCCGTCTAGTACACATTTTGAAAGTGGAACTGTTGAAAAGTGCCTCAAACTTTGCATGTTCGAGTTGAGGAGAGTTGTTCAACCGTTACTCAGTTACCTTGAATGTCTCTGGGGCCTGATGACCAAATCAGACATTTTATTTAAAGCACTCAGCCCTGTGGAGAGTTCCTAAAGAGGGTGGAATTTCTCGCCAAGAGCTCCCTGTCTGGTGTTAGGTTTGGGGTATCAGTTAACTTGGTGCTTGTGCAAGTTCGTCATTTCAACATTTTGATGGGATTGTTGAAGATAATTTCTTGATCGGGCAACGGCCATGGTCCAGGGGATCACATGGTGATACCTTCATCTTGTTTGGCTGGCTCTACAGTGCGTGGTGGGCCTGGGCCTCAACCAATCTAACGTCTCTTCATCCAGCATGGTCTTGTGCTAGATGCTTTGAGTCAATCATCATCATCACCATCATCTTCTGACTTGCACGATCTCCAGCCAATCGATCCTCCGCCGCAATCGATCCTCCGCCATCGACTCTAACTCATCAGGAGTTATGCCCAGGCGTAACCAGGCGAGTTTTTGGATTTGGTCCAACCATCTCGTCCTGGGTCTGCCAAGCGGGCGCCTACCTGATGGAATCACATTCAAAGCCCGCTTCGGAAGTTGTGATGAATCAAGGTCTGTACAGCGACATGAGCCTCGCCAGGCATCTACGGATTCATAGCCTAAGGCGGCTGGGCCATGTAGAACGGGAAACTTCCGGCCGGAAGAGTCTTCGACTTTGAAAATGTCGGACAACGTAACAGAAGGCACCCGGGTATACGGCGGGGCACCCAAGCAGAAGGACCTCAAGCTAGCCAGAGACTCCCGGGTCGACTGCGACGAAACCAAACAGAAGGACACTCCAGCTAGCCAGAGACTCCCGGGTCTACGGCGGCGCACCCAAGTAGAAAAACCTCAAGCTAGCCAGAGATTCCCGTGTCTATGGCGACGCATCCAAGCAGAAGGACGTCAAGCTAGCCAGAGACTCCCGGGTCTACGGCGACGCACCTAAGCAGAAGGACCCTCCAGCTAGCCAGAGATTCCCGTGTCTATGGCGGCGCATCCAAGCAGAAGGACGTCAAGCTATCCAGAGACTCCCGGGTCTACGGCGGCGCACCCAAACAGAAGGATCTCAATCTAGCCAGAGAGACTTTTTGGTTCAAGGTCCACCTAGGGCGTAGCGCCACACAAAGAAGTATGTGTGATAATAATAATAAAATGGGTGTCGCTACAGGCCCTAGAGGGCCGCTGTCTAGTTTCTTGCCAACCACTTCTGTTGTCCCCTCACGAGGGGATGGGGCCTACAGTTTTATGCCGACTCCGAACGGCTAATGTGAGAACTTATTACTCTTTGAGCATTGTCAGTGACTCGCAAGAGAGGTGGGGTCGTGAAAAGTATTTTGCTCGTACCGGGAATCGAACCTGGGCTCAAGTGCGTAGGGGTCGCCGGGCCACCGTCGCCTGAAGTTTGTAAACAAAATAAAAATATCTGAGTTGTTACTTGGGAAATACCAGAGGAGGCATACAAGAAAAGTTGACATCGAGGAAGTTCCCTTGTAAGCAGGACCAGGTGGTGCTACAGTCCCCGGTAGACCTGGGCCTAGCTTCTGCATCATTCCGTTGAGAACCTCATAACTTCTACTGCAAGTTAACACAAATCTATCACCACTCTTCATAAAACTGTTGCCCATTTCAATTGATTTAGAAGGGCACGTCTCTTGGGGAGACCCTTGATGACATGACAATCACTAGAGATAGTGTTCTTCTCGACTCCACATAGTCAAGCAAAACAGAAAAATGTCCTAATAAACTTCCGAAGTCCTTCTTCAGCTTATTTACTCCACCCCCGGTCCACATTTACAAAATTCAGTTATTTTTTATCTTCTCTTAACTTGATTCTCCCTCTTTTATCTTTTCAGGTAAGTTCACAAGTTCTGGCATTCAATTTATTTCCCTCATGAGCGGGAAGGGCAAAAAACACAACAACGCTGTAAGTTAGGTAATAAAAATGTAAATTTTAGTAACCGACCATTCCATGACTATCAATCGTTCCGAGGTAAATTACCACTCCAAATCACCACACAGGTGATAGACTACACCGGCAAAGGAACTATTCCCAGTCGTCGGCTGTCACATGGTTCGCCATTTCCAAAACCAAAGGTCATTCAATTAATAAGGGCTTCGTGATGGAATTTCTCTTCTCTGAAAAAGGAAACGAAAAAAGAGGACTGAAAAAGAATACTGAAGACGAACCGGAAACTCTTTGCATAATGAATTCCGAACACACCCTACACGGGGAAGTGTAGATTTTCGGTCCCGCCGACACCGCCGCCCGCACTGGCTGCCTTGGTGTGTTTCTGGATTTTATTTTACTTTTATTTGGTAATTACATGGCTGGTGACTGCATAAGGTAAATCTTAGAATTAACGGTATGCTCATAAATATTCAAATAAATGAAGTCACTGCATTCGTTGGCGTGGTGTGAATTTAAGGACCACAATTCCTTTCAAATCCACGAAAGGTAATGCGTTTTTTTTTGCTTTCGCCGTAGGTGGTTAATGTTTACGGCTTATGGGGATTGGGGGGCAGGTGGTAGTGGCGAACAGCAAAGCACACACGCACGCATTGGACGTGTGGACTTCCAGGAAAAGGCGACGCGACACGAGAACGAGTGGTCCCCGTTTCGGTGATTGATGACATTCGGCTGCTTTGACGGCGGAAAGTATGAGAGTGAATGCGAGACAGCGCAATGATTACTTTTGTGAAAATTAGTTATTTTTCTAACGAATGTTTTATGCCCTCTGGTTTTGGCACTCAGGAGCGATGTGCGTACAGATCTCGCAGAAGTGACAGTTTGAGTACAAGGATTGCCAAGGCCACATCCGTACACAAGGGGCAAATTGATGTCGTGGCATTTGCAACGAAGATGATTTATCAGGCTAGACAATTATTTACGGCCTTTTGATCTACTGGATGTGTACGGAATGTTTAAGAGGTCCGTTTGAAGGATATAAAAAATCGAGCAGTTGCTTGAATCGAGAGTTGTGTTAATCGAGAACGTACGTTATATAGTTATATGGGTATGTTTGTGTTGAGACCTTAAAAGGGGCCACCCTCATTCTCGATTTCAAATTTTGACAATTTTCAATGGGTTGGTAAATGAACATAAATTATTTTCTAGGCTTGTAACTTTGAATACATTTATTTGAAGACTTAAAAAAGAAGGAACAAATTTTACATAATTTTTTTTGGTTTTTGTGATAAAACAAAAGCCCTTCTTTTCGGCGGCGCATGTGATTTCCGCTCACAGGAACATCTAAAACCAGAAATTCCAATGGGATTAGAAAGAGTACAGGTTTAGTTTCGCACAAAAATTAAGAAAATGGCGGATCTTTCAAATTTTTCTTTTGAAAATCGCCTTTTTTTTCAGTCACAAATCGAGTTAAAAAGTAAAGAAGATCTTCACCGATTTGATTTATCCTAGTTCACACCATATATATGTATAGAATAACGTATTAAAATTTGAAACCGATTGGATTAATAGTTTTTGAGTAACCTCATGCGCCAGTCGTAAAAACACCGTCTCGAGAAAACGCGTTTAAAGTTTTGAGAAGCTTTAAACTCACGTAGCTGTGTATTCTCTTTCGTACTCTTTATTTCCGTAAGTCGGGGGGAAGAGAAGCAGATGTAGTCCCAAAATATGCCCAAGGGGAACCCATGGACGGGCACTAATGAGAGCTAGATACCTGCGAGGTGGCCCATGCTGCACGCGCGCTGTCGCCGTCGCCTGACACTTCCACCATAAATCGGTTATAACTTCAAGAGTTTTTGAAATGAACATTCTTGAATAGTTATAGGTTCGAATTAAAAAAAAATTGATTTTTTGAAACCGAGAAGGAGCGACAAAGCGACGTGATCGCGTGTTACTCAATACATAGTGCCTCGGCCTTAAGACCCAACCACAATGGAAGTACTTAAACTTAAGCCTAAGTAGACAAAAGTGTCCAGAACTGCTTACAATATCAATTAAAACGTGTTCATGTCCAAGAAGCAAAAAAAAAGTGGGAAATGATTTCTGGTTACTCGCTCGATATCTAATATGAAATGTATTTACAACATTCACAACTGTGAACTTCATCAATTGTCCTTTCCTTCCTTCTTCTCCTTATTTTCTTAATGTCAAACTCTTGTCCTTCTCATCTTTCCTTTTCAATTTTAAATCGTGCTGAAAGGAATTCCCATTAAAAAAATCGTTAAATGAAATCACTCGTTTATTTTAACAGTTTGAGTATGATTTGGGGCATGTGACATGGAGTGAGCATGGATAGGTCCAATTTGCAATACACTCCTCGCAGTACAACAGGCTGTATTTCGGCGATATCACGTCGAAAATTGGGTTTCAAGTCCAAGTGTTGCACGAAAAAGTTAGCAATCATGTCTCTGTACCGCCCACCGTTGACTGTAGCGCCTTGACCACCATCATTGTCATTTTTTCACATGTGGAGGTACCTCGACATTAGTTTGAGTTTCTCGAATTGAACCATATTTCCCAAGATAGATTTGAAAATGTGTAAACGTTGCTCCTCACACGTCACCGCAAGTTGCCAATTCACCGCCTCTAAAAGCAAATACACCTCACGAAGGTTGAATGTACTGGGTATAACAATACATATACAAGTGTATGCTCTTAAGAAACCGAGTCAACACCCTCCGCACAAGAATACATGGATTGTGGGCAAATTCGGCAATCTGTTGCCATTTTTTCCCACTAAAATCCACGAATCGGCCGCCATTGCGTGGTGGATCCATGGTTAAAGGATGTGTGAAATACAAGCGAACACCACTACATCCTCGGTGTGGACAAGGGACAAAAATGGCCGAAGATGGATATCTCTATCCTCCATTGTCTCTGGCATGCACTCAGAGATGGTTCCACTCAAAGTCATTTATCTCCATAAATAGTAGTGCGATCTGGCTAAAATTTTCTTTCTAAGATATCTTTTACAAAATGCAATAAAAAATCGAAAAAATCTCTTTCCCCTTAAGTTAGTTCCAGGTTCGTTTCTTAAGTCAATGGAACGTATTATTTTTGTGCTATTTTTGTTGGATATGCGTTGTCTTCCTTGGTGATACAATATTCTTTTTCTGTTCTGTTTTTTAGTAATTGCAAAGAAACATCGTCATTGTGTATGTACATTCTATTTTTCATGAATTGCAGATACGTTAAAACAAACCCATTTTGGTGAAATTTACTTCAAGGAGTGCAAGCTCTCGTTATAGTGAAAAATGTCGTTATAGTGAACATGCCCGGTTTATATTAGTTCACCATTTCGAGCGTCTACAGTGTTTAGTAAACCAATCACTTAATCGCTTGTATTAACCTTCCGCAAGAGTTGAATGTTCCTAAAGTTTCCTGTAACATTTTCTAATTAAGTTCAATAATTGAAATTGTTTAAAATACATTTTTTTTGTGTATTTCCGGCACCCTGGGTCTTAAAATGGCAGCAGTGGTGGCACTTTGAAAAATATTTTTCCGGCAACGCTGCCCAACATACTGTGTTTCTCGTATTAACTGTGACACGGGACGCAACAAATTGAACACGTATGAACCCCTGTGCACTGTGCAGTGAAAAATCCTATAGGCGGACAGCGACGGTGGCAGCACTTGTGTCCGGCTGAGGGAGTTGTCCGTCGATGGGAAAATATTTGTGAAAGAATGCGCGGGGTAAACAAATTATTTCATCTGCAATTATTTCATCTGGAGTGATATTCGCAAACTAAAATTAACATTTACAATTAACAAGACAGAAGAAACCAAAGGCAAGAACAGAACCAGAGATGGGCCACTTCTACGTTTCATGCCCCTCAGATTCATCTGACAGCGTTTTTTATAACCTTTTCACAGATAGGCGTCTGTGAATACGTGTGGGCTAAGCGAAGCTGTTTACTCCCGCCTAACACCATTGCGTTGCTCCATACTTGTAACAAGTGTGCGTGAAAATAAAATAGTATGCGTGACTTTAGAGCACAACTGCGATGGACTGGGGGTTTTCCATTGGAAAGAGGAATATCTCTTCCTCCATCATCTCTGACAGAACACAGCTGCAGAAATGAAATCCGTTATCAATTTGAGTAGAGACACCGATTTGATGGCACCACACGCAAATTGTGCTGTTGCTACTTTCTGCTATTTCCTTCGCAAACCATGGCAGGCGCGCAACCGTGGCTACTTGCAAGTTTGGTTGAAAAGCATTTTGTCCGCCTAAGAGAATCAAATCTATCGAATTGCGACTGATGTCTCTGTCAGCGCCCGGGTTAGGGAGTGTATGAAATTCCAATTCAAGATCCACGGTTGTGAAAAATTGTCCGCTCAAGAGGATAGTCCGCCAAAGAGGGAAGTCCGCAATAGGAGCTCTCACTGTAGTTGAGCCAAAGTACTCGTTGATGAGCGACAGAGCGACGTGATCGCGTGTTACTCAATGCCTAGTGCCTCGGCTTTAAGACCCAACCGCAATGGAAGTAATTAAACGTAAGCCTAAGTAGTCCAAAGTGCCCTGAACTGCCTACAATATCAATTAAAATGAATTAAAGTCCAAGTAAACAAAGGTGAGAAATGATTTCTGGTTACTAGCTCGATATCTTAAGTGAATACAGGGCTACGTGCATCCATAATGGATGACATTTTAGCTGCCCTGAGAAGATGTCGTCGTCAAATTAACAGACCATCCAAAATTATCATTCTCTCACATCTCCATTAAATAATCCTTGGCAAAAGTTATTCATTTTGCCAGGCACGAGTGCCACGTCAACACAATCAATCGCTCTAATTAGCGTCTTGTCCGCTAACTTGTCCGGCTTGCCGGTTGAAACCCTCAATCGCACAATGTTACGATTTTGATAGATTCAACGGGTCTAAGGTAGACTTAGATTGACGTTTAGATTTCGTGACTACACATTTAAAAGTCATTCAATTCGCTCTAGGTGTTGCTTCAAAGTTGGTATTATGCAAAAAGCCAGTTCAATGGTAGCATTTCGTGTTAGCCCGCAACAGGCGTAACAGTTTGGTCTTCCCCTGCTAAAGCGATGAAGTTAGGCGTACCAATTTTGTACAGTTCATCTCAACATGCACCCGCCACCCAAAATGCGGGCATCCTGTGTTGTGTTGTCCCACTGGCATGGAGTCACCTGACTAAACTCATGCCGCTGTCCAAATAATTCGCCACCTAAGTACATGCATGTTCTAAATCATTCGTGGTTGCATCTGATCCTCTAGACGTCATCAACGCGAATGCGACCATAAACCAGGAAATGCTACTGCATCATCTTTTTGTAGGAATCCTCCTATTATTGTGGGAAGGACGGAATGATCAATGTTTTGCCGGCTGAATCGTTGGAGAGGCGGCTGTATTAGTCAATTGCCTTGTAAGCCCAAAGAAGCAGCGGTTGAGAAGAAATAAATGCGTTCGTAGCATTCATGTTGTTTGTACTGCTTGTGCGGAGCTGATGTACACCGAGACTATCCATTGTGACATTATGTCCAAGACGGCGATATTGTATGACCATTCTTGAAGAAGGACTTTGTGTAGGGTCAGACTCAATTTGGATCCATCTGGCTTATGCTAGCAACCGTTTCACTGGCACTGTCAATGCCATCCGCGTGTGCTATCAGGAGCGGCACGTGAAATATCTAACCTCTGTTAGCCGGTGTGTGTTTGCACAATCTTCTCAAGATTACTCTTTGACACTTTTCACATGCAAGAGATGTTGCCTTTTGTATTCAAGTTGCATGCGAGATCTTAAGCATGAAGAGTCGGTTGTTTTGCTCGGCTGAGTCAGACCAAATCCATGCATTAGGTAAGCTTAGATTACGTGGGCAGGCGGACCAATATTGCCAGGCTTTACTTAAGCTGTTCGAGGTATTGTTTCTCTCATCATACCCCTTGTGTCCTTACTGCATCACTGAGTGCTCACCGCAAGAACCAGAAGGAGGTGGTATGCCACATCCAAATTGGACACAGGCCATCATGCGGATCAAGTAAATCAAACGCTCTAAATGTTCCTTAAAGGGTTTGGGTAGATGAAGCCAATTCGGTCTGAAAGTGTGTTGGAATTCAAATTGTGACTCGACGATCTCGACGAGCATAAGATCAATTTGAACATAGACCCCACGAGAAGGCTTGTGCGACTTATAGTACCACTCGGACACTTGGTTTATAGGACAGATGTGACAGAAGATGTGGCAGACGATAGCAACTTCCATATGGTCCAACCGATCTATTGGGTCTTCTTCGTAACGACATATGTTGATGAGAAGGATAACCTGGATAAATCATCATGAGGTTCTAACCTGTCCTCAGGATTACTGCAATCCTACATCCTTCCATTCATTCCTACCCTTCACCTAACAGAAGCAAAAAATTGTGTCATTCTTCACTCTTCGAGCATCTGCCTTTGATGTGTCCAGTCACATTGTCCAATACTGACCGTCAGTCCGTTATCGGACTAATGATTCCAGTCTTCTTTTTACCAACTTTTTGAGTAACGTTGGTGCACTGCAATGTTCTGATGCCCCACACAACGACTACACACCATTTTTTCCGTATTCCATTGAGACTTCGTGAATAGATTAACTTCTGAGGGGGAAAAGTCCCTGGCTTCGTCTACTGGAAACTGCAAATTCATAGTAAACTGCATCCAACCGCATTGACACACAACTTGTCAATGTTCCTCTCGCAAAAGTGCTCCACCCTGTGATTCTTTAGAAAGTTGTGTCGTTCGCTTATTCATTCCGCATGACTCCCTCTTTCACACCATCCCCAAAAATAAAGCAAAAAATGGCAGAAAACAGCAAACAGAATTTTTTTTCAGCGAAAAAGTTTCACACTCTCTCTTTTTCTCTTGGCTGGAGATAAACTTTTATTTGTTCCTGTCTTACCGACGATGACGACGATGATGTCGTATGATTCGCTTAAGGCCGCAACAGCCCCATCGTCCTCTCAAGCAGGCAAAAGAAGAATGAAAGAAAAAGAATTAGCTTTCATTTATCTTCCCATTCCTGCGTTGTCAGGCCATGATGTGGCGTGCGTTGTGTGTGCCTTATCCATCAGAAAGATTGAAAGGAACTCGCGCGAATGATGACGACGCCATAAGTTCGTCCCAGCACACTAGCCCACATACATTCAACCAAAGCAGCAAGAAAAAAATCCCCTACACACAATAGCATAACAACACACAGGCACACAGTCATGAGATACATTTTTGGGAAACCATCACTCCCGTCCGGAAAGTTTCCTTCTCCCAGCACCGCACACACCACGGCCCGCATGCAATCAATAGGCATTTCCGGCATAGGCGCCATTGTTGGTGGTGTACATTTGGGGTGCCTCTGGCCAGCCTCATCGGAAGAACATCAACATATTGTGCAAACTCTCAAGAGGTCCTAAAAAGCGAAACAAAAACCTCGTCTATAATCCACAAAGGCTGGCAGACAATTTTCCACTTTTTCCCTCTCATCGATTGATATTTAAAAAAACTCGCCCAGGGGCGTGGGTGGATTTGTTTGAATTGGACAGGTGGACGGCGCGGCGGCCGGCGTGCCGGAATTTATTCGAAAACAAAGATTAACGCCACGAAGAGTGCTTTCGGGCACCAGGGCAATTGGCCTGCGTTTCAGATCGATGCTTAAATTTTAATTGCGCATCAAAACCACTTTGAAGGTTTAATTCGCGTTATAGCGGTGAACGGTGAATGGGGCGGAGAAAGTGCATCACTGTAGCTTTTGAAAGTGATGCTTGACGCCATTCGACTCGGATTATCTGAGATTTAAATAAAAACAAAAACAAATCTCTTTGTTGTGGCCATGGCCAACATTGGCATGGGCCCTGGCTAATGGGGGATCATGGGCCCATGTAGCAGGTCTACTGACGTCGGAGGATGTTTTTGATTCGGCATAGCTCTGCTGTAAGGCTTCTATCGTGCGTAAGTGTGTGTGGATGAGGCTTGCCTGGCTCGGGCCTCGAAAATGGGTTGTTGAGGTAGACTCATGGGCTCATGTGTGCGAACAAATATTTGGAGACTGGTGACCAAAATGGAGCAAAAAAGGCAAGTATGTTAGGGAATGCGAAAAATGATTTAAAAATCACGGAACAACATCTACTCTTGTACATAAACGAATGCATTAACCTGCTTTTGAACTCTGAATACATGCAAGGACTTGCACGAGAAGACTCCATGTCAACCGAAGTGCCGACAAAGAGCGAAAGACTGGCTGAAGCAGGTGTGTCACAGTCGTGCATCAGTTGAACCCGAATTCGGCAGCCATCTTGAATAAAGTTTTCCTGATTCGACCCGAAGGGGCAGTCACTCGCACTCGAACAAGTCGCCCTGTCAGTGAAGGACTGGTTAAAATCGATAGCATGGTTAGTACGCGCAAACTTCAACACAAGTTCACTGCTTAGAAAAGGATCTTCCAATAAAACAGACTGACATCTCAAGAAGATGATACGAGTAGAAGACTGTAACAATGAGCAGAGGAATTAACTGAAGCCAGTTTCATCCAAGCGAAGCTTAGCCTGTGTTGTTTGGTTTTGCTTCTCCACAAATCTAACTTAACGCAGAGGGGTTCGAAGCAGACACAATAAGAGTACAGCCCATAAAGGGCCAGGGGTCCTAGCTTCTCAGCAACCACTCCAGTTGTGCCGACTCCAAACGGCAAATTTGAGAAACTTTTCCTGGACAGTTACACTCTTTGTAAAAATCATTTTGCTTGTATCGGGAATCGAATCTAGGTTTCGTAGGCTGAAGTGCGGGGTCGGCGCAGCAACCACTACGCCACGGCCACCACAATATGAGTTGGACCAAGTCCAAGAACTTGCTTGGTCGGGCTTTGTCATTACTTCTGATTCGTTGGCGGAAGGTTGAGTTTCCTGGAGATGTCTCGTGCGAGCTTTGGTCACGTCTCCCCTTTAGTGGGTAATGCGAGGATGACAACTAACTTCAACGCGTTGTCCATTAGTACACTATGACGTCGCATACAGACGTCTTCACATGTTTGTGTCAATAGTGCTCCAATTATTACGCCTAGACATAAAGACTTCATCTCCCCATCTTCTGTACACTTGAGCTGTCGCAATGCTCGTCTTTTCATTTCGTACATCGTTGTCAATTCAATCAACAAACTCGATCGATTATAATTGATTTTGTATCACAGTCGTGCCCTGAGACAGTTTCACTACAACAACCCATTAAGCTACAAACCTTCAGGGCACAGCATCTGGAAAATATTGATACTGTATCCGCCAGTATTAAAGACGACCCTTATGTGTTGATTTTTCGTCTTTGGATGGGAATTTTTTGTTTGCTCAAAATGCACGAGCTTAAACTGATCGAAACTTGCTTCCAGCAAAACGGCGGGTGTTACGACTCGCAACACATCCCAGCTTCGGCAACATGTGCTGGCAACATTCTAGCCATTATGTTTCACCATTATGTTGCTGCCTGGCAACAATGGACCAGTTTTTGAGTCTAACTGCTACAGTGTGGAGTAAAAAAAAAAACAAATCATTGGTTTACGCCTTAAGTCGTCTTCTCAAAATTTGTTACATCTCTCGTTTGCGTACTTGTTTGTAATATCGTCCTTTTGCCTATTTTTGATGTTTGTTGTGCATAGAATGGTGAGTTGATCCCAGAGCACCGAAGAACTCGGGTGATTTTTGTTCAAGTTTTTTTTGCCCCAGCCAAGCTGATCATCGGCACGGCTCGTGTGACACCTTGATCCCATCGGAAGGGAAGTGGAGAGGAAAGATAGAGGATAAAGTAGCAGGGGAGTTGTCAACAACGTTGCCCTCTGTGAGGAGACCCTTCCCTTTGGAAAAGAAGCAAGCACAACCTGAAGCGGGTCCGGGGTCCTCTAAAAAAGAGGTCGCCACGACAAGAGTACGCGGTAGTCGACTTTAGAAATCCTGCACGGTGCACAAATGACACCTTTCTGAGCTTAGAATACTTGACGGGTTGAATGATGCTATCACGAAGAATAAGAAAGTAGCCCCTCACATCGGACAGCTGACCACTGCCAAGGGGGATTAAGATCATGGATTGTAAGAACAAAGAGACCCTTGAATGGCTGGAAAACTTCATAGCGGCAGCCCCAGGCCTAATGCCGAACTTGGTATAGACATTTTGGGGGGGAATTCTAAACTATCTGACACACAGGTATCCACCTTCGGGGATCATACCTCCCGAAGGAAAGGACTGAGCTCAAACTACGACAACTCACATTAGCACTTCTGTGGTAACCTTCCGACAAGAAGCAACAAGACTGGCTAAACTATTTAATAAAAGTGTAGAAATCTTCCGTAGGATTACATTTACAAATTTTTTAGTCTTTTTACTGTCCGAGTCGCTCACAACTAGAAAGTCTCGCTGCAAGCATGTGAGTTTGATGAGGAGTTTATTTCTCCCCTTGGCCGACCAGATCGTGGAGTAATCTACGTATATCGTTTATGGAGTAATCTACGTAAAATCACTCATCTATGTCAATTGCAGCCTTGAAAGACGACATGACATTAAACCAATATGCTAGAAGAAAAAAATACTCAGAATTTGACCCTCCGTGCAGAACAGTCAAACGTTTTAGACTGAATTTTGTCCACAGCACTTTACCTCCTGCATACAGTCAAGTCAGAAAACAAAATGCTGGTGTTCCCCAAGGTTCTGTTTTGTCTCCGATACTCTTTCTCCTTTTTATAAATGATCTCTTTCCTGCTACTTCTGATCCAATCCAAGCACTTTCGGCTTTTCATATTCGTTGCAAGACTCATCTCCCGGCCCTTATCCCGGCCGTAGAATGGGAACAGCACCACATGCTAAGCACATTAGATTCCGGTATTGACAGCATAATTAACTGGGGAAATAACAACCGAGTGGAATTCAATGCTTCAAAAGTGGTCAGCCATTATCCGGAAGTGGAAAATTGTCCATCCTTTGTAGCATATTTGGAATGATGACCGAAATGTCTTTGTTTGCCCAATCGAAGCAAGAAATACTTCGCCAGCTTTGATTTGGCTTTAATCCGCTCCAAGCTTGAGTAAAACGCTCATATTTGGTCTGGTGCCACCAAGACTACCCTGCGTCTACTAGATAGGATCCAAAAGCGAGCGACTAAACTTACAGGAGACAACAATATCGCAGAGTCATTCGATGTGGCACCGACGTACCATGTACTCTTAATCGCTATTTCAACAAACAATGCTCAAGTGAGGTAGCCAATTGCATTCCACCGCCACCGCCAATACCCATCTCGACAGGGATGCTCATCAGATCACCCTTAAGCCTACTTGCGGACACACAGTTAAATTTCGTTTTTCAGCCGCATTGCACGATCCTAATATTCCCCTTTTTCCCTAGACTACACTGGTACCTAACCTCCCTTTATCCCTCTATACCTTCAGCCCAGTGCCTTGTCTTGACCCCGGACATTAAAAGCTATAATAAGCCCTTGTGCGCGGACAAATTATATAAAAAACTGGACTTGGGTTGAGACCGGATTGCCTCAGATGTCCAGAGTTCGCCGTTCGAAGACATACTAACCCAATTCCATTCGTTCCTTCGCACGTTGGTTTACACCTGGGTTCTATCGAGTAACTCCGCTGTAGGTTTCCCATGTTCACTAAAAGCATAGGCACCTCGGGCAGGATGTGACTGAGTGACATATGACAATGTCACTGATTTACACTAAATCTCACGCACTTCGGTCAGTTGAGAACCTTTTGGGCGACACCCTATCAGCGACGGTGAGATTCGATAAGTCTCCGAACCAGATTGAGTCAGTTTTGGTGCTGAATCCAAAGACTGTGTTCATCAGACCCAGCTCACCCCAGCCAGCTGGTTTCGGCAAGGGGAAACTTTCTCATTCACACTAAGAGCACAAAGAGACAACCATCGAAGTATAGGTAAGTCCTTACTGATTGGAATTGCTCATGTCTTCTTGTCGATGTTCATGACCACCTCGAAGCTGTGGAAACTTGTCCCTTTTTTCTCGTGTGCAACCGATGCCGTAAAGACAACGACACCGCGACCCGAAGAGATCCATTGTATCGAATGGTTGGAGTTAATCCAAAAGCCGTCCTACTTCCCTTATGAAAAATAATTTGGCCTTTGGTGTGGATTACTTTAATTCCACTGAAGTGAGTGGAAAATACGTTTCCTTTGCCACAGCAGTGCCGGACATTCACATAAAATGTTCTCGGTTGTCTCATCCTCTCCCAGGCAAAGCCGTCATAGCTTGTCCTGGCACAGGTTCACTTTGTTCTGGTGGTAATTCAGTCAGAAAAAGCTCTTGTTGAGGCAGAGGATTTCTTTGTAGGAATAAGGCCTGATTAATCGTTTGGATTGCCCAAGACCACCCACAGTGGTCCATTTGTCAAGACGAGGATTGTTTTCCTATTCGTTAATCGGCGTTAAAGCTGCTGTCCTATTGACAGTGCGGTTCAGGATCAGTCAGCCGTAACAAGCTCATGCCCAGCCGTGGATTGTCGTGCGTCATAGCAACATTTGACCGTTTGTTCGTCCATGAAGTTGAACGATAATGCCTTAGTGCTGCCTGACTGTCTGAAAAGATTGGAATTCTTAATTGTTGAAACACGATAGGACTCGACCAACGTGCTTCTTACTTACTCCCTCATCAGGCCTGCAACCCATGAAGGGTTTGAGCCAGAGTAAAAGCCGCCTTCTATCGCTGACCGTCCTGGGTACACTGCTTCCAGTCACAGAGATTAAGCTGTCCTGTGCCCGCAATCAGTCTTCCTCTCTCTCGCTCTTAGCTTACAGATGTAGACTAGCGATGTAGACAAGTGAATGTAGTCTACAGATTCTGCAGGGAACGTTGTTATCAAGTTGAAAATGGCTTTGTTCACCTAAACGTGTTGGCCTTATGGACAGTCTATTTGTTGACGGATGTCTCAGAGTTTGGTATGAGCATCCATCTCCTGTCCTTATGGCCATTGATCACGGCGATGTCTTGCTTAACTGAAGCCTTTTTTAGGCTTTAATGGTCGCCATTAATCCATCACCGAGCATGAAGAATTGCCTAGAGATTTCCGCTGCCGTCCTACTCACGCTGGCGCGTTTTTCAGCTGTAAATTGTTAACATTTAAATCTTTCCAAATTTAAGCTCAGAGTACGAAAATGCCTTTAATCACGTAAGTGATAGAGGTGAAGTTATTGATGAGAATGACATGCCAAATTGAGACCGCAAACCGACATTGTCTGAACACTCGGGCAAGGTGCTGCCCTTTTCTCGCGATTTCCAAGAGCTTGAGAGAGTGGAGCCGTCTCTAATTCGCTTCACAGCTCCTTACTAGTTTTGCCGCTTCGATAAAGTCAGTCCATTCAATTAACTTTCCTCTCAATTGCTCTTAATGAATTTTAAAAGAGTCTGTCAAGTTGTCGTTTACTTCGCAGTGCCCCTCCAATAACTTAGAAAACAACTCGAGAAGCGATGTACTTTCAATTAAAGTTGTATCATAAAATATTCACACTCGAAGCCTTTAAGATCCATCACGGGTGCTAGCGTGCTGGTTCAATTCTATTACTCCACCCGTTAATCGAAACAGGACAGTCATCCGTTGTCCTTTCATCCATCCCATCTCGTCCCCCTCCCGCCAGTTACAGACGTGGTATATTTTGAAAGAAGGACGGGCTACGCCCTTAACTCAATTAAACTCGTAACTTTTGTGAATTCCATCGATTCCAACCGCCATTACCCTCCTCTTATCCGGTGGCACCTATAAAAACCGAAAACAACAACATCATGGTCGTAAAGTTTTATCCGCTTTTCCTTCTCCTCCTGTCCTCCGCTCTTCTGTCCCCCACCGGCCGCCCGACCACCAACGCGACTCTCGCACGTTGTCGTGTGCATGGTTCTCAGCGACCTGGAAACCATCAAAACCCCATCTGACGACTTTCACAACAACACAAAAATGTAAGCCTACACAAATAATCTTTCTGCCCTGTATATATATAATTTTTATGGACGACCACTTCAAAAACCGACTCTGTCATCCGCAAATTCAACCACAAGGGCTCCGCCGTCCTCCCTCTCTCTTATGGGTCGGTCTACCTCTGCTCCATCAGCGAATAATTTAAGAAGACCATTAGACGGTGAGAGCTTGGTCTGTGAGAGTGGGTGGAGGGGGCGAGGGATTGGTTGCGGCAATCTGAGAAAAGTGAAGCTTCATTTCAGAGGATAATTGTTTCTGAACGCACGTTGTTCCCAGTCCGTCCAGTCCACATGGTGGAAGCTGTCGAGGACAAGACGAGCTGTGCGGGGGGGCTGAGGTAAAAAGAAAGCATTATCTCCAGGCTTCGTACAACAAACAATAAAAAGGAAGAGGGTGAAAAAAAAGAAAGAAAGAAAGGAACTCCATTGGTGCTACGTTTACTTACCTGCTTCATTATATACAAGGAAGTGCCACAGTTGCTCACCCGCCACCGCCGACCACCCACTCCGACCCACGTCCATCTCGTCACGGCTTATGCCTCAAATTCAATTGAGGCAGAGAAGGAAGGAGTGGTGCAGAGATGAGGAAACGGTCCAAACAGATGTCCTTATAAATAATTTAAGGACTGAATAGCTTTAAGTTGCGATGCTTGTGTCTACTCTCGTGGTGGATTGATGCAATCCTCCTCTCTCTGGCTCATGGCTCATATCCTGTCGTGAAAATCAAAAGTCAAAGGCACACAACAACAAGAACGAGCCTTTGTCCTGGCTTCCCTTCTCCGTCTATGTCTTCTTCTGCTGCAAGCTTTTCAGCGTTTGCTCGTGTTACTCTTTCAGTCGACGACGGTATTTCTTCCTTCCTAAGCATGGGATGCTACTGCAGTGCTACTGCTGCACTTATGCGAGAGATATTCCGGGGCTGTTGTTGTTGTTGCTGCTGTTTGTATTTACTTCTCATTCAGAGCAGAATGAAGGTGGAAAGAGAACACTGTGTGTTTAGACAGCGGCAGGATAGGCGTCCTAGTTTGTGTTCTGCATTCTGACTTGATCTAGGATACGCGCTACGTAGTTGTCGTGGTTCGTTCTTCTTCTCCTTCATTTCATCCTCCACCTCCACCTCCTCACTCTCAGCACTTGCCTCACGACATGCAGCGTCGTGAATTGCGTTTTAAATATTTCATGGGAAGTTCTTTTATTTTTCATTTTTTGTTTAGCGTTATTTTTTCTTTCCTGCAGCTCGCTTTCTGTGCTGCAAGTTGTGTGTGTGTTTGTTTTTCATTGCAATCCCTCCCCCCATTCAACTCCTCGCTGATTACCCGTGCGTCAATGCAGATGCTTGCATCTTCCAGCCGATGGGGCTGGTGGCTTCCAATTGATGTTTTGGATGGTGTCCTTCTTTTTTTCCCTTCTATAGCACAACTGTTCGCTGTTATTGCTTCTGCCGAGTGTCCCTGTTGTGGAAGCAACCACTGCGTTCCATCTGGGACTCCGGGGGCAGGAGGAACGGATGGAATATATTCAGTGGATCCCATACGAATGATGAGCAAATAACTCAAGCAATTGGCTGGGAACTCATTGAAACTTTTGCAATAAACCATTAAGGATGTGTGTGAGGAATTCAATTTACCGGCAAATGTGTTCCCGAGACAATTTCTCAGTTTTCACAGTTTTGTAGTTTTAGCTGCTTAATGGATGGGATCGACAGCGTGTGTGGCTTGCCGTGCAGCCAGTGTATTCCGAATGCTCACGTAACTTTTCAGCGGATGCAATTGGGAGTGCACTAAAATTGAGAAAGTTTAACTCCAGCGATTGCATCCCCGGGGTTTTAGTCGCTTGATTAATTTGCTAAATGCATTTAAGTTCGTGTAGAGTTTCGGGACAAGCGCCAGAAACTCCTGAAGGCACTACCGCACGAGTGTTTAAGGAAATTATGAATTGACGTTGTTCTTCTGACGGAATGCTTGGGATAGAATGTGAAGTCTATTAATACGAACTCGATCATTGTATTGATGTCCTGAGCTGGTCTTGTACTCTTTTTCGCATTCACTCACTTCTTGCAAGGCCAATGCATGGAGTCACTGATTTGTGGTTCGAATATGCTTCAACTCTGTCGTTGATCTTTTCTCTTGTTCAGTGTCCTTTTGAACACGTTTCAGAGTTGTAAACCCCTTGAAATCTGCAAGATGTTCATGGCGACCGAGCGGTGATTCTTTGATTTTATCGGAGTTTGGACCACAGTCGGAGTGTATTGATTCTTAGGGCTCTGTTGGCTGCTGCTTGTCTGCAGAATAGTGGAAGAAAATGGACGAGTATGTTAAGTGTAGCAAGCGGAGTGCTTCTCAATGCTTCCCTGATAAGCATACAATCCAGCCTAGGCCTTATGGTTGAGTGCCTTACTGTTGACAGCTTTGCTTAGTGCAGTCAAACTGAGACTGCGTACATTAGTGTCGGTCTGACACTCGAGGTGACACTCCACTGACCAATGAGTGGCTGTAATCCCCTTTGGCCGAAGAGGCTGAGGTTGATGTACATCGACATTGTCATCATGGTAAATGTTGTCATCAGAGTTAAACGTTTTCATATTGAGGTTCACAATGCACTTTTAACCCCATCCAATAAAAGGTCGGAATTCAATCATCAATCACCATATTCTTGCTTAACTTGCTGTGACTGTTGTGGTCGTACAATGGGCCAGCTGGGACTAAGTACATTCCAACGATAATTTTTTGTTATCATTTATACAGCTTAAGACTAGCCTACGATATGTAAGTCGGCAATAGGTTGCCGCTGATAGATTCAACGCAATACGCTGCAACACTGAGACCGACGGCAGGAACTACCCAATCTAACCAGGGTCTAGGGGGTTCGATAACGGAGTCCTCTCCCGGCCACCAACATTTAGCATAGCAACATCCCGCACATTCTGACTGGTAGTCAACAGGAGGAAACCGTCCTTAGCTCGTTGTGGGTCCAGCCACTGTCTAAAACTGGGAAACGAAGCCGTTGTGATGGGGTAACCGAGTTTCTCGCTCTGGCAGTTTGACCTCGAATCATCGTCAACCGGGTCATATCCACTCTTATCAGGTGTACCCTGTTGCATACGACTTCTCATTGGAGTAGAATATTCTGTACTGGGACTCTGGTGTTCTGGCAAGACTGAGTCTAGACGCTTTAAAATCCGAATTCTGTTCCTTCCCTGAACTCACGTTGAACAACACAGGCCAGCCGTATGTGAACATGTGACGGAGTGACTTCTGCGCGAAACCGCTCCAGGCCCTTGACTACTGCGATCATTTGGGATACTGGCAGAGCACCGAGGAATAGGTATCAGAGCCCATATAGGGTGTTGGACACTTTCCGTCATCAAGCACCGTCTGCAGAAGCAGTTTGCGATCACGTCGTCTCTGGCGTCATTTGCAGATATCAGTTTCCTGTAATGGCATCGACTATAGGCCTTGCATATATGTACTCTATTGAGAGAGAGCAGTTTGCTTATGCTGGAAAGCCCTGAGTATTGGAATGAACATGCACAGCTGAGAGTAGTCTTTCATCACTAAAGAAGTGAAACATGAGAAAAAGTGTGGGCCCAAACATTGAGTCTTGAGGAACACTATCAATTGTGAAGTGAACTGTAAGCGGCCGTGGGTCTTGACATAATGGGTTGGTGCGACGACCCCTAAGCACTTGTGCCTACGCAGCCAAGTTTCGATTCCCGGTCGATTTCACGACTCCATCTCTGTCTAGAAAAAACTTCTCAAGTTTGCCGTTCGGAGTCGGCGTTAAACTGTAGGTCCCTTCCACTCGTGAGAGAACAATAGTAGGCACATGAGTGGTTGCTCTACGGTCTTCCCCCTCTACGGACTGTCGTCCCAACGACATTGGGGACCTTTCCGAGAGTCATCCGAAAATTGCGCAAGTATGCTGGATAAGAGATATAGCATGACGGACCTAACAGGTCTGCCGTAAGGTCATCAAGCCACCTAATTTTGCAGTTATATCTTTTTTCTGTCTGAACTCCCAAAAACGTGGACATGCAACTTCATTCGTAATTGGGACAATGGCCGACAACACAGCTTTAAGTGAGACTTTATAAAATACAATGGCCAACAAACTATCGAATGGATGACGCTGTACTTGAGTGGAATCAATTCTACTCGGCTCTGTGGATGCTTCGTTCTTTCTGCTATCTGCTTGCCACCGACCAGGGAAAAATAAACTCCTACATCAATTAACACTCCAAAATCAGCACCGGCTCCATGCTTGCACCGACAAATGTATGTATTTGCCCAGCACGTTATCTTGTGTGTACCACTGAAGGTCGAGGGAAACTGAAATCGCCGACTGTCATCCTATCTCTTTTCCCTGTTTTCCCTCTCACCACAGTCGCTCGCAAAGGGGTGTGTGTCTATGCAGAACGTGTGTGCATGGAATTCTTTATATCTCGCCGAGAATAAAACGTTCAGTTCTTTTGTGTCGACGGAGCTGAGAAAACGCCTACTCGCTCGCTCTAAGCTGGCACCCTCTTATTATTCTTTTATTCAGTTGCTGCTCCTTTTTTTATTATTTTTTTCCATTTTTTTTCGCTAAACACATGGTGTCCTTTGCTTGCGATCGTTTTGCAGTGTGTGCGGCTTGGTTTTTAATAGTTTCCCGACAACGTGCGTGCAGTCAGGCGTTGATTTGATAGTAGTCTGTTTTCTACGCGTTGTTGGTGTGTTCATTTGACGGGGGACTGGAGGAATGAGGGTGGTTTAGGCACACAAGCAATATTCAACGAGTTGTTTAATGTAGAATTGGATAATGGTCGTTTGCAGATGTGAATGACAACACGCTCTGTTGAACATAAATCTCTTGTTTTTAAGGAGAACTTCTGAATAGGCATAAAGACATTTTATGTGAGGCTCACAAATTGGGTGCATCTCCTTCTTGGCGCTACTTGTCAGCCTGTACTTAGAGATTGCTGCTCAAGCAATGGTTATCATACTCTGACTAAGTTGAGTACTGGAATACGGGAGTTGTTGAATTCGGAACGGAATGGAAGCTAAATCCTCAACGATGGAGCCCTCACACTTAACCATCATGCCCCACACGGGGAACACAGATTCCGTTCTAAGAGAAGCATACGGACAAGTCTGAAACGGGGCACGATGCACGAATCGGGACCTCCGACAGTCTCTGCTTGAAAAACACTTCAATGATCACCACGCCCGGAGTTTTATTTGGAGAAGACACCTTGGTAGCGGCGATCCGTCTACGTCTGTGAAGACATCGGCCTCATTTACACGCATCAACCCTTGTGTCAACAGCCAACAAATGATACCCAACATACCCGGGTGTGCCATATGATTTTGCATGTCCACGGGCTTCGGAAAGTTGTGGTTGTCAATTGGGTTTTTGAATTGTTAGAACTCCTTGTGAAATTTGCATGACCATTCTACTGATGTGAAATGTTGCTGAATTTTGTTGATGCAGTGTAGAATTTCCTCCTGCATTGCACGGGTGGTTGTGGGCTTGTTGTCGTGGACCACTGAAATCCTACGATCTAGAGGCAGCATTCTCTGAACACCGAGAACAGGGCCGGGAAATGTTTCATGCGCTTGTTGAAACCACACACATTGGCCACATCAATCTCGGCAGAAAGAACTCGTGATATCGAACACCAGTAACCAGTTTTAAAATAAAATGTTATGCAGTACAGCTTCGCTAGTCCGGAGACTTCAATAGTCCGGACACCTCTATATTTCGGACACTTTCAAAATGTTACCTCCACAGTCCGGACAGAGTATTAAAATGCATACATATTTTGACTCTGTTCTATGTACATGTGCATGGTCACGCAATTATTGGAATTCCTCTACTGTGTTGCTTGCAGTTGGCGCTTGGGTCTGTACGTCCTTCAAAGACCTCAATTGCGTTGAGTTTTCATTATATTAAGGATATCTAGAAGTATTTTTCAGACTTGAAATTCTCACTGAAAGATTTTTTTTCCACTAAGCAAAGAATTTTATTTTTTCTTTATAGTCCGGACTTTTCGTTATTTCGGACACACCCGAAACTTAATGTGTCCGGACTAGCGAGGTTGTACATGTATTGTACATGCATATGTATACTGTGTTCCTTTTTCAATGTTGTCAATGTCGTATTTTTCCTTATAACAGGACACCTCTCATAAGCGGACAATTTGCTTGGTACCGTCAGTGTCCACTTATGAGAGAGTTCACTGTAATTGGCATGCTTTGTGTCAGTGACTGTGAAGAGCTACGAAGACTGAAAGGAGAAGGATTTTCAGTTCTAAGCTGCTCAAGACCTCTATCTTTATGAAGAAGTGCTTCCCGAAGAACTGCCTACTTTTCTCTCAAAAAGCAGAGCATTCGCAGAGCAGATGAGGATTTTATTTCTTCCTCATCTTTGCAGCCTCTTCAAAAGTCGTTGTGCCACATTTTCAGTAGCAATGCGTGCTAGCGTATGGCATAGTGCCCGCTATAGACTCCTATTAGCATGTACACGTCCTTGCGACTAAAACTGATAAGTGACGTTGATATCTTTTTGACTACCGTCGGCCATAGAGACACTGCTGTTGCTCCAATACCACGCCTTAGAGTTCTGGCCCTGTCCAGGGCTTCGGCTTTTTTAAGGAGTTAAGCTGTGTGAATGCTTTGGGATTGCCGAGAGTCTTCTAATTCAGATCCATTTTTCGCACAATGAGTCTAGGGACCCAGTTTTACCATCTTGGAGTTAATTGATAGTGTTTCCAGAGCCTTTATGGCCGCCTGACTTTCTATGTATATACAGTGAAACCTCAAAAATTGGGACACTCTCCGAAATGAACTCCATGCATACACTCGGTTTTTTTTTCATAAAAGTTAACCTCTGCAAACGGGACACGTCTGAAGTGATGGGGCAACGATTTCGCTAGAAAAAGTTTTAAGTTGCCTTAGAAAGAACATCTAAATTGGGTCAGAAAGTAGAGAGATACAGAAATCATAAGTGGGAGAGCTGATTGTGGGAATGTGTACATCTACGTATGCGTTCCTAAAGAAATCCTTGCTCTTGTTCTGTTGTTGTCACAAATCACTTATTTACTTTAGTAGTGGTTCATACATAATAATTTACAATGGACAGTTTATTTCAGAGCTACGCATAATTGGCCGAATATAGAGGTCCTCTCTCAAATCGGGACACCTGCAAATTGGTTTTGTACTTTCTTAGTCCCTTAGAGTGCCCCATTTGGAGGTTTCACTGTCTATTGGGCTCATTGATAGTCTGAACAGCTGCTACTCCTTCTTGCAACACACTGCAGAGCCATCGCAATGTCTGGTGATCCAGCATATTACCCTGAACCTGTGCCTTCCTCTGATTTGGACCCGTCTTTGTAGATTTTCAATGCAGTGATGTTATCTCCGTCCGATTCATCTCTCGTGGGGAATTATTGTTTTCCAAGGGTGTTTGCTAATCCGATTGTTTTGGTATAGGCGAGTGTTGGAGAGCTGCCCGTTGTTTTAAGTTATGCCCTATTGATTAAATTTTCTTAGTCTTTTCTTAGCTTCTCGTTGATATCCATCTGGAGAAGATGCAATAACTTTTCTAGGCTGTGGGCGTTGATTCGGGTCCACCTGTAGTACAGATTGATGCTGGTCTTTGAACTCTGCTTAGTTTAATCACACTTTGTTTTACTTGTAGTGCCGTCCACAATGCAAACACAGTGCCTGTCAGTCAGTATTGGTCTTACCATTGCAGTGTACAGCAAGTGTTGGTCGGAAAATTTCCTTCCAATCGATTCTCTCCTGTTGCGCTCCTCTATGTTTGGCTTCCCGATTAGTTCGTTGTTGACAATAACACCTAGGTATTTAACGTGTCCAATGACAGTAAATTCATTCCCATTTAACCTTGGTAGAATTTAATTTTTCCTTGTTATAAGCGCGAGTTCCATCTTAGACGGGTTAGCATCTAGTCCGTTGGTACCCAACACAGGCATACACAAGGTCATTATGTCCAGCGCAGTAATGCCCGCCTGGGTTTGCTTGAACTCTCTGTAAGACAGTGCAGTGTTTAGCTTTTTCTATCGTGGGCTGAACATAAGACCATGCACTGCAGCACCATGAGCAGTGTATGTAGGTCCACTGGGTCTTGCCTACTGGTCTCTCAGCTTCCACATGAACTGTGTTTCAAGAATAGGTGGCATTTGAGAATACACAGCTCAGGACAATTCATCCAGGATCCATTGGTTCAGTGAAAACAAGCTCCACTAAACACACAGCCATCACTTCAAGTCGTTGAGAGATACCGAAAATGTCGCCTCTTTTCAGGGCGATCCTTCACCACTCACTCACGTCCAGACAATAGACAATTTACCAAATTGCGCTTCTTCCCTTGCGAAATCCCTTTTCGCAACCATCGCAGTGCCGCTGCTCGACTATCCAACTAGCTGTCACATCCTTTATGCTTAACGAATGGAAAATTGAAATCTCAACATAATTAAGTTTTGTTGCATGTGTCCTTGCACATGAGCTAATGCATGCATGGCTAAGGTTGGCTGTGTGCCTGCACGTCCCCAGCGACAGGTGATTGAAATGAATTCAAAATGACTCTGTGTCGACATGGGCCCCACTCCCCGGTGTCACAGCCATTCCCAAAGCCATCCCACAGACCGTGTACAATTTTAATCCGTCAACCCCCCGACAAACTACTAAAAACATTATTTCCCATCCGTTTAGAATAATACGACAAGGATTAGTGTGTGTGCACATCTCGTATTAAGGGCTTAAAACAGCGGAAAAACTGTTTCCATTGCTTGTCCTTTGGGGAAACGACGATTCATCATCGTATTTGCCATGGCGGGCGTAGAGTGGATGGAGTGGATTTGTGTGCACCGCCACATGAGTTGCGCCCGTGATGTGAGAGGAGGAGTACGACTACATTACCTCATTCTTGTCGACCGTGGGCAATTGTGTGTTCAATTCTGGTTGCGTGCACAGCACCATCACCCGAAAATCAGAAGACAACAAAAATTGTGTCTAGAGGAATCGTCTAGACAGCTCCAGGTTGTGGCAGTACTGTGACGCATGTAATTGATTGAATCTATTTCCATGTTCACGTCAATCGAAAGGACCCATAATTCTGTGAATGCGCGCATCGCCTGTGTATGCGGGGGACTGTGTCTGTGTGCTGAGTTCTTGAGAAATTCCTTCAGCCCGAGGGGAACACGTTTTGCTGGGGCTGTCGCTTCCTGGTCGACTGCTCGACTCTTACATCCTCCGTTGTGCATGTCATTCGATGTTTGTCCATAAAATGTTGCCTCCTCCTGGAACGATACTTGTGTAATTGTTTATTTAGGTCAATCACTGAAATGAGCAATTTCATCTGGGCTTCAAGCAATTTAGTTTGCTGAAGTTGGTTGTTAAGGATTTTGTCGACTTTGTCGTGACTGCTGAAGAGTGACGACTGAAGAGGCGCCTGGTTTATGCTTGTGTGTGACGTACTTCAGCAGAGATTTGATGCGAGACGAGCAGATGACTTCATTTTCGTTTAATTTTGGGCAAGTGTTCCACTTCAAGGAACCCACTTCAGAGCTGATGCCTTGACAGTTTCGTTACGTGAATCCTTGTGGTTTTAGGACAAGTTCCAAATTTTGATCAGATAAATGGGGATGTGTACTTTATTTAATTCATGCCGGAGCAAGGCAAGGCGGTATTCTTCCCTAAGCCGGGAAGTCCATTATACGGATTTGAAACTTACTGAAAATGCTTTAGTGACTCCTTAATATTTTATTATTATTTCTGTCGTCCCTTGGGGTCTTGAGAACCAGCTTTCCAAAGGCCGCCTTCCCAAGTAAAATCCGTGCAAACATGTCTACGCTGTCTAGTTAGTAGGGTAGTTTCAATGGAAGCCTTCATGGAAATCTTGGGGCCTTTTAACAGGCACCGACGGGATCGCACTGATACACCAGCTCCAGAAGCATCCATCAATCCCCACGGCCAACGACATAAGCGTGGCTGTTCGAAAAACTAGCAGCACTCACTTTCCGTTTTTTGTGAAAAAGAATGCCCACGGGTGTCAAATTGTAAAAATCTGTTTTTATTCGTGCTCAATTGAAGTTCAATCATCTTTGAAACTTGATTTCTCAGATTAAGCATGAGCAAACAAGCAAACAACGGTTGCATACCTTATTCTGTCAACACCCAAAAATGCAGCAAACAGACTAGGGTTGCTTGTTCTCTCAGAATAGTCTCCACGCGGAGTATTGGCCGACATATATTGCTCAAATGCCGAGATTAAAGAAGAGAGAACATACAGAAAATGAAGCCAGCGACAAACTCATTGAATCAATGCAGTTATCCAGCAGTCTGTCTGACTCATCATAAGTCAATGTGCTAACCACCATCTGCTAAGACTTGTAGGAAGATCGCACCTTATAAACTGGTGAATTTTCAGGCAGATCTTGCGATGGTGACGCCTTAAGACTATAGTTTATGGGGATAATTTGTTTATGCCGATAAGGCAGCGTCAATAGCAGCCAGGCAGTTACTATGCTCGAAAAAGGAACAGAAAACTGGATTCTCCGGGGAAACTTGAAATAATGTCAAAACCAAGTAAATAACAAATAAAAGTGTTGGGCGTTAGACGCTAAAAAAAGGTATGTGTCATTGGAAAGCACTGTCTATCACTGCATGACTGGCTTCTATAGAGAGAGACCGAGGGGAGAGTATGATAACGATAGCACAAAAGATTGATAAGGGAAGAGATTGTAGAGGGATAAGAAACAAGCATTTTTTACTATGGCAGCGGAGGGGGTCCATCTCGCCACGTTTGGGAGGAGTTTTAGAAAAAAACTTAAAGTGGAGAAATTATAAAAAACAAAAAAAATATTGAAAAACGGCAACACTTACACGTATTATCCCGAATTTGAGAGCCGGAAACCTGTTCCTTGATTGAATATAAATCAAATTATATATTTCAATAGTTTTTGAAAAATTCGCATGCAAACTTAAATTTTTGATAAAAAATTGAAAATGAAAAAGTTTGGACCAATTTGCTTCAAAACTGTGAAATAATGTGTTAAAAAAAAAACACAAAAAGACAAGTGTCTTCTAGTTTTTGAAAAAATTAAAAATTTATAAATTTATTTAAAATTTAAATTAAAATTATTAAAACTCCTTTTTTACAATATTTTTTTTTCAATTTTTTGCGCCGAAGTTATCGCACTCGTGCACTCGAGACAGAGAGCACCCCACATATTTTTGTAGTTGCCCGATTCTGACAGCCTTTGAGTCAACATCCTCGGGAACATAAGCGAGATATTTGTCTGAAATCTCTCTCTCACTGGTTCCCTATTAGTAGTGCGTCGATTTCAAGTCAATGCAACATGACAGGGCAATGGAATGTACCGCGTCTAAGTGCATTCTCTTCTCTCTCAAAGCCACTATAGCCTACCCAAGAATAAACGTTGGCATTTGGTAGGTTTACGAGTTCCCTTGGGGCTTTCAGCTGCTGCTCTCTTAGAGGAGTAGGTTAAGTCCACTGAACTCTTAATTTCTGACGATATCTGTACCGCTATTCCTTTCCATTCTAAAATCGACCTGAGAAGTTATAGTACCCATTAACCCCGCACAATAATATAAATTGTTGCATCGGCGGTTTCCTTCATTACTCGTCACGTTATAACATTTTATTTTGGCGTCGACTCATCGTTGTCATCGCCGTCGGTCATCGTTGTCTCGCGTTTCGAAATGGCTGCGATTTCAAAACACAATATTGGCCCATTAATGAGGTCCAGTTCGAATGTGCAGAACTGAAAGATCAGCAGCTGCACTCGAACCCGAATGTAGATCGATATTCGAATGAAATACGGAAGCATGGCAATGCGTGTGCAAACGAGTCCATGGGGAAATCGATTGCGAGGTTTGGTGTAAGAAAAATTTAAAGTAGAATTTAGTCTTAAGATTGATTCAATAAAGAAACGATCGAAAAAGATCCCGTGTTTTGTTTCTTTTTTATAATCAACATAATTTTGATTTAAACTCGAAGACTCACGAGGCTTTTCAATTCCATCCCATTCCCGTCTGACCGGAAACTGCATTGGCTGCTTTCCAGTGGCAAGGAGATTCTTTTTCTATAGATTCTACAAAACTCAGTAAAACTGACGCCAATACGTTGTAAATGACACATCCCAACTAGCATACGCATACCCTTGCGGCTCGAAACTACCTACAACGCCGGCAATATGGATCTCGTGGTGTTTTTTTTTTTTTACCTTAGGCTTCGCCCTCTATTTTCATCCTTATACAAGTGGAGCTCAGCTCTAGCGTTGGCATTGACCATTAAGTTTGCAGACCAGATCTGGTATGAATTCTGAATTTAAGTTGTCTACGTGTTTTAAAGTTGGTGATGTGTCTTAAGTTTTGCTGAATACATTTAAGGTGCTGCTGATTTTTGACGTTTGAAGCGTGCATTGCCTTGAACTCGTCTTCGTGTATTGGACTGCTGGTCTATAGGCTTCAGAAGCGGGGTGTCCTCATAGTATTCCAAAACTTGGATTCGACTAAGGCATAGTACACCTGCTTTTAAATGTCCAATTGTTTCCAAGGTAGTACAGAGCGAACAGTGATTTTTTCAGATTAGAGCGAATTTTGTTAATGCCTATCCAAAAAAAAAATTGCTGTCAATGGTAACTTCCAGGTACTTGTATTCAATTACCTTCAATTACCTCAATAGGCTGATTTGACAGTGCGCTTTTACATATAATAGCACATGCGTAAATTGTTGCCTTGACGAGTGAGTCTTTAACACGGTCCCCGAATGTGCTTCATCTTGGTTTTTGAATGGCTTAGAACGAGAAAGTTATCGTCGCATCATTCAACAGCTTTGTCGAACTCGCTTTGCATTATTCGCGATGCTGTACGAATCGGCAAAGGCAAGTGGAGTGATGTTTTTGAGGACACGAAGTAGCTCACTAGTAAATAGAATGAACAGAATAGGTCCGAGCTTCGAACCTTGTGGTACCCCAAAGAAAACCGCCGTATCATCACTGCGGCTGTTTTTGATCCTTCCTCGACCTTCAAGTTACATAGTTTTGGAGCCAGATCGCAGGCATCCCTCGGATGCCTCTTCTCTTAAGGGCAAAGTTTTACTACACACGTAAATCTAAAACACAATTGATATTCCATTAACTACATGTACAGACGGCCTCTGTGCTGCCATCGGAAAATCTTGCGGGCGCATGCATTGAATCGAAGTCCCACGCTTGGAAAAGAAAAAAGCACTCAACCCACAGAAATGATAACAAAAACTTTTACATCACTCACCTCCTCGATGGCACTTGAATAAGAGTGTTAACTCAACAACCTGTCCCCACAGCCAGTGATAATGAATTCGCCATTCATCTCCTGTCACCCATGACATCTGCCGCATACTCCCAGGAGCACCCACATCCCATCGTTCATTCACGTCAGTTTTTCTTCAAAAACAAAGAGAAAAAAAACCGCTTTCAAATAAAAAACTAGTCAAGTCAGTCTTGCACTCCTGCAGGCACACCCCGTCGATTAAATTGATGGCGAATTCTTTAGTTCCTCTGCCCCAGTGAGCCGAGATTCATGTCGATGTGGTGATGTGCTCTGCACACAATTGTGAGTGCATCCGAGCGCATATGCCATTCCATTAGTATGCCCCAGAAAGTTTAATTAAAATCGATTACAAGCCAACAAAACTTTGGTTGTATTTCCAGAGGCAACCGACATGCCAAGGGAACACCCTGCCGAAGGTTTTGAGGCCATCCCAGAACAACCGCTCATTCAAAACCGACATGATGTTCGATGGCATGTGGTTATTGTATGCGATGCATACCCCCGCACACAGTACACGCCCATTCTTGGCGCTTGCCACAGCAAAGTTTATTAAAAATCCTTTGCAAAGGTGCGCACAGCACAATTCATTCGATTTTTAGACCAAAAGTGGTCTGTTTTTTCAAACGAAGAGTGCTGAAAAGGAGAGGACATTCACAAGAACAGCCACAAAAACAATGCCAGCTGAAATTGGCTGGAGGTTGAGTCTCCTACATTGGTTTCATAATTACGCACCCACATCCGGACGGCAAACTGCAGTCTGCATCCACCTGGCCAGTTGCTCGCACTGAATACTCCGTGCTCAATTGAAAATCCTGGGAGCTCTGTTTCCCTTTGATTCCAAGAATCATCGATACGGAATAGAATTGCATAACCACTACCCTCGGGGGAATGCTGTTCATCCTTTCGAAGGAGCTCTTTGTACTTAGGCGGAAATATTGCCCAGGTGATAACTGCTTCTGTGAATGTGATACTTCTGAGAGGGTATCAATGATAATGGGATTTTCGGGATCCTCCTATGCATGTTCTGGTGGTCTGTAACTTTGAAGGCACTTGGTTCTGGAACTCCGCAAGGTAAGGAGGTGTTCTATCGCGAGATGCTCTCAATTTGAGCAAATAACATAATATGCCAGCTCGTCCGTGATTGGCGCCTGGGTAAGGGCGTCCGTCAAACTTAACGACCATCCTGTTAAGGGATGAGCGACAGTTGATGACTGGCTTAGCGCTTAGAGACATCAATTCCAGAGCATTGATGTCCATTCTAACCGTGTTAAGAGTAGAGCACGGCATGATCTCTGTCTGAACGACGCTACAGTGATTTGAAAGTGTCACGGTTAGACTTTTTTGGAAGTCCAAGTTCTTTGAGTTGAATGCAGCCTTGACGTGCAGCCGTCCGTGTAAAGGCGGATGGACTTAATTGATGAATGGAGTTCATAGAAATGAAGTAAATTTTGCGAAAATATATGAGAGCTGCATTGTTCAACTGATTGATTTGAAGTTCACCTTACCTGGTATGGTGGAATGTCCGCAGTTCGTGGACCACTGCCAAACTATTGCCGTGTTAGCGAGGTGATACAACGTGTAGCGCATCCGATGTAGTAGTTCTAAGTAAGGTAGATGTGGCTCTGTTTTATGCCTCACCGCTCTACTCCCATTGCGACGTTTAGGTCCTTAACTTTTTTGCAAAATAAGCCACCAGGTAAGATCATGGTCATGTGTGGTTAGAGACCCCAGTTTCATGAATATGTTCTGGCTACGGGAAGATAAGGCTTGTGGCTGTGGGTTTATGAACCTGTTCTGATAGATGAGATTACCAATTCAACAGCAGTCCACATAATTTGACAGTATCCTAGAAACGGTTGGCGTGTCTATGTGTCAAAGTTTTAATTTCCTGACTGTTTCGGTTTCTTGTACGTTCTCGTTTAGACCCGTTTGATTAGAGCGAAGAAGGGATTTCGAATCATATCCCGCCTCTCCTTCCTAGAGACTACATCACCTTGATCCCTGACTCTCCAGTGACCAAAGAAGTTCATTGACTTATACTTTCTAAAGATGAGGGAATAAAATAGGACATCTCCCCTGTGGGGTGTCCCTCTGTCCCCACTCCTTGAGGTATTAGTGGGTTGCCATTTCTGCATCTGCTCGTTGGCAGTTGATCAGTGCCATGTGTTCCCGGTCAATTCCAAGTTGCGAGTGTGCGTTGGTAGGCAGTGTTCGATGTAAACCGTCATCATACAAATACGTCACAGAATACAATGCAGTTTCTACCGATTTCTGAGAAGCTGTTAGACTGGCTTGATGATGCGACCTAGTTTGAAGTTTGAAGTGGCAGCCACACTTAGGTCAGGGCCCATTGTGCTACCACCCGGATCTATGAGTACCCATTCCGCAAGCCAATTAGTGCTTTGTTAAAGCAAAAAGAAGGCTGACTCTTATGCTATTTAGTTCAGCCAAGCTATCGAAATAATAGGCTCTCAGAAATCTAAACCTGCTGGATGAGAGGGCACTGCAGTTGCAAAGCAAGAGTACAATGGTTTCGTCCTCATCTGCAGCTTCTGGAAATATTTTGAATATCCGAAATATTTGAGAAACTTTTGCTAAAACGCATTCAAAAATGTGTCGAGGATTGAATTGATGCTCCAATTTGATTTTTGAGCAAAGCATTCGACAATTGACCAAGTATACAGAATAACAGAGCCGTAGAGGAGAAAAAAATCTGTTCTACCGCCCTATTTAACGTTCCCAAGCCTTCGACGAAGTCTGGCATGATGGCCTAAAATACAGGCTACGCAGGCGTCTCCCGAGAAGCTTATATAAGATCTTAGAATCCTATCTCGATAATAGGAAATTTTACACTGAAACACGGAACTGAGTACTCCGATTTTATGGAGATCCCCAAGGGAGTCCCCTGGGTCCTACATTATGTTAGTTGTACACCAGAGACATGCCCCAAACTGAGGGTACACTTGTGGCTACATTTGCGGATTACACAGCTATCCTGGCAACGGGTAGTTCAGTTGAGTCCGCAACTAAAAACTCCAACAAGCTCCAGACAAGACACTAGAGTTGTCCACTCTGTCAGTCTTGTCAAACGCTGGTTATATGACAGGTGATCTCCAACTCTCTTAAACATTTTGAAAATGACACTTCTAGATAAGGAAACTTACAACTAAGTTTTAGATTAAGGACAAACCAAAAAGGGAAGGGATTTTTTTAGTCAGTAAAGATCTGACACTACCACGTGTACACGGGTCACATAGTGCCTCGTTGAATATTTTCTCAAATCCAAATAAAACAAAAAAAGTCTGCAGCTTCTGCCGAAGTCGTTCTAGGATAGGCCTAGTCTAGAGGCGATGGCGGAACGCCCAGTTATAACGCCAATGTGGCGGGCTGCTCAATCTAATCAGACTAAGCAATCGCTAAGTGTCGAGCGTAGGCCAGAGTTGTTTGGTAATTAGGCAACCTTTGCTAGCTGTCCATCTTCGATTTAGTTGCGCAAGCGTTTCCAGCTTTGGTCGATGTTTTATAATAAAGAGAGGCATGGAGGATGGATCACCACCTGGGTGAGAGCTTGTGCCTAACAAATCCAAAATAACAAAAAAAAAGTTATTCATTGAGTTACATCAATTTTCATACAAAATGTATGAGGGTCCAGGTTTTAGAACATCCATTGACAGAAGGTTTAAAGGTTTACTTTCTGAATAACATCCAGATGAGCCTAGTGAGTTGGGGAGTCCAGATTTGCTACAAATACTCGAGTTTTCTTCGTTTTTTAAATTTTCTAGAACACAGCCAGATTACCAGGAGAGAAAACCTCTTGCCGAAGGAAACGCAAACACTTTGCTGCCTTTTTGGCAACATCTGTGGGCTGGTTAGTGATGCACATACCGATAAGAGCGTCTGCCGATCGCTCTAGAGTTCGGAGCCGAAAGCTCTTCGAGCCGGAGTTGAGTTGTCCATACGCTGAACAACCTTTTCATAAAGAAAAACTTGATCACGTTTCTCGTACAAACACGACAGAAAGTCGAATGCATGCAATTACATAAAACCACACCACCTTCCATATTTTGAGAATATGGAGAGAATTTTTCACGTTTTTCGAGTTTTTACTGAATTTGCAAAGCACTCAGATCTTTCAACGAACAACGGCGGTCACGCGGCAGCGGCGCTAACGCTGTCTACATTTTTTGTGTTAAACTAAGGCGATACATCGGTTTCATACGGATAAACTACATTGACTCGAAATGGGTGTGAACGGGTTCGGCAGCTTCGCAATTTTCTGGAATTTCACAGTCTCCCGGTATCTAGTTAAGAGCTAGGTGGCAGTCAGTCTTGGAGTTGAAAGTTACTTAGTTCAGAGATTTGACACCGGCTGGCTACTGGAACCGATGACGATACCTGTGCTTGATACTAGATTATTTTCTTAGCCAGGACAGAGCTTCCTTGATCCCTAGAAAGACCCCACAGAGATTCACTAATCGGAAAGATAGCTGGAGGTTTAGATCCTTGCAATAGACACCACCTGTATCCATCTTCGATCCATCGTCTGCTGTTCAGACTCCCAGTAAGATCAAAGCGCGTGAACATACTTTTTCGAGTGCTTTTTTAGCAGGAGTGGCTAATAAGTCTCAAATGGCTCAAATGCGTCAAGCTTTGGCTCACAACGTCTATGTGTCGGTGGCCTGAAAATAGGTAAACAACTAGCAACAGAGCTCATTGGATTGTATGTGATCCAGTAGTTCAAGTTTAACTTTCAACCCACCAGTCCCCATGTCCCCCAATGCACATGTCGCCTCACACGGGCTTTTGGATTACTGTCCCACATATGAACTGGCCTTCTTTTTATATACGATGATGAGGTTGGGACAACACAAAAGACTCATTTCAGAGTTAAACTTCAGCGCCTAGAGAACGACTGTGTGTCCTCCATTCTTCAAAAATGATTATTTACCCCAATTACACTTGAATTCGGTCATGATGGCACATAGCAGCGACTTCAAGAGAACACAGCCAGTTCCCCCACCCGTCCCCCATTTTGCTTGTGTAGCCCGAATGAAAGCGAAAAGAAAATGAATGCTTCTCACTGCGTCCTTTCCAGCAGAAGTGTAAACACAGCTCCCCCTCTTGAGGTTCTGTTTTGAGAGACACAGTGCTTTGGTGTGCTGTTTCTCTTTTTCTGTGTGTTCTGAACTCACTGCAATGGCAAAGCGAAGTTCAGAGATTCAGTCCCCAAATATGAACCATAAAGTCAAACAAACCTCGAGGCACAATGGGGTGGCACATGAAACGAGAAACAGAGCTCCCAGCGCCCGAAAAACTGTTTGACTGGCGCCCTTGGCCTTTGTATCTGAGGAACGCCTTTGAATTGATTGTAGTCTCCGCAAAGTTGGTATTGTCTCTACCCATCGAGAGAACGGAGCGATCCCGTTCTACTCATAAATTTGTGTAACAATCACTGAACCAAAGTCGAGGGCGGTGGCGTGCCAGCGCGGAAGATTCATTGACTATTTGTGTCATACATAAATCAAATTGTGCACTGAGCTGAAAGGACATTTTTTTCGCTGTGTTGCGCTCCCTTTTGTCTCGTACAGATTTTATTGTGCATCCGATACGACTGAGTAGTGACGGAGGATATTATTTAACATCGCTTGATCGGGGAAAGACAAAAAAAAAAGAAGGGAGCAAATAACGCGCAATGCAAATAGGCGACAGATTTGAGTTAAGTTGTCGATGACAAATCATGCAGAATCGGTTGACTTTTGTTTGCGCTGCCACATCTAACACTCAATCGAAGATGGCTAATGTGACGTGAATTTTGCACCCAAAATTGCTTCGTTTCGATCTCAACTGACAAATATAATGGAATTCCTAATTCAATCAGGAAATGTACATAAGTGCACTCTCTCGCACAGGCATTTGTACTCGACAAACTGTGTGTGTATTTTTTTTAAGGACGATTAGGCGTATCGATCTGTGTAACTTTCAACTCCAATTCAACTTTGAAACTCCAATGAATTACCTTCGTTTTTTTTTACTCTAAAATGGGGGCAACTGCCGGGAGTTAAACTTCTTGGCTGACAGTCGAATTGACAAGCAATTTATTTGAAACTTTTGCTTTTGCGGAGATGCTGCTTATAAGGGGTAGTTCCAGGGCCGGAACCACCGTATGTGTAGCATGTGCAAATGCACAGGGCGCCAAGCTCTTCGGGGCGCACTGTGAAGAATAAATAAAAAATGCACGTTAAGATGATATGATAATCTATGTTGTTTTTAGAACAGTTTATGCTGAAAATGAGTGTTCTAAATTGGACGGACAAAACTGAATAATGGGGCGCTAGATGTAGGACTTGCATAGGGCGCTCATTTGTCTCTGGCATGCTCTAGGTAGTCAAACCGGGCTATGAAACTCTGGAGCTTAAAAATTAATTATTTCTGAAACATTGTGCTCATCATGATCATCTTCTGACCCGCACGCTTCACTAAAGGTGTCGCGGGTGTAAACCACGCACGAGAAATCTCCAGCGACTCGACCATCGACTCTAACTCATCAGGAGTTATGCCCAAGCGTAACCAGGCGAGTTTTTAGACTTAGTCCAACCACCTCGCCCTGGGTCTGCCAAGTGGTCGCCTACCAAATGGAATTGCATTCAAAGCCCGCCTCGGAAGTTTTATTGATGAGGACACTACTGCCACTGGCCAAACCACCGTAGCATAGCCCTCTCCGTTCGAAGAAGCAGCTCCTCAAGGTTGAGTTCCTCGCGCACTACCGAGTTTCTCGCTCATTAGTACCTTGTATTCGCGATCGCATTCTCTCGGTCATTACCCAAATTCCATGACCATAGGTGAGAGTTGGAACAAGTTCTTAGGTTTTCAACGCTAACTTAACTTTGGCACCAAGCTCGGTCTTCCTGATTACAGATCTACCAAGGTGTTTCAAAATTGACCCAGCTTGACCAATCCTACAGGAGAGCACAGCCTTACTCCTTCCATCATTCATGGAAAAGACCCCGAGATGCTCAAACTTTTCCACTTGCTTCAATGGGACTCCACTAACGTGCAGATGACCTCCGGTTTGTCCACGTTGACCTTCATTCCAGCATCAGCACAAACGGCCACAAACCTATCGAGTGCGCGCTGGTGTTCGGTCTGGGAAGATGTGAGAATAACTAAGTCATCTGTAAAATGTGTAACATTCCTCGCCTCGGCTGTGCTGCAACATCCAGTCCATATATACAATAAAAAGGAGAGGTGACACGATGCACCCTTGGCGAGGCCCAACGCCCACATTGTGCTGTCAAGCGAAAATAAAAAATCGGGGGAACATCAGTCCGTTTCCCGGTATGAACTGTGAATTATGATAACATTGTGAAAACATGTTGAATGAAGCAGAAGGGACATACGGGTTAATGCCTACTTCGAATGGCGAAGTTTGAAAAGCTGTTTTCAGAAAGTTTTGTTTCTCGGAGCTCCGAATTTAAAGATTTGGGAATTCAACATGTACACCACTGAGGGCATGAGGCAATGCACGTATCTAATGTGAACATTTTTGTTAACCAGTGACTGTAAGCGATTATACCGATGGAGACAGGGTATGAAACTAGTTTCGTCAACAACCGGAAGTAGGGTAGTTGGAGTACTGGGAGGACACAATACAGTCTGAGTAACGATATGACAACGATATCCCCATGAAAACATGGGGAATCGAGAACATCTGTCGCTCTGCCATTCTCACAGATACCTACAGAGAACATCTGTAACTCGTCATTTCACAGTCACAGGAATACATGGGCTTCCAGTGATCGGAGATTACGCGTAGCAGATGCACGTTTGGTTGTAATCGGAAAATGGCATTTACAACAACAGTATTTTAATTGTTGTCTAAAATCTATCACAAAACTTAAACTGACTAAACTTTTCTCAATGATTTGAATCTACTCGTATGGTTACGTCTTGCATTAATTTTGTAGTTTCTTATTCCTTTATCAGCTTTTTTAAGCACAATTTTTGGACGACCCTTGTAAGTCTTGTGAGCCACGCATTATTTGTTTTTAATGTGCGTCGCTTCCTTCCCAGTTTGAACCTGGATTCGGAGTCAGTATTTTTAGTTTTAATATTTAACGACGCCACCATTACGAGTTTTTTATAATAGTATTCCATTTTCCATTTCATTTATCTTTCCAATCTATTGGGAGAACAAAATGACAACAGGGAACATTAAACTTATCAACATCTACTGGAAAACTTAAAGTAAAATTAACACATGGTTTTTCTTGCACTTTTCCTATCTTCAAACACAGATGAAAAAATAACGAATTTGATACAATAATTAAGCCCTACATGTTCACTGCTTCCACTCGAAAAAGGTTTAATTTGTCATCTGCAACTAGCTCATCATCAACCATTACCTCATGGCATTTAAAATCAAAAAATTGTCTTATCTTGATAAAAAAAAATGCCGCCTATGTGACGATCTGCTGACGACCACATGTTACACTTGAGTTTTTACTTTCTCAATTATAGTTCTCTATTTTATTGGGAAAAGAAATAAACCGGAAGTTCGAGATAAAGTCGAACTGGATTTTTTTCACCAGGTCACCTACCACTTTCATGTTCATTGCGCACCCAAATCCATATAACTTCTTCGCGGCACCAAATGGAGCGTCGTTCAATTGCCGCCATTTTGAAAACGACCAAGCAGAGTTTTTTCCGTGTAGCCGATGAGGACAGCTCACAGTGGTCCGCTTTTTATGGGAGCGTGGGAAAAAATCTATAAAATCTAACGATTGTAATGAAATTTGAAACATATGCTATGATCGACAAATGGTATGAGCCATTTTCATGGTCTTAAAGTTATAGAGGTAACTCAAAAATTAGGATACAAAATTTATAAAATGTAATTTCTTATTTTAGAAAATAATAATTTTTTTTTAATGCGGGAAATTTCATTTTAATCTCATCTTTGATGTCGTATTAGGTCTCGCAATTGATAAATATATAGACACAATCTACATTTTACGTACATCCTGTATTTATTTTTCAATAAAATTATTTTATATATATTTTAAAGTATTTTATATAATTAAAATCGAATAAGCCCCGCACTCCAGGTATAGAGCACGCTTTCAGCTTTAAAAAAAACTAGGTCTCCTTCTGGAGCCTCTTGGAGCTGTTCTTCTTAGTCAAACTCGGACTAAAATACCCCCCTGCGAATGTGTACCTAATTAAGATCCTAGTTTATAGATTGACTTTAGAGAATGCTTTATATTTCTTCTAAATATAACGTCCTAGCTGCATTCTTTCCAACCATTATTATGCAACGTGTCCACCAAACGAAACCGCTGGGATCCCTCAGTTCCTACTAACCTACCCGGTTCCGCCGTACGTTTTCGGGGTCTGGAAACCTAGCGGCGTCTGATAAACCTAGTTGCAGCTCTCTCCGTCCATGAGAGGTTGTCAAAACCGAGTAAGCTTACAGGGTGGATTTCAGTTTATTTTGGTGTTAATTTTCTCATGTTATCTCTTTCTATTTTCTGGTGTCTTCAGACCATTATTTCCTGTTAACAGACAGTTGTTCTGGCGTTCAATTATAAAGTGACAGCGAGTGACTTGAAAATTGCTAGCGAAACCCCTTCAAACTCGGTGGGAACGGCCTATTAAGGCTTCAATAGAAGTTCATCCGGACGTAGCGGTTTCGGTTCGGTGACAACGTAGCCAAGGAATTATAACTTTTGTAACATTACCATGTTTTTAAAAGCCGATTAAGCGCAACAAATTTTATACACTGCGTCTCTGGGCGAATCAGGGCGGATATCATTCTTGATCGGATAGTTGGCTGAACACTGTAGCTTTGGCCCCTGCGCTCCCTCATGTAAACCAACCACTTGCGTGCATAAAATGATCACGATTTTAGATGGTAGAGAGGGAAGAAAACACGGAGAAGAAGAATACACCAGTTTGCGCAACCCGACGGAGTAAACAGCACAATCAAGTAAAATTGTCTGACGCTGATGTCTCCTGTCCAAAATTCCCACCAATCCTTGATGCTTTTGTTTCCCAACAATCACTTGTGGATTTTCTAAAATCGGAATTCGCAAATCATTGACGGAGATTGACAAAGCCATCATCCGACCTTGTACGACCACACTCATCGATCCTTTCATTCATTGTTTTCCTTCTCCCGCAAATATACGGCGACGCTTTTCGCGATATTTGTGTAAGCCGATTGGGAACTGGGACGATGCAAGTCTATTCTTCGAAATTTATTCACCCCAGCAGCACAAGGTCGACCGCTGGCATGACAATGCAACCCCAGAGCAGCAAAATCCTACAGAAATGTATCGATTTTTGCGACGGTTCCGAGCCCGTGTGCATTTGCAATATGAATACGCACACACGCCGTAAGGTTATTTGATTAGGGCATGACTGCACGGCTGCAGCTGCAAACACCCCTTGAGTCGGACAAAGCCCCATCGTTTGCGATCGACTCAATGGCGATTAGGGCAGAGCTGGTTCGAACCAATTTTCGGGGACCATCATCGAGGAAGAGTGTAAATACACTATCCACTCTGAACTGGACGCAACAGCGAGTCATGTGTGCACCATACCACCCGGCTCTAACCAGTAATTCAATTGAGGCAATTATTTGATGCTTTTAGGATCCGCCTAACCCACAAACACGGGCAACTATCGGGTGGAGCCGTTCCACCAGGCACATGTCCTTGGGCTTAGGGGAAATATTTTCCACGGCTTGAAAACACGGTGCGTGTGTACGGCGGTTGAAACAAGGTCACAAGCTAATTCACTTCGTTGAAAGCTGATGCAACGAGTGATGGCTTGTTTCTTTAAATTCAATCGGAATCGCTCAATAAGACCACTTGACGGAATGCTTGAACATCTTTAAAGCCTGCATCTGAAAAAAAATCCCGATGGTGATGGATCACTCGGCCCAGGACGAACGTGCGCGCTAATAAAGGACGGAAGGGCTTACATTTAAAAAACATCCGATTCACTGCCGGTTTCATTTTGAGGTTTTGATGGTTGAATCCCGGTCTTAATTTCTGCCATTAATCAAAAGTATCTGTGGGTCAAGTCCTTGTTTTTTCCATTTCCGAATCCATATCGATGCTGTGTGTACGATGCACGATGCACAGCGGCCGTGGCGGAAATGTGAATAAGATAACAGAGTTCGGTTGCGGCCTGCCGGTCCGATGGTCAGCGATATTGATTAAAGCAATTTGTGCGTATTACGGAGGTTTTGAGCCACAGCGAAATAAATCAGAATTTCCATTTCAAAATGTGAAAGAGACAGGTTCTGCGTAATGATTGTACACATAAAATGAGGCATGGTTTTGTGATGATGACGCTGTCATTGTCACGACGTTGATCTTTCGGTTGGACGGTCGGTGCAATAAATTGTGTTTTTTTTTTCTTTCGTTAAATTATTCCATTTTCTGTGCGACTAAGGGCCTTAGGAGGTTTAATTTATGCACTACTCCTTCCAGAGGCATGCCAGGGATACCCACCGATTTAAGTTAAGTACGACAAATTGAGATGGCAATACGCAACAATTTGTATCTCATTCAAATGCGGTGAACATTAAATGCTGATGGCTTACTCAGATGGTGCAGCAGATAAGCACTGGCAGGTTCCCTGTGGGAAATGGGAATCAAAATGCGTTTAGAATGCGAAAGAACATGCTATTTGCGAAATGTGCTGGCGATAATTGCGACGGTACGACTCAGTCTCTTATTCCTCATCAGCGAAACAGAACATAAGTAGATTCAACCAGCGCATGTGCATTTTTGCGGACATATGCAAGGGAAAAGTTGGTAGCAGCCTACAAAGCAACGCTGCAACTAACAACGAGCGTTGTTCGAGCGCCCTACGAACAGAGACGAAGGGACGAGACCCGGCTTCTTAGAAGGAAAAGGAAATGGAGAGGTGCTATGGCAGGAATGATGTGCGAAAGTTTTTGAAAAGGTTGAAACAGTTATTCAATGGATACACAATTCGGGCAGAAGCCTGCCGGGACGAAAATGGGGAACTTGTTGTAGAGTCGCAGTCGATACTGGGAAAGGGCACTTCTGTAGACTGTTAAACGGTGATGAGGGTCCAAAAACCGCTGTCAGGCAGAATGATCCAGTCTGGCTGATGATCGACAAGAATTCCGTCCACCCGACCTAGACTAGGGCAAGATAGCAATATCAAGACTGAAGTCTAACAAAGCTACTGTTGCGGACGGTCTGTCCGCTGACATTTTTAAGGCAGCTGGAGATGATCTGGTTGGGCTTATGCACCAGTCGGAGGTCGGAGGAAAGCTTGCCCGACGAGTGGAATCTCAGTATCCTTTGCCCGATCCATAAGAAAGGACAACCCTTTGACTGCTCAGTGACAGTCTCCTTCACATACAAGATCCTTTCTGCAGCCTAAAACCGTTTAAAAACCGCCTAAAACCGTTTATAAGCAATCTGATATAGGGTCCATATAGGGTCCATATCAGTGCCCAAGAAGTACCCAAGAAGGTCAGATCGACACCCACCGCATAATCGTCGAGCTAAACAACGCCATGTCCAGTTTTGACATCCCTGCCAAACTGCAGGATGACAATGGAGAATTCTCGCCGCTACAGGTCGGTCCTGAAATCACCAAGTCCTTTAATGGCAAAAAAGGTTTTAGACAAGGCGGCGCGTTGTCATGTGACTTCTTTTACACCATCCTTGAGAAGATCGTGCAAGACTCACACGCCAACACTAGAGGACGATCTTCCAGAAGTCCGTACAACTGTTAACACACGCGGATGACGTTGACGTGATTGACAGAACACAGCGAGCCGTCAATGAAACGTGTGCTGGCATTGAGATGGAAGCGGCTAAAATGGGTCTAACGGTGAACGAGGGCATGACGAAGTATATGCTGTCCTCATACAACATCGGCGCCTTGAACAGAACGTCACAGTGCGCACCTATAACATCGAGGTAGTCAAGGACTTCGCCTACCACGGCTCCACAGTAAATAGTACGAATAACATCAGTATCGAGATCGAACGCAGAGGAACTTTTGCCAACCGCTGTTTCTATGCGCTCAAGAGGCAATTGAGTAATATAGCCATCTGTCGAAGGACCAAGCTAACTTGATATATGACCTTGATTATCCCAGTCCTGCTGTATGGTGACAAAGGCGTTGACAATCTCAAAAGTGGATGAAAAAGTCCTTGGTCTTGAGAGAAAAAAGTTCTGCTTGCGATCTTTGGATCGTGGAGACGATTCAATCACGAACTGTACTGGCTGTACAGCGACAGGAGCCTAATCAGACGTCTACGGATCCAACATCTAAGGTGGCTGGGCCATGTAGAGCACATGGACAACTGAACTCTAGCCGGAAGAGTCTTCCGCTCTGAACCTGAACGCAATAAAAGACACCCGCGTTTAAGGTGGCGCACGCAGCTGGAGAAGGACCTAAACCAACTGAGCATGCGGCACTGGCGACAGTTAGATAGAGATCGTGCTAGATCGTGGTCCACCCCGGACTGTGCGCCAAATAAACAAGAAGAAAAATGTTGGTAGCAGACTGTGGCTTGGCCTGGGGAACTGAGCTATTAAGCGACGAATCTCGGTTGAGTGAAAATGATTTTTTTGCCTTTTCATTCGTAAAACGGCGTCTTCATAGAAATTGTAAACGAGCAGAAGAATTCAGCTTGGCTCAGCGATGCACAAAAGTTAGAACAAAGTGATATCGTTGGGGCGCCTGGTAGCATCGTTCATCGCTCAAGGCCTTCGCAGTCAAAACCACGCACTTGAATTTTTTGTGTCTCTAAATAACTAGTCCTTCAATGATTTGAATGTTTCACTTAGAGTCAAGTGTTCCACTTCTTAGTTGCTCGCCACTTAATCGCTCGCCGTTTAGTGGCTCGTCTCTCAGACTTTCGTCGATCAATCCTGCAATCGCTAAACGCATATTGCTAATCTACAGCACATCAGTAGTCGTTCGCTGGTCAATCGCTCCTCATTAAGTCGCTGGTCTTACAGAGAATTGTTTTGATCTCTCACTGCACACTCTCTCTCACTCTTGATGCCTAACTGGGTCAGACATTTAAGGTAGGATATCGGTTAATCTACTAAACAAAACACAATCGGTCGCGCTTCCATATTTCAAAGATCGTAAGAGAGGGCAAAAATGTCTAAGTAGAGCTACTTCTAAAAATTCGAGCTTTTGACAATTGTGAAACTATTTTCTTTTATTTCCTCGTGATTTTAATTTTTTGCTGGCTTAAGTTTTGCAGCCATTTTATGTGCAGTAAGTGCACTTATTTTTCCTGAAAAACGGATTTCAGAACATCGCTTGACTCTTAGTCACTCGTCTCTCAGACGCTCGCCCTTGAACGCACATTGCGTGACCTTTGCTGAAGACGTAATATTTCTGATCCTGAACGATTGATTACTCAAAGACGTGAAACGAGTTTCACTTCGACCCACTGTACATGCAGAACTCATGACAGTCGCACTCAGGCTTGAATAAAGCTGGATAGGGACGGTGTAAGTTAAAAGACTTCAGTCTTTCTGTCAAGTCTAATATCGACTGCCTTTATTAATCATTCTCTTAGCTAACTAAAACTAAAGGTGATTGTGCTGTGGTTTGTTGTGTGTGCAGGAAATGCTGACAATGAGTTTAAGAAAAGTGTGCTCGTTTGGTATGATGGTGCTGGGGTATTGATTGTGCAATAGATGATGACGCTGCGTTTGAGCAAGTGTGAATGTTCGGGGCATCGTGCTCGTGTAGGAAATGACACTGCGTTTAAGTAAAGTGCGAGCGTTTGGGTCGATCAAGGGGTACAGCTCGTGGAGGCAATGCTGACGTTGGGTTCAAAGTGGGTTCGATTGGGGTTATAGATAACTGCTCATTTACTTGTACACCAAAGAGATAATCGACAACGACGGACAACGCTGACGGGATTTGCAAAACAATTTGCTATGTTCGGAACGTACTAACCAAATGCTTCTCAAGTGTCCACATAAAAGCGTGTTAAAAATGGTCTGCTCAGTATGGGTCTATTTAAAGACGTCAATTCAATAGCACGTGCAAATGGTAGCTCAATCAGACGTGTGAACGGGTTGGTTTATGATGTTTACGACGTGTTTTGGGAGGAATTTATGGTCGACAACATACTGTATTTATAACTTAGCTGGTGATTAACACATCCGAAGCGTGATCGAAGAAGCTATTCAGCTCAATTTATGGCCGCTAGGGGGCATGCTTCTAGATGCACACGACTATGAAATGCACTACTGCAATGTTCATGATTTAATTAACAATTTTGTGAACTTCATCAGAGATTCGTTCAACATGACCTTCCTGATGCACGTTACTTTCAGTGCTGTTCTAAACCGGCTGTAATGTATTAGAGCAGGAATTCCATTGCACATGGCTTTCGGGTGGTGCCTGGAGGCGAATCGATGAACGTACAGCAGTAAATGCTCGAAGTGAAGTCGCCTCAGCAGTAGATGATCAAGGGAATTCAGTCACTCTGGCTGCAACGGCAGAAGAAGCTGCAAGAGTGTTTTAAAATCACCAAAGAACTCGCTGGTGATCGAAACTCGGCGAAGAGTCTAAGCAGTAACCTTCTGATTTCGGATCAGGACCTCCTAACTAACAACACTTCGGTATCACTTAGACGATGGTGGGATGGTGTCGAGCTCCAATGAGTGTTCCGACGCAAAGAAAAGGTAAAGTAAAAGCAGCAACCTGGTCCGTCAGGAAAAGCATTCCTTCGGAATTATATCGCGACGATATCAGCAGACGAGAGCTTGTTGTAACCAACAATTTCCATAGGAATGGTAAAGAGACACGGTCGTTAAGCTTCGAGAACGACTAGATGGGGCAGTTGGTCAAGTGCCTGCCCTTGGTTAGTGGGGTCCCCGGTTCAAAAATGTTGTAACCAACAATTTCCACAGGAGCGGCAAAGGGACACGATCGTTAAGCTTCGAGAACGACTAGATGGCGCAGTTGGTCAAGTGCCTGTCCTTGAATAGTGGGGTCCCCGGTTCGAAAATGTTGTAACCAACAATTTCCACAGGAAAGGCAAAGGGACACAATCGTTAAGATTCGAGAACGACTAGATGGCGTAGTTGGTTAAGTGCCTGCCCTTGGTTAGTGGGGTCCCCGGTTCGAAAATGTTGTAACCAACAATTTCCACAGGAGTGGCAAAAGGGACACGATCGTTAAGCTTCGAGAATGACTAGATGGCGCAGTTGGTCAAGTGCCTGTCCTTGAATAGTGGGGTCCCCGGTTCAAAAATGTTGTAACCAACAATTTCCACAGGAGTGGCAAGGGGACACGGTCGTTAAGCTTCGAGAACGACTAGATGGGGCAGTTGGTCAAGTGCCTGCCCTTGGTTAGTGGGGTCCCCGGTTCGAATCCTAGTAAAATCAAAGTTAGTACACTCTTATCTAATTTTCAATTTTTGGTCCAGTCACTATTTGCAGTGGAGATAAAATCAACGGCGCTATCACTGGAGTGGTCAATCAGTGGAGTACTCTGACTGGGTATAACAATGGAACTGAGTGTACTGGTGAATCCACTAGCAGCCCCTCCTACCTTTTCGAGAAAGCCAAACATGATGGAATGCGGAAACTGGAGTGCTGCATGCTTCAGTAGCCCTAATGGGTAGAATCAAAGAGCATTTAGATTCTCTACACGACCACAAAAACATCTTACGGATCATGACCTAGCAGTAATTTGAATGCAGGCCTCCACTACACCTCTTGATTATCGACTTCAAGAAGACTGTCCAAAGCTTGAATCCAGATGCCATATAGTTGGCTATTAAAAAAAGGCCAAAGTGGTAAGAACCACTTCTCGCACAAGGATACGCTGTAACATGAGCTTGAGGTAAAAAGTGGAGTTCGTCAAAGTTCCATACTGTCACCGAGTTTGCTTGTGGTCGGTATCAGTGATTGTAGCGACGGATGAAAATTCTCAAATTCGATGCTCAGTGACTTCTTATCTGAAACACCCTGACTACGTTGATGATGATGCACTGTAGATGACTGGGCTTGTTTATTATTGCAGAGTGGATCAACTTTTAGGGCAACTTTACACAGTTTCAGTTTAAGTACAGATTCAGCGTTCAATCAGTTTCGGTGTTTATTATTTGAATGACAAGATGCGAATAGCCGCCTTTCACATAAATAAGTTGCCAGCCGATGTGACAAGTTCGACGACAGACAGGTTTCTTAATTTTACGGGAAGCCTGCCTAGACATGGACATAGTACCTTGTAGCCAAAGAAAGGGTATGGTGTCGAGCATCGACAGATTTTTCAGTCGAGGCAGAACACCACAGGCTGTGTCCAGTTGAACAGATCGTGGTCAATCAGGTCCCTCAGAGCAGCATATATTCCATTCCTATAGCTGCCTCGTTAGCTGTATTACGTTCCTGTACAGCTTGCATAGTTTGTCCTTGATTCTGTTTCGAGAACCCTATGCAATTTTTTCCTCGACACCGTGATGACTCCGTGCAGACGGACTGAATTGATTAAAGTACTTTACAAAGCCATTTGAAGGAGACTTTGTTTAGGACAATACGCTAGATTCCAGTCCACGATGAATTCGTAGAAGTTAGTGTAGGAAACAGGACCGAGAACGCTTCCGTGCGGTACACCAGCCGTTACTGAATTGAATTGAGATATCTTGTTAATGGGACCACTTGAGAGAAAGTACCCCGAAACGATGTACACTTTTGAGAGATGACACGGGATGTTGTCTGTTTACATTCTAAGCTATAACGTTGAAAAATTGATTCCGGAGGACAATCGATCGAATTTTTGTGTCTCCAGGACTGGACTGGACTTGGACTACCCTTGGCACCCAATAACCAACTCGATGCTTAAGCTTCCGCCTCCGAATTCCCTTTGTTGAGTGATTTCGATGCGTTTGGGAAGAATCTCAGTCAGGATGGCAGTCAGTTTTCATACACATTGCAAAACGAACAGAGTGCGGAAGAAAAAAAGAAATTCACACAAGTCCAACTAATTTCACAGAAACCTTTGCTTTCCCTTCTTCATAACCAGAACTAATTGCTTTAACATAGGAACCGTCTGACACGATTAAGGGGACCATTAAGTTGCTCTGTAACTGGGCGTGGACCAACACTTTAATGGGTCACCCTTCAGATTGTTCCTGACAGTTGACCAACATCTCTTCCATACCTCGAACCGATGGATTTCCCTTTTTCTTTATCGAATCCATTAGACACATAATGATCCGAAATTTCCTTCCCCCTGAGTTTTGATGACAACTGCATGCAACCTCCGGAGATATACGAGCGTATGCTCTCGATTAATGCCGTAAATTATCGCACAGAAACCATTACCGCGTCGTTGGATACTAAGCACTACACATATGTACAGTGTCCCTTGTACGGCAAATGATTTTTTACAAATTATACCCGATTTATGGTGCATTACCTCTCGCCCATTAATGCTGTCAAAGGCATTTCACTCTGCTCCGCAGGATGGCGGCGTTAACGGAACTGGTGCTGTTGCTACTTCAGCACATCCGCACATTCGAACATCCGCACATTGTAATTAAGTGCGGTACCTAAATAACGCATTAATTTATTGAGAAATTAATTAATTATTTGGCCTTGCACGAGTATGCGGCAAGGGCGATTCCATTGAAAGTGAAGGAGCATCCTGCACGCACATGTAATCTGCACGCTAACGCTTTGAAACGAAAACAAAGCTACATGCCGACATGTTAAGCACTTGTTTATAGGACAGGCGGATGGGGTGGCGTTGCCGGCCACCGCCCACATTTAACACGCACAAATGGTTTACGAAAATGATATTTCAGTCAAAGGACTCTGCTGGCGAAGAGATATATAAGCACGAACTTTTTCGTTCCAAAAGCCAAACACATGTCGACCTGGGTCCGAGGCCGAGTGCCCCATAAGCGGATCGACTATTTTCGTGTCCTTGTCGAATTTGCTTTTCTGTTTTTTTTTCTCTCTGACTCAACTGATTAATTCTCATTGTTCAGGAGACACGCACCCGCCCGCCAACATACGTGGCCGCTGTTCGCCACCCATGGCCAGGCGGCTTATGGATTGGCTTTAAGTCGGTGTTTTGTTGTGAGTGTTGCGAAACGTGTGCCGCATGTGCTTCCACTCCCACCATCCGCTAAAATGGCGGCCGATTAGTCAGGCAAAGCCTGAGTTAACACCAGATGACGGCTGGGATTTGGAGAGTGTGTGGAGGATATCATAAAATTGTCATTTGGATTACACAATGTAGCCATTTTTTCGGGTGTATTGGCTGAGATTTATTTGTCACTGGGTTTTTCCTTCGGCAAGGACACCTGCAAATCCTCTTCAGAGAGTGTCACAGATTGGCAAATTGACTGAATGAGTTTCAATACCTCAGCAGTGACTGATGTGACAAAGCCGTTCCAAGTGTCCAAAAGGACAGTCAACAAATTGGCGCCTGTACCTTACTGGCTTTGATATCTCTCTTTGGTTACTGAGGGATGTTCCAACTGCCACTTTGACAGTCGATATATTTTCCACAAAAAGATGCGCTGGAAGTCCTTTTGCGAGGCGCTCGGTTTTTATTATCTCAATTCGGTGGCATTTTTGTTTATCTCTTGGCACTAATTTACACTTCAGGGGACATGCCTCGTTAATGACTGTGAAGTCCAGAATGGCTGTACTGTGGCCTTCGAGTGAATTTGAGTCCGATTTATTCGTGCATAAGCCGCTCCGACAGGGAATGGGGGGAAACAGGATGATTTGCCAGACAATCAACCATATAATAATAAGTTCCCATCACAGAGCGCACAAAGCACTACGTTCTCGACGTGTAAGCTCTCAGTATCTCTTTACACAGCAGATTTTTGCTGCGCGATTAAGGATCATCTACAGAATGGGACAGACCGACGTTGACCTCGGCTTAGCTTCTACAACAGACAGTCGTGTTGTATGCGTGCCATTGTTCTATCGAGAGTGGAGGAGACCTACAGAGTGGATGAGACTGACTGCGAACTTTGAGAAGCTTTTTTAGGGAGGAGAAATCTTTGTGCGTAGTCAGCAACTCGATAGAAGTGGAGCCGTAAGAGGTGGAGTTCGTAAGATTGGGAATTGAACTTGGCATCTCCGGCCATCAACCCACTATTCCACTGCCACTACAGCTAACGACAGTAGATTGTGCAGCTTCTACAAGACTGTGTCACTGAGGGCATGGAAAAATAAATGCATGATTCTGTTCCGAGTGTTCTCCTGCTAATCGCGAGAGATCTTGCTAATACCGCCGCGAAGCGCGTGAATTCCCCGTGCTAGGTCAAGGGGTTTAGTTCGTTGAGGACGTCTTAAGAAGCACACAGTTTAGAGCAAACATATTTCAATGCTTCCAAGTTCAACGGGCAATGGCTTAAAGTTCGCTTCCACGTTGCATGGTCACCTGATGTCATCGAAGTCACCGACAGTGTGTATGTGGCGGCGTCGGTTTGAGTCACGTTCGAACAACGTTTAAGTCGAGAGGCGCTGTGAGAACAACTTGTCGGGTAAATTTCTTCCTCCATTATGCTAGCACATACGTTCTCTTCTTAGAACTTATGGAAAAATGAATAAGCTCAGGCGCTAAAAAGCTTAATCACAGGAGAAGTTCTGAAAGTATTACTTAAGAAAGCACGTCAGCTGAGCTGTATTTCTCGATGTTTCGCAGGCTTTTTACAAGGCTTGGCACGAAGGCTTGAAACACAAACTTCGACACATGTTCCTCCCTGGTTATCTGATCGAATCTTTCGCGGAAACATTTTAAAAAATACTCTCATCGAACAATCTAAAGACGCTGGAGTACCGCAAGGAAGTGTTATTGGTCCTCTCCCTTACTTGCTTTATAACAGCGACGTAGATGCAGATGATACCGACATTTTGGTAACTGTCAAAACAGTCGAAGAGTCAACTAGAAAATCGATCCGTTCCTTAGATCGGCTACACGAATGGACGAACACTTGCCGAACTGATAATATGGTTGGTGTTGCAGCCCGTTAAGGGCCAGGCCAAGTTTGGGCCTAGTGTGTGCTATTTTGCTATCACAAGTCAAAGGCAAATGCATGTGACAGTTTTGCTATTTGAGGACTGTCAGTGACTCGAAAGAGGTGGGACCGTGAACATTATTTTGCTCGTACCAAGAATGGAACCTAGGCAACGTGGGCTCAAGTGAGTAGTCGAGACCGAACTGAGCTTATTAATGAATCCTTTCATTTTAATTTTACGGATAAGACGTTAATTAACTAACTTTTACCAAATACTTCACCAGTTGGTAACGAAGAGAAATACCTCGGGATAGCTCGCGATGTAAAGCCCGAGCTAATAAGAGCTTAAACCCATCTGGACGTATGATATACAACTCTGCGGTGGTGTCCAAAATGTAATAAAATACACTATAAACTCTTAAAAATAAAACTACTGTGAACGGACCTTGGTACATACGAAACGACAGAGATCTTGGAATCTCATCGATCCGGGAATTAGAAGATGAATTGCTATTTTATGCTCCTGTTGCGTGAAGGTTGGAGAGATTTATCCTAGAGTATTCTGTCTCGTCCAGTTTCCTTTAGGAATCTCAGAGTGAGAGCTCGTTCTAGTGAATTCAATTCTTCCTCTGATATTAGGTGTTTGCCTAGATATCTTTGACTTCTGTGGGCAAGTGCTTCACAAAACGTGCTTCACGGGGAATTCATGCGCTTACCTGGGGTATTAGCAGGATCTCTCGTGATTAGCAGGAGAACACTCGGAACAGAATCACACATTTATTTTTCTATGTCCTTTGTCACACAGTCTTGTAGAAGCTGCGTGTCTAAATGCCCAGTATTGAATTTCATTAGATTCTCCTCAGAATCTGAAGACACCTTCTTCTGATATTCCCAGTGTCCTTAAATGCCCCCTGAGTGTACAGAGCCTTGTTAGGAAGCCTGTTAGGATACGGCGGTTGTTTTTGCTCTTTCCGATACAAGCCTCAAACCTCTTCCGGTATTGTTGACCCAAGTGTTTCTTAGCCTGCTTCACACCATGAGCGTCTTTCCAAGCATCGGCCGGGTCCTTCTTTCTAGTTAGAACTCTTCCCTGAAAAACGTGATCTGCATGTAATGTTACTATCAACTTAAAGCACTTCAGGCAAGCAGGACTGCCGTCTCTTTTTCTTCGGCAGCCATCCGGGTGATTCTGGGTTTCAACATGCCTTTCCAACTATCACGGTCTCTTGTCAGATTTCATACTTTCCGCTGGGCGTTCGGTTTCTCTTCTGCTGGACGACGTAATCTATTGCCTCTTTGTCCCTCGGGAGTGGAGTCAACGAGACTTTACGAACCAGAGTATCGGTGTCCGTTCATGCCACCTAGCAATCTGTGACTAGAAACTAGAAATCACTTGACAAGTTCAAGAATCCTCCTCTTCCTTCCAAAGCATGATCAGTGCATACGGGACTGTGTCAGAAACAAGGAGTGACAAAAATCTCTTCGTCTGCTTTAAATAATGTCCTTTCTTCTGCCACGAGTCGGTAATGCATGCCCACCAGCCTATGACCATTCACGCATTGGAACGCCTTATCCGGGATATTCAATAATATTTGTTCAATTGCGCCAAGGTCTGACATATTCCGACAGAGTCCAACCGTACCAGTCATTCATCTCCGATAAATTACCAACTGTGGCGGATTTCTGAAAGTGGGTCTTATTTATTTATTTGGTTCCACAAGACGCAGGGTACATAAATGTCCCTCATCCTTTTTTGGAATAATCCTGAAAAGAACATAAATAAGACTCGCCCACATCAAAGACATGGCGGCATCGTGACTTCAGTAATGATCTGAAAATGAACTTTAGTATCAACGCAACCAAGCCCCACCGCCATGGCGACGCGGTCTTCAAAAATGTAATGCAAAGCCGACTCAGAAGCGCAACTCACACTTGACATCCCCGAGTGAAGCCATCGTGGGTCTCTAATCTCATTATGTAATCACATGACATTACATCATCCCAGCACCTTATTACGCTTTGAAAGGAACAACAAGGAACAATCACATCCATCAAAGCAAGCCAGTCAATGACACAATTTTCAGTCGAATTTCCTGAAGATCCACATCTCCGTCGGGGGGAGATTTTTAATAACCCTCGCACGCGTTGTCGTTAAGAAAACTTTTCACATCACAGTCCCGAAATTATATTTGACTCAAATGACTACGAAATGTGTAATTGATACCACCTCCGCCCACCCTGCTCAAGCGTCGCGTCGCCTAGCGTAGACTCCTCCGCACAAGCAACCAGGCGAAACTCCGAGCATCCATACCAGCCAGCCAGCCAGGGAGCTACCCACGATTCGCCCCCAGCACGGTGTGGGAGTGAGGGGGTTTTTGCAATTAAAATCTTTCATCTTTGCATCCGCCTTCATCCCCAGTGAGGGCGAGCAAATGTGTATCTCTGCGTATCCTGGAGGATAACAGATGCATCTGTCTTCCGCCTGGCACGATACAGCCGATGATTAAGACCTTAATTAATATGTTTTCATTTTCGTTTTCGAAATTCCATCGTTTTAATTGGCTTCGATTAATTTAGAAAAATCCCTCGCGCCCCCGTTCAACGCTGTGCTAGCACGAGATGAAGACGAATGAGCAAACAAACGGAATTTGAGTCAATATTCCTGTAATTATCCTCATTAGTCCCGAGTCTCCTTGGGAATGGCTGGCACGGGAACAGCAGTGTCCGCTTCCATCTCGCGTATCTGCTCGTTGTTCGCTGTTTTTTGCTTTCCTCAAATGTTGTTCGATTATTTCCCGACAACTACAGTGGCCGTTGGGTGGGTTGTGGGGGGGAAATGTAAACAATTCATTTATTTATTTCCGATATAAGAACAAACTTCTTCGATTCGTCCTCTAGGCAGGGTCCTGTCTCTTTGGAGACGTATCCATGCCATCCCTTGTGGGGTGGGTGTACGACTGATCGTTTCGTTGGCATCTCCTCCGCCTCCCGCTGCATCCTCGGGGACTAATGGATGAGCTTATTAAACAATGATGGCTATTTGCCGCGACCTCAGGCTTATTAGTTTTGACATTCAACGTGACGTGGAAGACTGTTGATTGTCACGAAATGCCACATTACGTATTAACCACTTAACTTGATGTTGGCACTGCTGTCTCCACCTCGATGGCTGAAGTATGCGATGTCATCAATCATTCACTTGACAAGGGCGTGTGTAGCCGTTCATGTGTTCATTGAAAATTAAGGGTCATCGTGATATCGGGTTTATTGGGAAAACTTGCCGCAAAGTAAATGTGCCAAGTGGTTGTTAATTTTTCCGTCGGTCAACTCAGGCCATTAACTATGAATTTTTGCGAAGCAATAAACTCTAAACCGCCGTTGATTATGTGCATATCTCACCACAAGGGGTGTGATGTTGTGATGTATCACTTTGTTGAGGGTTTACTGCCACTCACAAGCCACTGTTAATGACTGAACAAGTGCTTGATGGGGAAGGGCGTAGTCTGCCTCATTGCAGCTCATACAGTTTTCAAGGTAATCGCCCAGAAGTAGCAACTATTTGTGAGGGATTTGCTCATGATTGAAATGGCTTCTCGGAAAGCAGGAGCTCCTGCTTAGTTTTGACATATCAAACGTTGAATCGTGGCACGTGTCAGAGACATACATAGGAGACCTACTTCTCCTTCTATTTGGCGCTACAGTCCGGGGTGTCCGGAAGTCTTTCTCCACCACCTCTCCTCACATTTTCGGAGTGGAAGACTCTTCGGGCCGGGCTTACATGCCGCAGCCATCTTAGATGTTGGATCCGTAGACGTCTGATTAGGCTCATGTCGCTGTACAGCCAGTACAGTTCGTGGTTGAATCGTTTCCTCCAAGGACCGTCAAAGCAAACAGGACTCTTCCAAACTTACTCATACGCTTTTGAGATTGTCCATGCCTCCACACCATACAGCAGGACTGGGATGATGAAGGTCTTTTATAAAGTTAGCTTGGTCCTTCGACAGATCCATAGAAACAGCGGTTGGCAAGAGTTACTCTGCGTTTGATCTCGGTACTGATGTTGTTCGTACTATTCACTGTCGAGCCGTGGTAGGCGAAGTCCTTGACTACCTCGATGTTATAGGTGCGCACTGTGACGTTCTGTTCAAGGCGCCGATGTTGTATGAGGACAGCATATACTTCTTTATGTCCGCGTTCACCGTTAGACCCATTTTAGCCGCTTCCGTCTCAATGCCAGCACACGTTTCATTGACGGCTCGCTGTGTTCTGTTAATCACGTCAACGTCATCCGCGTGTGTTAACAGTTGTACGGACTTCTGGAAGATCGTCCTCTAGTGTTGGCGTGTGAGTCTTGCACGATCTTCTCAAGGATGGTGTAAAAGAAGTCACATGACAACGCCTCGTCTTGTCTAAAATCTTTTTTGACATTAAAGGACACGTTGAGTTCGTTACCGACCTGTATGTAGCAGCGACAATTCTCCATTGTCATCCTGCACAACCTGACGATTTTTGCAGGGATGTCAAAACTAGTTGTATAGCTCGTCTCTATTATATGCGGCCTTGAAATCAACGAGTAGGTGGTGGGTGTCGAACTGTACTTCTTGGGTCTTTTCCAGGCTCTGTCACAGCGTGAAGATCTGGTCGATGCCTGAAGCCTACATCCTTTTAAATTCGTGCTCTGTGAACATTCTTTTCTCGCACTTCAAACAATTGCGCCCGTCATAAACGACGTACAGTGCAAGCAGTTGAAGGCATAGTGACCCAATTACTCACCAATGTCACCCGCATAGACATCAAGCTACCTACCAGAAATAAATGAGCAAGGTGGTATCGAACTACGGCTAGAAATACTCCTTGTCCACGACCACGATTGAAATGAGAGAGTAGTGGAACTCCCTGCTATCTCAAACATCGTTTACAAAATCCATGGACCATGGAATCACCGCCTGGTTTGAGAAGGGCTTCAGTTGTTCACTATAGTTCACATGTATTCGCAGTCACATAGTAGAAAAACGCTGTCAGATGAAGTCAAAGGTAATGGGTGTTAGACGAGGAGGTATCCCTTGTCGTCTTGTTTCTGCTTCCTACGCGTATCCCTAGACACAAATATTGTTTGGTCCGGTATATTGTCTGTTGGCATTGTCCCTATTTTTTCAAAGGTCATCGTGAGAACAACGTTGACGTCAACGATTTCGAACTTTAATTTTGCAGAAATTCACTAGCTGAACCTTGTCGCCATGTGGCTCCGGCTCTCCATGGTACACAGCACACGGCTCGAAGGACCAATTCAGAAAAGCGTTCGATGAGCAATTTATCTCGTGTCTTAAACCGTCAATGCACCGGTCCTTAGGCTATACCATAGGGAAACCGAAAATCAATGTTCTTTCTTTAGAAGATGACATTACCCGTGTGAATAGCGAGTATCAGCCAATTTTGGCAACAAAATCACCGTAAATGCACATAATTGACGAATTGGTCCTCGTTGAGGATGTTCTATAATCCTTTAGCATTAGAGTTTACCAGAAAATGGTGTGTCTGAAGTACTTTGTGTGTTGGTTGACCAGAGCATTGCGAATAGTTGAGGAGAACTGCATCTCCAAGAAGTTGTAAAGAGAGACATTCGACCAGAGTCCAGCAGAACCCAAGTGAGACACTCATTACCCGTCCACCGATTTTTCTCAGAATTTATTTCCCAGTAACCACATTTATGAGCTGTTAACAAAGCCTCTTAATTCATCTAATAAGTAATTAAGGCAAATTGATCTTCTCGGCACACAACCTGGTCAGATTATTCAACATTCAACAAACCATCATATCCTCCAACACTGATCCTACATAAATGGGACGCTGTCATTGGGAAAATATAATTCTTCCAATGACATCTGACTTTCACCTTGCTAAGCCCCAAATCACCTTAAGCCCTGCCCAGAGTTAAGCTACTTAATTCAAACAATAAAATAAATATTAAGCCCCCCCCACCCCCCGACACTTTAATCCATTTCCAATTATTTTGCCGGCTCATCGCTGACGTTCCCGATATTTTAATCCATCGAAATTCAACATTTTTGCACCCTTTCTTGCCAAGTCATCGGCCATCAAACGGCCCACCCTCACCCGAAACAATGAACGGAAGCGAATTCAATTTCGGCCGTTCATTTATTTATTTTCCATTCGACACGAGGTGAGTGTGTGTCCTTTACTCAAGGATAAAGCGCTAAGTAAACACTCACGAAGATAATTACTCCGCCGTCCAAATGGACTGACGTTACTTTTATCGACGTCGTGCTTGAGGGCACGCCACCGGTGCCAACCCTTAACTCGGACATAGTTCTTCCTTGGGCTGTCTGACTTTTATATCCTTCGCAAACTTTAATGAGATCGTTTAAGTTCAACAGCATCAATGTCCGGACGGGCGATTGAGTTGGGGGGCGGTGGCTCAGTGGATGAGTGCCAGAGTGGCCTCATTGCCCCACTGGCCCAGATGTTATCCTGGTCAATTCAATACACAAACGCGCTTTCCCTTTAATTGATGAAAATCAATTTGGATTTTTATTTTACCGCCTCTACACACCGTGTGGCGCGGCGCTTTGTTGGCTCGAGGGGCAACATACTTTGTTGGGAGTGTAGTCCATACGTGCGGGTGTGCATACTGACTGGGCACGAGTACTCCTAGCCAAGTGAGCACGGCCAGCAGTAGTTGAGTGCTATTTGGTTTGCTAATAAATATCCTGCTGCCGCCTCGCTGTGTTGCTACCAACATCGTTGTTTCCCATACCCGCTGCTGCATCACTCTATCCGACTGGGTGGGTGTAACGAATGATTGATTGATGGCTGGGCCGGATGAGTAGATGGACTACGTGATGCGTGTGTGTGTGTGGCAGGCAGTCGGGTGGGCTCAGCTCACGGTCGGGTGAGTTTTATGGGTTTGATTGACATTAAGAGGGCGAGAATCAACATCCAAGTATCAGTGGCAAATTGATTCCCGTCTTAGGAAAATTAAATTAAAGTCTTTGCGGTAAAACGACCGGGCTTTAGGTCAAGGCATCTCACCGTTGCGATTGATGCTTGAGGGAAATTGTCGGTTGTGAAATGATAATGAAAATGGGAGGGATTTATAACTTGGGTCGATTACAAATGCCACATGAACTCTCACAATTTTCCTGGAATCGGTATTTCGATCCGCGCGTCCATTTGGCTGGGCATGGACACATGACTGAATTCCGGAATTTACTTATGACTTTGAACGAACGAACGGACGAACGGACGAATGGATGAACGGACGAACGGCACATTACTGAATTCCGGAATTTTTGCCTTCTCCTCGGACGAACGGATGAACGGATGAAAAGACGAATGGTCGAACGGACGATCGGACGAATGGACGAACGGACGATCGGACGGACGGACGAACGGACGAACGGACGAACGGACGAACGAACGAACGAACGAACGAACGGACGAATGGAAAAACGGGCGAACGGCACATTTCTGAATTTCAGAATTTTCGCCTTCTGCTCGTAAGCACTAGGTTTATTTATGACTTTGAGGTAACGAACGGACGAACGAACGTACGAACTAACTAACGGAACGAATGGGCGAATGGATGAAATCCCGGAATTTTTGCCTTCTGCTCGGACGATCGGACGAACGGACGAACGGATGAAAAGACGAATGGTCGAACGGACGATCGGACGAACGGATGAACTGACGAATGGACGAACGAACGAACGAACGAAAGAAAGAAAGAACAGACGAACGGACGAGTGAACAGACGAACAGACGGACGGGAGAACGGACAAGCGGACGAATAAACAAAGTTTGAAAAATAGTACAAAATAAGGTTACAATTTTTGGTTTAAATCTCGAGTTTTAAGAGAAATTGTGGACCCTAACTTAAATCTAAATTATTTCCCGGTTTCCCTACGGCGGAGGACTAGACGCATTTGTCTCTACAATATTTGCATCATGACCTCTGATGTGCCCGTTCAATCCCAGTGTAGTTTGTATTTAGACCCAAGCGGAGTGCCCGTCGGAATCATTTCCCATTCCAATTTCGACTCCCACACGTCAGGAATACCCAAAGCGAGGCAAATACAACTTTTGATCCCTCCCGCTCCGATTACATTATTTATTTAAAATTTAATCAAAACTAGTGCACTGCATGCGCTCTCACACACACTTCGTTACTTCACTGTTCACTTGCTAATAAAATGTTCTCTTTTCTCTTTTGCAGGTAAGTCACTGACACTGAAGCGTTGCCATATCATGAGCATCCAATCGAGGTTAAAACACGAGGACAAGGGCAAAAGGGTTGCCCAAATAATTGCACTCTTGGTATTTATGACGTTTATCAATATTTATGTTTAATCAAGCCGATGACTTTAATCAACATCGCAATCATATCTGCACGAGTCGTCGCCATGATTGTCGCCACTTGTCTTCGGCAGCCAGGAGAGTGAGGAGGACATGATGCACGTGTAGACGGGCCATAGGACTGGGGACTTGGGGATTGTCAAATCACCGGCTTCAGATCGGTTGTGTGTACTCTCGGATATTCTCTCTGAGGGCTCATCAAATATTTACCTTAAACTCGAACAAATCAACAAACAGTTGCATTAGCATTGCAGACTCTGTGTGCTGCTGTGTTTTAGGCCATATCCCGCATTCCGCATTCCGCATTCCCTCCATCGAATCATATGAATTAATTATGAAACAGAACAGCCATCCAATTTATGCAGAATGACAAACAATCCGTTGATACCTCGGGCGTGTGCACTTGTGTGTGCCGCTCACTTAATTTAACAATTTCGCCCGATTGGAATATATTTGGGGACACTCCTGGCACTGCTGGGGTTAAATGGGTTAAAGCCATTCGGCAGGGTAATGCTCGGTAATGACTGTACAAATAAACATTACCTCGGGTGGAGTGATGGGTGGTGGCCAGTTGGCCAGCGACGGGTTGCCCTTGGCTCGGGCCAGGTCAGGACGTTGTGGACATGGGCGGTGTGCGTGCATGGCACGGCGGGCGCTGTGCCACGAATACATAACTCGGACAGGAGACAAGGACACATGTTATGTGTGTGTTATGAGTTATCACATAATCTGGACAGGTTTCTTGGGAGTGATGATTAAATGCCGTCGCCTCGAAGGATAAGGACGTGTAGCTGGACATGGGATACCTTTGGAGGGCAGTGTACTTGTATGAAGGTACTTCAGGTTGATGGCGTTGGCAGTAAAACGTAATAGGTCAAACAACTTTCTGGGCTGGAATCAGCTTCAAAGTATGTGCTTGCATTTTATGGCCGGCAGTTCGGTTTGCCTTCAGATTGGAAGGGTTGGACGATGAAGTTGATTGTGGAACTCAATATTCACTCAGCACATTGTGCTTTTTACGCTCTTGTTTAATAACTTTTGACTGGAACACACTCTCGACTGTAAAGTGTGCTCTGTTGGTGGAAAATATGGGCTTTAAGTTGTGGACTTTAAGTTATGCTCGAGACGGATATGGTTGACGTGATGACAAGGGTGATGGAACTGTTTTGTTTCTCATCTCATTTCATCTTCAGGCGCGTGCATGATGCACTAAGGGGGGCATAGCATGCAGGAGAGATCTCCAGGCCACTTGACCATGGACTCCAACTCATCAGGGAGCCCAAGCGTAACCAGGCGATTTCTTGGACTTGGCCAAACCATGATGCACTAAAGGGGGGGCCTGCATGATGAACTTAAGGAGTCCGTGGGGCATAGCACGTAGGAGAGATCTCCAGGCGGAGGATCAAGTAGACCACTTTTTTGAATCCTCCGTAACCAGGCGATATCTTGGTCCAACCACTTGGTTCTGTGTCAGTCAAGTCGTCGCCTACCTGATGGAATCGCTTAGAAGGCACGTCTCGGAAGTCATGATAATGGGGGATATTCGTGTCAGACCAAACCAATGGAATCACAAGCCTCTCCGTTCAAAGAAGCAGCTGCTCAACATTAAGTTCCTCTCATGCTGCCGTGTTTCTCACTCTTCCACGCCGAGTAACTCCAACAACAGCATTAAGAAATCTCACCTCGACAGCTTGTATTCGATCTTATTCTTTACACACACATCATAACCATTGGTTAGGTTGGGTTAGGTTGTAGTGGCTGCAGAAGGCAGTCACACTTAGTCCAAAGTAGGCCCGTTGTGATGCCACACGGATTGAACTAGAACCTACTGGTGCTTATGACGAAGCAGATAAGCTGGCTAATGCTGACGATTTTTAGTTCATTAAGGTTTGAAGGGTTGAAGTAGTGCCAGCGCGTTACACGAGCAGAGTAGGTGATTTGGTTTCCATCTCCTCTTCATCCATGCAGCTCCTACAAAAGTCATTATAAGGGACACCCGTCCTGTGAGCGTGAATGCCATTGTGCAGTGTCCGGTAAGAAGATTGAGCGCTCGCTTGTGATTGAGTGATGACCATATTACCTTTGTTTTAAGGCTCCCATATGCCTTCTAGCCATTTGCGGTTGGTAGAGTTGATTGTGTGCATCTTGAGAAGTTGGTAGGCTCTAGCGATTGTCGTGGAAGTTGGAACTCATTCTGTTGTTAGATAGGACGATGTACCACGACTAGAGCGTTCATCGGTCTTGCAATTGCCCGGTATGTCACTATGTCCCGGTACTCTCATGAGATGCATGTTGAAATGCTCAGCCATCTCGTTAAGAGACAGCCTACCACTAAGCGATGTGTCTGAGTTCAACGTGACATTACCTAGGGTCTTTATTGTGACCTGACTTTCCGAACAGATGATTACATCGCCTTGGGATATTACATTGTTCCTCAGGCAGGACAGTGTCTCTTTTATCACAATGGTTTCTGCCTGGAAGACGCTACAGTGATCAGGGAGCTTCGGGGAGATACCAATATTAAGGTCTTGGGAAAAGACACCTGCACCAACTCCCCCGCCCGTCTTCGGACCGTCTGTGGAGATGAGCAGGGGATCAGCCGGCCTCTGGTTATCAGACATCCAATCTGCGGGAATGCTGGTGGAGCATTTCTTTTAGAAGATAACGTGGGGTATTTGGCGATTGTTTCCTTGGGGAGGAAGTTTTATTCGTTTAGAATGGTTGAGTGGTCGAAGGTGAGTTCGGGCCACAGTCGGTGTGCTTTGAGGCTCAGGGCTGTGCTGGCTGCTACCTGTTCATGACCATAAGTGAGGGTTGAAATAAACACTGACTAGGCTTTGACACCAATCGCAGCCATCCTGATTACAGATCTTCCAAGCCGCTTCCAAGACAAAGTTGCCTCATCTTGGCACATCCTACGGAAAGTTCAGTGTTACTCCTCCCATCACATGTGAGAAAGGAACGCGAGATACTTGAGCTGGTTCACCTAATTCAGTAGGAAATGGGCATTAAACAGGCGTTCTGAAAATAACCGGAGTGAAAAAAGGCACGTCATGACTGGACCCATTATGTTTACCGAGGTAGGCAAATGCCGTGGCTACCTGGAATTTGCCTGCCCTGCCTATTGTGACGACCCCACCAAGTCATCGACGATATGTGCCCCTTCTTGAGGGCAGCACAAGCTTCCCTGCTTACCTCCGTTCACTGTCAAACTAAGTTTACCCGGTTTCAGATCAATGCACTCCTAATTGACTACTCGCTGTGCTCGACCAATTCTGAGAAAATGCCACCGGCGTTTGTTAGCAGCTGGACGGTCTTCTGGAATACATCCAGAATGATGGCGACGAAGTCACATGAAGTTCTAGATGGAGCACAGCCTGACGAATTTTTTTAGAATGTCAAAACTTGGCAAGGTGATGTATCTATACGCTGCTGGGTCATAGGGACTTAAGAAGCAATGAAGCACCGGATGAACTTGCAAGGAAATGGGCCGAACTTCCTCCATCTCTGGGGATCAAACCATCTCTTGTGGGTGTCATGAAAAAAGTGAGTGACACCATCATGGAGTTAGCGAACAGAAGGTGGAACTATCTTACCACCTCCGAGTCCACTCGGATGCTGTGACCCAAGTTGAGCTGTGTAAAAACCGACAAGCTCCTTAAGTGCTACAAAAAGATGCTAACTATTAGATGGAGCACTAACTGGCCATAATCATCTGAAGTTGCACGAAACGAAAATGAGATTAGCTAATGACTTTGTATACAGAGGCTGTGGCGACGAAGAGGAATAAGTCGACACTAGCTTTGCCACTGCCACAGCCTCTGCCAGTTGAGACATGGAACACTGCTCGTCGCTATGGTCTCATGATCTGGCGAATTTCCCTATCGCAGTGAAAGGGACTCTTTTTAGTGCACAAAGTTTCTTCGTCTTAAAGAGTCGTCTTAATTTGTAATCGCTTACTTTTCCAATGGATTAACCGAGCTTGCGTCATTGAACATTCTAGTCAAACAGCCGCGCCTCCCACACTTTGATTAAGTTCATCATGGAAGGACCTTTCTATGAAAGTCAAATCACAGGCACACACACAGAAACACACGAATTTTAATATCCGCTTGCCCTCACTCTGTGTCGCTGCACAAGAAAGTTATTAAATTTGCTCCGAAAGCAAAACAAACCTAATTTCTTCGAAACAACAAAGTACCAGGATAATAACAGCTTCAGTGGCCTCACTCATCCACAAGCACAGAGCCGAGCAGAGGGTGCGAGATGATGATGACGCCACCCTCTAGAGGGAGAGAAATCTCTCAATTTTCCATCCGACGAAGCAGTTTCTTCGACTTAATTAAAAATCAATATTCTTTGTGTCCTTGAAAATCTTGCAATTCTTCAAATTCTCCCCTGAATCGTGAAGCATCCTTTCGTCTGTCGCCCCCGTTTGTCGCACCCGTGCACGCTGATCACAAGTTCGGTGTCATGTAAGGATTGAACAAGAACAAACGTTCGATAGCATCTTGTGCCGCATCAATAACCTCTCCGCGTTGTCGGCGGGGGTGGGGGAGGAGACGAAAAGGATATTTTTGACGCAGAGAGACTCTTGATGATGCCATTGGCGTTGTTGTTGTTCCGGAGATAAATCGATTGCCATCCGTTAGACTTAGTAAAAGGATTTAATGGCGATGAAATAAAGTTGGATTTATATAATGACATTTAGCCCCATTTCCTTGGGTGCCATCAACCCCCTACCACCCGCACCCAAGTTCGCAGACAGATCACAATCGTGTGAAGTCAGCCCCCTCGGAATTTTATAGATTCTCAAAAACGCGAAGGACTTCCCCTTGATGCCGACAGATAGAAACCCTAAATCAGGACAGGATCATCAAACGCCCATTGCGCTTATCCCCATCGCACATCTTGACAGCGTTTAGAAAGTGGAAAATCACTCTTACCTGCGGAAGTGCGCGGTCGCTACCTTTCACTTCCCCCACGCATTGTGCGCCCGAGAATTGGTGATAAAAACGAAATTGAATTGCGAATTTATTGGCCGTTACGGATATTATGTGCAAAGCGACGATTAAAATCGTCAACGAGATGCCAAAGACGCCAACGACGACGACAAAGTGGAAGTGAAGGGAAAAACGATGACGACGACACGCAGGCAAATCGACCGACCACGGATCCTTGCCGGCAACCGCGTTGTTAATGCGAGACTGAAAACTAATTTGTCGTTAAAATGCATGAAAACTTGAACGACTTTGTTTCAAGGCTGCGGGAGTGTCTTCATTGTTTGCTGCCAAGCAGAAGTCAATTGTCGGAATAATGGTTTTCGAGTAGTTTCACTTTTTTCCATTCCATGATTGCACAAGCATCGAATTATTCTTTCTAGCCAGAGTTCCTCAGAGTGTTTCAATGTGGAATCATCTATGGCTCGGAAAGACGGCATTAAGTATAAATTTAGAGTTAATTGGTCGAAGGGATGAAAGGTCAAACGTTGACAGTCAATAACTTGAATTCCATGGAATATGGTGCTGGGTTGAGATATTTTAAGTGCAGCGGATGTCAATTTTGCGGTGTCATTAGGGCAGTTTTTGTGAGAGAATATTTCTGGTGCGGGAGTCAAACTTTGGGTAAAGCGAATGAATACTTGCTTGGGGGTAATGACTTCCTTAGGGGCTGCTCTTGGGTTGGAGAAGTGAAAAGTATAAAGTGCATGTGCTCCGGGAATGGGTAGAACTTCAGAGTATTCATGGGTCAAAGGTTGGATAACTTACTTTCATCACTTTCTTATTCAATTTCATTTGTGGGTCAAAATGTCAAGGACTCGTGAGGCGAGCAGAAACTGGAAATAACTGTGGACTGTGTTGTAGAATACGATTCCAGAATGAATTATACGTGTACAGCGACATGAGTCTAGCCAAGGGGTTTCGAATCCATCGCCTAAGATAGCCAGGCCATGTAGAGTGCACGGACAACACTGCACCGGCCCGGTATTCAATACGACATAAGTCCAGCCAAGCGGTTTCAAATCCAACGCCTAAGATAGCCAGCCAAGCGCCCACGAATCCATCGCCTACGATAGCCAGGCCATGTAGAGTGCATGGGCAACACTGCACCAGCCCGGTATTCAATACAACATAAGTCCAGCCAAGCGGATTCGAATCCAACGCCTAAGATAGCCAGGCCATGTAGAGTGCATGGGCACCACTGCACCGGCCCGGTATTCAATACGACATAAGTCCAGCCAAGCGGTTTCGAATCCAACGCCTAAGATAGCCAGCCAAGCGGTTTCGAATCCAACGTCTACGATAGGTAGAGGGTACTCCTCGATACCTCTTCCGCTGCCCCAGTCTCTTTCAGTTGAGAGATAGAACCTTGCGAGAATAGTTCTTCCTAGGCCTCCAGGGTCTACCTAAATTCTGAATAAAATCTATTTTTCCGGTTCGAAAGTATATGAGGATCGCTGATAAACACATCAACATTACGGGAACGAAGTAGGAGTTGAAAGTTGTTGTTCTATCAACGGGCATCACAATGGACTGAGTTTGTGCCCGTCTACCCACTTACATATCTTCAGTTGAGTGTTTTTTTTTCCATATTTCAAAGTGGTTACTCCAAGATCTTTCTAACATTACTCAAGAGCGATATAGGTCTGTATCCTAAAAGGCTAACAGTGCACCTTTTCTAGGCTACTGCAACGGTTTTCTGTTTGCATGTAGATTCTGGGCGAAGGCCAAGGCAGCCTTCTGTACTCGATGGTCACTGAAACATTGCTTCCAAACCAAGCTGTCTTGCTTTCACGATCACTTGGTCATTAATCGGTTCGGAATTAACACTCTCCAGAAGGAGACTCCTTCTATCTCGCCTATTATTGGTCTATCGGCAGTAATACTGTGCAAATCCTCTATGTGCTTACAACATTGGCTGCCAACCACGTTTGAGAAAATTTCGTTTATTATACTTTTGATCACAAAAAACTACAAAAGATCGACATTATATATTTGCAACGCATCGTGAACGTCCAGGACGAATTTAGTATGCCACTACACGACGAGATAGTGCCTTATTTGCTTACTTGATCAATGCAATAACATTCATACATCGCCGCATTCCGAATTTGTACGTAGTGGCTAACAATTTTGCCAGTCAGAGCCTCGAATGAAGTTATAGGTGGCTGTCATTAAAGTGGCCTGGGAACGTGGTGAGACACCTGCCGATTGGCAAACTGGGGTGATTGTCCCACTTTCCAGGGGCGTATCTCTCTTAAGTCTCCCCGGGAAAGTCTAGGGGCTAGGGTGTTGAAAGCGCGTTCTAGAGCTATGGTCGAGCCCAGGATGGGGGATGAACAGTGCGGCTTTCGTCTCAGTAGCCGACCAGCTTTCCACTCTAAGAATGGTACTTGAGAAGGCTTGGGAGTATGCCAAACCCATCTACAGTTGCTTTGTAGATTTGGAAAAGGCATATGACTGAGTCCCTCGAGGTAAACTCTGGAGTGCTCTGCAGGATTATGGGATTGATGGTGCTCTTCTGAGGGCCATTCAGTCTATACACAAACTGTAGCAGCTGTGTTCGAGTTAACGGTGCTAAATCCACACCTTCGGGCGTTGGACTTCGCCATGTGTGTGTCCTGTCGCCTCTCATATTCATTGTATGAATGGACTGGATGTTGCAGCACAGACGAGGTGAGAGATGTTTCACATTAGGAGAGTTGAGGGTGATCCTCGCATCTTCCCAGACGGAACTCCACTCGGTAGGTTTGTGGCCGTATGTGCTGATGCTGGAATGAAGGTTAGTCATCATCGTCATTATCTTCTGACCCACATGCTCCACTAAAGGGATTGCGGGAATGAAGTTTAATGTGGACAAGTAATGAGTTGCCTGTTCTCTGCACTCTACATGTTAGTGGAGTCCCATTGAAGCAAGTGGAAAAGTTTGAGTATCTCGAGGTCTTTTTCACCAGTGATGGAAGGACTAATGCTGAGCTTTCCTGTAGGATTGGTCAAGCTGGGTAAATTTTGAAAGAGCTTTGTAGATCTGCAATCAGGAAGACCGAGCCATGCTTCGTTGGTTTGGTCACGTGGCTCGAATATCCCCTTCATCACGAATTCTGAGGCGGGCATTGAATGCGATTCCAAGTCCAAAAACTACCCTAACTCCTAATGCGTTAGAGTCGATGGCGGAAGATCGTGTTGCCTGGAGATGTCTCGTGCGCGGTTTACACCCGCGACCCCTTTAGTGGAGCATGCGTAGAAGAAGATGACGATGATGATGACACTGGAGGTCGTTAAAACCAATTGTCACCTACTCTACTCGCTAAAACGGTCACACAGCGTGATCAGAGAGAGTAGGCGGAATCTTCGAATCATTATCGGCGTGGAAGGCCTGTTGCTTCCGTCCACTTCAACAACCTGACGGAACTACCAAGCATAAGTACCATTAAGCTCCACATCGTTACCTATTTCCACGGTTTGTGGAATAGGATCAACCTGCTAGGACTACCTGTAGGTTTAAGCCAACTCTGGCTTAAGTGTGACTGCAGCCAACCAGCAGTCAACCACTCCAACCTAAAGTTCCTGAATCACATCATATAGTATGGCATATGTTCCTGTTCCTCTCTGGGATTAGGTCTGATTTAAAAAAAATATCCCTGACTCCCTTTTGGCTTGTCACCCCACCCAAGTGTGAGTTTTCAATATTCCCTTCATTTTTGTTGTTTAATGCGAACTGACATTATCCACCGGCACCGTCACAGCGTCAAGTGTCATTGCATTGCATTGCATGAGCACCACTCAGCTGTAATTGGTTTCCTATGCAATTCTGTTTGAAAATTTTCCGATCATTTTAGCTCAGGGCGGGGTTCTTACCCCCAAGCTGTTGGAAGACAATTGGAAGTTCAAACGTGTGAGTTACTCCCGAAGATGCCACCTCTTCTATTCCCTGTCAAGCTTAACTTTATTCGAAGAATTTCCATGTGGGAGTCCGGGGGTTTGATTAGGGTGGTGACTTTTATCAGCTCTCTGTGCTTCGGGATTCCTCTGTGAACACATGTACGTCAGTAAATTGCTAATATGGTGAAAGCTCTCAACTTCCATCAGCCACCAGACACCAATCGCCGTCGTCTCTCACCTGTCTCGCAGCAGACATCCGTTCAACTCTGTTTAAAGTCAACTTCGAAACCGTCTAGACGCGAAGCTCTCACATGGAATAAACACCCACTCACACGCCAGCATTTTGAATGTGTCTCCTTTCACGGGTAGTTTTCATAGCCAGCACCAGCCTTAAATGTCGTTGACATTGAAGATTTCCCTTCAAGTTGAATATTTCAATGCACACACGTGTCCTCGGGGATTCAGTTCGTTCAATTTCGAACTTTAAAACCTTTTTTTTGTCAATGCTCGGCCCGCCTGTCCTCGCGTATGAAAGACAAACACCCCCACACCCAGTACCAGCGGTGGATAACTTCCGAAGGAGAATAAGTGACGTAAGCAGTATCAAATCCACCATTCAGTGTATCCTTTTGGGTAATCAATGCAATGAAATTTTATGAGCTTCGCATTATTATCCACTTTTTTGGTCATGCTCTGCTGTCGTCCCTCTGTCCGTGTCTGTCTCTCTCACTTAATGTGTGCCTGGATCCTTGCAGGTTCACCCATGTTCGACGCTGGGATAGTTAGTCCTTGTGTACTGAATACACTGGATACACTGGATACACCATTAACAAAGGATTCCTCCCGTTTCCTTGGTTTCCTTCGTTTTTATTTTCATTTTATTATTATCATTCGTGTGGAATAATGAAAAAAGGAGTTTGAATGTGTATTTGTGTGGATGATGAAGGGATGATAGCTGATGGCAGCCAGCCACCGCCATCAAACCAGCAGCGGCTCGGTGGTGGATGGCGTTGGCAATTCTGATTTTAGCAGCAACCAAACGAACTGTGCGAAGCGAAAAAGAAATCTTTCTCTCGATTTCACTTCAAGGATTCTTCTGGGAGTGACAAAAAGTGAGCAAAAATGGAATAAATAAAACGGAACAACAGCACTCGACATTCAGCTGAGCATGACATAAACCATCCAAAGTGGGCGGGCGAAGAGACCCTTCTGGTACTTTTAGAATTTCTTTTTTCTGTTTGTTTTTTTCTTTCTTCCCTCTGGGTCGCCTTGACATCAACTGAGGATTTCAATGTTCATCATTGTTGCAAACTATCCCGCGTACCACGGCGAGAAGGACAACGACACACTGATGTCCAATGCAATCATGAGGCCACTTTGTATTGTATTCCTTGTAACCGCTCGCAAGGCGGTTGATCCACGGGTGGAGTGGCGACGGAGAACGATGGCGGGAGGGGGTCATCTGGAGTTCACACACAAGTGGCTACCCCAGGTTCCGGTCGTTGTTGTTTCGACTAATGTCAGCGGGATCTTCAGCCCTAATCACTTGCTCTGCGGTCGACTTTTCCGGTTTCTTGTTTTGTGTTTTCCTCTTTTTCGTTTTTTTGCTATTCCTGCAAACTCTGACTGATTATAAAAGGGATGTTGCCGCGCTTGTGGTAGACCGTGTCGACCATGGAGTGGTGGCAGGCGGATAAGCCTACATAGATGTTGGTTTGGATTTCCTGTTTACGGTTTTATGGTTTTACATGCTAGATAAGCGTGCAACTGAAGTTCCACGTCAATGTCAAACCTTTTTGTCATCCCTCCTCGTGCCGAGCTTTGTTGTTCTTTTTGCAGAAAATAGCACAAACCGCAGCGGGGACGGCAAGTCAAGAATAGATGTGCTTCTTTTTATGCGACTTGATTCATCACAGTGGGGTGACATGTGAAGGATAAATGTATGCGCATCCAGAATAAATGCGTCTCATTTATTTGGAGTTAACGTACTGCTTACGAGCAGCGTCGGCATGGTGGGAAGGACAACAAGTTTAATATGATCTTCAAGGGGGGACAATCAGTCACGGTTGTGGGCGAGGTGAGAGAATCGTGTTTCGGTGAGTCGAACCCTTGGAAGAAAGTTTATGACAGGAGCAGCAGGTGTTGTGAGTCATTCAAGCAGCTTAGCTTTGCGAAACAGAATGCTTCCTTGTACACATGAGCGGTGGGAGTTGGTTTTTATTTGCCAAGTGGGAGACATTATTTGGCCTAAGTGTAGTTTCACGCAGCAGTCAGCCACCTCAGCAGCAGTCAGCCACCTAGAGCAATCTCTGGCTAGCTGCCTGCAGTTACGCAAACTAGGTTGGTTGAGATTCTTCCCCCTCTTCTTCTCTTTGTTTTCAACTAGACTTACAAACTAAAGGTTAGGGTGTTGGCTGGACATCGGGTTGTTCAAGTCCGTGTGTCCATGCCGGGAGGACTACATTCGGCAGTTTTGTTAAGATTCTTCACTAAAGAACATTTTTCGATAAAAACACTTTTGACAGAGCACTCGTATGACAATAAAATTCAATAATTTGGAAGCATTGATCGAGGGTGTGTTTTTTTCATGAGAAAAATGGCAATGCTAACTGAGTAAATTCGCCTTCGACACATGTCACGAATCACGCGCGAGCTGTCAGAAATATAACACTGAAAAACCAGACAGCAGAAAAATCACCCATCAGAAGTAAAGAAGATTAATGAGTTTTCCTCTTCGCAGATTCCAACAATGCGATATTCGTTTCGTTGACAACGCAAGGTTGGGGATTCTCTAAAGTAAATGAACCATGAAAATAAGGGAATAATTGTACACCTTCCCGTCTACACATCAAATGGCAACATTGGGCGTATCGGTTGTTCATGTCCTTGAGTGTATTTCGTTGTGCTGACAATCTGAATGACATTATCCTTCCCGTTCGGCTGGGTAGATGGCAACAGGTTACTTCTGTTGAGTTGTAAGTAAGTGTGACCCCGTTGAATCCATTGGGTTGGAGCTCATGTGCGTTGCATGTGTACGATCAACTTTCGTGGAAATGTCAAATGCTTATCGAATGAGGACAATTAGCAGAGGCTTGTTTGCTTGTGGGTAAATGTAAATTAATCGCAAAAATCATTGGAAATGCTAGGAGACGCGGGGAAGACTCCATTGGTCTTGCCGAGAGCACGTCCGATATTTGGTCCTGTTTTTGTTAAAGGGTGCTGGGGATGAAGATCCAACATTGAACTGCGTGAGATCTTTGGCTCATTCGGAGAGGAATGAGACTCAACCACGAGCTATACCGCCTGTACAGTGGCATGAGCTGGTGGGAGGAGGAATATAGGACGCGCCGTTTCAAAAAGTCGTTGACCAACTGCACTTAAGGCGACAGAAGGACCTCAACGAACTTGCTGTGTGCAATTGGACCATTTTACTGCAAATCAAATTGCAATATGACATCAAAACAGATGTGTCTGTACACAATTTCCTCCTCTTCGTATTCGCTTCAAAAGATAATGTCTTTATCGAAAAGTCAACCTTCAAGGCATCTCTTCAAACAAATAGCCACCTCAGGAGAACCTAACCACCACCGGGGAACTTTTCCCATTTCCATCGTTTCTGCAATTTCTTCTGAATATCGTAATTTCTTTCACTCACCTGACGATTGTATCACGTCGTGGAAACTTTTCACTTGGAATTGCTCGCTGGAGGGAGACAGTTACAATGAAGCAACTCCCCGCGGAGAATACCCATAACCAGACACATTGCAACTTTCCAAGTCTGTTTACCCTTTTTAGAAGTTCAATTTCATGTCATTGCTGCCAATGTCAGGTCTTCCTGTGTTCTGTGGTGTTTTTCAAACTCCCTCTGCTGTGTCTCACGTCCTTCATTGTATTGCATGGCTTGACATTTTCATATTTTACACTCGACTTGTGCAAAAAGTCACCGAGAAAGTATGAAAGGATAGAGCTGATGATAGATGGGGGAGCAGCACGAGTGTAGTGACGACGCACAGTGGGTCCCATTGTATGGGAGAGTTGGAAATAAATCCGCAACTTTTGAACCCGTTGACCGATTTTAATGAAACTGGAAACATAGTACAAGTGCGACAAGTAGTCTTGCCATGGTTTAGAAATGGTTGATGTTTGATGGTATGAATGGTATGTTGATGAAGCATTAACGAAGTTAACTTAAAAAATCACTTTTTTGCTTAACTGCATACAATGGTTGTTTATTATTGTCACTTTGGTATTTCCTCAGTTTTGTTTGGATTCTTAAAGCCAAGGACTAAAGTCTGAATTATGGGAACACGTGGGAAGATCAGGAGCATCAAGCAATCATCAAGTTTTGCGACGTAGAGGACTTCAATTCTTGGACTCATCACAGCATTCTTCAGACTATATTTGGTCTTCGTCGGTTTTCTGAACGTAATCGCAATTCTCTAGTTTCTCGCTTCTAGGTGAAGAGGCGTCGTGGTTGAGGCCCAGGTTCACCCCAGACTGTGGCGCCAAATAAAGAAGAACCTCGCTGCCTGGTTCGCTTCCCGGTGCGACCAAATTTGCTACGGTCCCACCTCTTTCGAGTTACTGACAATGCTCGAGGAGTATGAGTGTCTAGCAAAAGCTTCTCGAATTGGCCGTTCGGAGAAGGCATAAAACTGTAGGTCCCTTACACTCGTGAGAGATGAATAGCACGAACAACACGACTGGTTGCTGAGAAGCTAGGCCCTGTCCCTTTACGGACTGTAGCGTCGCCCATGTTAGATTATTGTAATTATTATAAAAGAAAGCCAAAAATACTCGATTACAGAAGCAAAGGAGGTGTTTACAATATAGACAAGTGCCTTGCTGAATACACTACGAAGAGATGGCCTTTGACTGTTTCTTTTTTATAACATTGTGGATGTGGCTGCATTTGGAGCACTTAAAAGTATGTTCTCTCATATTTGTAGAATCGAAAAACCTCCGAGAAAAAAATCTGTCACTTCGGCACCATTTTTTTCACTTCGGCACCACTGTGTGACGGTCCTTGGGTGTCGCGCTTTGAGTCGAAGGAAATATATTAGATTCATTTGACTTTGAAAATATACTGCAAACAGTCAATATTGAAATAACCTATGTATGAGGGGACACACATGCAGTTTGAGTCCACAAGCAGAGGAGGCGGTAGTTGGTGATGGAAATCACGGGCAATTTGTATCACAATTCGGACAGGTTGTCGCGGCAAATCATCATTTGGGGTTACTTGCGACTATTGCAAAGTGGTACACTGTCAGTGGTCAGTGAATGGAATGGAGTTCGACTGGCTCTGCGGGAGAGAGATCGGTCTTCTCAAAGTCTTTGTCAAAAAAGTGTCGGCAGCACATTTTGTGTCGTGTGAGCGCTAGATTGCTGACAACAAGCGCTGAAGACAAGAGGCCAGTTGAGTACTGCTGCTTTATATTCCAAGTCGTGTTCTCACACGAGTGGAATGGACGTACAGTTTTATGCAGAAGTGAAGTATTATAGAGTCGTGTTCTCACACGAGTGAAATGGGCGTACAGTTTTATGCAGAAATGAAGTATTATAGAGATGCCCAGTCCCAGTCCATTCCATCGGTCCTAGTCCATCGGCGAATTTCGGAGGCTTTCTGACAGTTATTCATGAATTTTTGACAGTTATTCACGAAATAATGTGAACGCCGGTACCCTGATTGGTCAATTTGGCTTTAGAAAACGATATTAAAAAATGGTTGTCACACATTTTGAGGGTCTCGAGAGGTAGAAGTTGGGCACGTCTATCACACTTCATTTCTGGTCTTATGCCGACTCCCAGCGGCTCATTTGAGAAGCTTTTTCTAGACAGTTACACTCTTTGAGCATCGTTGTGTGGGGCTATGAAAAGTATTCTGTTCGTACTGGGAATCGAACATGGACTACGTAGGCTCAAGTGCGTACGGGTCGACGCACAAGCCCTCAACGCCACGGCCTCCGTGTGGTATTTACCATTGTGTATAACATGGTGTCAGTCAAGAGGTCGCCTTAAAGGTTGAAAGTCGAGCTTAACCACTCCTTGCAACAACTTCACCGACTTCTGGTGTTTTAATAGAAATTTTTACTTCCAATGTTGTCGGTCTACAACTTTTCCATCACGAAAAAAAGAGTTCAATCAATAGTTGGCAAATATAGTTGCAATAGTTGCAAAGTAGCTCGGTCTATGGGGCCCTGTCTCGCTGACAGCAAACATAGTCTAATTTCCCATTTAACCCAAGTCAGCGACAGTGAAGTATTTCAATATAATCTGATAACAGGAACCAGTCCAACCAGGTTACAGATTCACAAACCTTAACTTCCTCAAATTGATCCAGCTGCTGACTTTTTGAACGGCACGGCAGCCCTCAAGGAACCAAACAACAAGCCGAGCGGAAGTCGAAAATGGTGGCTAATCAACAGAAGAAGTTCTCAAGCAACCAGATGAGTTTAGCTCAAGGACAACCTGAAATGACTTCGATTTGCTAAAGTTCTCATGTGCTATGACGGGGGAGACAAATCCATGAGTTCTACGAAATGAATAAATGGCCAATGGCACTACAGGGAGGACAAACACTGAACTTTCAAATCTAAGATTACAGAAAATATGGCTGCCTTTGTTGTATCAAATGCATCAGTATTCACCATAAGCACATCACTTGAACTCGTCCTACGGCATGCACTTTGTGGCTCGTTTTCCTTTCGGATTCTGTTTCTCTATCTAGAGCTTAATCAACTCAAGAATTCGAACTAGTTGACCTCGAAATGGGTAGAGCATTCGCCGATTAGGTGCTTAAACATCAGCGGTTGGATTTTTAAACAACACTTTCCAGTCAAGAGGCTCATGTCTTCGGTGCATCGGTTGACATTGACACACAACAGTGTTGCATATGGGGACGTGTTATATCATTGCATCCACAATGAGTTACTACGCGTTTCGAAATTTGGTCTGGTGGAGCCATTGATCCATATTTTTCCGAAGATGAGGAGGGTGTACCTGTCACCCTTCAATTGTTATTGTGGCGTTCTTTCGAAGATATGGCCCAGGACACCGTTTGGTTGTAACAAGACGGTGCAACAACTGACACATTACAAGACCCCCTTTTGGCAAGAAAAATGTTACAATACTTCGTTCTTTGATGGAGTGAAATGGCCACCGATTGATTGCTCTTGGATAATGGTTTATGCACACAAACCGCAAACGCTTGGCGCTTTGAAAGCGAATATTAGCCCAATAGTGGTAATTTTCTTGCTCGATGTGTGCCGAAAGGTCATCAAAAATCACCTTCTGAGAACGATTACTCCAATAATTCCAGTGGAGGCACGCAAATCATGCTACACTCCATTCATAAATTCAAATTTGATCGAATTTTAATTCATGTTAGTTAAAAATGCTCATTCGCAACCACAAAGTGGACGACTCAATGTGGTGGAAATAAAAGAGGTCCCAAAATCGAACCCTGAGGGACGCCTCGAGATGTCTTTGAAGCGCAGAAATGTCATTCCGATTTGAAGCTGTTAGTGACCAGAAAGGGACTAGACTTCTTTGACTATAACGTGGCAACTTATATTTTGTGTTTCATACGAACTTTAGTTTGAAGAACAATTAATGAAGGAGCAAACTGCTGATACAAATCACGCTCAAAGTGTTGATTGGTTTGTTTTCTGCTGAGTGTCGAGTTTAATACCAAGTTCTTGCTAAATTTTTAGGCTGCAACAAGCTATCCTCAACCAACTTGGTGTGTGAAACTGAAGACAGCTAGACAGAGATTGCGCTAGTTGAAGATGCTTGTTTTTTGAGAAATATGTCCAATCCGGACAGTAAAGAAGAAGAAGTACAAACTGAAGATAGCTGGTCATAGCTTGCGCAACCCAGACTGTACTCAATGTGTTGTACCTGGTACCACACGTCGTTTGGATCCAATTTGGGTAAAAAAAAGTCATCCAACATTTCTTGTCAACTGTCAGCAGCATATGTGTACGTGCGAGCTTCTATCATCCTAGAGGAAATATGGATAAGGTGTCTTACAGCGGCAAATATCTTTATTAACAATGTTTCGTCATTTTAGCTCTAGCTTTTCTATTAAAAATTGATATCAATCCCCCTTCAAGTCGAAATGGCGCCCAACGTGAATCGCCCTGAAACAGGAAAAGCACCTTGTACACAATCATCGAAAGCGAATGGGACCGAAATAGTTTAAATTAATCCCGGGAGCTCAGAAATATGACGTCCAATGGCAGGGAGTGAAGGAGAGACGAATATCGCTGTTCCGCCGAACAACACAATGCAGAAAGTAACTGCCACGATTACTGAGGATTTGAAGCACCGCTGTGCTGCCCCTGAGTCCTACCATCACATCTACTGAAAACGAATCCACCCGTTCAAAAGGAACAAACTACAAGAATATCCTTGGCAACCTTGCAACCTCTCTCAATCTGTCGTCGAGCAATTTGCATTAAAATCAGCAAGAGCCCAGATCCGCAGCTTTGTGCACTTACCTCACAAAAGAGGATGACATAACATTTATTTGACGATATCCGATAAGACAGTTTTGCACTCAAACCTGCCACACTTACTCCGTGCGCAGACCCGGAGTAGCACAAAAGGATATTGTTTAGCGAACGTGGTATCTGCTTGTACTTGTAATGGCGATGCAAAAAGCAGCCAAACCAACAAACCGTCGACTGTAACACAATGGCCTGCGGAACTGATGAACACAGCCATTCACCCCTCCCTCTGACGGATACAACCCATTTGTAGGACGTCGTCGTCGACGTTGGGCAGCATCCACAGCGTGCGGGGTACTTTTGCTAAAAATCCCCCTGCGACACCAGATGCAACGAATACAGAGTTCCGGGGACAATGTATCTATGTCAATAAATTACTGCGGATTTATGCCCGTCCGGGGAGACCTCTGCGGACCACCCTCTTTGCTTTTTTCGAGGGTAAAAGTTTATTTTTTTGCTTTTCTTTTACGTTCCTTTTAGATTACTGCTGGGGAATATTGTTTTTCACATAAATTCCTGACAATAAAATATCGGTAAAATTTTACGTTTTATTGATTTAAGCCAGAGGGATGGCATGGAAAAAGCTACGACGCGCCGCGTCGGTCTAAACCAGCGCCACAATTGAAGGCAGTGGGTGCTTCAAGGTGAGTGCCGGTGTGGGCTGAGGAAGGATGAATTCTGATTTTGGGGTGAAAAATAAAAATAAAAATAAAACAGTGGCCAACTGGAGGCCATGCATCACATTGTTTGACAAGTTATTGAACCTTATTGCGACTCATTGAAGTTTATTGGGGGCAAGACTCTTTCGGGTGCACAATGAAACAACAATCAATATTCGGCGTGGGTGTGTGTGCACAGTTGTTGGTACTGCTGTTCAATTGAATTCATTTGTGTGAGAGAATTGATAGCAGCGTTGTGAAAAATATTTAATTAAATTGAATTGATTTGTTTGCGAGCTGAAATGGAAAACAGTCTGAAAACAGATCAATTCATGAGTAAATAACGTCATAAGTGTGAATGTTTTGATATTGAATTTGAAGTTCAATTTGGAAGCAGATTTTTGCCTCATTGAGGATATCTATAAAACCAATTATGGTCTTGATTTGTGGGTCAAAAATAAACAATTACGTGCAATTAACAATTTGTATTGATTGAACCAGACATGGAGCAGTGGTTTAAGTTCAATCTGAAGACGCCGGCTCTTAGAATATTTTATTTGGGTACCGTTAAGGGATCAGTTGACAGTGGAGTACCCGGAACACGGGTGGTCACAACGAATACATTGGGCAAAAGGCCCAGATTGAAGAACATACTACAGTGTCGTGGTCTTATTACAATGTTCCAACACCCAACGCTGAAGACGAGAGCAAAGTTAAAAGTTAAACAACTCGCGTCGCGTCAGCGGACAAGTGTCTTTTATGTATACACATATCTGTGGTGGCTGAGACCGGCCTCACGGCCTCATCTCTCTCGATCAACTGACAATGCTCACTGTCAAGAAAAAGCTCCTCAAAAAGGCCGATCGAAGTCGGTATAAAACTGCGGGTCCCTCCCACTCGTGAAGGAACAACATTGCGCACAACACGAGTGGTTGTTATAGAGGCTAGGTGGTACAATGAGTGGCGCCACGTGCAGGCAGTAGCGCCACTCATATAATTAAGTTATATCTGTCAAGGCTTAGCCGAAGGCTTCATCTAAGGCTCTGGTTTAACAGCCATTTTGTAATTTTCACAATTATATGCTAGCTTTTTTAAATAAATAAATATATCGTTTAAAGTATCGCTTATGCCGTGATATTCCATGTTTTCTACAGTCGGTTATTACCGATTATAGGGCACCTGCTCTGGAGCACCGGTTTCAAAACAATTCAAAGCAGGCATCAGGTTGCCCACTTGAAGCCATGCTATGAAACGTTTTAGTCGGTGACAACTCCAATTTTAAGTTCGTCACTAGGTAATAGACGAAGAGGGTTTAATCGTAAAAAAAGAGAGGAAATGATTATAAAGGGTGATCTTTTCAAAGCCATAGGAAAGATTTTCAAAAAAAAAAAAAACGCATAAAATTCAGAAAAATGCGGTCCATATAATTTAATGTTTGAAGATTATTTCATGCAAATGTTGACCTTGACTGCGCCTCAAATGGTCCATCCGCTTAGTCCAATTTTGGCATACCCTTTCCAACATTTCGGCCGGTATCTCACGAATAAATGCTTCCATGTTGTCATCCAATGCGTCAATTGAAGCGGGCTTGTCTGTATAGACATGAGCTTTAACATAGCCCCACAAAAACTAGTCTAAAGGAGTTAAATCGCACGATCTAGGCGGCCTATTGACCGGTCCCTAACGTGAAATAAAATGTTCACCGAACTCGCCTCTCAATAAGTCGATTGTTGCGCGTGCTGTGTGACATGTGACACCATCGTGTTGAAACCACATGTCATGCAAGTCAAGCTCCTGCATTTTGGGCAAAAACAGTTGGATATCATCTCACGGTAGCGCTCACCATTCACAGTTACGTTACGATTCGCATCATCTTTGAAGAAGTACGGTCCAATGATGCCACCAGCCCATAAACCGCACGAAACTGTTACTTTTTCTTAATGCATTGGTAGCCCTTGCAATGCTTCTGGCTGATATTCACTCCAAAATCGAGAATTCTGCTTATTTACGGACCCATTGAGCCAAAAATGAGCTTCGTCTTAAACTAACCATAAAATAGAAGAAGCGCGCGATGAACTTTCTTAACTGAGCACGCATTTTGATAAAATTTAATAATTTGCAAGCGTTGTTCTTTTGTAAGACGATTCATGGTTAAATGTTTAAACCAGTGTTGCCAAAAAGGTAATGGCTAAAAAATCACGCTTTACAATGCAGGCGAGAGCAAGATCGTTGCACTTGATATTTCTAAGGCATTTGACAATGTTTGGCATCAAGCTCTTTTGTCGCCTATCTTGTCGATCTTCTTCAATAGATTAGAAATTATCTCTCGAACCGTTGTTTTGAATGGTTTCAAGTCTGATTTCCAACAAATAAATGCTGGTATTCCCCAAGGCTCTGTTCTGTCTCCGATGCTCTTTCTCGTTTTTATAAATGATCTTTTGTCTGCTACTTCTAATCCAATTCATTACTCCGCTGATGACAGAACCCTCAGCTTTTTATATTCATTCCAAGACTCACGACCCCGCCCTTCGGCCGTAGAATTGGAACGGCAGCTTATGGTTAAGCACATTGAATTCCGATCTTTAACTGAGGAAAGGACAATCGAGTGAAATTCAATGCTTCAAAAACTCAATGCTGCCTGCTGTCACTCAAGCGAACCCATGTTAATCAGCCATTATCCATGAATGGCGATTGTGTCGATGCAACCGGAAAGCTTTCCACAACACAGAACTTAATTGGAACAATCACATATTTGAGGTCGCCAAAAATGCTGCGAAATGTTTAGGTTCCCTCAATCGATGCAACTTCACCCCTTCTGGTCTGGCTTTCATTTATAAAGCGTATATACGCCCCAAACTTGAGTACAACGCTCATATCTGGTATGGTGCCCCCAAAACCACCCTACACCTACTAGATAGAATCCAAATGCGAGCGATAAAACTTATTGGAGACAACAATATTACAGAGTCACTTGACTCGGTCGAATATCTTTCAAGGCAACGATTACTGACAAGTACTGTACTCTTTCGATTCCAAAGTTACACTTTCACAGCACTCTTCATTTCTGTCGCTTCTGTTTGATCATTTAACAAAGTTATTTTCAAAAGACTTCAACAGAGCTATCGAAAGAAAACTGACTTTCTGAATTCAGGAAGGCGTGTTCAGATATTTTTTTTAGATTATGAGAAAAATTATGTACAGCAGACCCTCGATTATAGGAACCTGCGATTATATGAATTATTCGTTTATATGAACTTGTACTCGTACATTTGCACTACTTATCAAGTTGCTGTGCAAATTTTTTCAAGGAAGAAGAGGAAAATACATTTTCTTCTCTTGACATCAATCTAGACATTTTGTGGGAAAATGTAAAGGCTCAACTAAAATGCGCGTGAGTTTACATGAGCTGGGGTCAAACTTTAACGAAATGTTTCGTCATGTTTGCAGAGAAACACATGGCTAGCCATAATGAGCATATGCGCGCATGGCCATGTGTCAGAAATTCTTCCCGTGTTTGCTTTATATTTTTTTTTTTTTTTGTGAAAATGACAATTTCTCTTGTTTTCAGTTCGTTTGTATATGTGTTTTCATTTAATTTCTCATATTTTCCCTTTGAATTGTCAAATTCGCATACGCGGGGAGCTATTCGGAGCGCACTAACCCATGCTTAACGAATCATTTGTGCGGTTTGTGCACACAATATGCCAATTCGCATATGCCTAACGAAATGGTCGCAATCGTTCGTGGACGATGTTATAGGTTGCCTTATACGAGTTCGTACATTCGCACACTCACCCATGTGCGTTTGACACTAACTCATATTCCCTCATGCGTATTATAGTTTGGCCTCTACTGTTTGCTTTAGCTTTATTTATTACCCCTTATGAAGAAGCTTTAATGCTTGAAATATGCGTGATAGAGTGATTACATTGAGCAAACAACACTGACTAAAATCACAAACCATTTTTCCTGAACATAGCTGCTTATAAAAGAATGCATTTTAATGCCAAGAACTAGATGAAAGCTTATTCAAAAGAAACGCGTTTATTATTCGGATATGGAAACATTTTATATGAACTGGCCTAGCATTAACTAGTTCATGTAATCGAGACTCTACTGTACAGTAAAAGCTCATTAATTCGGAATGGTTGTGGGGAAGGTCAGTCCAAATTAATGAGAGATTATTTTATGTACTAAAACGCGTACCTATTGATAAAAATGTTCAAGAAGAAAAAACCAAAAATTATTATGTTATTAAATTTTTGCTTATTTAATTTAATTTTTACATAAAAAAAATTAAAACCGACTCTCATTTTTCGGAAAAATAAAATTAAAAAATTCCGATTTAAAGGGGTTTTACTGTATGTGTAAACCAGATTGTTTTCACAAAACATTAATGGCTGAAACACAATAGTGCGCTGCGCCAGCCGACTTCATGCTACGGACCAGAAATGAAGGGGATACCAAACAGCTGATTGACCCCTAGTCCATCGACGAATTTGAGACAATTTTTGACAGTTCCCTGATTGGTGAATTTGTCTTTAAAAAACAATATAAAAGATGGTCATCAAACATTTTAAGGGGCAAGAGAGGAAGATGCTGGGCATCTCTATCTAAGGAGAGAGAGTGCGAAAAACAAAAAAATCTCAATTTGGGAGAATAACTCTCAGCTTGGAATAAAGTCTCTAAACTTCGCTCTGACAGCGCATCGCTCTGTAAAATATTTTTCTCTATCAAACATGTTCTATAATGACGTTCGCAATGCTGATGCGAGATATGAAGTATGATAGTGATGCCCAACTTCACAGCTGATTGATCCCTAGTCCATCGACGAATTTGACGGATAATCATGAACATTTTGACGGTTATTCATGCAATTTTGACAGTTATTCACTTAATAACGCAAATGCCGTTCTCTGATTGGTCAATTAGTCTTTAGAAAACGATTTAAAGAATGGTTGGCAAACATTTTAAGGGGCAAGAGAGGTAGAAGTTGTGCATCTCTTCATTTCTGGTTTCCATTTATCAAATGTCAGTTGGCACAGAAAATCCTCGCAAAAAACAAAAAAATTCTCAATTTGCAAGAATGTCTCTAAACTTCACTCTCACAGCGGACGTCTATGTTCTACATGTTCGATAAGGACGTGCGATGGACTTAAGGCTGAATTCAGAAAAACATCAAACATTTGCGCAGTGATGCGGAATCACTCCTTTTTTGCGATGCTGATGCGATGCGTACTTGATGCTGATTGAACTGTTTGCTGCCGTTTCAGAACGCATTGCTTATCGTAAACATTTTGCCAATATGAAAGTTGTTTAAGTGAAAATATTTGTTAAGAATAATAATCCGAAACATGTTGTCAAACATGTATGACACAAGAAGAATGTCCCCAAGGTGGATGCTCGCAATGATAATGGGTAGTCAAAGAAGAAAAATTCCGAAAATTCTGGATTCATTTTAGAGTGTTATCTAATCATATCCAACAGTTTTTGCAAAATCGTTTTCAAATTGCGCATTTTAGCAGCAAATTTAATGGTGCTCACATTTTTGGGGTTTTCGCATCGCAACGTTTGACGTTTGCAGTCATGCCCAAATTTGCGTTTATGAACGTGATGCAAAGGTGATGCAGCATCGATTCCCACGTCATGCGTTCCTGAATTCACCCTAACTTTTGCATTTTATTAAGATCCTCTCATCCCTCTCATAGCACACAGGTCGACGCAGTCTTTCGTGCATGGCCATTGAATTGTCTGCGTCGAAAGATATCGGCAGTGCAAACGCAGTATTGTGTTTCAGCCATAAATTAATTATTTCTAAAAGTCTATTGAGTGGCTCAATGTTGCTCACAGGAAACTTTTTAAAAAATCCAAGCCGTCGGGCGTGAAATGTTGGCACTTCTGTAAAACGTATAAGGTGGGGCAAAATTAATGATTCTATCGGAAGAGCGGGAAAAGCAGATCGGCGGTTTTCGTGCGAATAAATGTTTAAGGCGTTCAGGGTAAGAAGACAAGAAGGCTCTATCAAGCCAGGCAAGACCACGAAAAGCGAGCCGCATAAACCTACGCATGATAGCTTCAATACGACGTATGTGGACCGCGAAGTGACTCTTGTTTTTCTTAGAGTGATGTTAACATGGCAACGCAAGTTGAGTTCACAATCACAAATTACGCCTAAGTCGTCTCAGCTGAACCCGATGCAGAGGCAATATTTTCTCTGCAATGGCGGTGGACGTTTGGCAGGGTGTGTAAACGTAATGCACTGATGATAAATCGAAGATTTTTTTGACACCAAAATAGTAAATCTATTTAGGTCATCTTGAAGAGAGTAAAAGAGGCAGAGAGGGTAGTTGTAAAAATTTAAATTAATGGATCGAGCTGATTGCCTTGTGGTAAGCTAGATGTGGCTCGGATGGGCTTGGAGACAGACGATCTTAACGTATCTTCGTATTCTCTGCCTTAAGACTTGATCCAATTGAAGAAGCACTTTTGGGAGCCCAAGTCTACAGTTTAACAGTTTACTACGTTTACTCTGACACATTTAAGAGAGCAACATGTGACAAGCGAGATACCAACCACCGTGCTCGAAAAAGCAATTCAAAATTGGACTCTATGTACGGACCAGTTGTAACATAGGCGTGGCCATGGAATGTTCTGTTGGAAGTCAACGGCAAGCCTAAAACCAAGCGTTTAAGGGATCATCAATTCATGTTCGCCCCTTTATTGAGAGGTAAGCCTTTTTCAGGTCTGAAGGTGACAGACCATGCCATAGAACACATGTACTCAACAACTTATTCATCTCTTGGAAGGTTGAGTGCATTCGACAAAGAAAAGCCCTTGGTTAAAGCAGGACCAGATCAAAATCATAGAATTCGTGCAACTCTATTTCTGTGGCCAGCCAAAACCCGGAAACAGGATATCCGAGACTGATTTCAGTTCTGAAGAAGGAAATATTCTTTGGTCCTGTCGTCGAGAGATGATCAAGAGGAATAGGTTCTAGTTTTCGACAGAAATACCTCGTAAATGACCGCACATGACCCCGCATTGAACTCTGGAAGCAGTAGAAATTCCATCAGTCTTCTCTGGGCGCCATTTCTTTTTCACTCGAGCATCAATTCATTTTCTCCCGATGTAATCCGAGGATGAAAGTACTCCACCCTTCGAATGTCAATGTCCTTATTCCCTCAACTACCGAGGCACCTTCTCCGGGGGATTTTATTTGATTTATGACTAGAGAGAACGAACCGCCACTCTCCCTCCAGTCGAACGTAGCATGCTTCCCAAACACATTTTTTCCCATTGACAGGTGCATCTACGGAAACTTTTGTTCGAATTCATTCTCTCTGCCACTCCACTTCAAACCCACTCAAATCCGCACTGCCCCCACCCCCCATCCATGATAAGTTTTCATTCTTGTTAGCACTCTGCGAGAATCAAGTCTTGTACTCTCAACCATTTTGCATACTTGAAAGGTCCTTCATAAGGACACGTATTCAAAATTAAAAGAATAACAGCATTAAATCCTGGAAACACCACCGCCTCACCCCCCAGCGAGCAACAGACCTTCCTCGCACCTCCACCACAGTCAAACTCGCTAGCTCGCTCGCTCGCTCTCACTGTCCTTGTCAGGAACAATGTTTTGTGTTTATGTACAACATCAACATTCCCCGGGAAGTGTTTGCCCTGGGAATGAAGAAATACACTTTCTAAAGTGCCCTTAACCGAGTTTTGAAAAATTTATTTTTCAGTCTGCCTGCCTGCTTGCCTTACTTCGGGCTCCAGCCCTGCTTGCCTTACGCCGCAGCGTACCGCCTCACACTCCAGAACTCCGGTGCAGAAATTGTGTATTTCACTCTTCCATTAAGGGACATTTCGTGATGTTTTCTTGTTATGCGGAGAAATTTTCCCATATTTTGCGGAAGTGACGGTACGTTGGTACGTAGGTACGTAGGTACGTAGGTACCCCGCCCACAACGCACACCCTCAACCGTAGTCTCTCTTGTGAATCATGAATCATGCATCCACGCCGGGATGGTGGTGGTGTGCCGGGAGAAATAAATTTCATTTTCTCAAGATATCTTCAAGTGATCCTTGATGTAACGCTCTTTTTGGCGCCTTGATGTTATTTTTCATCTCTTAACGAATTAGGAGACATATCCTGAATGAAATTGAAATGAATTCGAACTGACAAGTGAGCAGCACTTCCGCACTGCTGTGCTGCCGTCGCTGTCAGCGCTGGGAGTGGTTCTTGTCCAAAAGGAATCCGTAATTTGATGAGTGTACAATGTTATTTTGTCGTTGTCAGCCATCACCTGATCGAATGTGGCGGGGGCTGGGGCAGTGACCAACGTTCCAAGACGACGTATTCAGCCGTGGTGCACATAGTGTTTGTGTCCTTGAACACGAATACAATTTAAAGTCAATGCAACTGCCATGCGGAGAAATGCCGAAGAACACTTGCAGTTGCTGCTGCTGCTGTGAAGCTGTGTAGTTTTAATTATGAGTGCACAGCATCACAGGCGAGATCCAGCCCGCTTGAGTGCACATCGGTTGCGCGGTGACGCGGGCGTTAGCTCAGTCAGGACTGGGAACCTGTGTACGAATGGGTTGCATGTCCATGCAGTCATTGCAATTGCCTGTCGTTCCTCTGTCGCTCGCTCCGTGTGCTCCGTGCTTCGTGCTTCGTCTGTGTCCGAATGAGCAATGCGTTGGATGTTTATTGCGCAACGAAATTGAATCAAAGCCACATAATGGGAAATGGTCCGATTTCATGGAGAGCTGGCGCACATTCTGTCGGGCGTTAGCCTTGTTGGACATGTTTTTTTCATTCTCTGGCGAGCAGGGAGAAATTAGGTGTATGACTGTTGTAAATATCTCGACTACCCTTTCTCGGTCTGTGGAACATTTTTATTTATATATTTTTTTTTTGAGAGCGAGGGAGGAATGTCCTCGCTGCGCTTGTGATGTGGTGAGTACTTCGGGCTGTGTCAGCTCAACCGGTTGCAATTTAATTACATCACATGGTTCCGTGTGGAAAATTTTGCTTTCGAAATGGTCAAACTATGGCAATCGGTTGCTTTGTGTTGAACGAGTTTGAATTCGAATGACCGCTATATTGCAGACATTTTTTCGGGAATGTGGGTGTTGAGGGTGTTGCGGGTGATATGGGTGTTGAGGGGTTTTTTGTGACGGATTAGGTCTTGTTGTATATCTGTAGAATCGTATCACACAGTTGAGTCACCTGGGCAAGTGTGTCCTTTTGTTATTTTCGGAGCTGTAGCGTGGCCTATGAGTATCTCCGAAGTTTTGGCTGTCGAGGCCTAAGTGGCTTAGGAGGAAGCTGAGGCCACTGATTCTGAGAAAATACAAATGAAATTCGACTAAATGTCCATGAACAAGTGCGTGTGTGTCCCATTGTGACAATAGACCCCTCAACGGCTGTTAGCTGGCGCACGCTAATGTTATTTAGATCGCTTTAATTTTTGAACTTATAGACTCCTCAATGTGTGTTCTTACGGATAGTGAAGGCGGTTCACAAGATGACGAGGTGATGTGTGCCCTCTTCGTCCTCCTTGCCTTTCTCGCTAAATGTGTATTCTTACAGATAGCGAAGGCGCTTCACGAGAAGACGAGCTGATGTGTGCCCTTATCGTCCTTGTCCTCCTCGTCAATGCAGCTTCTGTAGAGATCTGATTATGCCCTTTCCAACGGGCATGCCTGCCAATAGCGCAGTGCCCTAACATAGCGCTGATGAGTGCCCAGAGTGCTAGCTTCCTTCCCCTTCACAAACAATGTGAACGTTTGAGGCTAGTTTCCCCTGTACTTGCATCTGAGTATCTCTGCCAATTTATCAGCTTTTTATTTTTAAACATCTCGACGACAGACAGTTTTCGATTGCGAATATGTGGTCAGTACAAATTTGTGCTTTTTTGGATTGCCACGAGATCATGTCAATCCATGGCTGTCGGCAGTGTCGTCAACTCCTACTCTGCGTGTCTAGGTTTAGTTCAAGAACAATACCCACAATTCACCGCTTCGGACTATCTCGAGTCACTGACAATGATTGATTAAGTTAGTTAAGGTATTTGAAAGTTTGTAGTCGGAACTGGGAAACTCCAGGTCTCTACCACTCGTGAGGGAAGAGTGGCGCAGTCAACACGAGTGGTTGCAGTCCCTGAAACTAGCCCTAGTTCCACCTCGAACTGTAGGACCATTAATTTTGTCAGCAGCACTGTGACATGGATTATTCTGTGGTGGATACAAACTGAAAATATTCATTGCTTTGATCTGAATTCACAGGCTTTGTCAGTATCATAATAAATGGCACACGAAATTTCAACCGGTTGGCATAGAAAGGAAAACAAGGGCAAATTCCTGAAGTTGGCCTTTTACCAAATGATCTTTCCTACCGGCAACGTCAACAGGACTCCCTTGAGAATAAAGGACAAGCCTAGGTGTATCGTTGGACCTCTCGGATACTGTACCTTCTCCAATTGATCGACAATTGTGTGAGAACCCCAGGCGTTGTGTGCTACTGACAGCTCGCATATAAGTAAATTTATGCATGTCCGTGCAAGGCTTGTATCATCTTCATTTCCCGCATGATGCACTAAAGGCTTGGCAGGGTCAACAACAAGGCATATCATCAAATCGAGAACGATTCTTTTGACCCGTGGGCGTAGCAATACAGTCAACTTATACTGGTTCGCTGTACACCAAGGTACTCGGTCTCTGCGAAAGCCGGCAATTGCAGGCGACTACCATTCATATTCTACCATACCATCCCAAAGATGGGAAGTATTCTGCTAAATAACCAAGATATTCTGGTAAAACCAAATATGTTGTCTCCCTATGCAGGACTGAGTGTAATCTGTTACTCGGCATTACTACTGAGCACTGTCTTGTGGGGTAACATGTTTAGAACAGCAGAACATCGGAACGGAACCAACCGTTTACACTAGTTAACACAAGCAAGAAGACAAGGATGTGATAAATACAAGCCAGGTCTTCATATGCGAAAGACCAACCTAACATGCGTGCTTTCTGTCTGCCACCGGTCTACCAGCATTTCCCTTAGAATTAAATGCGCCTGCTTCTCTGCAGATGTCCTGTCGACAGGCCGTGCTATGTTTTTGTGGCGACAATATGAACCCCCGCTGGTCTATGGACGCACCACACTAACCTATGAGTATAGATCTAATCCTTCACAGAAAACTCCTCAACAGCCACATCACCCACATTCCCAAAAAAAAGTCAGCAATATAGCGGTCATTCGAAAACAAGAGATATTGAGGGTGTTGTTTGCCACTGTCTACTCTCTGCTTACGTTCTTCGGACGTAAACCGATCCTGACCGAATGCCGGTCAAGGCAATGCTGTTGAGTGTGACATCTGTGGTGTAGCTGGAGATTCTCTGACTGTGTCATTCAATAGCAACGTTCTTTTTTCGATGAGGTATCGTTCGAACGCGTCTTCAAATTCTTCACAAATGCCTCTGCCGCTATAAGCCATCAGTCTCCGTGAAATCCATCTGAAATGTGCAACTGCAATCCAACCCAAACATCTTTCGCGTCATAAACTCACCTCATGCAATGCTCGTCCATTCAGCATCGACATGAGCATTTCCTCGTGTACATCTCCCCTCTCCATCTGCAGAGCAGCTGGCGACGACAGGTTTGTGCATACTTTGTTGTTGAAATTCTACTTGCACATAATGCACGTGCCGGTGGAATCCCATTTCGAGAGAACGGGTGGTTGATGTACGTTAGCTTTCGCACGATGTTCTCTAGAAAAATTCCCTCGCAGTCTATCAACTGCAGGGTCGAATAGAGTGCGGCAACAGCAACGCTGTGTGGAGCTGAAAAGATGAAAGAATCGTCAAGGTGTGTAGTACAAGTAAATCAGAATCAGTCAAGAATCCTCCGGCAATTTCCTCACCGAGTTAGCCAAGTGGAATTTCAATGGAATTTTTTCATTTGTAATTTTTCCTCTTTTTGTTAAAATTATATTTCATCCCCCTGCCACAGTCTCTCTTGCTCTCTCACTTCCCTGGCTACTCCCGTCCGTAGTTTCTCATTTTTCGGTTGATTCCGCAACCCAATTGAAAAGGTAGTCGGGCGATACAGGACTTGGGTTCCATTTGTTGTTCGGGATTTATTATTTCTTCACGTTTCCGCCTTTTTTTTGGTGATGCCGCCCTCATTCGATTAATTTTACCTCTTTTTTGCCTTCTGTCGGGCGCCAGAGCGGTGGGTCTACCATATTAGCTGTGTTTCGGAAAGTTTTCAATCGCAATCTCATATTCATAGAACGCTAAAGTATTTCGAAGCACTCCTCTCTCACCCCGCTCACGCACGACCAGTTTCAATATTTCCCGGAATTTCCATCGGCGACGTGGTTGAAGTAAGCCCTTTCCCCATTTTGTGCCGCGTGTGGGTGGGTGCGGCTGTTTGCTGTTTTGTTTCCTCCTTATCGCTTTCATCACTTAATCGTGAAAATTAAAATTTTCATTTATAATGAGCTCTGTTTGGCCACTTTGATGAACCAGTTCAAAGCTTTGCCGACGAAAGGAGGCTTTTGCTGAAAACGGAACGGCGGCTTCGTAATGAATTCGATATAAATTTATGAACGCAATGCCCGTTTTGTAAGTGCTTCCGCAATTTAGTGAATAACTAAAGCAAAACATGTTGATGGCTTCCAGAAGATTGAACGAAAGTGGTGCGGCTTGAAATTTTAACTAGTTGGAGTGCCTCTTTGCTGAATGGAACGTTGGAGAGACGAGGGAGAGACGTTCTGGCGTTTTGTCTGTCCAAATTGAAATGAAATAGTTTCCACCGTATGGACCACTAGAATCCGGTCATGATGGAGAAGATAACTTACTTCTTAGCGCCATGACCTGTGGAGGGTCTGAGACTGGGCTACTGCTGCTTTCTATTGTTGACGGTGGCGGTCACCCTAGTTCTAGTTCCCATGAAATTTTCTTTATTAAATTTACTTTTGTACTAAGTTTCGCTAGATTCGCAAAATAACACAACGCTAGCCGTACTAGCATTTTTTGCTTTGAATTGTTTCCGGTTGCAAGGAAGATTGGAAGAACTGGTTTGTCTCTTACTTCAACTATTTCTAAGAAAATGAGCGATAACTCCTGTGGCTGAGCGAATGCGACGATGCGAAATTCATCATCGCTCAGTGCGACCGGTGTTAAAGTTCCCCAGTGTACACGCAATAAACTAGCTCATCAGCGCAGCTCTGACATTTTATTCCTTGTTAAACACGGATTGCGGTTCAACAAAGTCAAGCAAATACAACCCTTCCCTTGTGCTGGCGCGAACTAAAACTTCAGCTTTGATGGCTCATCTCTGAAGAAGGTATAAGAAAAACTAAAAAAAGCGAAGACGAAAACACGGTAATCGCTTCACACCACAGAGCACTTTACTTTAACCAGGAAAGTCACTGTTGTAATTCTCCAGTCAAACAAAGCCCAAACGAGTTCCTGAGAGAATGGGCCAGCACTCGCTTGCACTTTCTGCACATTCTGCGCCCTGCGCCCTCCTGTCCTGTGCCATTGTCTTGCTGGCATAAAAATCTAGGTGACTAGGAAGTGAGTCAAAAGATTTCCTTGGAGACGAATTAAGGATACTGCAAGGTGAGCGTGTGTTTGCGCTGTGACTTGAATGTTTTATTCTCTCGTTTTTCCTGCTTAACTTTTCCTCTTTCCCGCTTTATTTCTGTTTCAAAGTTAAGTTGTGTACATTGTGTTTTTGTTTCTTCCTCTTTCCGCCTGTGACATAACCAGCCATAAAAGAAATGTTCTGCCAGGAGAGTGCATGTTATGGTAGCTTGCATTATTAAGTCTTGTAAATGTTAACAACGACTGCCAGGACAATGACGTTACTCGTGTGTTGTGTTATCTCTAGTTGCGGGCAGAGGGGGTGGAGAATGAAGTCGAAAAGTGTCACGGGAAGGGTATTTTAACGTGGTTTTCAGCGAGTGGGGACACACTGAATGATAATATTGCATGCTTATGGGGGATAGGAAACACCAGCAGAAGTTAGTTTCTCTAATCAGGAAACACGTTATGTTATCGCCAAATCAGTGAAAGGCAACTAGTCCTATCTGCAATGGGAAATTTTGTCAATCTGTAATAAGGGAGTGAACTAAATTGATTCTGCTGTTTGGGTATTCCTATTATTCTGAATTTATCTAGAAGAATTCTGTGTCGCCAACGATGGTGGAACGAGGGGATGGTTAGCATGCTCAAATCCATTGCTTATCGCTGATAACATTGCACACGATCACCAACTGGCAATAGACGACGCACAACGTGGTACTTGACTCCTGCCGCCACACCCTGCCCCCTACATTGTGCATGTTGTAACACCGGCCGACGTATGCTGTAACAAGAACTTAAAAATAAATATAATGATAATGTAAATTTGTAAAAAACTCCCAAGATAAAGGAATGCAAATTTAAATGAATAGTCGCGTATGGATCCTTTTGTGCTGTGCGTGCCCACTTTTTTGCCTCCATTTTTCACCCGGGAAACTTTGAGAAACTCGTCTGCAGCAGATGAGCCACAAATATTGCTCATTCTCATCCTCCAATATCATGCTACGTTTTCACTGAACCGAAACAACGAGATTCGGGTCAGTGTTCGGAGCAAACTCTACCACACTTTGTAATTCTTCCTTTTTATGTCATTTGTTGCTGGTTTTTGTTTCTGAAACCCTTAACAACCCAAAAAATTACAAACAATTGTTTTTAGTCACGACTGTGTTTCAAAAATCTGAGCACATGGGACAGTGAGAAGCTATTTCATTTAATTTATGAAAGCGTTCACGTAGTATGTGAAATTTCTTAGAAATTGGGATCTGACACATTTTGAAAATTTGAAGTCCCAACACTGATCAATGGGCCGTTTCCACCGAACTTGATCTGGTTTCGCTCTCAGTTTTCAAGTCATTCGCTCCGAACTTATCAGTGCCCGACAAATAAATGCCACTCGCTCAATTTAAATGGCCGCCAGAACAGCTGTCTGCTGACAGGGCGTAATAGTGTGAGAACACCAGAAAATACAAATAGACAAAATGGGAAAATGAACACCAAAGTAAACAGAAATTCACTCTGTAGACTTGATAACCTCTCATGGACGGATGCATTCAAGGGGGCTGTAACTGGGTTTATCAGAAACTACGGGGTTTTCAGACCCCGAATGTGTATGGCGGAATTTGGTAGGTTCGGAGAAAATTGATGGAGCCTCGCAATTTCGTTTGGTGGAAACGTTAAGCTATGTCTCCTTCTCCGGCGCATCGGTTAATATAGCTGATTTTCTGTCGCTTTCCTAGTAAAAGTAATGTTCTGCTTTCTTTGTTCAGCCTTCGGATAGTGGATTGAAGGAAACTAATTGTAGCCCCTATTTGCTTTGTAAACACATGGCAATTGTTAAAAAAAATCAATGTAGGTTGTAACAAGTTACAGCGTGCCCCAGCATGGAAACAATAAAATTTACCAAAATAAACCCAACACACACAAAATAACATTTGCACTTATATAGTTAAAAACCAAAAAAACAATCAGGACTGTATCCTTTTCGTGTGAAGAGGAAGACCAAATATACAAAATCTGCCCATTTTGGGCACCCAATGCAGATCTTTCTATCGACGTTCAATGAGCACTTGGGGCAGACACCAGAGTTATGAAAAACATTTGATACAAAAAATTGGTTGCTACGCCTAAAATCAGCTGCTGCTGTGACTGCCCGTTTTTTCTGAAATGGTAAACTGTATGTCTGCAGATGTGAAAATAGAAAAAAAAAAAAAACAATTTGAGGAAGCAAAACTTACCGTCAAAAAAGTAGAGTCCATTGTTCACTGTACTTGAAAAGCGGCTCTGCTAGCGGCCTCTCAGGCTCAGTAAAAGCTCGTTAATTCGGAATGATTGGAGGGAAGGTTAATCCGAATAAACGAATTTTCCGAATTAATGAGAGATTTTCCTTTACGCACTACAGAGCGTACTTATTGATGAAAATCAGCAAGAACCTAAAACGAAAAATTATTTTATTAACGTAAGAAAACCTTCTGAATGTGCATTGCCGAGACGAATGATTTTTTCCGTCTTCTATATATTTATTTATTTATTTATTTATTCATCAATGGATACATAAATCATTTGATTGCAATTAATTATTATTGATTTTGTTAAAAATATTCAATATAATTTCTTTAAACATATTTCTATTCATTTGAAGGTCGACTTCATGATAAATTGAGTTAAATAGTAATGGGTTCGTTTAAACCATAATTCGTTCTATGATATGGAAAACGTAAGAGAACATTCCTATTTCTTAGGCATCTCTCTGGGACATAAAGAGGAATAAGAGCTTGTAAATCCGGGGACTTAATCCTACCATTGAGTAGGTCCTTAATAAAAAGAATGCTGAGCTTGTCTTTAGTTGTCTAAGTTTGTCAAAAGTTTTTAGATCAATTAAAGCACATCTAGATCTATAATTAGATAAGTCGTCGGACCATCTCAGTTTCCTTAATGCAAAGCGTGTGAATATTTTTTGAATGTTTTCAATCCTGTTAGAAGAATAATGACAAAAGGGGATTACTAATGAAAAATAAAGGGTTTTTAGAGTATAAACATCATTAAATGCTACCGTACTCCGTTCAGAAAGCCTAGCAAGGAATTTGATTTAGATATTATACAATCCAAATGTGCTGAGAAAGACAGCTTTGAATCAAATACAACACCTAGATCTTTAATTTCACTTAATAATAAAAACCTCTCGTTATCTAAACTATAATTAAACGAAATTCGTGATAATGATCGGAAAGCACTAAAAATCTTACACTTCGAAATATTTAACTCCAGATGATTGTACGTGCAGGATTCAAAAAATGAATTTATGTCTTTTTGAAAATTTAAGCAATTGCAATTTTTTTCATATCATCTGCGAACATTTAGAAAATTGCAAGGAGTACGGGATGTCATTGACAAAAAGATTGAAAAGGAGATGCCCCAAATGACTGCCTTGAGGCAGACCCGACAGAACATCTATAAAGAAGTATTCTGCGCCTTCAATTTTGACGATCTGATGACGATTAGACAAATAAGATTTTAGCTATTTGCGATCTAATTTAGTTTAATTTTTACATAAAAAAATCCGCTCTCATTAATTCATATGTATATATTTTTTTCCGAATAGAGGACATTTTTTAAAGGGCTTTTACTGTACTTGATATAGGTTACGGGCTTAAAACGACCCCATTCGGCAGTCCCTTGAAGGCAGTTATAACCGAGTTTGTCTATATGCGCAAATTCGAGTGTGTGAGGTAAACTGAAATAAGAAGTCTTGGACGAAATGCCAACTACTATCCAGGATTTGAAACGACATTACTCGCGTAGTTAGGTTAATACCGGTTGAAGCAAAATTTAACCTTGTTCGGAGCAATCAATATTTGCGCGAAAATATATTCATAGCAAAATGTCGAATTCTATTCTTTCAGATCATAATATAGCCTTTGAGTTCATTTAAAATTAATCACGGGCCTTGATGAAGGAATGAGAACCCATGAAAAGTACCGTCAGCGCTTGGATTTAAGCTATTTCTAAGGGCTGTGGAAATGTTAAAACAGCCTTCATAACAGCACTCTCGTTATATTAACAAAGAGTTGTCGCGTGTAACCTCAGATTGAATCACAATTTCGAAACCGTTGATATTATTTTATGTCAAATCTCGAAGATTTATTATTTATTATATAGATATATTATTTACATAATTATTATTATATAACTTGTTATTTGTTATCATGTTAACCAATATTTATTATCTTTTTTTGCAGGTAAGTTCACCGACTCCAAAAAACGAATTCATTTGGTGGTAAGCATACATGTCTATTTGATGAACAGTTATATCGCATTCATTCAGTGATGAAAAATTAGTCTGTAAAACCAGGCAAACAAGAAGTCATTTATTCGGTTAATGTTTCACGTGTTCTAATACAGTAGCATTAAATCTCCTAGAGTCATGCATGGACTTAACATCTTTAAACTAGAGTCTACGATTGTACGTGATCACTTAAAGTATGTATTGGATAATGGGCAATTGCATGCCATCTTTGATTTAATTTCACGTGAAAATAATAATACGTGTGGCGTCGACCCCTACGTAGCCCAGGTTCTGTTCCCGGTACGAGCAACAGACTTTTCACGGCCCCACCACTTTGTAGTCACTGACAATGCTCAAAGAGCATAACTAGCAAAAGCTGCTCAAATTGGCCGTCGGCATGAAACAGCGGGTCCCTTCCACTCGTGAGAGAACAATAGCACGCACAACGTGAGTGGTTTGTGAGAAGCTAGGCCCTGTCCCTGGACGGGCTGTAGCCAGTTAACAATTGTCGCCTATGGTTCGGAAAAAAATATTCAACCGCACGGAACCTCTGTGCCCACTGGGTTGGTTTTGATTAAATAGGTAAATAAAAGGTTTTAGCACGTTATCATTTAATATTGCCTGTTGCGGCTCCCGTTGACAAATAACTGTACAACACTTGTTCACTTAAAATCTAAGCTCGCTCTGGTCGATCAAGGTTGCTCCATTCCCACGCTGGTTCGTTCAGTTCTGTGCATGCCCTGCCAAAAATGCAAGCGATGCGTCTGGGTGCATTCGATGGTCTTCATATTACATCCGCTGGGCGAGCGCGTGAATACGATAGCGCGTGTAGGATGTCGATTGTGATAACTTAGCCCCACCCATATTATTATTATTATTTTACATACGTGATCACGTACAGTTAGGATTTTCACCTGATCACGTGAATTAATTTCACGCACATTTATGACATTACGATCCCGTGTAATAAGACGCACGCTCAAAATCTGATACCCTCTTTATATCCTTCAAATGAGCTGAATTTAATGGCACAATAGAACTTCGCCAAATAACTGAGACAAAAGACATTCGTCGACTGCAACCGCAATTTGAGCCTTCCATGGCCCGTGGTTTTGTCGCACATTAAATGTGGACCTACCGTGGATTTTATGATTTTAGCTCTACGTGTTCCAAGTTTGATTATAAAGTTCAAAATCAAATCATAAATCCAATTAAATGTTTACAACTTTTTGTTCTAGTCAAACACTGAGGAGTGCGTTTGAAGCTGATTGGGTTTTGCTCTAGAAGTGGTGGTCTCCTGGAGGTAGGACATTTTTTGAGTTTTTCATTCCTTGAGTACACACGAAACTCGATTCAAAAACTCGGCGCATAAACTTTTTGCTCACATCCAGAGCACCAGCCGAAGTTTCATGTCAAAGCGTGACAACGGCCCTTCATCCCAATTATTTCATCCAATCGATTATTTGCATTGCTATGCTCCTGCTCAGTTCGAGGCTTTTTCGGGGGAGAAATTTCCGAACTGGCGCCGTTCGGACTCATTTGTTCAAATCAACTGTGTAGAGGGCCTTGACATGATTCAGCAAACATTTATTTTTAGGAATCGAATCCCACTTTGCCAAGTCCATTCCTCAGGATGTCAGTGCCCAGTCGGCCACATCATAGTCTGTCTAGGGGTCTTGATTTCCTACAGTCAGCATTACACAGAAAATCCATAAAACTATCAACGGAACGTCCAAAGTGAATCGTACGGCCGTGACGAAGGTACATACGTCATCCCCAATCTCATTTATAGATACTTGCGTCAATGTAACGCTTGGTTAGAGTGCATCTTCTCTGTGGCTTAGTGAACCAGAAAATAAGGACAACAGTGGCCTGGTTTTGGTTTGGTTTCTTTTTGTGTCACTTCTGAAATTGCTGGAAGTTTTGTTTCCAGCATTTTGGTTTTATTACCATCAGACAATTCCCTTGTCACTTTTTGACACTTTTTCCGGTCGTTACTATTGGATTACTGTCTTCTACGCTCGCCCATTGATTGTTTTCAGTTCACCTCTGAGGGCTCACGATTTCGGTGGCCATTCGTTTCACTTCAGTTTTCGAATATCGATTTCAGGCGTGCCACTACGAGGAATGACCGACTGGGGGTGAGTGCAGAAAGGTTCAATTGCCTCTCGTTGTCGCCAGTCTGCACAACATCAGGTCTGGGCAGGCCTCAACACGGGGGTGGCCTTTGAAAGGTTTCTTGCCCTCAATTGTGTGTGTGTCGTCATTATTGACGTTCATGTTTGGACTTGTTTATTTTGCCAGCACAAAGGGGGACGACGACAAGACAAACAGGGCGAGGGAGAACAGAAAAACCGAACCCAGAGCGCAGGCAATGAAGAATCTAGGACTGGCCTAGTTTCATTGGGACATTCTGCAGATATTCGAGCCATCGACCGACGGGTGGATGGTGCGGGGATGGCCTGTGCTGGGTGTGTATTTATGTTTATTACGGTCAAGTAGGGATTATCGAATTAGGTTTGTACACGCACACTCTACTATAAGGGAACCTTGTTCGGCGGGCGTCACAGGCGCCCGTACACAGAATGTCAGGTGAAATTTTTGGGACCATATGTTCGATATTGTACCGGAATGGTGGAATGTCATGTCTTCGGCTGTGGGAGTTAATCCTTAAATCACTGGGCTTCAGGACTTGTACGGCCGTTTATTGTATTGGAAGTTAATTTTTATGTGTGCCTGTCGAGGGATTTGGTAATTGAGACTGTTCTTTCGGTGAGGGCGGGAGTCGGGGGTCAGATGTCGTCTTGAGAGTGCCATTTTGAAGATCATTCAAGAGCTGGTAACTGGGCATTATGTTGAGGGCCGGCGATTGCTTTTAACGATAACTGATTGGTGTACAAATGGACGCGCTTCTCACACTTGTTGTGAACGATCAATGAGTGTGGGGAGGGATGTCATGTACTTGTGTTAACTAGGCAACAGCTCCCAATTCCCAAAATTTGTGTATAGCTCAGAATTCCGATTTCGTTTGAATATCAACAAACTGCTTACAAGTTCTATGAACGAGTTCAAGCAGTGCGTACTCTAGAAGGGCCAGGCAAAAATGCCAACAAATTGAATACGTATGTCCTTGTCATTCCTGCGACTCACGGAGGGTCTGAACCTGTCCGATGTTTGCCTTCCATCGTTGACGGTTGTCAACAGCAATATGTATTTATTTTTGTTTGCTCTCATTGACCTTACGACTCGCACATTTGGCTTGTTCCCCATCCTTGGAAATTGAGAGGCAGTTGATATTATTTAACCCGTCAGTGGCGTTGTGGGTTGGTGCGTCGCGTCGATCCTTATACACTTGAGCCTACGTAGCCCAGGTTCGAATCCCGGTACGAGCAAAATACTTCTCACGGCCCCACCTCTTTCGAGTCATTGACAATGCTCAGAGAAAATAACTAGAAAAGGCGAATAATAAAAACCTTCTCAAACTGGCCGTTCGGAGTCGGCATAAAGCTGTGGGCCTCTTCTACTCGTGAGAGAACAATAGCACGTAACAACACGAGTGGTTGCTGAGAAGCTAGGCCATGTAGCACCACCCATGTTATTATTATTATTTGTAGATGATAGTGCCGTCGGTATTAACAGCTCCCCGCCACCGTAAGCGACAGCGGATATCCTTACCGAAATCCGATATTTTTTTAGAGGGGCTCTGAGGTCCTTCGAATCCAACTGCACGGTGATCAATTTACACGGGATCGGTCATCGCTTATGGGGGCTTAAAATCGACGAAAAGGTGGTTCGTGTCGAAAGTGCTCTCTAGGATTAGCCCTAGTGTGGAAATTTAGTCTACAGTCTTGCCGGGCCAGAAGGCTCCCTGGTACGTCCAAAGGTGGGTGGGCTGCAGTGAGACAAGATCTTATACGCCACGTTCAGCTTTGATGGGCCTCTACAATTCTTGCAATAGCAGGAGTTGCAGGAGTTGTTAATCCTGCAGTCGAGCATGCATCGTTTTCCCAAATTCTGCGGACGATCTGGTGCATGTTCAATACATCGTCACCGGCCTGTTCTAACGGTCAGCCAGGAGTTGGGATATCTTGGCTTGTGCGAGTTGGGAGGTTACGAGGGACCTCGTCTATAGGGGTAAAAGCTTCTTCCCCTCCCGTATTCTATCCCAGTACGCCTCGGGCCTTGCTCTTGTTTTCCTTTGCAGAGCCTTTGGTATGCTGCAACTTAAAGGCTATTGATGGATTCCCCAACACAATTAGACCATGTTGGTCCATTGTCATACCCACAGTCAAACTACTGCCACTGAGTGACCACTCCAAAGATCCACTGACTGGACCAGATTTGAAAACCAGATAAAAACGTATTAACTGTGCTGGGATTCCAACCGGGGACCCCACTAACCAGTCGTTTTTGCACCAACTTAAAATACACTGCTTTATTAATTCAGTAGCAGGTGGGTGGGCATATGGTTGGCCTGAGTACATTATGACCAACGATTGGGCCCATTGTGCACTTAACACTTAACTTATCGCCGAGACATTCGAAAGTACAGCGTTCTTGTCTGGCCAGTTCGAGGTCCCGATCTTAAGCCTGTTGTATGGCATGATGTAAAGCTTAAAATTGGGCAAACAAATTACATGGACAATGATGATTTATGGGAGCGAATAAAAGAAGCTTGGTATTCTATTTCGAAGAGTAGGTGCTAGAAGCTTCTAAACGAATATTTCTAGTAGGAGTCTGTAGCTGGTCTGGATGCCTGTAGCTGGGTATATTTCATATGGGTGACCTCACTCCATAATGGCCGGCGTATTTGGTCCCATTATGCACTTAACAATTCACTTACCCGCTAGATCGAGGTGTTTCATCAGTTTAACAATATTTACTACGGTCCGAAGGCTCTAAAAAGAAGTGATTTCCCAGGAACTGCCTTCTCTTGTTGCTGTAAAGATTATGTCTCTATTAAGACTCCTACAAGCACGCGCACTTCCTTACGACTGAATCTGACCATTGATGATGTTGATCAAATGTCCAGACTAACAGGGCCCTTATACGACACAGACACGTCGCTGCAAACCTTAAGTCTGCGCGAACCGCCCTTTGCCACACACTGTGCGGACAATCGTTTCGTCGTGGTCGTCGGGTACGAAAAATGACAAACGCTGCCTTTTCAATTAAAAAAAGAAGAGAGAGATCAAAGAAAACAAATCATTTAGACCAATGAATGTTAATTTTCCAAAACCCAAAGGTTTGAATTTTCTCCCTGGTATGTGCGAATTCATTTTAGTTTTAAATGCAAAATGGGTGACGTTCTGGACACAGCCTTATATTGCCGATACACGACACAGACACGTCGCTGCAGACTACGCCAAATTCACAAACATTTGAATTCACGTAGACGGTCGCTGCAATCGTGCGACACGAATACACACAACTCAGACGGTCTGGGCGCAGGCATGAGCGCAACAACAGAATATGGTTTGCAGCGATGTGTCTGATGTCGGGTATGGGCCATATAAGGCTGTCTCCAGAACTACACCCAGTTGCATTTAAAACGAAAATCAGATTCTTCCAGTTCATCCCTCTTTCTCAAGATTGTCTACTTCTTCGTTTCCTTGAATGTCCGTATAATCCGGTACTCAGCATAGCGTCACCATGCTCTTCAAGGATATTTCACTGACGCTATGCGTACATACTCTAAAAACTATTGATGTGGTTATCGGATATGGACTTGTCGGTCAAATTGAGGGGTGTGTGCCGCTACTCCTTCATCTAAGCCCCTCCTCTGCAGTTGCTTCTTAACGATGGCACTGTAGGAAGATGTCACAGAAGACTCCCGCACCTGTACCAGCGCAATCGCACCTACGACTGATACCATTTGTAGATGGAAGTCTTGTGGCTGCTATATTGTGATGCTGTCCACTGTGATAGTGTGAACGCGTTGCCTTGCTGAGCCTATGAAGTCGCACTGCTGCTTCTGTATAGGTCCAGTTGAATAAGCAGTAAGAGGCTCGAGTGCTGCCATCAGCATTGTTCCGAGGCAGACCGATCTTTGAATATTTGTGGTGTCTCAATGCCGGTGTATACTGAGAGACTCTGGCTATCTTCACAAGGTATGCCTAAAAGGAATACCGACAGAGTTATATTCATCGAGAGTGGGCTGCAATTGAAGTTCAGTTTGCAAAAAGCTAGTCAATGCGTGTCGCAACAAGCTGGTCTCCGGTGCAGAACTAGTTCGAGAAGAATAAGAGGCCAACGAAGAAGCGTGGAAAGGCCTTCACTATCCAGTTTTGATGGAAGTACATACTGCGATTGGGGTAAATCAGGATATGAATCAGGCAAATGAATGATGAACTCCTAGTGAGAGCCCGGCGGGAGGAACAACATCGATTGGTACTGAACATTGATCAAAAGAGGTTAGGCGTCTTTTACAATGCAGTGAATATGCAGGAGATCTCTTGATCTCTTGTCATACTATATCTGCGGTTGTCTAGTGCTTGTTGAACTGATTACATTTTTAAGTTCACGTTAAGAGGTCCCAAAAGTAACCAAACGTGCTTGTCGCCCCTTCCTACTTACATAACCATCAAGAGACTACTCAGCTTGATGTTGTTAACGGTCTCGCCAACTAACATCATAACCTTGTATATCTTAGCTAGGATTACGACAGATTGTGACATTATTCAGCTCGTTGTCGTCCTCCCTTTCGGTTGACAATTATACTTCAATTAGAGCCTGAAAGTCAGAAAAATTCCTCCAAAATGCAAAATCTCCAGAAGTTGAAGAAACAAAACCTCAGAACTAACTCTTCATGGGAAATGCAAGACACATTTGAAAATCCGGAGTCACGCAAGCAATCAATCTCCCACAATATCGAAGGCCATCTGCGTGGGACACATCACCAGCTGACGATGGGACATTATTCAATTTCCCAAACCACTAGCAACCACAGGAGCGGCACAGATTGAGAAAAATGATTTCCACTACACAACATCCTCGTTAGATGCGGATGTGGCAGGGGCCGCTCATAAGGTTATCGTCGCCATTAGAATAAACACCCTCTTAAGGATCGAAATATAAATCAAAAGGCTGGGGGACGTCCATCTGTTCCACATCGGTGGAAAAAAATGTGTGTTTTCATCAAATTATCCCCATCCTCAGCCGGCGGCGGCGGCGGCGACGACGAACCCATTTCAAATTGAATGTGGACCCCTCCAGGGTTCGATTGACCGATTGGCCAGCAACCCCAAAACCACTGACAATCCCACCGTCCTCGGTAAGCCTTGAATGATTCATTCAAAAGTCAATCGTTGTCACTGTTTCCGCTTCCCATGGTGGCGCCCACAAAGAGTTCCAACCCACTTCCTACACAAACCCAAATCAAATTCATCCCTTTGAGTCTAGAAAGGGGCCGCACACCCGCCGGCAAGAAAAAAATGACAACAGCCGAAGCATAGTTCCGCAATGGGAAATGTTTCGTCGATTCGTCATTAAAATCCGTCAGTTCAGCATCCAGTCGATGTTTGATTTTAAATTATAAACGTGGGTGGATGGGCGTCGTCATAGAACCATTCCAACGAGCAACGGAAGTCATTTCGTCTCGAACTTCCGGCGGCAACCCACTGACATATTTTTCCTCGCTCCATCAGTGCTGAATCCTTTAAGGTCCTCGATAATTGATGAGAATGTTCCACGGCACGAGAAAGAGGACGCTTCCATCATCGCCCACTCGAGATGTGCTATCAATGTCAGGTCTTGAGTTAGGGGTTACATGAAAAGAAAAACTAACACGAACTGTGCTTGCGGGCGAGGGGTTAGTGTGGTGGAGCGTGGTGGATGCTGTAAATGTGTCAAAGTGAGTGGCGTACTTAACAACTGAAGTGGCTTCTCGCAAAAAGAATCAATACATAAAGGACTGCGCCATGCAATGACATTCTCTGGCCTAGAATTCCAACTCTTTTCAGGTTACAGCACGAGCATAGAGGGGGGGTTGGAGGATGGAAAGAGGGGGCTGCACGGTTGAATGACTGAAGACACAGATGTGCAGCGATGCTTGTGCACATCTCTGGTGGGGTGGAGCACAACCCTACGCTTGAAATGCGATCAGATGAGAAGAAGATGCATTCGGGGGGGCTTCGAGCATGAATTGGAAAACTCATTTTGTTGCGTCACGTATTCCTCGCCGTACTTTGCTTCAGCTGGTGTTGTTCCGTTTTGTTCCTCTTTTTGTGTGTTTATTTCGGCGACATTTGTCTATGAGACATGAGAAAAAAGAAACGAAACAAAACGTAGTGCACACAGATACACCGGATATTTTTGACAATTTCCGAAATGAGTTTTCATTTTGCTGACGATAGTGATGGAACGTGCTCCACCAGACGATCTACTGAAGGCTGAAGTGGGTGACGGTGTGGCTGGGTGCCCTTTAAATATTTCCCACTGAAGATAATTACTTTTTGATAAAATTTCATCATTTATTGAATTCTTGTTATTTTGACAGTGACAGGTGACAGATTTGAATGCTGTCATCTGGCAGTTGTACATGTGACAGAGATGTTTGAGCAGTGGTCAGTGTTGTTTTGTTTTGTGGAATATTATATATCTCAGTAATTTTTGCTGCCTATAACGATGTTTTAAATATTTGCCAGAGGACGAAGTGGGTCACGTTGAATGTTCTCGCGATGGCAGCCAATGTGTGTCAAGTGATCACAATTAATGAACATGTCCAACGATGCGTTACATGACTGCTGTTGTATTGTATGTACTGTGAAATCCCCCTTGGGCGGACAAGGTTGTCTAAGGGTGGTGTCCGCACGAGATACCCAGTTGACATGGGTTAAAGTCAGACTTACCAATGGAAGAACATTGGTGTGAGGTCTCAAAGCTTAGGAACACATTAGGGGCCTTAGTTATTGAAAGCGCTTGTAAATTTGTTGCCACACGAATTTGCTTGGCACACAGTAGTGCAGCCGCTGAGCGTATGTTTTCTAAGGCAAGTAGAATCGAAAACAATGTGATAAGTCGTCTTCAAATTATCACAGTAAAATTAATGATGGGTGCTGAAGAAATAAGGAATACGGGCAAATTGTATGAATGGGAACCTTATGATGTTGTGCTTGAAGCTGCCTAGAGACAGAAGCCGTTGTGTTGAATAATAGGCTATTTATGTGTTGTTTGTATATTTGAAGTTCTTTAAATTATTAGTTAATTTAATCACTACCTCAAATTAAAAGAAATGTAATGTAAAATTGTAAAATGTTGTTTCCGAAATTTTGTTTCTCCTTAGTAACACTGGCTACAATGTAACGTAACTGAAAATTATTGGTCCAAACGTTTTTACTTTTAATTTTTTTTTTTCATTTTTCATGCAAATTTAAAAAAAAAATACAAACATAAATAATTTCATTTAAATTTTCGGTACAGTACCTTATTGTAAGTATTGCCGTTGTTTTTTAGTATTTTTTTTTCATTTGAAGTCGATTTTTGTCTAACGGGGCGAGATGGCGGGACCCCTCAGATGGACCATCTCCCATTGTTTGCCTTTGACTCCTCTGCAAAATACCGTTATCAGTCTTTGGCGCCGAAGTTATCGTACTCGTGTCCTACATTTGATCCTAAAATCAGCCCGATTCACAAATGGTTCTTTGGAGGTTTTTCCGTTTCAACACCGCTTAAGTCCTCCAGCTCTACGAAGGAGTGTTTCACTGCTTCGCTTGGCATTCGCAGAGCAAATTTTGGACAGTGAGACCTCTTCCTCGGTTATGTTGCTTCCGCAAAAGTCGTTGTAAGGTTTGTTCAATCGCAATACGTGCCTTGTGACTAAAACGGATTAATGATGTTAATCTCTTTTTTCTCAGTGTCGTATGACTCTTCCTGGTCTTCCCATTTCCATACAAAACCAGTTCCTGGGTGTTCTGCGTCCATCCAACACGTCGTCTTTCAGCTATTTCCTTATGAATCACCGCATATTGACCGAGATTTTGTGTGTTCAGCAAGGATATTTCACTGATGCTAACCAGCTTCGAAGTCTGAATATCCGATGCGATGCTATGGCCTTTATTGCCACATGGCCGTCAGAAGAAATGGTGATCTAAGCTGATCAAGAACTATGACCACATTCCACCAGTCTGATCTTCGGCGTTTACTACCCCAATATTATGTAGCACGGGTGCGTCTTAACGGCTTTATTCCTCCCGAAGCATTCCTCTATTTAGACACGATTGGCCTAATACAGGCGGGTGCCCTGTGATCTTCCATACAGGTTTGTCATCAAAGACTAAGAAAAACATGTAAATTAAGCCGAAGGGTATATTTATAATTTAGCTTAGATTAGCTTCGAGTACTCGCATAGGGTCAGTAGTTTAGTGCTAAGAATAATTGTGGATTGTTAAGTTAGTTAAGCTAGTTCTTTGTCTAGCAAGTGAGTTACTTGCTATCAGCAACCCACTGATATATTTTTCGTCGCTGCATCATTGCTGAATCCTTTAAGGTCCTCGGTAATTTATGAGAATTTTCCACGGCATGAGAAAGAGGACGCTTCCATCATCATCCACACGAGAGTAAATTAAATTCATTGCAATAAAATATAATGAACATGAAAAAAATAACTGGTGAACGATTTGTAGGTTACCTCAAGGTCTCTCAACGCTTGTGCTGCTTTATGTATGCCAACTGCTTCGGCTTGAAAGATGCTGTAGTAGTCTAACTGTGCCAGGGAATTCTCGAAGTTGTCATATAAATCCCTTGCGCATTCAACCTTAGTTGACACGGTGGAGTCCCAATCTTCATGAACACTGGTACACTTCACAGCAGCAATATTTTCCTCAGCATGCAGTCCAAGCAGAAGTGTTGGTGGCTTGAGGCCCAAGAGCGTGAGTGGTGCACAAATGGCTCGAACTGGTTGCACAGTTGGTCTGTTATGGCGTGCGTAAAATGTTCGAACTCGGGAAAACAAACAAATCAAAAAATGTTTAGTCACTCTTATGAATAGGCAAAGCTAACTGAGCACTGGTGCAGTTTTGAGACTGCTCAGCTAACAGGTCCTGATTAACATAGCTCTGCACGAAATAGAAGAAGAAGAAGGAGAAAACTTAGGGTTGCACACTTCTTCTTCTTTGTGTGCCACTTCAGTCCGTGGTGGATCTCGGCCTCAACCAAATCGCCTCTCCAGCTACCATGATCTCCGGCTGCCTCCTCACCTGTGTAGTCTATGGGAAAAAAGGGAATATTAGGTGTGTGGTGTGGCTGAAGACCGAGTTTCTAAATTTAACTGTGCGTCGAAAAAAAGGCTTAAGGGTAAAGTGATGAGCATTTCTGGCGAGACGGGTATTGTGGTAGAATTAATGGAGAGGAGGAATGCAGCTGGCTAGCTCACTTGTTTGTTAAACTAGCGACGAAATACGGACAAAGAGACGGACAATGAGTGAGTCAAAAGACTCTGAGATATTGCTGCCTCCTACAAGTTTTCTTGCTCGCTTTTGGATTCCATCCAGTCGCTACAAGCTAAAGATTTCTATGCTCATGAGACTATGTTCACTGTCAGAAACTTTACCGATCGTTCCGTAAACTCAACCTTAACATGTCCATGTCCATAGTCCACCTAGTTCCGTATTTACAGAGGTACAAAGGAGAACCCACATGTGACAATTTGTGTATTGTACAAATTCTGCACATATCACACGTGGCAAGCACACACAAGAACACACTTGGGCATAGTATGGACATAGGCATGTATCATTCGTCACTCATACACATCTATTGGACATGGACATGTAGTCCATTAAATATAACAATTTTGCTGTGAGCACAATTATCTATACTCCATAGCCACACACAAAACAAGCTATAATACATTTTTTGAACATATCAATCGAACTATTTACATACATGCATCCTCGAACTAGATGAAAAATCAACAAAAAATCACACTACATATATAGCTCTGTGGACTTAGATGATTACTTCAAAAGGCTCCGCAGACATGTTCAACACAGGCTTATAGATGCAACTGCACAGTTCCGCGGACATATTCAACGCAGACATACCCATGGAGCTACACAGTTCCGAGGACCATGGACCTACACAATTCCGCGGACATATTCAACGCAGACATATCTATGGAACTACATAGTTCCGCGGACATGTTTCCATGAAGCAGTACCGCTTGCGAGTAGAGTGTTCCCATCGTCGGAACTGTTTATCACAACTCTGGGCAGTTCCATGCCGCTGTACAGCGCGTACAGTTCGTGATTGAATCTTCTCGTTGCCATCAACACAAGCATGACCAGAGATCGGATGCACAGGACACTAGGGACCGATTAATTCGCCTTTGAAATGATCCATATTTTATCCCTCGAGGGAGAGAAGACCGCTACTGATGTTGTTGGTACTGGTCACTGCGGAGCAGAGTCAGACGAAGTCACTGATTTTCTCGAAGTTATTGGTCGCGGTTTGTCCAATATGTCGAAGGTGCTTGTATATTCTGTATCTTGAGGACGAGAAAAAGCTGTCTGACCATCCGACCAAGGGAGTGCGGACCAGTTTTACTTTATCAAGAAAAAATCTGAAGAATCGTTAGCATTTCAAACTAGTAACAATAACCCGTGTCCCTTTCGCATGCCAGCTCCAGACAATCACTCACAAATCACCACGGAAATGGTAAACCAATATCCATAAACTAGAAATGCAAAGAAGCAGGGTTGACTCCTACACCTGCCCGACGCTGATTTTCGGATGCAAGGAAGTGTTTGAACAACAATCAAATGCAAATGTTCCCAACAGTTATCACCATCATACTCCTCTCACATAAAGCTCAACACATAGCCAGAGTATCGTATCGCAATTCCATCATGAAGCCAACGGCTTGTTCGAATTAAAACTAAATGAACAGCTGCAAATAGTTGGGGTTAGAACTCACTCAGCGGACGGGTGGATCAAATTCCAGCCTATTCATCGTTGACTCGACAAAGATGTAGTTCGAATACGAGCATAATCCTCTTTTCCGGGTAAACCACTGCAAAGCGTATTCGGCCGTACCCACAATTCGCCTCGCGCTCTTCATTTGCCCGCAATCAACGCCCACACACAAGCCAGAAATGACCAAAACGAAACACCTTTGACACACCCCGTTTCTGTTTCAAAATGCCTGAATTATTCATAACTGTTTATCAGAGAGATCCGAATAGATGCCTCCATCTGAAATTTGTGCAAATATTTGCAAATGCAAGCCCACATTCGGAGTATGTACACAACGGATTTCGCCAGCCCTGGTGCTCTGGCGTGAACGCAAAAAACACCAGGAAAAAGGATATGTGACAAGAAAAACAATTTCCCAGAGCATCCATTAGATGTGGAACGTCCTCAAATCTCAGCCTATGTCTCTGACGCATAACATAATCTATCATCAACTGAGGTGGAACAACGATACATAGGCACACGTGCTTGTCTGCGTCTCCTTGTCACAGTCGAGGACGATGACAAAATTCCCTCGATCCGGTCTGTTAAAGTTGTGGAATTCATGGAACTTATGCAATTTTGAAGTCTCTGCCAAGTGCCATGGCTTGTGTCTCGTGCATGGCCTTTGAGATTGCTGCGTGCGTAGTCGTTTGCCTCGTCGCAGATAGGGCCGGAACGTAGCACACCCGTAAATGGCAATCTCTCCTAAATTGCTTGGCGGTGGAAACTTCATTAGGTGTCTGGGATCGAATATTTCATGTGGGCGGTCGTGGCGGGTGACAGTGCTGATGACTGCATAGAGTGGGGCCAACAAGTTGGCGTATACTCTCTGGGCTGTGGCCAAGGTCTAAGAAAAGATTCCCATTCATGTGTATGTCGTTGAGACATTTGAAGAATTTTCAAATATATCCTACTCTCTATTGAACAGGGTGGCAGGAGGGGATTTGTCTTCAAATTCAAATTTGGTCTGCCAAGGGATGACTGTATAGGCACGGCTGTTTTTTGGAATTGTTCTTGCGGCAAAGCCTGGGTCTACCAAGTCAGCTCTATGGACCGACATTGTGTTGGCTCTCAGAATTCAATAAATAAGATAAGCGAATTCCCTGCATGTGCTTCCAAGTCAAAACCGAAACATGTTTATGAAGCATAAAGATTGTAATGGAACGCAACAACTGCCCGACTCGGCTCTGCATGCAAATAGTCACATTTCTTTCAGAATTTCTTGTTCAACGATCAAATTAATTTTGATGATTTGGTGTTTGTCGAGCTGTACATTTATCCTAAACTGCTGCGAGGTCTGAATGCATCTTGGACACACATGGACATAGGGCTTTAACGATGTATAAACTGCGCTTCAGTACTGTCCGTTGATGGGTGGGTGCACTTGTGTTACTAACAGAAAGTTAGGACACGTAATTCTTTTTTAATAGGGAAGATACGTTCCAGAAAAAAACGTGCAAAGAAAACCGTGTAAAAAAAGACATGAAGTGTGTGCATAGAAAAAAAAGAGGATTGATTCCTTCAACAGTTTTATAATTTATAATTAATTTATTATAACTTTATAAATACAGGCGTCATTTAAAGCCGACTTTTAGAGAATTTATTCACTTACATAATTTAAAAAAACTTAGAGTCGACTTTAAATTTTAAATGAGTCGAAGGTAATTTTAAAATTTAAAGTAAACATTTAATTTGTGATTTGATTCTATGAATGACTAGCTTTTGATGTAAACCGGCTCTAACTGTGTAAGTTTGAATTAATGACGGATCAGTGCCTTGTGTAGACTTCTTCAACTAGAACGACGGTTCAAACTGAACACCACACAGATACACAAAATACATCAATGAGTATCTAGAGCTCAGATACATGGAAGAAGTTGATATCAACATGGACAATGTCCTCCTGACAGCACTTCTTCTTACCGCACCACGCGGTTTTCTAGGAGTCGACCTCTACAACGAAGATCAGAGAGGTATTTGATGCGACTGCTAAAGCGTCGCATGAAACTTCTCTAAACCAGCATCTGATGAAGAGCCCAAAGAAGCAGGTCGATATGATAAATATTGTCCTGCGGCGGAGGAGACATCAATACACATTCGCCGCGGACATTGAAAAGATGTGCCGACAAATTCGGGTCTGCTCTGAGGACTCTTATTACCGGATGATTTTATGGAGGAACTGTGTCGTCGAACCCATAGACGATCACCTTCCGCACAGCACGTGCACCTTATATGTCGAGTCGAGCACTCTACCAACTGGCGGAGGATGACCAGCTGAAACTTCCCCTAGAATCATGACTTCTAAAGGAAGAAATATATGTGGGTGATTTCTTTACAGGAGCTGACAACATTCCAGTTGCTTTAGAGCGACTTCAGCAAGTCAATAGTTTGCTGCTGGCAGGAGGCTCCACCTTGCGGAAAAGGCGAGTAATTCGGAGGAGATTTTAAGCAGAATACCAATAGAATACAGGGAGGAAAGCTTCTTCATACCTGCTAACTCAGATTCATCGGCCAGCAATACAAACGCCTTAGGCAGCAGATGGTTTCCAAGCGAAGATACGCCTTCGCTTGAGGACATTCCATCAGATTTTCCGGAACCAACAAAAAGGAACGTGCTCTCCGCTATTGCCAAGCTGTTTGACCGACTCGGATGGATTTCGACTGCCATCATAAAGGGTAATGCAGCGACTTTGGCGGCACGGTTTTTTAACAAGGAATAGATGGCCTTCCAAAACATTCGCATTCCGAGGTGGATTCACACACGCCAAAAGCACAACTTGAGATGCACGGTTTTAGTCCTGCGTCCGAGAAGGCATATGGTGCAGCAATGTACCTCAGGGTTCTCGATGCCCAACACACGGTCCATTCCCACAGGCTTCTATCGAAAATCAGAGTAGGGCCAGTGAAAACGCCGACACTGCCACGACTTGAACTCTGTGGAGCTGTAATGTTAGTCAAACTCTTGGATTATAAAGCAAGTGTCTTCGATTTGCGAAAGTCGACTTTAGGCACTGTTAATGAGCTGTCTATGAGTTTGCGCCATTATGTATAACACAATTCTCCAAAGACGCTGCTGATAAAAATGCTTTTCTTTAAAATTTCAATCAAATAGCTTCTTTCAATCGTCATCGAATTTTATCAAATCTTATGAATCGTGTAAAAAAGGCCGTGTAAATACAGAATTGGGTATATTTAAAATGTCTTGCAAATCGTATCAAATTAAAGTCGATCGGTCTGATAGAGTAGTCTGATGTGACTGTAAACACATTGCCGGTTGTCTTAGATTATTTACAACGAAACGACAAAGTATGGAGGTGTGTTGTTTTTAATTAAGATAATATGCAATTAACTGGGAAACAAATCAGACTTACCTGGCACTCCTTTCTGCGATCCATGCAAACCTCTTTTTTACCATACAATCTGTGAGCAGCTGTTGATCTTGTTTGGGTCGAAATTAAATTGCAAAGTTGTGATGAACGCTCACATTCTACGGATTCTATTTATCAATTTCATGAAGCACTTTTTAACACAGACGTTGAATAAATGTATAAATTTACATTATTGACTGTGTCAACGAATCGTATGAGCGCGTTCGAAATATTATATGTTCCTAAGTCAGTCACATGATGTAAGATGGCGCACAGGGTTTTTCTGATCTCTGTGTTTCTTGTTCATCTTCAAATCGATTAGATCGTCAAATGCGTGTTCAAACTAACATGGACAGACTGATAAAATACTATAAAGACTCTGCTACCGCGCATGGAATGTTGTACAAGTGGTTGACCAAATTTGTTTATGGCCGTCCAAATGACATCGCAACGCCAGAAATGGTCATGGATCAAGGTCCGTGAGATGGCCAACAAATGATATCGTTCATAGTTACTTCTCAGATCTGTTACCCTCCAGGGGCTGAGGCCGAGCAACAGCTGCACGAGGCTGGGCACGCTGCCTCCAGCCATCAAAACCAAGCTGTATTACGTTGGCGATACTTGTTCTTTTACTCGAAACTCGATCTTCCCTTCCTTCTCGAACCAGGAGACTTGGCTTCGAAGACCCTCTTAGCTGGAGCATTGGTGTCGATGTGACCGAAGCAGTGCTGCTGCCCGAGTTTTGGCCTCTAGACTGCATCCTTATGAGATAATCACGAATTTTACGAGGAATACCAAACCGTCTTTAATACAAATGTTCAGTGAAGCAATGCAAAGGCCATTTATCGTCTTCAAAATCCCCTTTAATTGCTTTTTTATCGAAAGATCTGGGTGCATAGCAAAAGAGTCTGTCAGCAATGCCATCATTAAGGCATGCACCGATGAGTAAACGAATGACAGACACAGCTGGGGATTTACTTTTCGAGGCCTTGACCTTGCACCATCCCGTCCCGTTCATACTGACCGACTGGGTGCTACTGAAAAGCAGGCGGTAATACTTGCGAAATAAATCAAATCCAAGTTAGCCGACGTTAGGGTCTAAGCAACTGATTAATCAAGGTGATAAACTTTCTCCTCAAACTACTCAATGAAAGGAAAAAATCGCGCGCCTTAAGCTAACACTGTCAACAGACTTCTACCCCAACAAAACCTTGTGTTGAAAATGATAACTGAATCACTCATAAGTCATATTTGGCACAGAAACAAGGACAATCAACACGAGGACCACCCAAGACAGTCATATTTCACGAACAGAGCATTAGAAAGTCACGTCATCCATAAGCTTCAGGAAATACCAACCGTTGCGGGTCCATACGAAACACACAACATAAGCCCCATCTCTAAGTGTCTCTACCAACCTCGCTTCAGATCCACTTTGGCGACAGATTGCAGGATTAGGTCGGTAATTAAGTCCCCGCAACTGAGGATGCTCCTGAGCAAAAGTGTTCCGAGGCAAATAGTGTGACTGTTTCTTTCCCCACACACTGTCCACCATGAAAGCCATTCGTTTTGAGTTTAGAGGAACATCGGCGCCGCATTGTCATACATTGCCTTTGCCACCAGAGAACGTTATTACACATGGAAATCGCCCATTTCATCTTCGGGCCGACAACGCCCACAGCTCTGTGGTGGAACTCAGTATCAGCTGGTCAAATCCAGATCCTTCACTGTGTCGCTCATTAATAGTCGATTAATTGCGAGTCTCCAGCTTTTCGAGGGACGTGTCATTCTCCTCTGCACCGAGAGTCCTTGGTTCTGGCGCGCTCTGAGTGCTCGCTTGCTACAAGCTCATATAATCAATTCGAATCTACTCGACTCTGCATGTGTGCACACTTCTAGTTTGCCCCCTCCCCAGCGACCGATTTTGTATTTGATATTCTGTGGTCAAGGCAGTGTGCAAGGACAACAACGGGGACGATGACGGCTATCTCAAAGCATGTGAGGGTTGGGATGGTGAAATAATGATGACTACGACTATCCGGGGTGTCTCCTGTGAGGATAATTGCTTTGGTGTCATGTGTGCGATATAACTGTGATTTAATATTCATAAAGGAATACCCCTTTGCAGCCGGAGGAGGAGGAGGAGGTACCGGAATGTGCTAAAGCTTGCAACCGAACGCAATTTGCAAAAACTTTAAGCAATCAATCATAGAAATTCTCGAATGGTATGCCTCAACTCAGCGCCGCGACCCACCGTTGAGATTATATGCCTTTCACAAGTGCGGTTGGCTTGAGGATTAGAATGTGCGACATCCTGGTCGTGCGGAAGGGGGAGTCGATTATTATGTGACGGAACCAACGAATCTGCGGAAATTTACCGGTTGTCAACGGTGGGCGGTGAGGACATTATGATGATATGCAAGATTATTGAAATTATTCATGGGGGTACGAGTATGTACCTCGCATGGATCCTTGTCTGAAGGGAACATCCGGTTATGAGTTAATCATTCAGAGGCCCTGGGAGGGGGAGAGTCAATTGATTGTCGAGCGTGTAGTTTTGGTCACATTGTCTCGAGACCAGTGCGGATGACAGATTGATTTTCGTGTGCAAATACAGGCCAATCTCATGGTATTCGAGGAGATTTTACATGGATCAAGTAGTCCCAATGTGGTTATGACAGACATTGCGCACAGCTAACGGGCGTCTACTGGGTGTGTGCATTGGTTTATTAGAGTGCGTAGCATGGCTTAAGGGATTTTCCTGAGTCTTAACATTTAGTCAAAGTTTTTCCAGTAATTAAAGACTAATGATTGTGAAAAACAATGTGAATTGGAAGCTCTATTCGTTGTTGTTCCTGGGCGGCGATATGTGCATTCTGCAACAACTCAAGAAGGTTGCCTAGGCCAGCCTTCCCCCTCAACGCACGCAATACTCGTATCGGGAAAAAGGAAACATTCGAATAACTTCATCATGTGATGTGAGCAATGTTGACGAAGAAATTCTCAGGAGCGTTGATTCTCCTAGACGGACGGCTTGTGAGCATTTTAGTTTAGTGCCACTCTTTAGTGCACATACATTGAACGCTGAAATATAGCTGCTTGGTGCATCGGACACGTCGGCGTGTTGTATCAGCTACAGCCCGATATCAACTTACTGCAAGCTTACAACTTGCACCTGCAGCTGAATATTTTCCCCGGTTGTTCGCTTTTGCAAATTGAATTTTTTTAATTTTAAAAACGCCTCTGAGACCTCCAGTTCATCTGCAAGATATGGTCGGAGAAAAGACTGCCCGTCGAGTGGAATCTCAGTTTCGCTTGCCCGATCCGCAAGAAAGGAGATAACTTCAACTGCACCAGCTGTCGAGGGATAAGTCTCATTAACGTCGTATGCAACACCTTTCCCGTTGTCTTTTGTGACCGCCTGAAGCTGTTTATAATCAAACTGATGTGGCTGAAGACCATGGGGTTCACGGCCAATCCTGGAAAATACCCAAGAAGTTCGAAACCCCACCCACCACCTATTCGTCAATTTCAAGGCTGCATGTAACAGCGTTCATAGAGACAAGTTAAGCAACGCCATGTCTAGTTTCGGCATTCCTGCAAAACTGCTCTGATTATGCAGGATCCTCCATCAAGGCCGGAAATTACCGAGACTTACCGAGACCTTCAATGTCAGGAAAGGATTAAGACAAGGCGACGCGGTGGCATGTGATTTTTTTGGAGATCATTCTTGAGAAGTTCGTGCAAACCTCACTGGCCAAACTAGAGCCACGATCTTCCAAAAGTCCGTACAATTCTATGATACGCGGACGACAGTGACGTGGTTGGTCGAACACAGAGAGCCGTCAATGAAAACTTCGCGGGTATTGAACCGTGGATGGTAAAATTGTATGCTGCCTGGAAGAACACATTCCATCGACGGGCAGATATACTCCACGACTTCAAGGCCTTCGTTAACCTCGGCTCCCAAGTAGACGTTACGAGTACAACCGGTCCCGAGATCAAACGCAGAACAACTCTTGTTAATCGATGTTTCTTTGGAAACTGAGTAATGGAGCCGTCTCTCAAAGTACCTGGCTGACATACTTAAAGACCTTGTTCATCCCTGTCCTGCTGCATGGACAATCTAATGCTACCTTCCTACCGAACGAAACCACTGGGTTCCATCAACTTTTATTGAACCATTCAGGTTCCGGACCGGACGGTTTCTGATTAACCTAGTTGCAACGCCCTTGAATTCATCCGTCCATGAGAGGGTGTCAAACCGAAAAAGCCTACAACGTGAATTTCAGTTTATTCTGGTAATTTTGTCTCTTTCTATTTTGTCGTGTTCTCGCACTATTATTTCCTGTCAACAGACAGCTGTTCTGGTGGCCATTTAAATATTGAGAGCGAGTGACATTTGTTTTGGCGGGCACTTCTAAATTGAGAGCGAGTGACTTCAAGATTGAGAGCGAAACCAGATAAACTTCGGTGGGATCGACATATTGCGGGTTTTATAAAAGTTCAGCCGCACCTCGCGGTTTCGTTTCAGTGGGATGTGACATTAAGAGCACATGAAGAAGCCTTGATGGCATTTAGTGACGGACATGAGCCCATCCAAGAATGCAACGCCTGAGATGGCGTATGGATTTCGTCCCGAAGAGTCTTCGTCTCCTAAACTGTGGCACAACGCAACAGAGGACGCCCAGATATACGATGTTGCACCTAAGTGGAGAAGGACCTCAGCTAACTTGGCGTGCGAAATTGAACACAACTGGCTAAAGATCGTGTCGTGGAGAGGCTTTTTGGGTGAGGCCCAGGTCCACTCGGACTGTAGCGCCAGTGGAAGAAGAAGAATACATCAGTTACTCTATGCACTTGGTCAGTCTGTATGAACATGGGGGTCTGGAGTCACTAGGAGCCTAGATTTGAATTCCTTTGGTAGTGTAGGTAGCACTGTTTTTGCACCATTCCACTCCCGAACCAGCTGTCTAAGCGATCCCAACGCTCAGAGCCCGACCTGAACACAGGCGTAATTGCTTCAGTCAGTCGCCATGAGCTTTTTTTTGAGTCGTTGACATGCCGGAGGTCGGTTAAAATAAGTTTTTAAGTTGTCAGAAGTCGTTTTCATCTTTCTAGATGATTCTCCTTGAGGGTTTCCCCAGTAAGATGATGGGAATTGCCAGTATCGATAAACTCAATTCTAAGCCATTTTTTGTAACGTTCATGTTTGCATACAATTCTTGTAAAATCCACCAGCTTTCGTCTAAAATGTCTTTCTTCAAATGCTTCAACTAATTTCTTCCTTCTCTCTCTTTTCAGGTAAGTCGAGGCCAATAGCTTCAGATCATGGTGAGATTAAGAGCTTAAGTCTTTAACATGAAGTCTGCCTAAGACGCGATAACGTCACCACTCGCAACTCAAGCTGCCAGTCGTTCGCAGCGTACCCATTCTCAGGTCATTCATGGCTTTCCAATGAAAAGCCCTCGCATGTGACGACGTTCACCCTCTCGTTTCAGTACCCTTCTACTTAATTTGCTTAATTCCATTTAAAACGTAAATTGTATCTGTTTGCCAGCGAATTAAGATGTATCCAGAGCACACACCCACGCACACACAAGTGAAAGAGCTTGCTCTCCGAACGTACCTCCGTATTTGTCTTCTCGTTTCGCCTTGCTATTCGCTTTTTCAAATGAAGCCATTTCTAGGGGTTGCACCCCGTTCGGATGGAAAAAGGAAACCCCAAGTGAAAAGTGTGAGAGAAGCACTCCTGTATGTATCTAAATAAATAAGGGGTCGCCATTAAAGAGCGGCACACACAGCCACACCAGGCGCGCACTAGAGGGCCAGACAAAAGACCCTAGAGGAGACACACACCGCGTCAACAAAGTGAACAAACAGAACTCCCTATTAATAGGGGTAAATGGGAAGTTGAAAGAATGAAACTGCCAACTTATTGTGTCAATTGTGTGCTGTTCGTTGGTTTTGTGCCCGTGTTGTGCCACTCACCACCCACCTGAGTGCTGGTGCTCTCTCGGGGAATAATTATTGCAGTCCTTAATTGCTGCGACTATAAATCGACCACAACGAGCAGTCGGGGCGGGGACAGTTGGTGGGGGCTTTAGTGACGACGTCAAAGAATAAAATCAGGAGTGTAGTGTAAGCGATTTAGGCGACAAGCGCCAGAATGCTGGCCACGTCTTCGAGTCCTGAATCGCACAGCTTAGATGCGAGCATGTATCTGCAGTTAGTGCGCAAATTTGAATAGTGAGTGCTCCGAAGCCAATTGACACGTCGAGAGATGCTGACGATTAATTCATCTGCCTGCCTCTGCCCGAGTGCTGATGATTTATGCATCCCTTAGATGGGGTTTCGCAGGGAGGGAGAAGCTTGAATGTAAATGGGATTATTTATTTTAATTAGTGCTCTTGCAGCTGTGATGTGTGGCGCAGCCTTAATTTGGTGTGACGCGGCTAATGGAAATTAAGGACTCAATTTGGGAGCATTTCACAACCGGTGGGAGGATTTAATTTAGTCTCGCCATAGCCGTACAGCACTTGGCTCGGCCCTCCGGACGTTGACACAGGGAAATATTTATGCTTTGGTCAGGTGACTTGCCACTTTCCATCAACATTGCAATGTTTCCCACAAAATTTTACTTTGTCACTTCGCAACGCAATGATTGACCATTGAAACGCCCCAGGGGATTTCATTGAGTGACTTCGGTTGCGACCAGAAAGTGAATTACCATCCATGACGATTCTAACAAAAGCATGCTAGGACTGCAATCAAAGATAGCAGTTTATGTTGTATATCAGAGACAATTCCGTCAAGTGCTGTTTTATGGCTCGTTTCTAAGTTTATGGCAAGCACTTAGGAAATATCACAGCTGCCTGTAGAAAGCTGGTGCAATAAAAACCACTAACTTAATAAAGTTGAATCGAATGAATGTAATTATATCAGTCGCTTGCTGCGGACTTGGATGTTGATGGACTGTTGTTGTTGTGAATAAAATTTAAAAAATGGTGGTCTAGTTTAACGAATGATCGATATGACATACACTTTTTTTTTCAATTTTATATAGAGTACGAAAAGCAGAGTTGATACTCGATATAACGAATAAATCTGGACATTAGATCACTAGTTATACTGGACCACCACTGTACGAGTACTTGCTTTTTTTTTGTTTTTTGAGGTGGTGTTGCTTTTCGAGTTAAACTGAGACTAAAACCCAATTCAAATCACAAAACAATCTTGACTCACGATGTGGGAAATGAACCCGGTTTGGAGTGGTTGGTGGTGTCGTTGGCTCTACGTACGTTGGGATGTGGGATCCAGTGACGGACTGACCCTCTCCCAATGTTAACCGATGTCTATTGCGGAGCTGCACAATCGGTAGAGCGGCAAGTGACATCTTAGAATATGGTTGTCTTTAGCAACTCAATTGTTTCGTCGGCATCAATGTTGTTGGGAGGAACTCGATGAAAAATGGAGCGTTAATCACGCGAGTAGACTGATATTGGTAATACAATTTAAACAGTCCTTATGACCCTTAAGCAGTGCGTAAATACATAATTTGGTAAACGCAACTTTAACCACGAAATCATGGGTAAGATGTCCCATCAGACGGGGACGAGGCTCCAGTATTTATGTTGTGACCCATGCGTGATGGATTGGACAAAGTTATTTTTTTGTTTCTGAGTGAGTGAGTTTATTGCCTCAATAAATTTACAATATTCAATGTACAAGCAATATAAGAATGCCTTCCAACGACACCATGGAGTTATCTCTCCAATGCTGTATAAAACCTTGAAGCTGTAGAAGAGAGACCATGTGAGACGTCGGTTGGCCTTACAACATTAATTCTGGATTGCATGAAAGACAAAAGAGAATCTGCGAAGCCTAGGGGCTTTTCTGCAGATTGCTTCCTAAAAACAAACATGATGTCGTTCACTGCAAATGTGAACTAAAAACTCATTTCTCTGCAGGGACAGGCTGCATTTTTTGCTGTTCTATTGTCTACCTTTCATTGTTGTCCATGTGAGTTCGGTCGTTATGACCAAATTGAAGAATTTTACTGAGCGACTTACGGTTAGGGAGACGAGGCTTATTGGAATTGTAGCTTTAATGTGCAATTATCAGTTGTTATGGAGAAGTTCCTTGGCCATTACGGAGCCGCCGAAATTTGAAGATTATGGCAACTAAGAACGATATGTTTGCTTTCAAAATGAAAATTGGATCCCAAGCCAGAGTTGAGTGTCCAGAATAACTAGTATGGATGCCTTCTGTAGATGAAAAAATCCGGAATATCGTTACTTTATGAATGAAGCTTTTCTGTGGATTTGGAAAAGGCATACGACTGAGTTCCTCGAGCTAAACCCTAGACTGCTCTGCAGGTGTATGGGATTGATGGTCCTCTTCTGAGGGCCATTCAGTCTCTATACACAAACTGTAGCAGCTGTGTTCGAGTTAACGGTGCTAAATCAACGCCTTTCACCGTGGGCTCTGAACTTCGCCAAGGGTTCGTCTTGTCACCTCTCCTATTCATTGTATATACGGACTGGATGTTGCAGCGCAGCCGTGGCGAGGAATGTTTCACATTGGGAGAGTTGAGGGTAAGTCCTCTTCTTTTTGCAGATGACTTAGTGATCCGCACATCTTCCCAGACGGAACTCCAGTGCGCACTCGGTAGGTCTGTGGCCGTATGTGCTGATGCTGGAATGAAGGTTAGTCATCATCGTCATTATCTTCTGACCCACATGCTCCACTAAAGGGATATAAATGAGTTGCCTGTTCTCTGCACTCTACATGTTAGTGGAGTCCCATTGAAGCAGGTGGAGAAGTTTAAGTATCCCGGGGTCTTTTTCACGAGTGATGGAAGGAGTAAGGCTGAGCTCTCCTGTAGGATTGGTCAAGCTGGGTCAATTTTGAAACAGCTTGGTAGATCTGTAATCAGGAACGCCGAGATTGGTGTCAAAGTTAGCGGTTTTCGACTCCTTTATTTCAACTCCTTGGACCTTTGGTCATGAAATTTGGGTAGTGACCGAAAGACTAAGGTGGCGAATACAATCTACTGAGATGAGATTTCCTCCACAGCCATACACTAAGGTAGAGACTATGAGTGCTTTGGCAAGTTTTAATCTGACATTGATTGGGAGTATAAACTGCTAATTGATAAACCTCTAAGAGACGCATATGCCTTTGATACTACACTGTCTATATGGTCAGTCCATGTTAGTTCACTGGTACACGTTGTACAAAGATTTTTATCACAGGGTACTTATTCGACTGGGACAGAGTTTAATTCTATGGGGCGAAAAGGCTTGGGAGGGGTGGGTGGTGTTTTGAAAATGGAATGACTTTGGTCTTGTCAGGCATTAAGCATTTTCGTCATCCCACTTCGCAATTGAGCTCAAATCCTCGCTTAATTTTGCAACTGAATCTTCAACTTCGTCTGCATACATAGGAAATTTGCACGTTAAGAAGATCATTTATGAACATTGAGAACAATTACAGAGCGAGAACAGAACCTTGAGGTAGCCCGATGTGAACATCACGACGAACACGGTTAGTAAAATACGAGACGATTAACTTATTAGTGGAATTACTGAAGTTAAATTGGGGGGACAGTTTCTGACAAAGTATTGACGGGACAGTTTCTGACAAAGTATTGACGGGTTAACACTGTCGAATGCTTTCGAAAAGTCAAGTCAAGCTAGTTAGGTTGTTTTATCCTCGTCAATAGGTTTTCGTATGTCGTCGGTTACTTTAAGCAAGTCTGTAACACAGATGGGTCCTTTTCGGAATCCTAATTGAATAGGATTAAAAAGATGTCAGATGCCTCGGTGTTCTTTGGACAAAAATGGAAGGATTGCAATTGGCCGATATGCAGGCGTGTTTCTTAGCTTCGGCCCAGGTATAATCTTTCCTTTTTCCAAAGTTCAGGATGCGTAGAAGTTATGATTGTAGTAATAAAAATATGGGTGACGTAAATATCATGGAGTGGATGGCGCAGTTGGTTAAGTGCCTGCCCTTGGCTAGTGTGGTGCCCGGTTCGAATCCCAGTGAAAGCAACGCGAATACGCTTTTATCTTTCTTTCAAATCTGCCCCAGTCATCATTTGCCGTTGGGATCAAATTAATGGACTAATGGGCGATGAGTGGTAGTAGTCTGACTGTGGGTGTCACAATCGACCAACATGGTCAAAGTGTGCTGGTTTTCTCTAGCTGCCCCTTTTACTCTAGTAAAATCTTGGTAAAATCGGGGTGAATATCATCCAGTCCTACAGACTTTGTCTTTCTGGAGGAAATTGCACACCCGACTTCCTACTTCAAACCCATCTTCTCTAGTGTGGTTTGTCATTGACAAAGAAATCTTATGCATCAAGAGCCTGTTCTCCGGTCTCTTGTTTGGATCTTCTTCCCTAGGTTCCAAGTGTTCACACACCAGCGGCGGGCGGAATGCTTATGCGATTTTTACGAGCTTTATGAATCTGCGATTTGAGGACGTTGTTGATTTTGGTACAATGTTCTGCTTGGTGGCCTCCTAGCCCTCCTAGACTCAATCGGGCATACAATTGTTTTTTCAACACAGAGACTTGTAGTTAATATATATTCTTCTCCTCAGCAAATAGAACGACACGTGCAGGTGAATGTTCTTGTTGCATTTGTTGATGTACCTACGTAGCTCCCAATTGGTCTCGTTCGTTGCGTAACTACTAGCTGCCGCTTGCATGGGTGTACATCTGGTTGCTGGCCCTGTCCTTGTGTGACTCTACATTAAACGTCCCTCGATGCATCTGAAATCTTCAGCTATTTCAATCACTATACTGTATCTGCCTCAAATATCATGGGCAATTAAAAGCTGGTGGGTTTAGATTAAATGCCAGGTTCTGCTGCTTCAGGGGACACCGTCTCTGATCTCGTTGGAGTTTCAGCAATTGCCTTGAAGTTCAATTGAATTTCAGAATTATTCGACACATTCATGTGAAACAAAATCCCACTTACATCCCCTCATGACTGATTAGCCATCCTGAATCGTCTTTATCGCCAGCATTGATGAACATCACAACTATTGCCAATCAAGCGTAATCACTGCTCGCACTGCATGATGTGCCCTACGTGCACCCTTGGATTCATAATTAACCAATTCAAAGGAAATCCTCTTATAGCTGCAAGTGAGAACCTTGTATCCCATCACAGTGCACACGTCTATGCGATAGCATTTTAGTTGCAATGGTAACATCGACCATTCCGCCCATCTCCTCACACACTCACAGAAAGAACTAGTTACTTATTCAATCACATGTGGTCCTTACGAAGGATGAAGCCCGACACAAGCCATCCGGCCTCTCTCCCCCAGCTGCATTTCACATCGACGCTGTAAACATATTTTTGTACCTAATAAGCTCCATTCACCGAATGCAATCATTTCCAGAATCGCCATCAAAGCCTTCACTGCCATGCCCCATCCCAGCAGACAACCCAGCTGACAGCCCACCTGGCAAGAGAGCAGCAGCACTGCCGTCAATGGCAACGAGGATTTATTTTTAAATAAATTCCAAGGGACAGCACCCACACGGCGCACGGGACGGAGCGTGCAGTAATTCAACTTTTATACAGAGGGGAATAAAATTAAAATAATAAAAGTGCAACGCCACCCAGCCAGGCAGCCATGCAGCCAGGCAGCCAGTCAGGCAGCATCCACAACACATGTAGCGGCATTTTCAGTTGAATGCATCCTTTCATGAGAGTTTGTTTATTTAAGGACATCCTCCTCTGCATACACTCACATCCAGCCAGTCTAATACGGATGTGCATAAGCGGTCAAAGGCAAGAACAAAAATCGATACAGGCACCCACCAAGCCAGCCTGGTAGCCATCCATTCTTAGGCCGTCGTAACATCGATACAAATCGAGTTCTTATCCCTCGCACACTTTTGTTTGTCCTCCTCTGAGGCAAAAAAATAACACGAAGCAAGGCCTTTGTACAATAATAATAAAGTCCAAGCCATTTGTGTTCATATTTCAATATTCTCTGCAGGGACGCGAGGAAACCGTTGAGGCCGCCCGCGCCGCCCCAGTTCGGATGCCATGGCATCCACTTTCAAGGACTACAAGGTTCATGTTACGCGATGATAGCCAGACTTTATGTCTCCCATGATGCCACCTTGTACGTTGTTCAACTTTTATGATTGTGCAAACAGAACGAGTATCTCTCGGTCGGCATGGGTTACAGAGATGGCACTGCGAGTCGACACTGTCGAATGCTGTCCGTGGCAATTTCGTGAATAGGTATAGAATTTCTGAGCCTAGTGGGGACGAACAAGAAACGAGAAAGTTAAAGAAGCCTGATTGCATTTTCTGGAAGGGAAACTCCCAGCCACCAGACGACGAGAAGAGACGTAGACTTTAAAAGGATTTTCCATGAAAGTTCGTAATGCTCTCCTCAAATTAATTTCATTAAATATTTAAGCAGGAAATGGAAACAAAGCAACGAAGTGTACGTTCCTGCAACAATCAGCAGCCTAGCATGGCAGACATGGGTGGGCTTGACTTTGGGTGCACGTCTGTAAACTGTAAGGGCGAATGATGCAGTCATCAACTGTGCAAACAGAGTTAAAGTACAAAGGATTCGCCGAAGGATGAAACTGCACACTGGGAGGAATCTCTTCAATTAATCATAGCAAATACACACATGTTCGAGACTGAAATGAAAATGATTTTCCAAGCAAATGCTCCTTGACATCCAGTCAGGGCGTGGTGGTGCTGGTGGAATTAAGCATCTTTACCAGGTCAAATCAATAGAATTTCGGTTGCTGATGGGAGTCGGTTCCTTACCACCTTCCCTGCTTAAGCTTCAGACCCCAGAGAACAGTGGTATGTGCCGAAAAATGTCGAGGGGGAACTCGTGTCTTCTTACAAATCGTTAAAGAATCTCGTAGGTTAGACTCGGTCAGGAAGTGGCGGCTGAACAGACCATGGTCTTGTTTAGGCAAAAAGTTCAAGTGAAGGGGGGAAAAACAAAGGAGATGCTCCAGGAATTCAACCACGACTGGGTGGCGACAGGGTTCCGCACCTTCATTATCAACTGTGCAAAAGTGGTCAAGTGAGTTCAAGAGAGGCAGAGAGATCATTGAAGACGACCCCCGCTCCGGCGCCCCGGCTACTGCTTGTACGGGAGAAAGCATCAGAGAAGTCGAAAAACTTCGTCTTGAGGATGCCCGAATAAAGGTGAAAATGGTGGCAGAGATCACCAAGCTTTCAATTGGTACCATTCACACCATTCTTCATGACCATCTTAACCTTTCAAAGGTCAGTGCAAGGTGGGTGCCACGAATGCTCACAGCGCCTCAGAGAAAAGTGAGAATCGCATGCTGTAGAGAGCTTTTGGAGACGTGTAGTGAGAACGCGGACGGTGTTATGGCTCGAATTGTTACTGGTGACGAAACATGGGTCCACAACTATGACCCTGAAAGCAAACAAGAGCCCATGCAGTGGCATAAAAAAGGAACAGACCCCCCGAAGAAGTTCAAAGTCACCCCGTCTGCCGGGAAGCTCATGGCCACAGTTTTTTGGGACTCAAAGGGAATCCTGCTCATTGAGTACAAAAAAAAGGTGAAACCACCAACGCCATATCCTACGCTTCCACTTTGCATAATTTGCGGGAGGAAATTAAAAAGAAAAGACGGGGTAAACTCGCAGCGGGTGTGTTGCTTCTTCATGACTGTTCACACGGCGCGAGTTTCCAAGGCTGCTGCGCGAGATTGTGGTTTCGAAGAAAGCCAACACCCACCCTATAGTGCAGACCTTGCCCCTAGTGATTATTTCCTGTTTCCGGATTTGAAAAAATGTCTTCGTGGAAAAAGATTTTCGGATGATGAAGAACTCAAGTCGGCAATAAATGGGTATTTTGCAGAGAACGAGGAAATTAATTTTTTGAGGGTTTAAAAAAGCTTATCTCGAGATGTTACAAATGCATTGATGTTAGGAGAGATTATAAAGTGAATTCGCATTTTGCTTCATATCGATACCGAGAATATATTGAACGCCCCTCGTACTTACCCCACACCCACCTCTGTTTTTTTATGCAGTTTCTGTCATTGAGCATGTCAACCAGGCAGTGACTCGTCGCCTACTGATCGAGTTGCACGTCCTATCTATTATTCTCTCACAAACCGAAGTTCAACGTTGACTTCGAAAGGCGAAGTTTGAAAACATTTGTGTCTCGAAAGAGGTGTAGCCGTGAATTATGAAAGTTGTTCATATCGGGGTATCATCCGTCGCGGCCACTTTGGGATCTTGTTTAGGTGGCTACCCGATTTGGCTAAAACCAGGTACAATTAGCGCAGTTCCGCCCCGTTTTGATACCACGCCTAGTAGACCTTGACAGGGTTAGCTAAATCCAGCCGGTGGAGTTTAATTTGATTACGTTCGATACACTTTGGTTAGCAATCTGGAAGAGGTCACTAAGGAAATGTTTGCCGAACACGATAGACCTTTCTTTGGCTGGTGCCGGACATTCCCACAGAAAATGAGATCGATTTTTCTCTGAGTGGGTGTCGAGGCAACTGCGACAGTGTGGGTTGAATGGTACTCCGTGTCTAGCAGCGTGGGTGCCTATGGGACAGTGCCCCGCACTTACAGCCACGACTCTAGCTGAGAATGTCATCAGCTGTATATCTAAGAAAGCTATACTGTAGACGCTCGATATAATGAATTAATAAAAACCAGGTCTGTTCACTGTATCGAGATGGCTCGCTGTAACGAGTTGAGACTGCTGGAAGCAAATTGCATCAAAATGTGTATATTTGTACGCACAATTAATCAAAAAATTAATGTAATTACAACCTTTCTTTGAAATTATTGGGTCTACAAATTAATTCGTGATGTTAAGGGAGTTATTTATTTAAGGGAAACATACAATAGTATTATTCAAAGTATTTCGCATCTGAAGCTATGACTTTTTCCCATCTTTCTGGCAATTTGTGGATCCCATCCCAAAAGAACTGCGCCGATATTCTGCTCTGATGTGAACCGTACTTCAGTGAGGGCGTTCTACATCGACCGGAACAAATGGTAGTCATAATTGGCAAGGTCAGGGCTATAAGGCACGTGGGGATCCGCGTGGTAGCACAATGGACATATACTGACTTAAGAGTGGCTGCTGTCTTTCCGTACAGCAGTCAGCCACTTCAACCTAACCTAACCTACGTATGTGTATAACTCGTTGAAACAGTAGACAGAGGTTTTTTAGTGTGTTCCCCGGGCGGTCCTCACGTCTGAAGCCTTGAGCTTAACCTCAAGCAACAATTGAGCACGTAACCACATCGGTGAGGGCGAGACCTTTCTAATATACTCTATGCGACGCAGCACCCGGTTGCAAAGCATGAGTGCATGCACAGCAGAGCCAGAGCCAAGTAGGATTACTACGAGTGGTAGGCAAATACACAATATGTGTTCCTAGTCCTCAGGGACGGAGTCACATTACTCTGTATTCGATAATGATCTCTAATAGAAGAAGGGTTTCATGGACCCATGTCCGGTCAGTAAAAGGCTGAGGACGATATAGTACGCGAAGACATGCGTCTACAGATCCAACACACAAGGTGGCTGGGCCATGTAGAGTGGGTGCATAGCTGGAGAATCTTCGACTTCTCGCATGTGAAAAAGGGTAATTTCTAGGAAATTTCAGTACCCTTCTGTCATACAAGGACGTCCAATAACAAAATTCGCAATTGTGGAACGAACTTTTAAACCGCAACAAGTGATGGCTTCCGGATGCTTTCAAGCAGTCCTTATTTTCTCGTTAAAGGAGTCGGTCTTTGGTTTCTGTGAATGAATTCCAAAATGTGTTCGAAGTAAATTTCACGTGGAGAGCAGGGCCTGACCTAGATCCCTTGGAGCCAACGCCAACGTATCGAAATCGATTAAAACACCACACGAAAATCCCACCAAAGGTGTACAGAAATCACCAACCTAGTCACCTAGGTCTAATAGGGCCGCTATGGCAGCCAGAGGTTGAACTGACCATAGACATCAAATCGACGATGCCGGGAAAGCAGAGCAAGCAAGTAAGGACGAATCTTTATTTTCAGCTGACACCACCACCTATCAGAGAAATTGAGAAAAAATTTAAATTGAGACTCAACTGTGTGAACAGTGCCTGAACGTTGTTTGGGACGTGTGTCGAATAGGGACTCTACGAAATCACAGAGAAAGCTCTTTGAACAAGTAATTGAGCAGGCATTGAGCGTTTGTGGTGACATTTCATGAGAGTTGTGAGGTTTTCGCCGTCAAAGAATTTGTCGAGTGCCGCCTCGGACCGCATGCGTAAGCATGCGTACGAACAAAACGCACAGCCGAGTGATTTTTTGAAATTCCCACACACACAGTTCATGCTTGTGGAACTGGAATAAACCTGTGTGCATAATTTTTTGGCGTCTGAATTTCATTTAATTTGTGGTATGTTTCAACTTGTCCATCCCACAATCTAATATTCATCCTATTCGCTGAACCATATACCAAGGGCCACGTTCCTCCCCTTCGTTCTGCTCCCTGCTCGTTACTTTTCGATAAACGAGAACTTGTATCAATAACAGCCTAATTAAGGACGAATGTTCCTCGGCCCCTGTTTCAACCGGGAGAGCTCTCAATTAAACGAACACGGGAATCTATCCCTTCTCCTTGGCACGTATGTATTTACTATTCAACCCCTGCTTCGTTTCTCATTTATCTCGTTCACTCATCCTTGTGCAAAGCAGATTAGATTACATAAGGTATCGAGATCGAGTTCCCGTTACTTAAGTAACGTATTTGCTCTTAATTAATGTCTGCCACAGGCAAACAGAGAAGCCCAGCCTCCGCGAAGTCCCACCACTCGAGGCCGGACACTCGAAAGCCGTGGCGATTTATTTGTGTAATTAATTCGAGACTATCCGCACATTCATTCTGGAGGAGATACGCTCAAGTACGGTAACCTGTCGTCTATTTAAAAATGTATTTCCTTGTCTAGACGTTCAATTTCCATTCACTGTGTCCAACTTAATTTGAAATACTCGTAACTCATTCAGCTCACGTGGCCCATGGATTTGTGCCCGTACGCGCCTAGGCACAAGGACAATCATTTGCTTCGATCCTTGTATGCATGGTCGTCATTGGTAAATATAATTTCAAGCAAATTTGATGGATGAAAAAAGGAACAAAAATAATATGAAAAACGTGGAATTCATTTTTAACGACGATCACGAGTGCGCGGCTGGGTTGGACGAGGTTCGCCCTCGAATGGTCAAGCACGGGATGACGGTTGAATAATTTCACAAAGAGGAACATAATTGTCTTTTTGTGCGTTCGTCTGATGCTGGGATCCATGAGATACTCGGTTGTTGTTGTTTTTTTGTGTGTGCGTGGGAGTGTGTGTATGTGTGAGGAGGGGGAGAGAGTGGAGTAGCCGCTGGGTGAATCGTGTTTGTGCTGCATGAAGTGCTCTCCTCTCTGTGGCTGATTCAGTTTGCTTTGGGAGCCAGTTGAAATCGTGGTTGCAGTTAGTGGGGGTGAAGAGGTTTAAGTTGAAGAATTTTAAACTGTTTACCATGGCAACATGGTCATTTGGCAGTTACGTACTTCATGTGACTGGAAAACGCAGACCACTGACGTTACTCGACTGGCAGATGAGCATGTCTGGTAAATTGTGGCCAGTCCATGGCCGTGGCCAGATGAAGCGAGTCGACTAAATTTAAGGAAATCAAAACCAATGCTCGGGCGATGGCTCTTCGGAACTCGTTCCAGAAAGGCGGAATGACCGCGTGCCACATCACGCATCGGTATGGTTTAAGGTACCTTTTCAGTACAGTACCGTACTGTGTTTGGCATGTATCTCTTGTACTGCCATGCGAGCATACCATACCATGCGAGAGTGAGTGTAACGATGTCGGTTGTCTATAGAACATGTAAAGAGTGACGATGCCACAATAATAAGGATATTCACTGAGGAATAACGTTTCGTTATATGGTGCTTTGTTGAATATTCACTACTCAGTAACGAATACATACTAAATTAAAGTACTGTCCGCCAATGCATGAAAACTGCCCATCGTCAAGAAACGACCATCATACATTCGTGATCATTTTAGTTCAGGCTCACACGCTATTTCACTCTGAGAAGTATGTGAGACAAAGCAAAACCTAGAAGAAGTCAGATGGACTTAAGAATATGCGTCCTTGTGTTATGAATAAAAACCAGACATTTTTCACTCATTTGAAGGCAAAAAGAGGAAAAGTTCGCGAGGAACTTAATTCCCAATCACCCGGAATATGTCTAGAGATCAGCTTGGCATAAAATCATATGACTCTCGGTGCTGTGAATTGATTTAGCATTGTCGGACGTCAGTGATCAGGTCGTCTGATCTAACTACGAGTCTAGATTAGACGACCTCTTCAATGTCCTATCGACTGAGTCTGAACCACTTTCCGAGGTACGACAAAGTTTAATTCGTTGTCTTCGAAAATAAACCATCGACCACAATGATTGCTCCACGTCCACGGGATTCCGTTCCATTTCTAACCGAATGGCCTGGAAACTCCTTAACTTCCATGAGACCTTCTTTGCATTCACGTAGCTAGATGAAGGTGATTAGGCTGTTTCTAGTTTAAAAGTGCTTGTGTGGCTGTTTAAAGTGGCTAGCACGGGTGAAAAAGGATTTGCTCTCTGAATGTGACTATATGCTGCTTACAAGTGGCCGGCAAAATCTGGCTAAATGTATGTTTTATTCGCAATGTTTTTATCTGTTCGCACACGCAGTTTTTTTTTTCGGGGCAACAGGCAACAATGCAAGTTCGCGGTCAGACCGCTATTGTTCCTTGTATCTCTCACAGTTCTTCCAAGAGAAGAACCAGCCGCGAAACTTGCCACGAAACTTGCCGCGGAGCAAGGTGTAGTCAAATACTGAGAAATATGACTTGACAAGGAAATGATGCTCTGGCCTCAATCAAATTGTCTGCGCCATGGTCATCGTGACGTAAAAAAAATCTGTTGAATTACTGCGAAAGCTAAATTGATGGATGTCGCGTATTGGGATGATGTGTCGACACACAGTCTCCACTAGACATATTGCTGCCCAACATCACAACCACAATCTGGGTTCCAGGTTCCATCCGGGTCCGTTTTCTTGTGGGAAAGATATGCCATGTCGGTGACTGTGAGAGAGTCAACATCAAGAGGCGGGCAACCAAACCAACCACCAATCAACGAAGTAGATCTCACTAAAAAGAGTGCCACAGAATTGCATTCACTCCATTCAAACAAAACCGTTCCAATATAGGAAAACGTCAAATCTCATGTCAAACGTTTTAACAGATCTCATCTCATGACACGGCGTAAAATCAAGATTCCCCTACACGATGCCTGTGCGGACATGGATGTTTGTGTCTCCACTAGATTTGTTCAAATCTTGTTCATGAACCGGACATAGTTTGTGTCTAGTGGAAGTGTTGCAAAATTTTCATTATTCACCACTGTGCATCTCTCAAGTCACTGAAAGTTTAATTCTGTTTAATAAATTTTTAAATCACTTTTTTATATCGCTGAAAGTAGTTTTTCCGGAAAATGAGGATAACTTCAAAGCGAATCGACTTTATTTCCACTTAGGAGTTGCAGTTCGTCGGAGCCCTGAATAATTTCTTGTCCACATGTGCCTCTCTCTCTCAGGACAGTCATTAAATAGGGGATCGTGCATTCAAATTGACTTTGCTACGCGCTTCTCATAAAACGATAACGATATGTCAAGTTATTCTTAAGCGAAGTGTGCTTGCCCAAAGCGATAAAACGCTCTGCGACGCCTGTGGAAAGTCGACGACGCGACGCTGCAGATCACTTCCGCTACCCTGGATCAGGTGGCATTTATTGGGTGCTCATGCGTATGCTCCTCATCACAGAAGCGCCTAAGAGCGACCAGAAGCTCCTGCGAAAGTAAGTTGCTGTCTGGTAATACAATGGACCCGTTTTTGAGTCCAGAAAAGGGTTAAAAACCTCCGACAAAAAATAAAAAGCGTTCCATGTTTGGACTACTTTTACTGAATTTTTTCTTCAAAGAATATTCCGGTAACTATTGTCCAATGGACCCACTCATGTTCCTTGAACCGCATTAAATTAGGAATTCCGAAATTAGAATTTACGGGTATGGTCGCGCTTGTAGATTTGTTGCATAATATAAAAAAAACTTCGAAATACGTAATCTTCTGCGTTTTAATTGATAGCTTCGATCAAGTCGAATTTCAAGGGACCAGAAAATACGTTCAAGTTGTAGAAACTTCGAGTTAGGGAGAAAAAAACATGAAAAATGTAACGAAAAATCAGTGTTCACGATCAGAGGCCGACTCAGTGAAGTTCGACTGTCTGTCTGGGAGCTTTGAATGTCACCAAACTGCAAGTCAGAAGAATGCAACTGGTGCGACACCATGATCAAATGACGAATACTGCTGAATTTGATCGCCCGTTGGATCACCCGCGGTACACCTGCGCTACCAAGTCGAATCAATTGTATTCGATTTACCTATTTTACATAGAAATCAAAGAAGACCAGCCAAAAAATGTTCACGATTTCTGAAATTTTGAATGCATTTTTCAAGCTTCTATTTCAAACAGGACTCGTATAACCGCCCGTCTGTCACCGATGTCAAAACGTTACTACAGTAACTCCTCTCAATTGCTGTGCACACCACGACTTTCTATGTTTCCCCGCCATGTCCCTTTGTGCACTCGCACTTCTCTGCTAACCACATACTGCATAGAGCAACTTCTGTCAGCTAGACCAAAACAATCCTCAGTAACTTGCTTATGGGTTTACAGAAGTTAAACCCAAAATTCATCCGTAACCGGCTTCCACGATCGCTCGGCAGCTCAAATGGCCATTCACTTCTCCGCCTAACGCAGCGCAATCACATCAATTTACAAGAAACCGCAAAAATCACACCAAAACGGTCCCAGTCGCGTTCAATTATTTTCACCCCCAACCAGCTCACTCCAGTCGCCACGCTCATCCATGACTGGATACAATTCAACGCCCAGTTAAACGCAAACAATATCCGGTACACCCCACAACAGCACTGACCATGCTAGGATTAGCCTATTGTTTTGCTGGGAGCCTGATTTGTTGAAATTAAATTCGTATGCCGGAGCTGTGGTGCGGCTTTACGCGTTGGATGCGGATTAGCATGTTGAATTCGGAATTCTTTCTATCTGCCACCGCGGCACCGCAGAACCGCCCGCTCTTGCAGTTGGCATCGCCATCAAACAAACCCCAGCCGCTCGTGCGGTGTTTTATTTTCCACGAAAAATTAATGAGCACTGTCCGAATGGGTTGACCATTCCGCTCACCATTCAGAATTTGTTTAATGCATCATCCACGGGGGGAGGGACGAATAACACCAATATGAGATAATGTGGAAAATGCTCTCTCAGTCTGATTAGATAAATTATTCGTTACGATTTAATTGCAATGTGGGCACAGAATGGGGTTGCGCGTGGTGTCCGCTGAAATGTTGTGCGTTAATTATGTGAGTGCACCATTTGCGAGAAAAACAATTCACGATGCTCGCCGATAATCAGATGATTATGAAAATGTTGCTCTAATGTGTTGCCATTCGATTCGATTTTGACGATTATTAGAACTCGCAATTAGAGTGGGTGAGCTGGGCAGTGTGAGTGGGGCCGCGGCAGCATGCGTGGACTGGATTCAATTGCGTGGAAGATTATAATTAACATTTTGTGGGCTGGATTGTGGTGGAGAAGGTTATTACTCCGAGTGGAGAGTTTTTGGTTGTACCAGTCATCGATTGACTAGAGTTTTTTTTCTCTATGTAGGCAGTCTTTTCAAAGTTCTGAACGAAGGGAGTCTAACCAGGATCCGAAGCCTCAAATGGTTGGACAACGTAAGGATCATGCTCCGAAAGGTTGACATAACGCAACCGACGTGGTCCGCGTTCGAGAAGGCCCATAAGCAAAAGAATAACTTAAATGGGAACATATTGTACAAGTTCTCAAGTCGAGGAATGATCACTGCTTAAATCGATGTCTGAGTGGGAAAACAAGGACAAGTCCCCAAAACTTATCACACGCTCTAAATCACCTATTTGACATCTTCGATAAAATTTCTTTGAAGTAGTTCTTTATTTTACTCGATAAATGAAAGTGAAAATGAATAAGTAATTTTGCGGCACTGAGTCCTTACCGCTTCTTGTCTCAAGTTCTCTCTGGACAATCAAACATTGCAACAGCTTCCAATTATCGAACAAGAGCGATAAAAAAATCTCCCTTACATCTCTCCAATGTTCCCCTTCGGAAAAACACCTGGTCATAAACTGATAGTTTACCCACCACTGTAAAGACTCTTGAGGAACAACTGTTGAAGCAATCGCTTGCATTGTTTTTCGGAGGAAATCACTGAGTTCTGAGTTTTCTAACTCCGATGAGATCATTGTCACTGTCGCCAACATCATCGATCGTGTCGAACGTCTTGAAACCGACCGCAAAGAAATTGCAGCTTTGGAAAAACAATTGAAAATAGGGAACTTCCTGTGATGCTACACTCTTTTGTGTACCGATCTAACCTGAAGAGAATTTGACAACCATGTTTAATAGACTTTGTCAAAAACGCTTGCAAAAACGCGTGCCCGCCGAACAGCCCCACCACCAATTGTCAACCTCTCGAGAACATTTCGATTCTCATGTGAAAATCGATTAGTACAACACCTGGAGTAACATTTGAGTTCTTATCCTTTTTTGCTCGATTGGTAGTTCTCGGCGGGAACTTCTTGTTACTTGTTGTCGCGTTTCCTTGTTCTCTTGTATTAGTGGTTAGTAGTTCGTTAGTAGTACAAAATGAAGATCATTGAGCGGGTTTTAGATGTCCGATTGGGTTATCGGATGACCAGTGCGGGTTTTTCGCAGGCACATCAACAACAGATGCAATCCCAAGTATAAGGATCATAATGGAAAAACATGGCGAATCCTTAAATGATTTGCATATGGTGTTGATATTTTGAAAAAGCGTTTGATAGACAACCAAGAGATCTGACATGGGTGGCGCGGGGTCAAGAAACCTAAGTACAGATTATTGTAGACATGTACGAGGGAGCAAAGCCGAGATTAAGATGCCCTACCGGAGTCAGCGAGGAGTTTCCAATCAAAGTCGGTGCACAGCAGGGAAGCGTCTTGAGCCCTATGCTTTTGTTTATTGCTGTCCTTGATTATCTCCTTGAAGGAAAACGTGACGGACGCAAAAATGCATCAATTATTCCTTGTTGACGATGCAACCATCATAAGTGATGATGAAACTTCCCTGCTGTGGGCACTTGATGTGTGGGTGGATGTTTGGAGACGAATGGGTACTGCATTAGCCAGAAAAAAACCGAGTGCCTGTGTTGTACCTGACCTAACCTTAGCCTTCGCGTCAAAGAACCTACCGCTAAGAAAGTTAAGCAAGACCGGCTCAATTGGTAAAGTCATTTTCAAAGGAGAGATCCTTCGAACCCCGTTAAGAAGACAATATCAGTAAACGTTAAAACGCAAGCGCAAAAGAGAGGCATGCCTAAACACTCATTGATCACACAAATGCATTGGATCGGCCTCAGTGATGAAGTGATCCGAGAGAGTGAGGACTGCCGATATTTCTTGAGGTCGAATCGGCGAACCCCACAGGCGGACCAGCAGGGCTGCAGTAATGTGGGAGGGTTATGATCCCCATAATTCAGATTATAACCTCGAAAAAGAAGATGCTAATCAATCATTGTCCATCTCGAGGGATCATTCGATTCTTAAAATGTATCGATTACTAAAGTCTCAATTCTTAAAATCATTTGGTTATGCCGACCACTAGTTCAATCTCCATAACAATGCTGTAGATGTGGTCCTGGCTCTTAAGCTCCACATGAACAATTGCACCATTTACGCATACACATTTGGATCGAATATGCTAAAGAGTGCAGGCGCAGCCATTTCCTCCGAATTGTAAAACATTCACTGTTCCAGTGCTGGTCCTGGCAGTCAAAGAAGCGGTAAGAATGATATCGATGTTGGTAAATATCATTCCAATTGACAGTCAAGCTGTCATTTAAGCCAAGTCGGGAACATTAATCAAGTTTAAGCAAATCACATTCCGCATCGATGATCATGAAGTTCTCAGCACGCAGCACTCGATTATTCTATCCTGGGTCCCGGGTCATAGGGCAATGATGCAGCGGATTAACTTGCCAGGAAATGGGCCGAAACCGATCCATCCCAGGCAATCCTATGGAACAATGCACCTCTTGCGGATACCCAGAATAAAGTTAAGGGATATAGCTGGATCTCTCAAGCCAGCTGTGAGAACACTCAGGTGACCAAGTTGAGCAGTGCAACATTTGGCAGTGTCCTTCAATGTGACAAAATGTTGGAGCACAACCCTAGTGAAGTTCATGGAGACAGCTGGATCTCTCAAACCAACAGCCAGACCACTCAGGTAACCATGTTAGGCAGTGCAACATTTGACAGTCTCCTCCAGCAAAAGACTTCTATGATGAGGCTGCGTCGACGAAGCGGATAGCGTTAGCTAGAGACTTGTTAAAAGCGTTAAATGTTAGTCTGTCCAGAAGTACACCGAAAGCGAACTCAATGTACTTTCAATAAGACGGGGTAAGTTCACATTAAACCAGGCCCACTACCTGTGCCAAAGTCTCTCTAACTCTCCCAGTTGAAGCAAGCAACAGCGAATGAACATTGCTTCCAAGCTTCCAAAGCGATACTGAGAGTAAACACTTAGAGAAAGTAGTGTTTTGTGTGCTCTGTGATTTAAAACGCATAAGCTAGATGGGTACGAGAAAGGTGTAAAGGGCATCGTTCTCGACAGGAGGACATAAGTCAGGAGCGGTTAACTCTCTTGAATTAATATGTACATACCTTGCGATTGACTCAACAAATCACTATTGACTCGGTATAAATCCCCGACCAAATGGTCCATAAAAAGCCGGGTGATGTACACACAAAATAATCATGACCTGCGATTTTTGTTTCTGTTTCAGAAGCATGCGTAACCAAGTGGAAATGTATTCGCGAATTCTATGAGCCGAAACGAGATGTGGTTTGGGTCTGTAACTCGTCGAACCTATCTGGGAATGACGAGGGACATTTAAGGGGCATTTTTGCCATAAATTGGGAGGTAAACATCCGCACATTACCCGCACGTAATAAATCCAGAGACGTACAATGGGAAGCCATGCATTCATCTTGTTTACGTGACACTCTACAATAAGCTTCTTTACTTACAAGGATTGGCGCATTGCTTCTAGTTGTCTCTAGGTGTATCCAGTTGACTCCAGTTGTTTCCAGTCAGCACACCTGACCGGGAGGTGAGTGACTGACTTCCTGACAAAGTTCACTTCAAGTCTGTTGGCTGAGCCCAACTAAGTCCATGTCAGACAGTCAGCATGTTCGCGAAGTAATTCATTCCCGCTGACAGTTACAGATGCCTCATTTCACTTGTGCCTCATTCACACATGTTGTCTCCAGTTGACTCCAGCGGTCTCCACTTGGCTCCAGCTGTCTCTGGTTGGTTCCAGTTGGCTTGAATTGGCTCCATATTGAGTTCCACTCTCCATAGTGAAAGTTCGTGTCTGCTTTTTTCACAGCCCTCGAGTTGAAGATTCTTCCGCTCTCAAGAAGACTATGCGGTCTACATATCGGTGGTTCTGGTGTTACATTGCATACAATCTTCCCCTGAGATCACCATCATTGGCAAGGATTGCACATAATAATAATAATAATATGGGTGGGGCTACAGCCCGTCCAGTGCCAGGGCCTAGCTTCTCAGAAACCACTAGATGTGCGTGCTTTCATGAGTGGAAGGGACCTGCAGTTTAATGCCGACTCCGAACGCCCAATTTGAGAAGGTTTTTCCTAGACAGTTATAGTCCTTGAGCAAAGTCATTGACTAGAATGAGGTGGGGTCGTGGAAAGTATTTTGTTCGTACCGCGAATTGAGCGTGGGCAGTGTGTAGTGGTCGACGCACCAACCCACAACGCCACGGCCGCCACAAGTCCGCACTCAAAGTCCCTTGGCTGCATGATTCTCCAACTCGACAGCCAATGTGTCTTTCTCGAAACTTTATCTCTTTTCCTTCTCCCTTCTTCGCTGCATAGTAACCTCAAAAACCATTTCCTCATAAATTCCAATTCTCAAATGACATTTATCAATTCCGGATGACGGCGAACTTCATCAGCACCACGCCTCGTTCTCTTGGGCATCCTTGCCGAATGCAAAATTGGTGGATAACGTTCTTCCAATCCTTTTATGCATAAATCTACTCACTCGACTCGTTATCTCGTTCCCTGAGCGGGGACTACTTATCCGCTCGAATCTCTCTGCCACCCAGTGCCCCCACAGCAGCTGTGTCGATGCAAATCGGTCCTGATCCTTTGCCAACAATCGTTCCTCTTTATTTAAGCGGAAGAAAAACAAACCAAAATCTGGCTACGAGAACGCACCTTCCTTTGAAGGGAACCCAGCCACAGGAACACCGTGTATTCCCTGACCGCACTCGGTTCTCGGAAATATTTTGCGCAGCTGCTTGAGATTCCATCACCACCGGCAGGCCATGTTTACCAAATCCCCAGCCACAAACACAAGGACGAATCGCCTACCTGTCCGTTGAAACCCGAAGGATTACAACCCGTTGCAGGGTAAAGGCCGGGTTGTGTTTCTTTTTCCTATGATATTCCTGGCTTATCCTACACATCACATCGCTCATTCGTCGTCGTTGTTGTCACTGCCTCCCCTTGAGACCGAAGCACACGGTGTAAGTCTGACAGCAGAAGTATGTGAACTTCATTTGGCTGTCACGGAAAAGGGTTCACAGACAAACACAACTCAAGTGATTGCAGACTTTTCAGCCTCGAGGGTGCAGGCTTCACGAACGCCCGTCATAACGATTATGCATAGAAGCGTGTGTCGGCACATCCCACCACGGCAATGCTCAGCGGCGCATAATTTCGCATTTTCATAATTCGACGACGGCGGCATTAACCGCGCACGGGAGTAAATAATTTCTGTAATTACTTATACACCTGGCGGCATCTGGTGGTGCACGTACAAGCGACTCCACCACCCTGGGACGTTCGTTTTCGGCGGGCGTTCTGATGATTATGTGCCTTTGTGGGTGTTTTTTTTTCCCGGCTCTACAACTGCATGAGCCGAGAAGGACGAAGCTCCTCTCCGAAGGTTTATTTTAATCTGATTACAAGTCGCTCGGTGCAGCGGCAGGGCTCTTAGCCAAATGAGATTCGTGAACATACCGCGATAATGATGGAGACGTTGAAATAAAAGGAATTGCTGTTGATTTCAACTCCAAGGCATAACCCATTAGCAGAAGCCGAAGCAATACGCTCTTATCACGTTCGCAAATATGCCTCGGGTCGGAGTTGGTGAAATGAGGCATCTGTAACTGTCAGCGGGAATGAATTACTTCGCGAACATGCTGACTGTCTGACATGGTCTTAGTTGGGCTCAGCCAACAGACTGGAAGTGAACTGGATCAAGATGGTTTTAAATTCAGGGATCAGTCAGTCACCTCCCGATCAGGTGTGCAGACAACGCAGACTGCAGATTAAGCAGGCCTTATCTGAAATCTGTCGTGAGGGAGCCTCTCCTGGACCTTGCCCTGTGTAGTCCGAAGGAGTATTCGACTATGGATAGGTTGAGTTTAGGAAGGGGAGTGTGAATATTGAACATCACTTCCACTCCGAGGCCTTAGGGCCCATTGTGAATCCCTTCATTTGTCGAGTGCACATTCTGTTTACCATCCGGTCACGTGATGACTAAAACCACCCCGTGCTCTTTACGAATCTTAGAAGGTCCGATATATCTGCATTTGCTAAGTCCACAACCTCTGTGAAGAATCCTTGGCACAACGAAACTAGGCGCCGATTCTGGAGAGCTGTGCAGTGGATGTCCGGTTCTTGGATGGAAGTGCTATGGCCAACCTTATAGTCTAAGCTTCAAACTTCAAGAAAACCATTGGAAAAATGATAAAAGCCTACTGTTATCGACTTCACATGAATTTAGAGCTGCGGAACTCTTTTGTCTGGATCTGTTGATTGCCTCCTGGAAACAAACGCTGGTAAATGCTCCTCCATTCTGGCGTATTCACCGACAAGACGTTAAGCAACTCGTTACATTCCTCGAAGGCGAACATCGAAATATGACATCTTTGACCATTTTGAAAGACGATGGCACCTTTTTAGGTTGAACCTCCTCATTTCATGCTGATTGATCGAGAATTAGGGGATCCTATTGCGTTTTTGGGAACTCCAGGCCATGAGGCTTTGCCGACGATTAACGATGGAATGACGTCTTTCGAAGGAAAAACGCCAAGACAGAAGTGCTTTTAATCAACACAGTTTTATGACAAAAAAAAATAACAAATGTTGGCTTCAGATTCACGAGACGAGCTGCTTCTTGTACACCAAAGCCGTCACCAACAAGGCACCGTACTTCAGTCCCAGGATTGGCAGACGCTTCGTTCATTGTCTTGACTTCAGAAAGCGATACATTTTGGTCACTTGTAAACAACGTAAAGAATCCCTCCTCACCGTCAACTGCCTTTCACATTTGCAATGACATACTGGTTGTCAGCTAGACAAAGCCGATATGTCTGCTGTGTATTTCGCAGCCACCTTAACACTGCCAGATTATTAGTTGCCTCCACCTTCACTGGGGGGCGTCGATTCCATCATGGGTCAAATCACTCGTAGCAAGACTACTTAAAGATCTCCATTCGCTGACGGATGGTGTTCCTCACAAAACGTCTGAAGATGAGTTTCACATTTCTTCTATGTTTTTTATCTGTCCTACACTTCAGGTCTTTTTCTGAGCAGATGAGAGACATCATTTGTCCAGCCTAGCGAATCTTCGTCACTCTCCACGTACCACTCACTCTAATGTCAAGGAAACTCTGATAAATCATCGAAATATTTCGAAAATTGTGAAATATCTTGAACCGCGGAAGGTCCTTAATACCAAGCGGTGCAAGCTTGTCATAGCAATCGGTCCACTGGTTGGTAGCCCATCTCACCGAAAAGTGGAATCGATCCTCGCACTGCAAGATCGTTGTGCTTTATAAGGCAATTGACAGAGCTTGGTATCAAACTCGTTCTTCGAAAATGCGTGCCTATGCTATCGAATATCGATGAACCTCTGTCTCTCTGTCGATTAACAGTTCAATTCAAGGTGTTTTGGTTGCGTTCAGATATTATAGTGTTCCCAAGGCTATGTCCTGTGCCCCCATGGTAGGGGTAGTGTAAGGAAGGAGGTTGCTAGTGAATTCACAGTCAGACTACTACCACTGATTGACCCCTCCAGTGATAGTGCCGTTAATTTGATCCCAACGGCAAATAGTGAGTGGACCAGATTTGAAAACCAGATAAAAGCGTATTTACGTTGCCTTCACTGGGATACGAACCGGGGACCTCACTAACCAAGGACAGGACACATCTCCTATGAGCGTTCTCTCCAATTCACTCTTTCCCTGATGGCAGTGTTTCATATTCGTTCCAAGACTGAATACCATGTCCTGTGGTACATTAGGAACGGCAGTATATGTTAAGTAAATTCCAAGCTTGACTGCATAGTTAACGCCTGTCATATAAGCGAAAACTTGATAGTCAGTCATGGGGCTTCTTTAGATTAAATCGGAAAACTTTCGAAGTGTTGCTAAATGTCTAGGATTCCTTAATCGATGCGAGAAATATTTCGTACCCTCTGATTTGGTGTACATTTACAAGGCTAATATATTCCCCATTGTAGCGGCCGTGGCATTGTGCGTTAGTGCGTGGAATCCTGCGAACTCGAGCCTACGTTGCCAAGGTTCGTTTCGAGCAAAATACTTATCACTGCCCCACCTCTTTCGATTCACTGACAGTGCTCAAAGAGTATAACTGTCTAGAAAAAGCAGCTCAAATTGGCCATTTATGAGTCGGCATTAAAATGTAGGTCCCTTTCACTCGTGAAGGAACAATATCACACGCATCTTCGGGTAGTATCCGAGAATGTTATCTCATTTCTAGTGACTGGGTAAGATTCTATGCTTAACTGGAAAAGTAAAAGTAAGAAAACTTTATTTTCACGAATGGTTGAAGTCACCTGACATAGAAAGACGAGACTCTGTTATTTTACCCCGGGTAGTGCTCTTGATCTTATCCGGGTAATACTTTGAAAAGTAAAATTTCGCAAATAGTTAAAGACACGGAAGAGTTCCTCCTTGTGAAAGTGCAAGTTGGGTGACAGATCTGACATAGAAATACGAGACTTCTGTTATTTTACCATACTCCCGGGTAGTGTTCTTGATCTCATTACAATGTTTGACAATTACCCGAGTGCCTGGGTACCCGGGTAAAGCGGGTAATACCCGAGTTGTCGGGGGCATGACATTGATCGGCTACGGTACGGATGATGCCGGATCCGGTATCGGGGACAAATACTCAAATTCAATACAAAAATTAACAAATAACACATTCAGCGAAGAAAGGGAAAACATCGATAAAAGCATAAGTCATTGGTGCCGCACCCAACAAAAGTAATAGAAGTATAATGTCGTTTAGCATGCATTGAGTGGGAACTACCTTTGAATTCATTGTAAGTAGCAGAATAATTTCGTCCAAATTCAAAATCAACCCGAGCAATACCCGGGAATGTGGTTACCCGGGTGGGTTCCAGGATATGCTACTTCCGAGGCGCATATTAAATGGAAACCAGATAGTTACCTTGACCTTTACACATAAGCCTGGGCAAAAATACGTTCTGTACACAAGAGCATGGGTTCTGTCAGGAAAATAACTGTGAGCAGTTGGAAGCAGAAAGCGTGAGTTACGATACTTAACACCGCCACGGGTAACCAGCAGGTCAGCAACAGCCAACGCACATGTTTGATATCTCGGTCAACGGCCTTCCGCCGAACACTTTTCTTTTTGACTAGCTTACACTATTTGTTAATGGCCTTCCGCCGAAATATGTTTCTTAATTCCACTTTGCAATGTTCAGGTGATTTTTTGCAAGCTTGCGTCTGGGGCGTTTCCGTCCGAAGCGTTTCGATTCAAAAAAGTCACCTCAGCAAAATTGACCTGAGGAAAAACTCAAAACATGAAAAGCGAATCCTATTGTGTACAAGCGGTCGAGTAGAATGGATCACTCCAAATAAATATTTTATAACGTAGTAAACATTTGTGTTTTTTTCCATTCCCTCGGTCTCCAAACGTAATTCGTGCGAGACACAAATAAAATGTTTAAGAAGCCAATAATGGATACGTTTGAACAGTTCTTGTGTAATGACGATCCTGTGAGGGTTCTTTGAAGGATTCCTCACACGAATTCCCGACACCTACCTGCTAAGCTAGATGGAGACCCCGATTGTGGGCAAACATTCTCTGAACGGGAGTTGAAAACGCTGAGCTCACAGCGATTCATTCTTAAGGGCACAGTCGATCCCATGCGATGACCAAAGCTGAGCATGGGTTCAAGCTGCTGGGATATTCACCTATTTTTGGTAAATAACACGAGATCTACCGCAGTGTGTGACCATCAATAACGAACATTTTTAACTCGGTCTGCATGGTGTTCGTTGAAAATGTTCATGTAGTTCCATAATGAGTTCTTATTAAAGAAATGTTCCTGCAGCAAGTGAGAATTTGTCACCTAAAACTGACACACAACGCACAGGTCTGGTCTGGAGTTCTGCTATAAATTCCATCGAGGTTTCGGGTACACTACATTTTGACCACCTTCACAATCCCACGTTCACTCGCTTACCGCCCTCTCGCTGAGAGATCTATTCATAAACTATGAATTCCCATTCGGTAACAGATGTGACCTCTTTTGAAGGGATCTTCCGAAACCCTGTTCATCCCTCTTCCAAACTAAAACCTCCTCGCCACCGAAAAAAGTTCGCTAGTTCTGCCCATGAACAGATTATCTCACGGACGACTGCCTTATAACAAGTCCATACAGAATAGTTAAGCAACTTAATTACGGTGAACTCCAGTGTGCCTTGCTCTGGTCCACGTCGCTTCCACAGTTTCGGTTCGACCGAGTTCGGCACCTTCCCAGACACTCTCAAGTGAGGTAATCAACTTAATCCTTTCACAAGGAGCCTCTTAATCATTCGTCCCCTTGTAGCCCCACTCCGCATGCATTTGAGCAGCACGGTCGAAGCTTAATAAACCGCTCACAATCCAACTGCAGTCTCTCACTGAGTGGCGTCAAATTATGATTGTGCCCCACGGCATTGGCATGTCGAGTTTTCGCTTTTTAATAAACGTCCGGCCATCCCTATTCAGTTCGTTACTGCTGGGAAATAATAATTGCGAAAACCGATCCATCGACGCGCCTCTTTCACTATTTCGCCGATGGCTGGCACGGGGCGCAGCACCCCACCCACCGCCTCGCAGACGGTGCATCGATTTTAGGTAAACGGGGATTGGCTCATCGGGGAGTCACGCCTGAAATGGGCGAATGCAGACAAATTGAGGTGGTAACCAGATTAGCGGACCAGTGTTATTCGTTGTCGGGCACTGAGTGAAGGCAGCCCCGCCGGTCTGGTCAAATGCGACAGCAGGTGAGCGGAAGAAGCAGCCGCTTCATCCGGTTGCCAAGGAATACAAATTGAATTCGGCCCCTGGAGGCGACAAGTTGCTTCTAATTAATTTAGTATCTCGTTCTTCGGTTTCTTCTGGTGTCTCGTGTTTTTTCCTCTTGCGGTTGCAAATGTTAATTAGCCTGTCTGTGTTCGCGTGCTCTACCGGCTGTCGATCCGGGGAGGGATGGGTGTGGGTGGTTGTTGCCGCCTGATTGGGCACGGAGAGCAGAGGGTATTAAGGTGATTAATTCACTAATCAAGTTAGAGAGTGTTGATGTGGGTCAAAATGATTAGAGGAGGAAATGCTGAGGGGAACGGGACGGAGCATCAACCAGTTAGCGATAAGTCAATCGATACAAAAGGGATGACATTAAATTGAATCCAAGTGAAAGTGGGTTGCCACTTTGTATTCTGTGACGATCTGACGGGGTGAGTCCATCGACAGTGGAACTTCCGAGACGTGCTAAATGCCTTCGACGAGGGCCAGTGGTGGGATGTAACAAGGTGTTAATTTTCTTTGCTCATGGTCTCTGGGTACTCTGTGTCTGATGGGGAGGCCGGGTGGAATTTAAAAGAGTTTCCACTTTCATTACATTTTTCCGTTTCAAACCCCAATTAGAATGCAAACTCGAATGGGAACATATTTGCGTACAATTCCTGAGAGTCTTATGTCAAATTAAGGCTCTAGGTTCAGTAACTGAGGGCTGTGTAGTCCCATGTGGAGTGGACATGTGACTCAATCAACGAGCTTCTTCAGTCAGCGAGATATACGGTGTGTGTGCCCACTTCATGCGGGCTGACCTCCTGCATCATCGCGTCGAAGACTCTTTGGGTCGGAGCCTAGCTCTGTCTATGCTAGATCTCTAGTCTATGATCAGGTAAACGTCGGCACTCTTGTGCTGCAAGAAAGCCTTAGAGCTGTAAATGAGAATAACCAAGTTAATGAGGCAATGCTGATAATTTGCCGAGTTGATGAGTAGCCTAGGAGCGTCTGCGAATGGTCTTTCACAACGAGGGCTGCATAGCTTTTTACACTTGCAAGTATCCGCTCTCAATTACGTCGAAGCTCGCCAGGCGCAGATTCAACGATCCAGTCATAAAGTGTTACCCCCGATTTTCTTCCCACCCTCGGCGACACCGATCGGAAGAGTGCCGCACCAACTGCGGACAAGGTCGTGGTTCTTCTTGCTTTCTTTTGTAGATATGGGCGCCACGCGATTGCCCTCCCGATTGATTCTCCACTCTTGTGTGGTCATTCAAAAGGACAACATTCGAGGTAATATCCAAACACCCAGCCCATCTTTAGCGGTGGATCCGCAAAAGCCTGTCTAGAAGCAAAGAATCAAGTCCCTGTAAAGCGGATACAATTCGATGACTTTAATGGCCCTATTCTGGCACACCTCTATGATGTGTCATAAGTCACAACTGCCTCACAAGAGGGTGGTGAGTCACAAATTGAGAGGTTTTCGTATTCTAAGCAAAACCCTACAACTTGTGAGCATCACAAGAACTGTCAAACTGAGGCCACTGGTCATACCAGTACTGGTCAATGTAATAATTTCCGTGTAATAAATATTTGTTTGACTGCAAAGCAAAAATATTCTAAGGAATTTATGAAAAAGGAATTGTCCTTTCGCATTGGACAAAACATGTTTCATCAAATTCTTCCAAATTGAGAGGACAATGTGAAAACAAAGAGAAAAAACAATAACATGAAACGAATTCACCACACCATGGTGTGTTGTTTTGTGAGCTTTTTGTTAGAACACCAAATTGTGCAACGCTCACAAGCGTTACCGCGCAGAAATTTGTGACATGTGACCACCTCACAACCAGAATAGGGCCATATAGCACACATGACGGCAGACTTCATTCAGAATTTTTCTCACTGGAAAACCAAAGACATCGTGATCCTCTCCGCCGTAGAGCAGTACTTGGATGACCAGTGGCAATCAGTATAAATTCAGCTTCCGAGAGAAGACTTAATACTCAATTGGCTCTTGAGCCCACAATATTTGCTGTGAGCTTTTGCTTAGAATATGGAAACCTCACAATTTGTGACTCACCACCATCTTGTGAGGCAGTTGTGACTTATGACACATCATAGAGGTGTGGGTGTAAGTTTGTTCATTATTTTTAATTCGTGTTGCTTTTTTCCAAGCCAACTGGACTACTTCGTCTCCCGGTTGCCAGTCAGCAATAGTGGCGATACTTTGTCTTGAACGCGCCTTGAGTAGCCCTGTAAGGAGCTGAACTACCGGAAAATTGATTCTTTGTGACAAAAAAAATCGCAAGGAAGGTGACTGATGACAACAATGCAGATGTAGTCCGGGTTTAATGACCCATCCACAATGACTGGACAAAGCCAGGTCATCGTTTCTTTTGAGCCTATTGGTTCGAGAAGGAGCGGAAGACCGAATCTCCGAATGTAAGATAACTTGGTCTTGATAACTGGAAGCAGCGTACCCAGGACGGAAGTCAGCAATTTTTAAGACAATTACCCTGCGTCGGCGTAAGTTCGAGAATGAGAGGAAGACCGAATCTTCGAGAAAATGCGAACTCATGTTAACTTGATGTTGATGACTCGAAGCAGCGTGTCAAGAATGAAACCCATGTTCAATCCCTTCATGGGTTGTTGGTCTCGTGTCTGATGATAATCCCCGATGGTGCGCTTTCTAGCTCTGCACTTTTTACGAGCGTGTTTCGATCGAGATAAGATAACCTCCCATAGTGAGGGTTGACTGTAGAATGTTGAACAAGGGCACCGATCTCAAAAGGATTCATCGTTTTGAACTAAGGATTTGACAACATCTGCTGGAATGCAACTTTACCTCATCGGCCTAGAATGGTGGCATCTGTGAAAAAAACGCACACGAAATCCATAAACATTTAAAATTACGAATAACGGCCTCTGCGTCTAACCTTGCGTCCATCCATCTGAGACCAACACACATTTCCTTATATTTTCCCGCCCGCCACCAGTTTTTTTTGTCTTCTCCCCAGTCAACATTTATATTCACACGATCCTTATCGTGTACAATTAACGTCACGTCACTTCGCCCAGATGCTCAGGGCATGCGCACACTCCCCTCCGAGCATCACATCGAAATGTCTCTCCGCGGAGTCATAAAGCACATATCGCAAAATCACATCGTCGCCCATTAATTATTCTCAAAATTCAAACCGAATGGGGATGCCCTGTTCATAAAAAAATGACAAAAACCAAATGCCCCCGGTGCCATAAAATTCTATCTTTCAAAAATCTGCGTCCATAAAACCAGCCGGCCACTGCTGCCCACTTTTTGACATGAGCTTTATTTATGATTGCACAAATGCGTGACCCTTTATTGGGGGTGGGTGGAGGGGTCCTTCGTTTAGTCTTGTGTCACATTTTATTGTTATCCTTGTTTACGTAAGAGCGCGCAAAACAGACGCTATGATTCATGTCGCTTTTATGTGCTGCTACCACAGTTCACAGACGTCGGCGGCGGCGTTGCGAATACTGAAAAAGGATATCCAACGGATTTATCGTTTACTTATATTTTGCGGTTTTTTTTGTATTCATTTCTGTGAGCCTAATCGAAAAATGGATGCTGAAAGGGAATAAATCTTACTCTTGGTGGATAACAAAACACATTTCGTCCTCCCTCCTCCCCCCCCCCCCCCCCCCACTTTTCACCGCCATTCACTCCAGTCCAGCATTTACATCCCAACCGAAACGTTTGATGAATGAAAACGCGTATAGTATACTATTGACGTCGCGTAGAGAAAGGATCACGCATTTAAGTCCCGCCTTTGTGCTGCGCTGTCCTACTGAAAATTTGCATTATCTTTATTAGAATTTTTGTTATCCTTTGTGGGAGATTTTTTTTTCCATTTCATATGATTTCAGCTTCGTATGTGTGTGTGTGGGGGGGGGGGGGGATTTGCACGGACTTATACAAACTTTCACTTTTTACTGAGGCACACGTTAGATGCGAGTTGGTTTTGTGGAGATTCCTTATGAGCTGCTGAGGGTGGTTGGGGTGTATTGACCCCCATCCACCCACATAGAGTCATAGTGTGTAAATGTTTTTTTAATGGTCACATGCTGAGCCCGAGGAGACGGTGTGTTTGAAAGCGGTTGTTGAGCGGTGGGAGCTGAGAATGGGAAATCACACAGAAAGGACATAAAATGCGGAGAACACGGAATAGGAATCATTTCGTGAATTACTGTATTGTGCGCATCGCCGACTGCGGATTGTAATGTAACACGAGCACAAGCGATAAGTGAAGGCAAACCACTGTGTGGTGTGTCAATGTGGATTGTGCGGAGTGCCGGCGGCGTGGGGAATACAGATGTGCTATCCTGATGGAAGAGATTAGAACTGGTAATATGTAGTTGTTTTGTGATTTCTCGATAAAGGAATTGTGTTGTTTTAATTTGCACTGAATTGGGTTTTATTTACACGGGAGTCGTTGCGTATACGGGTGTTTCTGGGAAGTGGGGGTTTTTCTGCGATATCAAGACTAACATGCAAGCACAGAGAGGCACTTAAGTGGGCTTGCCTGTTCTCTGGATAATAGGCTTAGTTTACGTGTCTCAAGGGAAGCGCAGAGGATGAAATGAATCATTTAAGGAGCTCAAGACATTCTAGTTCGGGGCTACAAGATCGTGTTTGCATTCACACTTCTGTTTCCGTCGAGAGACAGTTCTCTGCTCTAAGTGAGTATCTCCTGGCAGCTTTTAAGAGAAATATAATTGAGACGAAAGTTGACTGTGTTTTTGCAAAGTCTACAATCAGATGTGTAGCCACAGGAATTTCCAGAATGAATTGAATTTCATCAGAAATGGCTGCAGTTCAGCGAACGCGCTGTGAAAAATTTTAGGAAACACGATGCCTTCAAAGTTGCTTTCTGAAAGGGATTGCGTCGTTCTCATTATCTACATTGGTACTCACAATAGATTTGTTACCCTTGTTTGAGTTTATTTAAATTCCTTGACTTAATGTGAGCGGCTAATTGCTCCTTAGCTTTCTATCGAGCATGGTACTCAAATTCGATTTGCTACCATGCTCAGTTTCGTCAAGTTTCGTTAACTTTTTCTTTTGGTCGCAATAAAAATGTATGAAGAAATTCAATACGGAATTCGATATCGTCACGCAACGGCAAACGATAATTGAAGTACGGTGACTTAAGTCCACTCGTGAGAGAACGATAGCAAGCAGAACAGGAGTGGTTGCTGAGAAGCTAGACCTGGCCCTCCACGGGCTGTACACATCTTCTTCTTTTTCTATAGTCCGGGGTGGACGTGGGCCTCACTCAACATCCCTCTGCAACCGGCTCGCACTCTCGCCAGCTGTCTCCAGTTTCGCACACCAAGCCGGCTGAGGTCCCCCTCTCCTTCCATGTACGTGGGCGTCCCCTTGTTGGCTCACAGTAGCAGGTTCTTCTACCCGGAGCTAAGTTGTCCTTATTTCCTTACAATCCTAGGTGTTGGATCCGTAGTGGCGAGACTCATGTCTCTGTACAGCCCATACGGTTTGTGGTTGAACCTTCTTCACAAAAGGCCATCAACGCAAACAGGCCCGAAGATCGCGCGCAAAACTTTTCTCGCGTAAAGACCAGGAGTCTCTTCATCCGTTTTGGATATAGTCAGAAAACTTTGCCAGGAACCGCCTGACTTTTGCATTCAGCTCTTTTACTTTACTGCTGTCGCCTCTTCCTTCTTTTTTTGCCACCATTCTAGTTTCCTAAATTTGTCCCACATTAGTGTTGAATTTTTAAGAAGCCAATTTGTTCTACATTCCCTTGGGGAAATCCCCGTATAGCGCAGCGAAACTCATTCCAGATATTTGCCAGAAACTCATCACCTCTGTGACGCACACTGTTAACCCACGTAAGCGCCTATCTTCACGACAGGACACTGACTGAATGTAAAGCCAAATGACATCCCGACAGGGACGAGGGCATCTGTGTGAATTTAGAACTCGAGGCCAGCGTAATTAACCAACTCCAGCGGTTGCCGCAATTACTTTATCTGCGAGTCGTGGGAATTATTAAAACAGTTCCGCATCATTTCCTGTGTGCCACGTCGCCACCATTGGGCTAATTTGGTCATCATCTGATGCCACCAGCAGCGTTGTTGTTGTTGTAGTTGGTGTGGCATCCTAATTGGATTTACGGATTACTTAACCCCACCATTGCGGTCGGATGTGGCCTGAGAGGAAAGGAGTGAATAAATAGGCCATCCTTTGACCGCGTACCGGCAACGCGTTGCGATACACAGATCCACGCTGCAATATGACGCCTAAAAACCGAAAAAGGACTTTTCACAGTTGGTACATATTTGTACTCATTTAAGCAAACGGGAAGGGTTAGTGCTCGTATTTTGTCGCAGATCTAATCACAGGGGCTGAACATTTTCTTTTGCTGCTCTTCCGAGTGACCTTAATATCCTCACGGGCAATCTGTAAATTTACAACCGCGTGGCAGGGTTCCGCTCTTTAGGGGCTTAAGCCTTTTTTCTTTCGCTCTTCCGTGCCCCGTATCATGGGTGCTTCTCAGTAATTTTGTATTTTGCGTCTGACAGGTCATAAATGCCAACTAAAGCTGGAAGGGATCCAAAAATGGGGGGAACCTGTGAAAAAGCGAACAGCCACAGTGGCGTTTCCTTGGTGCAGCTTCCTCGCTGGATGGGGAGGGGGTTGGTGCAGCAGGTAAACCCTTGGCATGGCCGCACTGGGAGTGGCTGTTGGTTTTTTCCACCATTTCTTCTGAGTAATCCGCTTAAAATAAAACCTTCAGCAGAAGTTGAGTGTATTTGCTGGAGCCTGGTGTGTGCCTCGTACATTTCCGCTACTGTCATCCCTCTGATGCTAGATCGTGGGCATGGGTTGAATTGGGTTGAATTCGCTGTAATTTCACAGCAATGCGGTTCGCTGTAAATTGCATTTATTGTCGTTGAGATGTAGTCGAGTGAAGATGCAATCGTTTTATTGCACAGCAATGGAGCGAAGCACGTGAGTCTTGTGGGTTACTAGCAAGTGCAGTTCATGTGGTGGTGGCAACTGTGAAGCTTGCCAACAACGCCAGCGTTTTGCGGATAAGATCTAGCTTTACGTTGGTCTCTGAACAGAGCTTCAGTGTGTAAAGGGAGTGTTTATTTTTATTTGCTGATCGAGTCCTTGTGTGAAATGTGTGCTCAATTTGCATGAAATTTGCTCATACTTAGTCAGGATTTTCCTAATGGTCATGGAGCTTCACAATCGATGTCGTTGTTGGGTCGTGGTAGATACCGTCGCATGCAAAACGCCTTGGTGCACAGGGCCAGCCGGTGGGTGGAAATTTACATGCGGATGCTTGTGTAAGATACTGTCTAAGGAGCAAGTTTTCGAGGTGCGAATACGGGTTGTTGTTATCTTCACATGGATTGTGGTTGGGCGCCAGTTTGGTTCAAATGACATCTTGACGATAAATCGACAAAATTGAAGAAGCTGGCAAAATGGATAACCATAAAAAGCGTCCGCTTAAAAGAAGTTACCCAACGCCATAACTTGACCATTACTGTTTTCCATAAATAATGGTTGGGGTAATACCTTCGACCAGTAGGGTAAAAGTCACAAAAATGTTGTTAGTTCAGAAGTCATCCACCTGGAACATAAAAAGCACAAAGAAGCATTGCATGATGTACGAGTAAAGCGCTCAATTCGTCGGCACGAAGCCTTGGGTATAATGCTCAAATTGCTATGTTCAACAGGCTTTTGAGGCATTTTTCATTTAGATGCAATGCCAATCCAATCTGCAATCCATTGCAACGCAGCCGCGTATCATTTATTTGCAAATTCAATCTGACAAGCCGAAATGACGCACATAATTGAAACGATTTTGATCTCGTCTTGTGTGAAAAATTCCTTCCACTGCGCCAATCACTTCTGCAGCAAACCTTGCATTGCACGCAACGCCTGCGGCCATTCCCTTGATGTTTCAATTTTGAGCTGTCAGTTCCCAAGGGACGCGGCAAGCTCCACGAATGTATCCGCATTCTGGAACCCAACCGTTCGGGCTGCACTCGTTTGGCACAGTCTGATGGAACTCGTCTAATTAGAAATAATTGGCTTCCATTTACAAGGAACGAGCATCATTTGAATGATTTACAGTTTGCTGTCGGTGTTCGGTCAGTCGAACTGTAATGCGTTCGCTCTGCCAAAGGATGTCTGCCTCAGCAGTATAGGTGTCCTCCCTTCATTTGCACACACGGACGGTCGCCTATGTGCCACGACATCGAACTGATGTCGAGTGGGGGATGCAAAATTGGCGTGTGGTGATAGTCACCCCCCAGACAGACACAACGAGTGGATTCAGGCATCCATGGCTTGGAATAGAGTTTGCGATTCGCAGCGGCTGCGGCACGAACTGAACGGACAAGTACTTTTTTGCCCCATGAGAAGACCTTCAAAGGATTTCAATAAATCATCGTTCGTCCCGATGGTCTGCACAGCCGTGCACTACTGTGCCTCCGCCCGGATAATAAGAGGTTAGTTTTTGTGGCTCGTTATGTGGCAAATTGTGGGCAGTAAATGCTCGGCGCTGTCACAAAGGATGTGCGCCCGGGGTGGTGTGTTGGGCCCTCGAGTACCTTCATTCCGATTGAGCCAACAATTGGCTTTGGTGATATGCAATCGTTGATTGGTTGGAGAGATTAGCTCGTCGAAAACAGGACCAAAGGATCACTGTGGCAATTGGATGGAAACTTTCCTCTGACGGATGCGCAATTGTGGGGCCAATGAACTTCGCCTTTTTGCGAGTGTTTTCATTCGCTGCGATGGTCTTGACGAGGCATTGACACGTGTCTCGGTGTTCGTGTATGGGTGGTTAGTTTAAATCAATTTAGAAATTTGAGGACCAGTTATGCAAAGCAAGTGTGACTGTGATGTCTTGCGACTTCTTTCCTTAGTTTAGGAATACAGTGTAATGTAACTCTGGACACTAGCTGCTAATATGACTTATCGACAAGTATCTTTAAATACGAAAACTTAAGCAAAATGGATTATTTCATTTTATAAATTAAAAAAAAAAAAATATAAAATATTAAATAAAATAAAAATTAATTATTGAAATATTTAATTATACATTCTGTTAAATATAAGAATATATACAATATTTATTAAAATAAATGTTTAAGATTGACGAAGTTTTATACACGTTGGTTTTTATGGGAGGTCTTCAAAAGCTAGAAGGTTGCCACATGCGTTGATAGTCAAGCAGACGTAAAATATATTTCCTCCCTCACTGCAAATTCAAAAATAGTACATAAAAGTCGCGTCTGATCTAGCACCGTTAGAAGCCCAGCTTAATGTTTTCCTCAACTGGGTTCCAACCACGACATCCCAGGCAACGAGAAGGCTGATAAGCTGACTAGGCAGAGATCTATCAACGACAACCATTCTAGAACAAAATATATCCCTCGGCGAACTCGCCCTAGACTGGTTTCAGTCTGTATGGGATACTGGCCGATAGGAGATCACGTCGACAAACTATGTATCTCACACAACACATATTGTCGCTGTTTTCCAGAGCACAGGAGAAGCAGCGATTGCTTGGTAGACGCTTCTTCCTCTTCCACTTATTTGCTGAGATTTCTTCGAAGGATATTAATGTAGTAATGCTCTTCTTGAATACCTGACGAGGTACATATCTCATGAATACATTTTATCAAAAAGATAGTAGACCTGAGCAGAGCTGTGGCTTTAAAACGGCACTCAGTGCTATTTAAGCTCTGACCGAACCACCACTTCTACCCACCTCACTCATGGACGATCCAAAATCGGACCATTTCTTCAATATATTTCTGAAGGTTTCACATAAAAACATTGTAAATTTACTCCCACCTACGGGCACTGGTAAACATTGCTAACGCGTAAAGACTGATTCAAAATGGTATAATTTTAGACATTTACACTTTATTCCATCAAATGAAAGCCAATTGTCTCATTAAAATGCCACAGTTGACATTTTCCTTTTGAGTGAAAAATCCATTTGAGTCCCTTCTGTTTGACAGAGCAGTTGGTGCTTAAGAATGCTGGTATTATGATCTGATGTAATCCGAAGGCAATAAAGCCTGTATTGCATTGCAAACTATTCGAAAGTCATTTCTGTTTGGTGATTGATGGACTCTTAAACTTTCAAATGGGGCCCTCGTCTTCACAGCTTCAGTGCCATTAATTTGGACTTTGAATTTGCGAAATATCCAACGTAATTTAAATTGAAATCATAAAATGCCAGTTAATGATGGATGGGGTCGTAACAACCGAAGATTGACACTCGATTGCCGTGGAGGACCGGAAACGTTTTCGAAAGGAACATTTTGGTGTAAAAATAGAAATGCTTCTTTTGCATCAATGACTTGAGGTCAAAGTTATAATTTTAACACGTTGTGTAATCTTCACAATCCACAGAAGTACTATGTTATCTATGAATATTTGAAGTGTGCGGTATTAGCTCCGAAAAAGTCTGTTACAGCCCCATCATGGTTAAACTAGTAGAGGCTTCGGTGTGAAATCATTCCAAATACAAAAAAAAATGTTCCTAGCCGCTCAAAATTTAACGGCCCAAAATTTAACCGCGCAGTCATTTCTTCTTCCTTCGAATATTATTGCCACCAGCGCGCTGGTGAGCAATTTTGGCCCAGAATTATGTCTATTATCTGCGGAAACAAGGGGAGAGACACGATTTACATTTTGTGTTAATATATATGTAATACGGGTTTGATTGATTTTTGGGCACATTTTGAGGCCACTTGTCCTTGAGGTGACCACGTCAGCATTCCTCCCAAAACAATTGCTTAGAATTTCTATTCTCGCATTACGTGGTATGAAGCGCCATTCCTTTGGAACCACATGCTGTTCGTATTTGACGGCTAATGTACAGCATTTTTATTGAAGCGCCTTTTCCTACGCCTAGCCGGTGTTGGTAGGTAGCCATAGTATAAGATCTGAATTTTTTACATTTTACTCATTAAAAATGTTCTTAATCTAATAATAATAATATGGGTGGCGCCCGTAGAGGTCCCACAGGACCTAGCTTCTCAGTAATCACACGAGTTGCTGCTATTGTTCTCTCACGAATGGGACCTACAGTGTTATGCCGACTCCGGCCAATTTGAGAAATATTTTCGAGACAGTTATTACTGCGCATTGCCAGTGACTCGAAAGATGCCGTGAAAAGTATTTTGCTCGTACCGGGAATGAAACCTGGGTTGCGCAGGCCCAACTGCGTAGGAGTCGACGCAGCCACCCACAACACCAAGGACGCCACTAAGACAAACAAATATTGTTTAAAATTCTTTGTGAACGGTGATGGCAATGCCATTGTGGATGATCCTCCCGCCCTACAAAGATTGGTATTCCGTGGAAAAGTTGTCATTTGGTGGACCTTGTTTTGGTCGTGCCTTCTTCTCAAATATGGCATTTTGGTCCAAAAATAGAACTGTTGTATATCCCAGTAAGCAAACACGCGGCGATATCCTCTGTAATTTTTCCTCAGTTCATCTGAACTGACATAATCTATAAGTCATCCATTGCACCACTTCAGTGTTGACAATAGTTGCTTCGTTAGTCGATGCCTCCGTGAAATTCGGGGATTTGGCGAGGGACAGGACTATCTGTCTTTTGCAATCATATCATACCCAATCGGGCAACGAAAGGAGAAAGTCCTTTCCGGATTCAGTGTTAAGTTTAAAGCTTTAGGGATTACGTTTAAGGTTATGTAGCCATAGTTGGAACATTTTTGGATAGAGATTTATTATTATGCAAGAAAATACCGTTCTAAAGTGCTTAATCAGAGCTTAGGGAGAAAGGCAAAATAGCCAGGGGATGTGGAGCAAAAAGTAAAAAAAAAATGTGCTAAGCAAATGCGGCTGATTTGAAATGGGACATCCTCCGTTTAACAGCTTTTAACAGTAAAATAAATAAGTTTCTTCAACGAAAGACACGAGGCAATAGTTTTCCATCGTGACAACGCTCTGCCCCATGCTGCTTTTCCGGTTAAGAACTATTTGGAAAACAGTGGATGGGAAGTTTTACCCCACCCGCATTATAGCCCAGACCTTGCCCCTTCTGACTACCATTTGTTCCGGTCGATGCAGAACGCCCTCACTGAAATACGGTTCACATCAGAGCAGAATGATTGATTCATTTTTGGCTGCCAAGCCGGCGCAATTCTTTTGGAATAGGATCCACAAGTTGCCGGAAAGATGGGAAAAGGTCATAGCTTTAGAAGGGCAATACTTTGAATAATACCATTGCACATGTTAACATATCGTTGTTTATGTTTCTATTTTACTAGCATTTGCGAAAAGGCACAACCATTATCAAATTTAGATTATGAAATAATGAGTACACCTCTTTGGCCAACTGCTGAATGGATCTTGGCCATTTCTTACTGGAATGACTGATAACAAGAGCACTCGAGTGACGCACACATTAAATGTGTGCACAATTTGGATTGACGTTTTTTATTTGATGAAATGAAATGAAAGTTTTTCAAACTGCTGAAATTTTGAAAAATGCTAAAATATTTGAATTTTATCATGAAATCTTGCTTAAATTGCAGGAAACTGCTGGATCTGGTACCGCTAGCAAGCGTTGCGGTTATGCGCGGAACAAATATTTATCTCTTTTACGTGTCTCCTAAATCAGAGAGGAACACTCTTTTTTGGCTGTTACTTCTTACCCATGTTACAACTAGCCCCGCCCTCCCCTAACAGAAACAAATCCGCTCACCTTCTATGCGTGGATGGCGAACAACAATTGGAACAAACCAATTTCGAAGCCGTTTCGAAGCTACAGAGAACGGGAACTTGCATGTTATGCTATAACATTACTCACCTCGTGTAGTCATAACTCTAGCTGACCACTTGTACCAAATGTACCATTCCTTCCGAAAATGGACTGTCACTTATTATACATGCATACAACAACTGATTCCGTAAAACCTATTGCTCCTTTCAGCCTCTCTCACAAGGCTGTCCACACTGACATAACCTTTCTCACACAGCACCAAAAACCATCTACAAGTTCATTGTACTCCCGAATGACCATCACATAAAGATTAGTGCTTTCATTACATCAAACACATGCACCCTTACAAGATTCTGGATTCCTTTGTACCACCTCCTGCCCTGAAATTCTCCCAAAAGAAAGGAGGACTCTCAAAAGGAACTCAGAGCACAACATTTTAAACAAAAGCGAATTGAATCCGAAGCTGGATTCGATGTTTTTTGTTTGTTCCTTTTCTCCCTTTCCCAGCAGCCAACTGCAATGGGTCGCAGATGAACCCTCACGTTATTAAAACATTCTGCCTCTGACCAGTGGCTGCCATGGAAAGTTGTGGTTTTTGAACATCGTCTGAGCAGGGAGTTTACTCCTCCTCCTCACAGTTGCTTTTTGCGAAAAGGAAATGAAATGCTGGGGTGGAGGCAGGCAACAAAGGGAGAACTTCATCCACGACCTGGCATAGGGTTGCACAGACCAAGTTAAATTGGCATGAGTAACATCATTAAAGGAATCAGTTTACCTACCATGGGCGGCTGGTCGTTGTTTGGTGCGAAAAAATGTGTTCTCCCTTGTTGTGAAGGGGATCTACGATGCATTTGATTTCGCTTACAAATGCATGCCGACGCCGTTGAATCGATCTAGATGATCATTTGCTTCTCGGAAAGGACAAAGGATGTGGCTACCGGAAGTGTGCCCATTTGGGGCATCTTCCTACACTACACAGTTTATGCCTGTCCCCAGGCACACCAGCGACATCTCCTACACTACACAGCTTATGCCTGTCCCCAGGCACACCAGCGACATTTTTTCTGCTGAACTGGGGGGAAATCAAATGAATTAACGCATCGACAAAGTTGAATTAAAATAAAGCACATCACATCAAATCCCAAATGTGCATCACCTCTCATGCCATGTCTGTTGGCTTGAGTTACGATAAAATCAAATAGAATTCTGCTCCAATACAGACCAAACGTTCACTTAACGAATCACATTATCCGCTTCAATATACACAATCAGTACACCCCGTTGCCGACTGGCAGTCGGCTTTAGTTCCCATCAAATCATTCCGTTTCACCCAACTACCACGACTGAGCTTACAATCCAGCCGACCCATCTGCCACCCACATCCACCACCCAGTCAGTAACAGACCGACGTCCTTTCATGGTACTGGTTGAACGTATCAAAATTCCGATATACGATATGCGGTAGCATTACAAATACGGCGAAAGGATACTTTGCAAAAAAAATATCTTTTTTCCCAACCCACTCCCGCCACCCACTCACTTGATTACATTAATTATTTACAAATCTACGAACCGCCCGAGTGGTGGGGCGCAAAATGTCTGGCGAACAGACTGAGCGCCTGAATAGAATGCCGGAGACGAATGTTGTGTGGAAAGTTGTGAGCGGAGGCGGCTATGCACAACAGCAGGTCCTTCACGCCGAACAGGATACTGCACATTAACCAGCATATCCTTGGCGTTGGTGGTCCTTGTACACGGCTGTAGATGTGGCTTCAGCTTAGCAAATGAGATTCGCTATGAAGTGGCTGAAGCGCAAAAAAAAAATAATTTTTCATTCAGAACCCCACAACGGCGCACAGCTGAAGGGATTATACAAAAGCCCGTAACTCGAATTAATGAATTATTCATTTGTTTTAGTTAAGCTGCAGAGCTTTGGCGGATGGAGTGCTCCTTACCAATGGTCGAATGCAATTGTCATAATTTCAAAGAAGCACAAACACAGTCAGTCGGGCAGGTGAGCGCCACTTTGAACTTGCATAGAACTTCTGACGAACTATAATCGGCTTCGGAGCGTTGTTATATAAAATTAATTTTTCAAATTGCTTTTTTTGTTTTGTAAGGAAGGCTCCCACTTAATTTCATATGCCATGGAAACCCTAAACTTAACCAAAACTTGGCCAACAAATCGTCTTCTATGAAGGGGCCCATTTTCGGCTCAACGGCCAGGGGAACAAGCAAAATTGCCGTCATTGGAGCGAATGCCATCAGCAATCCTTCAACAAAGTATCAATATATATGTGTCTATATGGGTGGCGCTACAGCCCGTCGAGAGCCAAGGCCTAGCTTCTCAGCAACCACTCTTGTTGTGCGTGCTATTCTTCACTCACGTGGGGAAGGGATCCACAGACTCCGAACGGCCAAGTTTGAGAAGCTTTTTCAAGACAGACCAAGGCAGCGAGTGTCAGTTGCGTAGAGGTCGACGTCGCATACACATAACGCCAAGGCGCCACAATGCATCGATGCCTTCACAAATATTGACTGCTTGGTGCGATTTATGGGATGAGGGGATCATCGGTCTCTCTCTCTTTTCGAAAAAATGTACACCGTTACCGTCCATGGTATCCAGTATAGAGAGATGTTAACTCTTCTTTTTATGATCTGAGCTATATTCCGACAAGCGACATATAGCGATGTTTGTGTATAGTGTAGCTCAAGCCACAAAAAGACGCTTAACATCTCTCTACGGCACAGTTCGACAAATCAACAGACCGTGAAGGAGGCATTTGCCGACCGCTTTCTAGTTTCCGAGATCTAACGAGTAATGGCGACAACAAATTAAATGGGTACCCTGTGGTACGTCTTATTTCTCGTTAAACGGTCGAACTGTCTGTATCTTCTTTTGGCGGAGATGACTACTTCAGCTGGTGAACAGATAAATGTGGAATATTCCAACACAATGAAATTAAGGACAAGCATTCAAAGCCAGCTTGAGTATTCCATTTGCATGGAAAAATGTAATAACTATCGCTTGGACGGCAAAAGCAGTCGTATACCATCCTGCAAGTCATACTGTAGTTGTCCTTTATTTTCAACTTCACACTTCGTTTGGCAACCGCCTTGACCGGACTTTCTAACAAACTTGGACAAGCTGACAAGTTTTTACGTTTCATATCCCTGCCGCTTGCGCGGGGACCAGCCGCATCAAGGGTCGGAGAAATTTGTCATCAGACAGTGTCCTGTGAAGAGCTCCATGGAGAAAATATCAAACCAATAGCAATACCTCTCTCTCTCTGGCATAAATCAAACCGCAGAGTCCTTTTCCGCTGTGCGGTTTGTTATTGTATTGTAACTGTGCGCCAAAGGACGTTCCACTGACAAACAAAGCCAAAGGCACATAAATCACGAGACGAGCTCCTTGCATAATTTCCTCTGCGTAGGGCGCATTCCCGCATTCCGAGACCTCGTGAGGGATGGTCCCGCAAAATGTGACTCCTATAGACAGGGACATAAACATCACTGCGCAAATCAAAGGAGGCCAGAATAAGGGAATGCAGCAGTTCCATAGAACTCCTCTCCAAGTTGAGGATGAAGTTTACAAATTCCCGAAAATATCTCTTTTTTATTCAGGTTCATGGCAATTGCTGCTTTGCATTGCTCCACTGTGGAGTGTCGCCTTTCTCTTTGGCTCTGATTTTTGCATGTGGCCTTGTGCACACACACACGCACACCATATCCTCGCCCCGCACATCAAGCACGCGGGGCGTTTCATTATTAATATTTATGAATTCGGGGACGTGTTGAAACTATGGCAATAAATACACGAAGAAAAATGCATAAAATATGAGATAGACCGACGGAGGCAGGACCAAACGGGAAATGAAATTCCTCAGCCAGTGGAATAAATAATCGCAATATTTAGTTTAATTGAAAGGCACACAGACATGTGTACGCGGCTCTGTCTGCATGCGAGAGAGTTTGTAATAAAAATTAAAGTGGCCAACAAATCATGGATGAAATCCTTTTCAATTCGTACTCTTTGCACTGAGCGCGTGTGTGGCGGTGTTGGGCGTTGGGTTGGCTTGAATTTAAAGTGAGTCCTTTGGCGGTGGGTTCGTTTGCGGGATGATTTCATTTTTGGTTTTCGCTTGCGGAGGTGGTTATCTAATATTTATTTTGCAGTTGCGTTTTGTCTGATGACACAATTTCCAAAAGTTAATCCCGTGAATTTGTTTACAAAGGGCAGCCGAATGAATGGGACAGTGGGGACAACTGTTTTAATTATTTGTGCAAAGTGTTGAAATATTTGGTAGCAGCAATACTGCTGATGACAATCCTTCGGCTGACATTCCTTCGACGACTGATGGTTGGTAGTAATGACATTTACCGAGAAACTACTTCTCATGTATAAGGTGAAGCAATAGCTCCATTTTCAGTCCTCTACTTCTTTGTATCGCATTATTGTCCGCGCTAAGCCACCGCCGCAAACAATTAGCCTGTGCAGTTGTCGCGATCCCCGAAAAGACTCCTACGTGGCACAGGCAATTAGACATTCCTTATTTTGTCGTTACATAAAATCTGACACAACCTTAAAAAATTAGAAAGCTTAAAATTCAGAAAGATGTCTCATTTATAACATAATCCAACCACGACACGTCTTACTTCACAGAAGCATAAGCAACGATCTATTCCACTGGAAAAGGAGGTTTGGTAGAAGAAACCACTCAACTGAAGACTAATTGAGATTTTATCGATAAACGGCAAAAAAGCGAGCCACTTCACAAACATGATGTTCGAAATACCACCCGAATAATCTGACAAGCAAATTTGATCTCGTTTTCAAAAAATTGCAAGGTCGACAGTAGTAATAACCTTTCATCAGTGTTCTTCAAGAACATGTAGCCGCAGGGGTAATCTTTGCTCTTGTAGTGCACACGATGACTTTTATTCAATCCAATTTGTTAAATGTTTGAATTTTTGTTTCGTCAGAAAACAATTAAATCCTTGTGAGTAAAAGCATTCAGCACTTCAGTCTATTAAGATGGTTCCCACCCTTGTTTGTGTGACTGACTCGTATTGTTCAACCTCCCGATGATAGTGCGGCCTACAAGTGTCCCATTTGCAAAACTTATGAGATAATTTGTGGGAGTTCTTGTTAAGCCGAATAAGAGTCCCTGAGCCTAAGGAAGTGTGACGCCACGATGCGCGATGTCATTCAAATGGGGACACCAAACAAAAGAACAGAGAGCTTCAAATTCCATCAAGCAGGAGACAATTTAGCAGTCGCTTCTGGAGCACGATAGATTACTTATTTAGCAGGACTGCGAGATATAGGCCCTGTCCATGGTAGCATCTGGGAAAGTCATATCGTCAATAAAGGCCCCTTCTTTGACAAAAAGTGATTGAAAGCCAGACAGTTTGAAAAAGAACAAAAGATAAGTGAGAAGCATAAGTCGGAATTGACCACTCTTCATAGAGCCGTCATTACATCAATAAAGGCAGGACTGAAATCTACCCAGGGACCCATGAAATCTCTCTGAGTCTAAGTTAATTCTGCCTTTTGTCCTTGAATGTCACAAGTGCTCTGGTTGCAGACGTCAAAACGGAGTTGACTAGAATCTGAAGCATACTTCGCGTCTCTAACCGTTCTCGAGCCAGAAGTTCGAGATATGAAACTATATTGCTAGCCAGACAATGGAAGACCTCAAGGTAGAAACCCGAAACGCTGGGCAAACTTTGTAAATAAGCCAAAACTTAAGCGTAGAGACGACCATGGTAAGGGCGAGACGAGCTGGCTTTACTTAATCACAATTAGGTACACAATGCCTTGTCGCTACGACAAGGTAGGATTCAAATGTTTTGCAGTATTCGAGGCTTTTTTATGATCAGCTTTATCTAGAAGGGTTATATGGTGCCTAACAAGATGTTCACTCTGTATGAATGAAAGAATTGTCTTCACGTAAAGGATGGAGTTGCTCTGAAAATGGCGGATATGGGTGGCGCCTACAGCCCACAGAGTGCCAGAGCCCAGCTTCTCAGCATCCACTCGTGTTGTGTGTGCTTTTGTTCTTTCACGAGTGAAAGTTTTATGCCGACTCCGAACTGTCAATTTGAGAAGCTTTTTCCTAAACAGTTCTACTCTTTGAGCGTTGTCAGTGACCCGAAAGAAGTGGGACCGTGAAAGTATCGTACCGGGAATTCAACCTGGACTGCGTAGACTCTAGTGCGCAGGGCCGCCTTTAAGACAAGAAACCATTATGTTGCGCTGACTGTCGGCACATAAGTTATACATCAATTTAAAGGCACTTACCCAACCATCAACTTAGCAAAGCTTTAGGGTTGCACTCGGTTGTACTTTTATTTACTTGCCTTTAGAAAAAAAAAGTACCAGCGCATTTAGTTCATAGCCACAAGTCTTGGAGTAGGGAAGAGAGCTGCTAGTGAATTCACCAGCACACTTAGACCATGTTGGTTTATTGTGATACCTACACAGATCGACCGCTCCAGTGTTAATGCCGATAATTTGATTCCAACGACAAATGGTGACTGGACCAGACTTGAAACCTAGATAAAATCGTAATAACTTTTCTTTTACTGGGATTCGAACCCGGGACCCCACTAACCAACCGGACAGGGACTTAACAAACTTCGCCATCCAGTTGTCTAGCGTTTTACTATATTAATAAAAATTCACTAAATTTAAAAGTACTGCCAATATGATATTCTGGCATATTTGCTTCAGTTATATGCGTCAATGTTAATAAGCTGTACCACTTTAAGTATGCGAAAGGCTAACTCGAGAGCAGGAAAAAATGTATACATTGAATGGAAAATGCTTCCCATTGCTAAAGTAAGGGAATTAAAATGTGTCTGTTTTTGGTTTCTGATTTCTTGTAGTTTTTTTTACTTATGTCCAGCTAAGTTGTACTGAATCGACGAAGAAATCGAATTCGACACCGTTATTGCTGCCGCTTGAATTGATGATTTAGCTTGGCCATGTAGAATTGAGGAGGTAGCTTGACCCTGCAATTCTAACTGATTTTAATACATGTCTTTTTCCCCCTAACCGTTTGTAGACGGTCTCTTTTAAGAAAAAGAGAAACGGGTACAGCGTTATTCTTCGTCACTCGAGGTACTGCTGTCGACTCATCATTGTCTTCACATCTGAAATGTCCGGAAGGCACAGCATTTCTGGCGAAAACTTAGACGACGTGTTTTGGGTAGTTTTCTCTTACTTGTGAATGTCCTTATTGAAAGCACTTAATATTCTCAGGTTTCTTGGGCCCATCCTGAAAGATGTCCAATCGGATGTAATGTGACCTTGTACCGACCCTTTGTGAATTGAAGGGAGCATATATTACGAAGAGTAATTAATCAATTCAAAACACACAACTTTTTCTGTGCCTGACGCGTACTCTTTGAACATCAAAAAAATTGATTACGCGTCCACTTGAAATTGCTTGTAGGTTAAATTGCGCTATAAGTAAATGACAGTATTTCGAGCAAATAAGCTGTACTCACAAAGCTGGATTTTGAATTTCAAACTTTTGAAGCCGCACACGTGCTTTTTTGTTTGATAGATTCACATGTTGTTATTTTTTTTTCATAACTTCGGTATATTCGTCAAGCCAGTACACTCTTAGCTGTCAAATAAAAAATTGATTGACTGATGTTCGATTGTCAAATAACCCATTGTGCGGCGCCTGTTAAATGGACTGCAGCACACATACTGTGCCAATGTCTACAATGCCCTACAAAGAAAAGAGGCAGGTCCTACCACTTGGAATAAAGGATTCAGACCAAGAGGATTCATGGAAAAGTGACGAAACGACATCATCTGGTACATATGATAAAATAAAAAGTTCTTCTTCCGAACACAACCGTTTCGTGTACTAAATGCTAATTCTCTGATTCACATGAAAACCGTGAAACTACAAGGGGTTTTTGCGAAAAAATATCAAGCAAGCTTTGCTCCCTGATCAACAGAATTCCATTCGTTATTGGATACTGATGAAATTTGCATTCTCTCCATTTTGCTTGGCGCAGCCAATCGGAAATTTGAAAAGGCATTCTTTCTCCGATTTTTTAATCTCTATTCATGGTTTTCGTTTTGAAGCGAACTGGTTCACACGACGAGCACACACATTACGTCTACGCACTAATCCATTCCCATTCTACAGCACTTTTACCACGCGCAGGAATGTCTGTATGTGCGTCAGATCAAGCCGCAAGCCATAGCAATGCCAACATCCTATGAAATTTCATTTCATGTTACAAACACTGTAGCAAACTGTGGTTTTCGCATTCAAGTCGATGAACTTTGAGTCCAACTGTCTTGCCGTGTCTGGTCGGCAATTGATCGAAACCCCTTCGCCTTCCAATTGGACGGCTGTTCTCCCCCTCTATCCCTCTCTATCTCTCTTTGTCTCAAATTTGAATTTGCACCCATTCGTGTAGCCATCGTTTGAGTAGGGTGCATCCTGCTGAAGCGAATCCCCGGTAAATTACACTCATTAAGTGCTATTAAAACAAATTAATTTCATCTTCACAGTGGTGCTTATCTCGCGTTGATAGATAGCTGAAATGCAAATTCGAGGGCACTCTCCACAACCGATTGTGCTCACGTGTCCTCGTTTGCATACCATTGTTGTCTTATCTGATTGGAGCCTAGGAAGATTGAAAGGCAGAGTTATTAATTTTGAAAAGGGTTTCGCTCTGCCAGTGCTGAGGGAGGAATATTGATTTAAGATGAAGTTCGTAGAGGTAAGGTTGGCACTATGGAGGAGTGATTAATTTGTCCCTTAAGAGCATTAAATTATTTTGGCAGAATTTGGAGTTTGAAAGTCGAAGGAAGGAGGGCAAGAATGATGCCATCAGGAAGGGACGATTGGCATTGGGTCAAAGATGTGCCCGAAGGAAGCGGAAAGAGTGTAGCTAAATGAAGCTATGGCAGAAATGACAGGGATCAAGCGCATAATCACTTCTGTCAATCGGTGCGTCTTTGGGATCAAAAGGCAATCGGATGGAAAGCCTCCATAGATTGGGTATATGGCCTACATTTACACACCTGCGACATGATAGCGACCAGACAGCAAGAGATGAAGTTTGCAGCATTTTATAGTTCCGCCGGGAAAATGACCTCTAGGCGTGCCACTTTATGGGGTTGGAAATGTGACCGTGCTATTCGTCTCTCTAAGGGAGCTGCTTAAAATGTGGGTTTGATTTATTGGATTATCAATGAAGTCCACCTTGTCACAGCTTCCGGGAAAGTGAGTGTTGATGAGAAGCGCCAGAGTGGAGGTAGACCAGGTTCCGTCTGCCCTCTGAAGTAGAATTTTGGGAGATGATGCTAGTACTTTCCAGTATCTAGAGGTCTCAGATGATATGTTGGGTTTTTGTTTCAGTTCTTTCTTGAAAAGACTGGGAGCTCATTTTTCTACGCGTCCCACTCGGCATCAAGACATCTTCAGAAGTTGACAAAATGTTGATTCAGTATATCAGTGAGTTTCTCCACTGAGGAATTAAGTTCTGAGAGATTTTGTGCATAGAAGTTGTAGTAGATTGTTCATTGTTAGTAGATCGCTGTCAGTAGCCTTATATTTGTCCACAGAGAAGGAGTGGTCTTGCGGCACTCTCCATTCTTTGATATGGTCTGATATGTGGTCTGAGACAAGGGTATGGTCATGTCTATTTTTAGTGACGAAGTTGGCAACATATGAAATGTTACATATTTCAAACTTGCTACTTAGAATATATGCGAGTAGGTATTCACATATTTCATTGGTGACCGAACTCCCCCTCGATTGTATTGTTGAGCTTTGGCATCACAACCCGTGGTCTTGGGTCTCCCCGTATCCGCAATCGTTCCTTCAGTACTTCCGGCGGAGGGAGCCCAACATGATCGTGTGCCATGTACATACTTCCGAAGATGTGTGCCTGCTTTCAACTCGACAGTTGTTGAGTCTCGGTCGCTGTTATTAGAGAGAAGATAATGTGTACTTCCTCTTCACCAAGTATGCCGGATATTGGCTTACTTGTATTTCTTACGAGGAAGAGATCGTCGCCGTAAGTCAATTCAGATCATCTATGATTCGAGGTTCCTCGATCTTTTCCGTGATATCGACTGACCTCATCCCCTACCAATTTCTTCTTCACGAGTTATTTAAAAAAACAGTTCGTACCTTGGCTGCTTAATGACAACATCCAAAAACGAATTTGCCAAAATTACACAAGCGGTGTAATGGACTGACAGCATTTTAATTCGCGGAATAAAAAAATTACGAACTAAAAACTATCAAATGCAAACATCGACCTGCAAACATTAAAAGCTCCCAGCCCCCGAGGAATCCTCATTACAGCGCCTCTTTTTGTCGACCCTTGTTTCGATGGATCCCTGGAGCTTATTTTAGAACGCGCTGTGCTCATTTTGAATGAACAGAGTTTTTGTCCAATAAACTAGTGGACGTGGACGCATGGGCATCTACAGTGGACAGAGAGTTGTTGAATGTTGGTCTAGGAGTTTTTTTCAAGAGGAGGTATTTAACAGTAAGAGAAAATAGATCGAAATCAGGATTTTGTGTAGATTACATTCGACCACGTCACCTGCACATTCAGCGAAAATAATACATTCAAATCCGGCTTCTTTCTTCTGCCTTGAAGCTGGAAACGCTTTCTGCAGCTGAACGCAGATACCTTACGGGGACTGCGTGCATTCAAGTGATTTAGGATCCAGATCATTTGTAAAGATGGGATCCCTCCCTACACGTCAACTCATCCTAAGTCATGGCCGCCATGAGCTGCTGCATGTTATTGCCACGTTACGAATGAATTTTCGAATTTTTATATATGTAATTGCGTTCCAGCACCAGACGACTCCTGACGAGCGTGTCCCTTCTTTCACTGTCCAAGGATGAATCATTTTCTTTGTGGAATGCACGAGGTACGGCATGCCGTTGACAACATTAATTTTCCCTGTGCAAAACCTGCTGGATTTTAAGTACGGTCACACTCGTAAAGCGAGAACATGTGTTTACTTCCCTCGCATCTGTGGACGGATGGAAGGTAGATGTTTATTGTTTAGCATGAAAATAAATCCCCAAGCACTTGTGCACGAAATCACCCGGCCGTATCCGGATTTTGTAAATATTTGGCCTTCTGACATTTATTTTAAGTGCCGCGGGATGAGGAATAAGGAAGAGTTGTCCTCTTGCTGAATACATTCCTCATCAGCACTTTTCCACGGTCTCATTCGAATCTTTTCTTATCGAATTTGTCACGCCGGTAAATTATCAAAAAAAAAAAAAAATGCTGATGATAGTCTCTTTGCAATTAAAATTCCGTGAAATTCTCGCCGATCAGTTTGGGCCTTCCTTCGTTCCGAGCCCAAATCGTTTAATCCCTAATCACAGAGTCCGTCGCATTTGGCCGAGTCGTTGATGAAGAAATGTAAGACCTCCTTCGTCGTTTGGCGGCAGTGTGGCAATTAAAATATCGCTGATTAGACTTTTATAAGCTTGCACGAAGTGTCTGTCCCTAAGTCGCAAGCCAGTGAATCATTATTTGTCACCGCATGTACGGCTCAGGCGGGAAGTGCATCGACTTTACATGTACTCTGTCTTCAAAAATAATTACATTTTATTGCTCTGCCACGAGTGCACGGGCCACACATCCTTGAAGTGTTACAGTCCTTGGTGCTTGTTCAGAACGATGAACCTTATCTATGACCACTGTGCTTCATTGTCGATCCCCATTTTTGGAGCAGTCCTTCGGCAGGTAATTTATTATCCCCCTTTTTGGTGTGCGCTTATGTGTATGTAAATCCCACCTTGGTTTGGTTCACTGTTGAATAAATCTCCCCCGTGATGACCTTGTTCGTGTCAACGATGTGTGTGGGGGTTTTCTTGTTCGTCGTTTCTTTTCATCCTTCTTCCTCCATTATCCTTAACAAATTTTTCTTTCCACAGTCAGTAATCATTCTTCTCTTTCTTTCTTCTAGGTAAGTGTTGCATATGTCGTAGAAACACCCATTCAATGCCGTGTCGCCAAGTACGCTGACGTTCGGTTCGGCGTTGGTCGACGGAACAGGAACAGGTAAGACCGAGCGCGCAGATTGATTTCGTTTGAAAAGGTCAGGTGACCAGGTATTGTATTCGTGTCAACACTTCTGTCAGCGCTTATTCTTAACCACTCAAGAAACACACCCTTCGATGAATGTCTGTACCTAAGCCCAAAGCCATCCTCACACAATGAGTGACTAAGGGAGAAGTACAATCGCAACGGCATGAAATACCACAAATAACTGCAATAATTGATCCGAAGATGAAGCCATAATCCTCGAGAGCGAGAGTCGTCTTGCGTGCATTAGCAGCACACAGCGAAGGTCACACAGTTGGTGTGCCAGTCATAAGACCCACCACACAGGCTCATTACACGGCTTTGGTATGTTAAAGTGGATGCGAGAACACTCGAGTCGGTTCAATGGAACGTGTGGAAGCCAAATGTCTGTAAATGAGTCAGGTCGAGTGTGGGTGGTTATGGGACTACTACCGAAAGACAATAAACGGATCAAGTGCTGAAGCTCATTTCTGAAGAGAGCAAAAAAAAATGGCAGGAGTCGGGGATGAGTGCGGGATTATTAGGGGCCAGACATACACATATTATTTCCCACTTAAGGCGGTCTGCTAACCCTTGAGGAACGCATCCCAGCACATCGTCAAACATGTACTCGAGGAAATGATCAATAAGGTGGCCAAGAATGTGCTTACTTAATGTCTGTGGCTTAATCGGCGTGGGGAGTGTGAGGGGAGGTTCCCTTTGATTGTTGCACGTAATGTGTTTGCGGTGCGTTCAAGTATGTGATTTGGTTCTATATCGGTCAATGAATGACGATGATGATGTCGAACTAAAGCTGTGGCATATGTGAAGTGGAACTCTGAAGAGATTTGAATTGAACTTTAATTTGCTTTAAGTTCGAGTAGAGTGCCGCTATTTCTTCATTTCTTCAAGCCAGCTGCCGTGAAAATATTCCAATTCATTAAATTTGCATGCCACTCGATCACACGGGGGCACTGATGGCAACATCTGGGTGTACGATGTGGCGATGCGGCCTTGACTGGATTTGATGAGTCTAAACTTATGCATGGTCGCAGTGGCGTTGTGGGTGGCTCGCCAACTTAAACCAAACTTATAATTCTTGTCTTCACCTCTTTGGAGTCTCTGATAATGTTGGCCTGAAGTCCAGCAAAGCTGCTGGTACTGGTGGGGATGATCTGGTTGGGCGCATGCACCAAATCGTCTTTGATATCTTGTCGGAGGAAAGCTTGCCCGACGAGTGGAATTTCAGCATGGTTTGCCCGATCGTAGAGGGAGAAGTCTGCATTGCGTTCAAAATCTTCTGTGATTTTGTGTGCTCATCTGAAACGAGTCCATGCCAAAGTGGGTCCAGACCAGGACACTCCTGCTAAAAACTAAAGATGGCATAAGAGGCACTTGAGGTATACAGCCCTCCCTCGAGGAATCATGGCGATTTTGTATAGAAAGAGACAAGTTGTACGTGTGATCTTTGGTCTAGATTTCGTTGGTGGCATGTGGAGGAGGAGATTCAACCACGAAGTGTACGGATTGTACACCGACATGGGTCTATCCAGGAGCCCACGTATCCTAGACCTAAGGCCCAAGTTAATCGAATCAACCGCTCGACCCTTCTGGGGACATGTTCGCCAACGCAAATAATAGACTCAGGCGTCCACCGTTGCTTTGGCCCTACAAGTGGAGAATGTCATCCGGGATGGCATGGTCCTTATTACAGATGCGAGCAAAGATGTTGGAATTCGAGACCCTCTTCCTGCAGCAGTGGTGTCCATGCTCTCAATGTGGTTGTTCAAGAAATCATATAAGACAGAGCAAACCGACAAACTGAGTTTGTTCAAGAAATCATATAAGACTGAGCTTTCTTTTCTTAAATCGATTGATTTAATACGATGTTGGGTGTATGTTTATGTATAATTTTTTGGGTGTTGACACAAGGGTTAAGTAATTTATATTTCCCATGCTGATATTTTATTTTGAGAACTACACAAAGTTGAAATTCCTTTACATCATCTACACAGACGCTTATCCAAAAAAAAATAACTTAAAATCGTATAATCAACCCAAAAGTTGTAATTAAACAAATAAAAATCATCTAAGTGCTCCACACCACACATCTGTTGACCAATGCTGACCAATTTACAACGATCAGCAGGCAGTTCGAAAATGAGTGAAATGCATATATAGGCACATGTGTATGTTTTTCCTGTTCCGAGATATTGTGGTGGGCCATATTGCGAACATGGGCAGCACTTACCCTATACTCGTTCTTAGAACTCAACGAATAGTCAATACTAGAACTTCTCTCTTTATGTGGTAAAGCGAAAGCAAATACATTCTATAACGTGGGTGAATGAGTTTTATTTAAAGTTCACTGAGACAAATAGTGGTCGGTCTTGGTTGGTTTCAGCACTCTCCAAGCTGATCCTTTGGCATCGAGTCAGAAGTTCCTAAGTTCTCTAGACAAACATTTTCGAGCGCTATTTTGCGTCGTAGATAGAGGAGCTCTTTACCAACTCTGATGGGAAATGTCGTATGGGACTTTGAAGTCGATATCTGACAAACATCTGGAGTCAATAGGAACGTAGGCGCCCACTCTGTGTGAATTCCTTTTCAAGAAATCCTGTAGAAAATGTCCATGTCCGTTGTCACGTCACACATCACTCTACTGGATCACATTTTTTTCAAATTTGTTATGTAATTCAAAATTGAAGCCTCAGAGAACGACATTGTACCTACTCTGGACAGGCATTGATAGAGTCTTTCGTCTCTTCGGTAGGGACAATCTGAATCCAATGAATCCCACCCAAATTCTCCCATGCGGCACGGTCCCAGTGATTTCTCTGGATTTCTTTTAGTACTCGTAATTAACCCCTTCACCATGGTCCAGCGGTTCCCTTCCACAAGACCGTACATATACTTCACCATCACAGTTAGCCTCCATTTACTTAGCTCTCACTGCGTACCACCAAATCGTACCAAATGGCTGATAATATATCTCAGACGTCACTTGACTTTCTGCAGACCGATTTCTGCAAAGGATTTCTCATTAATTATACGACTCAAGCACCCTAATTAAGTATCAATTACCCTATCCATTACCACGGCCAGTTTCAGATTCAACATTCCTGAGTGCATTCAACTCTTCAAAAGTCACTTGAAAACTTGCAAACCATCACCGCCATGCCCTCAGCTGACAAAAAACAAATGAAAAAACGACGCCCAGCACCGAACAAAAAAGTTAAGATATAAAACGAAGGTCTGTCTCTGCTGGTACACCCCCACCCCACCCATGATCCACAAAAATTCGTTAGAAAACCACAAAAAACAAAGAAAGGGGAAAAGAAACTCCAGTGAAGGAATTTTTAATTAAATTCCAAACCAGTTCTTAAAGGTAATTCTTTTACATTCAACCCCACTCGGCCACCCCTTTTCAGTCCATCTCAGCCCTCGAAGGGATGTCGAACCGAGCGAGGAAAAGGGACGAACACAAAAGAAAGTTGAATGAAAAATAAAATTCCTAACCTTTCAACCGCGTAACGCAAGAGAGCTCAAACGAAGTGCCCCTTAAAATGTTCCCTCGTCTATTCATTCAATTTCGTAAGAAAGTGGCGAACCGATGGGCGGGGGCATGGTTGAGCTGAGACCACACACCTCGTTGCGGCAAGGGCTCGAACTCTGTAAGAATGGTAGCCTGGTGTGGATCCTAAATCAAAATAGAACTCTTGGCCGAGACTCGACTGACTCTCTGCATGGTAATTGCTTTGCCTTAATACAGGAGCCACCTGACTGCCGAAAGTCCAATTCTCGCCGTCTTGGCTAAATTACACTTTCCAACTGAAGGCGAAAAGTAAATTGCTGCACTTCCTTCGAGTCGCCTCTGTGGGTGTGCATTTTTTCAAGAATTTCAGAGAAACAAAGGAAAAAAGTGAAACAGGAAAAAAATATGCACTTAATTTCCTTACGGGCGAGGGTGGCTGGGACGCCATTGTAACAGTCTGACAAAATGAAGCAATTAGTATTACACAATGCAACAACGAAGTTACTCCCCTTTCTGTTACTGCAAAGAAAGGGGAGTGACCGAAGTCTGAATAGAGGGCTACACTCCGGTGCTGTGCGGGGTTTTAATTGATATTCAACGCACATAGTCCAGTACACCGGTGCGCAGCACCTGCTCTGAGTTGGAAAATTGCTGTTCCTTTTTTTTCTGCATCTTGTTGAATGCACATAGCGCCATGCAATTTAAAGTCTTGCATTTTTAGGCTAGCATTTGCGACGAGGACTAGTACAAGTGTCTTGTTGTGTGTCGTTGATGTTGTATGTCCCTGCTTGGCATACACTTCGTTCGACGCAAATTTGAACAGCGTGTCATAGCTTTGAGAAACAGTCACCTCGTACTCTCGGAGTACTAGTTGAGGCGCCCATCTATTTCGATGTCATAGACACTAAGTGCCTGTAGATGGACCGATTTGTCTCCGGGAGTATGAGTTTCCTCTTTCTTATAAATCGTGTACCAAGGCGATGTTGTTTAAGCAGATGCGGACTAAAAGTCAACACAATTCTAGGCGGCTGCATACGCATCAAGTCCCTAACTAGGGCATGGGCAACTCAGCTCGACAAAGCAGTTGTCACGCTGGGAATAGGCTGGGAGTGTTGTGTGGTGGCCATGGAACTGATTAAGTATATACCAACTCATTGCAAATACGTTCATTTACACCCAGTTGCATGAGTGAGAGCCGAACGAGAACATTGCGATCCGAATGATTGTACTCAGCATTGCAAATGCCATTGATTCTCTCTCTTCTTTGTCTGGCGCTACATTTCTGGGTGGACCTGGGTCTCTCCAGCGAGCATGATCGATGGCTAGCTACGTCCACGGGCCTCCTCTGTTGCGTTGACCAACTGGTGCGGAGCTGGAAAGTCTTCGGGCTGGAGCAGTGTTGCCCATGACCTCTTCATAGCGCAGTCACTTTAGGCCTTAGATCCGTGAACGCCTGGCTATGATTACGTCGCTGCACAGCCCGTACAGATCGCTATAGAATCTTCTCCTCCCGATCAAAGATCGTACGACGACCATTTTTCTCGAAGTCTGCTTTAGTCGAGAATGTCCATGCCTCTGGACCCGAAAATAGTCAAAACACTATAAAGTCAACGGGACCCTTCGAGAGACGTTTGATCTCTGACCGGATGTGGTGTTCAATGCGGAACCGGGGTAAGGGTTGCAGCTTTATCGAGAGCATAAGCATGAGTCCGACAAGCGTAATAGTAAATAGAGATGTCAATAGCCACAAGCGGAATACCCGCCTATAACCCCGTTTGCAATTCACATTTACATCAGTGCAGCGTCGTGATTATTAACCTTACCGCTTCTGGATGTTGAGTTCGCAGCTTAGCTTGATAGTGAGACCGAAAATTGATGCTTTGCCATTCAGTGACAATTACTCCTTCTCCTTGACTTTTTTCCTCGAGACAACGCAAAACTTCTAGCACCCTAAATAACCCCCACAAACCGTCATCCCAAAAGGACCCAAACCTGCCTCGCAAAGGCACATAACAAAAATGAGCAACCCACATAAGTGGGTAACACACAGAGATTCCAAATCCGAATCCAAATCCGAAAACTTGTCAAAAATTATTTATAGTAACCCGACTGCCTTCTCAAATGGATGTTCCAATGACTCCGTCGCTAGTGTTCGCATTGGTAGTCAAATTTATGCAAGTTAGTCATGTTTGCAAATCCGCTTTCGTTCCGACCCTCCAGCCCGCATCGATTTTTCCTCATTTACAAGTTTTCTCAATAAAATCTCATATCATGTCCGTTCGGTCTTTCCGTTTTCCGTTCCTTTGCGAAACTTCTTCACAAACTTCATCTCGCTTCAAGTTTCTTCCTTAATCCGTTTCCAGACCCACTGCTTCGTCGATTCTCGACTCCGTGCGCCGTGGATATGACAAAATTCCCTGAGCCCTTGACAAATTCATTCAAGCATTAAAATCTTTTGAGGTTTTTTTTTTTTTTCTTCTTCGTCTTCGTGGCGCTTATCTATTGCATTAGCTTCCATCCATCGTCATCGCCTTAAGCTCATCGTGTATGCAATTACACGTTCCAAGTGGAAACTTCTTCAATTACTAGGTTAGCCCCGAAAAGTGGACGAGTGGTTGGAGGGTGAGTGGGTGGATCATCTGCCTAGGGAAAGTAGCTCTTCATCTCTTTCTCTCGTAAGCCCTGTCGTAGAGTTCTTAAAATAGCATCAGCGCTAGTTATGGCAGCATCGTTCACGATGTGTCACCTTCCCGGAGGACAAACAACGCTTGTCCTGTTCGCCTCACTTTGGCGTATGTATCTTCATTAAAATGTACCTCGTTGCCCTCGGTTAGTGGGTATTTGTTTTACGAGTGCGGCCGTACGTGCATATTTACATCAGCCCTTCGAAGAAACAAGCAAAATGCTTAAGGACACTGGCTAAAGTGAACTAATTTACTGGCATTTCGGCGAAGGCAGAAAAGACTTTCTCCTAGGCCCGGTCCTCTTCCAGAAACTCTTGAAACTAAATTGTCTTTTCAGCTGAAATCAACCAATTTCCTGGTGAACACATAGGCGGGCGGCGTGCCCACATGTCTACATGCATATGGTATGTGACCATCCTGTGTTTATTGTTTCTAAAGTTTCGCTTGCTCCTTGTTCGGTGGGTGGGGTGGGTTGGTGTACATTGATTTCCCGGGATAGGTTCCTGCGATGTTTTGCATACGCTCCTGCCCTTGCCTTCGTCCATTCTTCACGGCGCACACACACGGCTACCGAGCTGTTGTAGAGGGATATAAATAACCTCCTCCTGAAGGTAGAAAGAAAAGAAGGATACAACGATGAAGCAGCCTTATGTTATGCTCTTTCTCGTCGCCCGGCAGACACTTCCTCAATTTTTTGTGCCTCCGTCAGCCGCCTTTGTTTGCATCTTGTGCTGCTCTGAAGGACTCTGATAGAATCTTCTTCGCAATCATGGCTCGGTTCGCTCCGAGACGAAACCCAACGATGTACTTTTGACCGGCGAGTCGGAGAGTTGGGGAGTTGGTGAGTCGAAGTTTGAGTCGGGTCCTTTTACCGAGCATTTTGTGCTTTTTTAAACTTGCTCCGCCTCTGGGCATTGTCTGACGAGGGGATAAATGTGTTTCGATGCATTCGCCTGTGGCCCGAGTCACTCATGCCTGTGCATTGGGGGAGACGGACACAAATTTTTGGGGTCCGACATTCATGTTTGAAAATGAGTGAAGTTTCGGTCCGGGAAAAGTTGTTCGTCCTTCTTTTTGCGGGCGGTATCTCATTTTATTTGTGTCTGAAGTTTCTCGGGTTTTGTTTTTTAATTTGGCTGAATACACAAACACAGCACTGGAGAGTGAGCTGAGTGAGGGCAAAAGTTTCTCAGTTTGCGGTCGCTGTTCATGGGTGGTAGTCTGTGTTTTGTTTTAGCTCCTGCATGGAGGTACGGTCTGTTTCGCAAACAAAAACGATGCAAAATGCATTCTCGAATCAATATGCTGCTTGGAGTGGACAATTGAAATCCAGCAAGGTACTGGGGAAGGATACGCTTACAAACCATGGAATTAAATGAGATTTGAAGCAGGAAATCGTATGGTCTCTTGATGGCTAATGAGATTATCCGTACAGTAGCAGTGGCAGCTGCCCCCGTTTTCAAGAGAAGCATTGAAGAAGAAGAAAGGAGGCACATGCAAGCGTCCTTGTTTACGATGCAAACAGATGATAAGTGGAAACGAGATGAGTTGTGCACAGTTCTAAGCCCGGAACTGAGGAGTAATTTTTGGTTCAGGATTTGGATTCCTCGTGTCGACCTTGTCCACCACTAAGACGTTATCTGTCCTCAGACGCAGCATTTGCCTCGAAATGGAGCACCTATATTTTTGTGAGCTTGTCCAATTTGCTGCTTTGCTTCACAAGATCTATATAATGACATATTGGTGGCGCTACGGCGACGAGGGTAGCTTCTCAGCAGCCACTCGAGTTGTGCGTGCTATTGTTCTTTCACGAATGGACACGACCTACAGTTGTATGCCAAATCTGAACGGCCAATTCGAGCAGTTATACTCTTTGAGCATTGTCAGTGACTCGAAGGAGGTGGGGCAGTGAAAGCAGTTTTGCTTGCACCGGGTATCGTAGGCTCAAGTGCGTAGGCGTCCAAGCTCAAATCCATAAATTCGTATTATATTTAGTCCCGTATGTGTTCATGGTGTTTGGAGAAGGAGCCCCAACGACGAACTGCAGTTGCTGTACAGTGACATAGATCTGGTCATACGAGTTCGAGTCTCTCGTCTCAGGCGGCTAAGTGATGTAGAGCGAAATCTTCGACTCAAACCCCGGAAGACCACGCCTCCGGTGGCGTATACACCTGTAAAACGACCACAACCACCTCAACGTGTGTGGTTGGAAGCAACTAGCACCAGCGCGTGTAAACCGAAGCAGTTTTGTATTCGGGCGAAAGGTGGCAGTTAGCTTTAAATCACAGATTGTGTCACTCTGTCAAACATAGAATGACGAAGTCTAGGAAATGAAGCAAATCACTCACAAATCCCTTCAAGGACGCACTTAGAGTACAGAATTTCGAATGGGAATGAAATGCCACCAGAATGCTTCTAGACAAACTATTCTAACAACCCTACGAACTTCACCAGCCATTCATGTCCATAATGACCAACAAACTAGAGCCATCTTCACATCATTTCACTTCAATTGTACACTTGTCGCACTTTCAATTACTTTTACATCTCAACCAAAACTGACCCCGTGTTAGGGCGCAATTAAAAGTCCATCAAAACTACATCTCGTTTGAAGCCCCCAGCACCCACATGCCATCAGCCCCATCTTCGACTCCGTCTTAACCGAACAACTTCCCTAATTCAATGTAATAAAGCGTACATTCGACCTAAAAACAGTCATTTAACTCGAAATTCCTCAGCGAGAAATGGCCGTAAAAAAAACGAAGTAAGGTCCCTGAATTGTATCTCATTTCCGGAAAAAGGGACACATCCTTATAACACAGTTAAATACCGATGGCAGAAAAAAAGGTTAATGTACATAAAAAACAAGCCGTCCAAAAGGTCGCATTAATTCGTCGCCAGCCGGCCTGTGCTGCTGCAAACTGCTGCTGCTCCCCTCACTGCAGCGCTATCGGAAATTTCGAATAACCCAAACTATGGCTGCCTCTGAAAAAGCCATTAACAAGGTCGCCCTTGTTGTCCACCCACGCAATAAAAAGGAATTAATTCCGCCCGGGCTGTCCTTGCCGCCACACACCAGCACCCGCACGGGTTGGAATTATCCCGGCTCTTCAGCTATTTGCATACGAAGGAAGGGGCTTGCTTCCTGATTTCTTCTCTTTCAGCGGATGTGTACACACAAGCCCGCATACATTTCAAATGAGGCGCAATGCTCTGTGCAGATCGAGGAGCGGCAAGCGAAAGGATTCACCATCGGCCCTCAGTTCCCATCCACGACCAGCAACAGCAGGAGTATGTTCAGTCGCTCAACCAAACATTCAGTCGCTGCGAACAGAGGCAAGCTGTAGGAGCAGCAGTAGCTACAGTAAAGCAGCATCTTTTGTTTCAAGGATAGCGAAATGTGACAATGAAGTTGAGTGGCAGGAAATTGGAGACCGAAAGGGTGTGCCCGTCGCGCGCCTTACTGCAGGCTCAAGAACTCCCTGAAGTGGAGTAACTCAAGTATGACGCGTGAAGAGCCAATGTGATGAAGTGGATCCCTACTGCCAGCGATGGGGGGATGGTTCGGTTTATGAATAGAGTGTTTTAACCCGCCTAGTCTAATGTTAAGAGGCAATTTTGTGTGTTCGCCTACGCGTGAAGTAGACAGAGATCGGCTGTCATGCTAGAAGGATAATTATAATTTATATTTATCGCTCAATTCTGTGGTGCTACAGAGGCGGGGGCAGAGAACCGACAGGTACAGTTTCACTTGATTCTGAGGGAACTGCTCTGAAATTTAATATTAATTGCGAGGTAAGAAGAAGACGGAGCCGGTGAAGGGGGCAAGGATAACAGCGCACCATGTGGAGAGGATGTCCTTTGGGAGCCATCTTGAAGCTACTTGCCGGGATGATGGCAGTGGAGACAGTTTGGAGTCAATTTTGAAAATCAATTTTTAATAGAGATGGATGTCGTCTTGTGACACTGTCCCGACTGCTGTTGACATGCTTTCCTTGTTGAAGGTGAAGTAAGGATGATTGTTTGAAGTACATAGCTAGGTCGGAAGGCTGTATGTAGTATCTGTCTTTCTCTGAGCGCTGGACCTCAACCAACAGACCAAGTGGCTGCGCTCCTTCTCTAATTGCGCCCACCAATGGCATCGTCGGTGGCCTCTTTTGCGTTGTAAAAATAGTCGACGGTCACCCAAACTTGAATGGCGCCCGACCAAAGTTGAACTGGAATGTGAGAGAACTGAACTGACATGCAAGTCAACGTTGTTGCAGTGTTGGGTAGGCAAGCTTAGCGGGTGCTCCAGTAGATCAGCTGTGGTCCATTGCGAATGTAGCGTGCCCTCATGATGTTTGCCATTGAGAAGAGGAATGAAGTCGAATAAGAGTTGTTGGCCAAAAAATTGACCATTCTCTATGACTGTCATCCGATCTGGGACATAAAAAGCACTCATACTCCTGCATTCGTCTCTACTCCATCGACATTCACTGGCAAAGCCAGAATCTGAATTTTAATCTCCCAACTATCAATGTCACGTGTCACATGCCAAACCTCATGTCACACATCAGGATCCCACAAACGCAATCCATCAAAGAGCCCTGTGTCGCCGCCCCCGCCACCGCGCCAATCGAAGGTTCACCCACATTTCGTGCAGAACTCATTTAAAATTAATGAGTTTCTTGCAAGATATGCGTACAACTCCGCCCCCAGACAAAGCGGAGAATATAATTTCCATGGAAATGCCCAGAATCCTGTGTCACTCCCTCCAGCAGCTCAAACTAATGTCAAGTTGTGGTACTTTATCGATGATAGTCCAAAGATTTCCAGACAATTTACAAAATGGAACGAGCCACCACCGTCCCTTGTCTCGCATGCGACAGACAGACTTCAAGGCAAGATTCCGTTTCGAAAGCGAGAACGAGAGTGAAAAGTTGCTGGCGTTTGCGAGCTTCGTCTGCTTTCGTCAGAAAAAAATATTCCCGACACGCACAATCCTTGAGGGGAACAACGACCTCAATTCACTCACGCACGCACGCATCGTTCCATTTATTACTATTACACCAACAAGAGCCTCCATTACCGGCAGTCTCTCCCACAGAAGCAGGCAATCCTTCGGGAATCCTTTAATGTCGCCTTAGTCCTCATTTCAGCGGTGTCATAGATTTTTTTCTGTTTTTTTTTCCCTTGTTGTCTTTGTCTGTCACTGCTGCTGCTGCTCTCTTTTGTCTGCCTTTTGAGGTAGACAACGAACACAGCCGCACCGGCCCACACCCGGCACCTGCATGGCATAAGAATCTCTGTCAAATTCCAATGTCGCATCCCTGTCGTCGGTCTTGTGTTCTGAGAATCATTTTGCCGAGCATTCTCTGATGAGGGTTTTGTGTGTGCACGTCAGGGGAGATGTGGTACTTTGTATGGTTACCGACAGAAATGCCAAAACTCCGTGTCCCTGTGCGTGGGCCCGTGTCAGCAACAGAAGGGCAGGTATGGGAGAGGGAGGGAATGGAATTAAGGTGTATGGTCTTTTTCTTCGTGATTTGTTCTGGCTGCTCCTGTTTCGTCAGAAGGGCATTCCGGTCCTTCGTAGTCCGTCAGGGCGCTCTAAGGCCTCAGTATGGATGGTTTCAGAAATTAACTTTGAATTTACTATGAAATAGATTGGAGCGTATGCAACCTTTATTTTGTATGTCTTCCTCCCCTCAGGCTGTTCGCTTCAGAGAAGAGTGAATATTCAGTGCTTGTCTGTTCACCGGCCCAACTTAATTATGAACACACCGCCTGGTAACCCACCCACAAGGGCATTATTATCTTTGAATCAAATTCCTCAGCAAATTGCCTTCATCGTGTTCAGAAGAGCCCGCTCTGTCCACTCGGGCGCAGGTATCATACTTTCTATCTGATGCCACAAAGTTGCCGGCGTGCGGGGTATCTCATATCGTTGATTATGTTATTTCTTCAGTTGGCACAGATCATGGACATGCCGTTCCAACGACAATTGACAATTCGGACGGATGACTTGTGTCCGTTCGTTAGGGGCGGGCCTCATCAAGTGCCTGCGGAGAGCTCATTTTGGTCCTCGACTCGAGTGCGGAGACATTTTATGTCTCAAGTGGCTGTGCGTATTTTCTTTCAATTAAATCACCTTGTCTGATGGATTTCGTTTGAGATTGAGTTAATCAAACGGCGGTTGTCAAACTCAATTCATCTTGTCCTAATTGGTTTGCAGAATAATGAGAATTCACAGATCAAAGTACATAAGAATAAAAGGCTCAGAGTGGGGAAACGAATTCTGAAATTCGGACAAGGGGACCACATCTCGCCTATTGCAAGGTTAATTGGTTTGGTCACAGTCGTCAGACTCGCACTTGAGTTATGGACTCAATCAAGTTTGATAACTTTCAGGGAATTTGTTGCGCTGTACAGCAGATGGTTGGTGTATTGCTCTTGTCAGTCATGTGCCTGTTTCATCAACCATCAGTATCGGCTGTGAGAGCAAGGAATGCTCCTCACAGGACGCACCTGCCCACCATTCCTGCGTTGGATTGGTCTGATGGCACGTAGTGGTCTGTACATTGACAAGGTTATTTACACGCACTTGCTTCGTATCGAGCATTTCAATAGTTTTGTCGACTTCGCACTTTTTCCACTTATCGTCGAGAAATGACGTTTCTGAATCAGCACATGACTGGAGGGTAGTCTTCAGGTACTGGTTGGTTTATTTATTTAAATTTTGTTACGCCGGCTGTCGGTATTCATCTCATATGGAGAATGGGGCACTGTGGCAATCTACACAATCCCCGTCACATGTCACAGTGAAATGTGACACGACTAAGAGAATAAGGCGGTCTCTTAATTAAGGTGCACTCTCGACCATCGCAACTAATAGAAACTGGGGTAGTTGCATTGTATGAAACCTTGCGATTAGTGCGTCAATAATGGTACAAAATGCAAACTAGCTGTGTTTGGATGGCTTCGGCTTGGCTTGACTTGTTCTTTCTGTTGCCAAAATCAGCACAGCCTGCATAGTTGTAAGCATGTGGGTAGCGGGCCTACTTTGGCCTTCTGAAGTCAGCCACTACAGCCTAACCAAACCTATGCCCAGACTTGGCAAGGAATAGGAGACAATGCCTAGTAAAGCACTTGTAGAACTGGAAAACCTTCTAAGATGGCTGCTGATGAATCAGGATGGATTTATGATTGAAAGGAAAAACATCATGACCAACACGTTGGGCTAAGTGAGCCACGGCCGCAATAACGCAAGGGCGGGGGCAACCAAGGCAAGTCTCCTTAGCTAGTCACCTCCAATTATGCACTAAACGTCCTGCATCGATATTCAATTACATAATGGCTAAAGTTGCACAGTCCCTTAAGTCGAGTGATTCACATCGTGTCACAGCACAAGTTCAGCCGGTATTGTCGTTGTTGTTACCCCGTCTTGACTTGGCATGGCCATCTGATGATGCGAGGAAAGCTTCATACATGATTAACTTCTAAGCGAACGCCATCACAAAGTTAGTCGTCTCTTTCGTCAGTTCACTCACCCGCTGAAACTAACTCCGCATTGGGGGGCTCTGGAAAGAAATCCTCTCCCTCGTTTGAAGTTCAAACTCATAAACTGAAAAAAAACCTGGCTCCCACAGTTGGTCCAAACAAACTTAACGAGTCCAAGGAAATTAGTGAGTTCCTCGTTAGGAATTCATTAAGTTCATGGTTTCCTAATTACACCGAAGTGTAGTGTACAATTTCTCCATTCACTGATTAAGTGCCAAACGATCCCAAAACGGTTGCTGAATTTCACAGCCGATTTCCATCGCAGGCGGGGACCTGCTAACCAGGAGCCAGCTAAAAAACGGCTCGTTTTCAAACAATTCACAATCATTATTAATTAATCCGAAATCATCAAAGATAATTCCACTTTCGCGAGGAACAAGGCGTGTGTTTGCATGGCGGGCCGTCAAGAATCACTTCAGGAAGGAGGAGGAGGATGCGAATTAATTAGAGTGTAGGGTGGCTGGGATGATTTTCTTAAATTCGAAAGAAATGTGCTCCACTTAGCATGAGCTGCTGCGATTTGCGGCCTAAGGTGAAAAGCGTGTACTACACAAAAACACTCTGCTTGTGGATTTGCTTGTTTGTCGTTTTTCGCTCTGCTCCTCGGAACATTGCCAAGTAATGGCGTTTGTTAAATGGCCTGGAGGATGTTTGACGTCCCGTCGCTTGTGCCCTGACTTTCGTGAAGGCGTGAAGAATTATCGAGAATAAGTCGTTGGGGCGAATCAGAGGATCTGTGGAACTGAAGACGCCTGTTTTTGTCGATTCCATTCGTCTCACTTTGTGAGAGGGGTCGTGTGATGACGTTTGAGGCTTTGATCAGATTTGGTTTCAAATTGAATGTGCACACACGTGACACCATAAACTCTGTCTAAAGTGTGTGCAGAGCTCCTCCCTCGTTCATTAAGTTGGTCTCTAAAGGACAACCGCCAATTCCAATTCAATCAGATTCCCAAAAAACAAAACAATTTGTGGCACTGCTGCATCCAGTAGATCTCTGAATCGCTCTCTCTCTCTCTCTCTCTCTCTCTCTCTCTCTCTTTCGATTCTATCCCCAAACAAGATAAATGTCCCAGTCAAACAAATCATTACCCAACTCACTTCTGGGTTCACGCTATAATCTATTTTTGCTTGGCAACCGTCCTGTGATCTCTATGCAATGCCACCAGCCGCCATCCACCAGTCACCATGTCAGCCCCTAGACATCCGCCCCGATCCATGATGCTCAGCAGTTCATCGCAGATGTACAAAAACACACACATACACGGGCGTGCAAATTGAAAGTAACTCAATCCCTTTTGCGTTGCCTCCAGTCATGGTCCACCCCATCCCCCTGGTGAGACAACACATCGTTAATTGCATCGAAAGCACCAAACCAAGTAAACTGAGATGTTTATGTCCACAGGAGAGCGAGCTCGGTACCCATGACTAAACAAACCGAGAGAACTTGAACCCGGATGATGAATGGACTGCTGTGCCGTCGCTGCTCGTTCGCTTCAGTTGAATAATTAGATCCCCCAGACTATCCATCGGTTTGCTGTTATTCATCTGTTTAGACATTTTTTTCATCCTCGACGCTTCGGCACGTTGAGCAGTTCACGTGACTCCTTGCGCCGCCGGCGAGTGGCAGAGCCATTATTGGCCCCACAATTGGCAACACCATTACCGAGGCTCCGCACCAGCAGAGGGTAACGCAATCATTGCCTTATCACAACAATCAGGACCCCAGCCTCCGCCCCGGGGGGAGGGTTCATGTTCTTGTCAGTGCGGTCTCCAGTCCAGAGCGACCGTCCGGGTCGGCCAGGGAATGAAAATCAATACCCCCGGGCGGGAACAAGGGATGCGCCCAAAGAACGACAGATTTCCTCTTGCGTCCGCTTTGACATTAATTTGGCTTAAATCGGAAAGAAGCGCGGGGACACGGAACGGACACACCCCACCACCGTGTGTCTCTGAAGAAGATTTTGTCCCAAAATCTAATTTCGTTATTCACATCTCTGAGGGTATTGATTAATTGTCTGTTTCTTTTCTGTGTTCGTCTGCTGCAGTGTTTTTCTCCGACCCTTCCCCTGACAATTGATGTATTTTCGGTTTCTTTGTTGTGTATTTGTGGTCGGTTGCCTGTGTGAGTACACCCACCCCGCTGCTAGGCGAATGTCTGACTTAATAAAGTTTCCTTTGTGTGTGCCCTCGGGGGAGAGAGTTGAAGCAGTTCGGTTGGATAATATACTTAAAAGTTCAGAGCTACTTTCGGTGAGGATTATCCAACAAGTCATCCACCCACGACGTCCTAGGATGGCATGGTATAGCTTGGCTGGGGGTGCCTTGTGAACAGGTCACAGTTGGGAAGTACCTTCGGACAAAGTGGAGACTTCGAAAACTGAAAAGCTTCGAACGGGCAATAGAATCCACAATGGTTAAAAGGGTTTGTGCATGAGGTGGGTAGGCGTGTGGTTTGTACATCGGCTAAATGAAGTGGTTTAGTTTGGATTTTACTTCCTACTGCTGTGAGCGCCACGGGAGTAATTGTGGAACACTTGTAAGCTTTTGTGGTTTAGTTACATGATGGAAACAGGAATACACTGTGTGTGGAATGCGTAAGGCAGTGGTCTCGATATTGGTCGAAATCAAGGGAAATTTAGAAATCACGCTGAGTCGACCACTGATGGTGAACAGTGAAATGGTTCCCTCCTCTTCCTCGTATTAGCAACTTCTGCAGAAGGCATTGTAAGGTAGACATAACCTGACGCCGATGATAGTCCTGAGAACCATCCGGTCAGTCTGATCAGGCTATGTGACCATTTAGGATAGAGCCTCATCACCCAGATGAGCTCTTTCTTCGTCATCTTGTGTTAGTTTGTCTGATCATTACCCTTGGTTGCGGGGGCTTGTTGGTGGCAAGGGACGTTTATATTGAAGCTCATTCAGTGACGAATGCAGAGTTGTTGCTTTGTGGCGGCTGCACAGTTCCCTAAAATGTGGTTTGGCAACCACCTCGGACAAATGTTTAGCTGCCATCAGTGTTAATGTTTTGAGTAAATGTCCTGATGGCTGCCGTGCCTTACTTCCACATACGCATCCCCAATTGAATTCCTAATCTCGCCGTCGCCCTGTTTAATAAACAGGCCGCAGATCAAAATCTGCTTCTTCGCCCAGACCTCTACGTTTCTTCTCCACTATGAATTGCTGTCGACTAATCTCTACGAGCTTAAAATGCCAACTGAGAAAAGCCGTCCAAAATCGGAATGAGGGCCAATCAAAATCGACTTGGAGCATAAAAAGCAGTCTGTCCTTCCAACTCGAGTGTAGAAACATAAATCAAGGCTTCCTCCGAGGTGAAGATGCCGATCAATAGAAAAAAAACGTGCCGTGACATCTGACGAGAAAACTTTCGCAGATGCCAGCCCAAGCGATTTTTCAAGTGTCAATCGCTCACCTCCCGGTTTAATTCACAAACGGAGGACACTTTGCTAAATGCGACGCAACCCTCCAAACTCAATCCAAGACGCGCTCGCATACATCAAACACCAAACCAAATAGACTGTAAAATTGGTTAAAACATGAATAAATACATTTACAAGTCGAATCCGCCCGTCACTTTGATTTCCATCCCACCCCACGACAGCCCCGTCCAATCCACAATATCAAGGGAGAATGAAAACAAAAAGAAATGCCGCACGAAAAGGAAATTTCTAGTTCAATTGCGAGTTCAAATCAAACACAACTCCATATCCCGCATCTCAATTACACTGGATGTCAGTTTCTTAGCACAAATCCACACAAACGTACATGTGTGTTTTACATACTCCTCCATCCCGTCCCCACTCCTTCCGCCTTCATGGCTGGATCCTCACTCACGCCAGTCAGCGCCCGTCAAACATCGTCCCTCTTCCCCCTTTCCTTTCTGAAAATATTGACTTCACGGAGCTGTGTAGTATCGCTTTAATGGTTCGCATGTTTTCATCTCGTTTCGCGCCATTGGGCAACATCATTTGATCCAATTCATTTAACGTTCGCTTCATTTTCCCTGTGTGCACAGGGCAGATCTCCTCGCATTCTTCTGCCTTTGCCGGCTCCTATTTTGCGCTGCTCTTCGTTTCATATCCTTCGAGGGGAAGTGGTGCTGGTATGTTTTTTTTTTTTTTTTGTGGATAAATCGACTTTCGAAGCCCAGAATCCCATTGACTTTGGTTTTGATGGGGCGGTCGGGCGGAGGGCCTACCTGAGAATCGTTACCATTTGACTTTTAGCATCAAAGGATGTGTTAACGGGATATTGAACGAGGAAGCGTTTCAATATTTTACCGCGTCAAGGGCACAAAACACCGGCAGATCGACCACCCACAGCAGTAAACATAGTCGTCGGTTGCACTCAAAAAAAGGGAATTGTTTGAATCCTTGACAGAGCAAAAAAAAAGAAGAAGAAAGGATGTGGGAAACTAACACGTTCAGGGAGAATCAATCACCGGAAAACTGAACTGAACTGAAGATGAGAGTTTGCCACGAAACTCGGTCGGGCTACAGGTATCCTGATGGGCAGCCTGACACACACTCCAGACTCGTTTCTCGCCTTCCGCCGAAATGCACACCGAACGGTGACACACAGAGAAACTAGATCCCATGGGATATCCAATCTGATTGGTATTTGTTGTGCTAATAGGTAAGCTACCTTGGCCATATCCTGAAACTTGATTACGAATTTTTTCGCCATCGCCTTCGCAACCACCATCCCATCGGACGTCCTCTCGAGGTTCTTTCTAATTTCTTTTGCCTTTCGCCTTGCGCCCATTGTGAGTGTGTGTGTGTGTGTGTGATTGTGAAGCGAGATTCGATTTATCCTTTGTTACTGTGTGAAGGGAATGAAGCTTGAAACGCTGCTACAGCTATGTAGGGATGTCGATGTGTTGACATGGGCTCCTTGGGAGCTTGGATTGGAAGTGAAAATCGCATGTGTTTTGTGATTTGTTTGTGCGGTCGAACAGACGTCGGGGGAATTGATTTGTGTCCCTTTCATTTCGCTGTTGGTCCTCGGAGCTTATTTTGTTTCCTATTGTTGAAAAGGATTCGTTCTTTTTTACTCCAGTGACTGTGGTCTTTTTTTCGTGCGTTGCTGTGGAGGGCAACGCAAAACCTGCTCGTGATGGTTTAGTTTTGCCTTGGTGATTCCTTTTTCGTCCTTTTTTTCAAATTCAATTATAGCGGATTATTTGAGGTGGGCATGGCGATGGGATGAAGGTTAACACGAGGCGCTTGGGTTGTTTTCTTAAGTTGTTGAGGTGTCTCTGGGTGTCCTTTTGTTCACCCGAGAGGTGCTGCGCAGACCCAATCATCAAATATGAATTTGACATCATTGTGAGAGGACTTAATGCTGAACGAAAAATAATTAAAAATTACTTTTGTAATGGCTTCTCTCGGGGAAGTTGATGTTGATGTGACGGGCCGGCGTAAGGAGGCGTTTATTGTGGAACACAATTTTCATTGACGCACAATTGTTTTCGTACGTGTGTCTCGATCGCATTGTTCTGACAGAGTTCGTGTTTTGTTGTGCATTGTTAAACTTAGCTACTGTCTTGGCTTTCGAATGGAAACCTTTGAAATACACTCGACTCTCGATAATTCGAAATTCTCGATATCTCTAGGTCCCTCGAAAAGACCTTGTTAAATCGAACAGCATACCTCTGTGTCTGGAATGCTCGTGAATTCGAAGTGATTGCTCTGTCGGGCTGCCAGCGTTGTAACACGAAATTAGAAGCTAGTTTCCACTCAGGAGGTCGTCTTCATTTTTTATTTACTCTTTGCCCGGCTGTTGCTTCCAATGCCCAGATCCCGTTCGACTGTGACGTATGCAACGTGAACAACGTCAGAAAAATATGCAACCTCACAGAAAGGGTGGAGCCTTCTTCCTAGCATTGGTTAAACTCTGACTTCCCATGTTTTTGTACATCTGCACGATGATGCAAAAGTCTGCGGTGATCTGTGCGACGACTTCAATTTGTGGCAACTACCAATTCAAGTAACAATGAAGACGACGCTCAAGAAGCATCGCAAGCGGAACCAATTCTCGGCACTAGTTGTCATAGACAATGCTCTTGACCAGAAACGCAGGAATTAATTTGAAACAAAAAAAATCACTGATTTCTTCTATTGTTGCCTGTGTATGTACTTGCTTCGTTTTCGGCCTTCGCTCCAACTCGACAAATGTTTGCTTATACGAACTATCGTTAATTCGAATTTTTGCCCTTGAGACCGCAATTTCTTGTCTAGAACAGTACAGTTTAATGGCGACGCCAATTCGTGAAGCATTTTGTAGACAGTTGTACACTTTGAGGATTGTCGGTGACTCAAATGAGGTGGGGCCGTGAAAATTATTTTGATCGTGCCGGGAATCGAACCTAGGTGACGGCGACGTAGACTTGAGTGAGTAGGGGACTGGTGCCACTCTTTAAATAAATTAAAAAAATTAAAATAAATTAAAAATGTTTTATTTTTCGTCTCCAGCTGACAGAGCATTTCAAATTTGCATAAAATGCTAGAGGGGTTCAGTGCCCTCTTGTAGGAGTATTCCTTCCTTCCGAAGCATCCACATCCTCGTCGTCGCCACTTTTGTCATTCAGACTCATAACGGACTATAATAATTATCGGACGTTGACTTGATCGCTACTGATTTAACTGACCTTCCCATGTGGTTTCAACAAGACGGTACCGCATGCCATTTAGCCCGTGAAACAGTTCAATTAATTAATGAGACATTTCCTGATCGGAGACTCACTAGTTTCGATGATCGGAATTGCCCTCTAGATCGTGTTATTTAACGCATTTTTAGAGGGTACTTGATCATTGGAGGATTAAATTAACTGCTGCATCAACGCAATTTAGCCAAATAAGACTTCAACAAAACATGAAAGCCACAGCAAAAGCCGCAGGCTCCATTTCACCGAAGTGTAATTCCATTAACGACCCTATCCAATAATGTTTATAATTCAATGAGAAAATAGCAATCTAATGCCTACAAAGTGTATTTTCTATTGACTTCAAATCATCCATTATTTTTGAAACATTCTTTACAAATGCCTAATGCACTCCACTGGAAATGTCAAACACAGATGAAAGAACCCTTGGCATCTTCGAGAGAAAATGTATTACGTTTGATATTTGAGCCTTGTTTGCATCAATTGTATGTGGAAGAATAGATTGCACCACGAACAGTGTGGACAGTGACATGTGTCAAGCTGCTGATTGGCTAATTTGGCTAGATCCTGTAGAGCACTTGTTTAACTTCGTTCTGTTCATATGAATGTCGAGGCCCACGGCCCACGCTCATATTGCTACACTCAAATGGGGAAAGTCCTCAACACAGGCTTTTAATTGAGTTCCACGTCTCCAGATGAAACAAGAAGTCCATCACATTCACCCAAAAATATGTGTCACTTTGACAAATTTGTCGTTTTGTGTGACATTTGTCACTTGTACGACGATTGTGTATATTCCCTTGGTCACATTTCATGAGAAAGTGAGATAGAATGAGAGAGATTTTGTCACTTGCATTTTTGTGGGTGACGCCAAACGACGTAGGATAAATATGTATGTTTTAACCCATTTAATTGTGTTCCTGATAGGAATAAAAGTTGAATGATACGTCCACGTTTAGTGTTCAAATAACAATACATCAACAATTTGAGTGCCTGGTCTCTATAATGGACCATCATTTCAATCACACTTGTTAAGAAAACGAAACGTTTCATCGTTGTCATTGAAAAGCAAGTCACCACATACGCGCACCAACATATCCGTGTTCTGAACCAAAGGCATCCAAGAATTCTACAAATCATCAAATGCAACCACCGAATTGTAATTGATCCCACTTGAAGACACAAATCTGCAGTGATTTAAAAATTTATTGAACAGAATTATTTTTTACAATTGAGTTTACAACTAGACTTAAGGGTTAGGGTGTTGGGGTCCAACTGATGTACTCTGTTTAGTTTAGTAAATATTATTTATGCCGGTTTATTGTTTTTTTAATGTCCTATGATGGCTGGTGCTTACATCGGGTTGTTCAAGTCCGTGTGTCCATGGTGGTCCAGAAATCTGCAGCGTATGTTGCCAACTTGTTGAATTTGTTTGGGAAGAGAATTTGATTGTTTTTTTGCCAGCTTTGAAATTTAAATGTGAGTTGACAGAAAAATGCGCGACGAGAATTTGTCACCTCGTCTAAGAGAATAAGGGGGATTATTTGTTCAAGGCATTCACGCTTACCACTTTTCCAAACCTGGCGAAGGCTTAAGAGGTAGAAATGTCGACTCCGAATGTCGATGTCTGAGGAAATGTTTTTAGACATGTATAATCTGTCCAGTGACGCGAAGAAGGTGAGGTCGTGAATTATGAAAATTTTTATCGACAAATTGTTTGTTTGCCAGGGATCTTTTTTGTGGCGAAGTCCTATTTGTATAACTTACGCGTGCTGTGCAATGGATTGAGTGTCCGGGACCTAGACACAGCACGGCCGGTATAGAAGGAGAAAGGGAGAGGAGTGTCTGCGGTTTGCAGTCTGTGGGAAATATTGGGCTGGGAAGAGCATTCCATATCGTGTAGTGCAGCTGAAAACGAGTCTCTAAATTTCACTGTGCATCTGAAAGCAGGCTGAGGGTAAACAGATGAGGATTCCTGGCGAGACAAGTATTGTGAATGAATTCATGGAGAGGAGGAATGCAATTGGCTAGCTCACTTGAGCATCCTTTGTTAAAATAGCGATAAAATACTAACAAAGAACAAATTTTACGTTGATATTCGAGCGAGTCTAATGACTCTGCGATGTTGTTGTCTCCTATGAGTTTTATCGCTCGCTTGTGGATTCTATCTAGCTGATGTAGACACCATACCAGATATGAACGCCTTATAAATTAAAGCCAAACAAAAACATTTCGCAACATTTTTGGCGACCTCAAATACGTGATCGTTCCAACTAAGCACACAGCATACCAAGGATTGAAGGCTTTCCGGTTTCATCGGCTCAAGCGGCATTCATAAATGATGGCTGATTATCAAGGGTTCGCTTGAGTGACAGCAGACAGCATTGAATTCCACTCTACTGTTCTTTCCCCAGTTAATTATGTTATCAAGATCGGAATTCAATGTACTTAACATACGCTGTCGTTCCAATTCTACGGCCATAGGCCCGGTTCGTGAGTCTTGGAACGAATGTGAAAAGCTTAGTCAATAAAATGGAGGGCACCGCACATCAATTTTGATGTCCATCAATTTTTATTCCAACGTCTGGCAATGATGGCGTTAATATTTGATATTTTGAAAATTGCAAGTTTGGTCCAAGAGACGAATAACGAAATTTCTCCCTACCCATACGACAGTTTATTTACCGAGCTGAAGAATGAAGTCTATTCTCTGAACTTGGCCAACAATCAACCGAATCCATTGAGTGAATCACGCATTTCTCGTAACTGACGGAAAGATCGATGAATGTGAATAAATTGTGTGCGCTGTTAAGTCAACTATTTGATGAATGTTAATTTGGCTCACACTCACATCAGCGGTGATCGCGTGTTGGATTCTGACGCTGATCTTTTTCACAGTTGTAACTAAATCATTTTACATTTTGGTGGCGTTTCCCATAAAACTTGCATAAGCCCTAATTTCACTGTCCAACTTGTTTGGCTCCGATGACTTGATACACCTCTAAGACAGTCTAGAGATGCCTATGTCTGAGCGCACGATTAATGTTTGTTGCTCAACGCGGTAGAGTGTCGAATATTTCCGATTAATGCCGTTGCTGCGCCTGTTGTTCACAACAAACCCCCCGTCATCTCACTGGATTGTGTGAAAACCATTTCTTCGACTCAATTTAACCGACTTCAGTTAATTTTTTCCACGCCATAGTCTCTTAATTGAATGATTTTAATTTCTGGCACGTGAGCCTTCAGCTTGGACGTGAACTTCCGTAGACGCCATGTGAATATCAAATTGTTATTTTCCACAAATATTGCCCACTGTCCATTTATCCATCTTGATGGCTGGCACACATTATAACTCACATACGTACGTGCATTCTAATGTCATGCATATGAATGACTGTCTGTCTCTGAATGAAGCGTAAACAGATTAAGCTTACAGTCGTCTGGTATTCAAATGGAGGGGGGCAACCTAAGTGTCATCTATGTGTCTGTCGGCGGGAGTTAGTTGAGCAAACGGGTTGACTTACACGAAGCAGAGACTGATGTTTCCCTCTCTGATCAACAGGTGTCACTTTAAGTCTGTTAATTTTCTACTCACGTTGTAGTTAGCAATTGCTAAACAAATTGTTTCATTTTTTTCTTTTTCTTGGTAGTTTTGAGAGAGTAGCTTACATTGGAAGATGGCGATTATTTTGAAAACATTTTAAGTGAGTCTTTTATCAAATCCCAGAATGTCCGTTTCTGCTGAAATTTCGTGCTTCCGATCGTGCTACTTAGCGCCTGCTCACCATCATGACTCCGATAAAAGGAATGAATATGAGGCAATTTTGGAGTTGAATAGATTTTCATCGGGAGGACACATTTTATCGAAAGGACAAAGGGACTCTCACCCGATGAAAACATTTGTTTAGAGCTGTTTACAAATCCCTTCGGAATCGACACAATACCGTACTGTCACTAAATAATATGGATGCTAAAATACTCGGACATCTCGTTAAGTGATGTCTTCGAAATGTGACTGCATACAGAGACTTAGACTCTTCCGCTTGGCTATCGCAACAAATGGCGATATCTGTCCATGATAACACATTGGTTTTTGTCCAAAATTTCATGGTCGCTGTAGTTGCTGTCTGAAAGACGCTACAATGGTTCGCCAACCGATATGATAATTAGACGCCAGCGTCCACAGCGACCTTTCGCAGAGGAAGAGGACCATTCGCAGAGGAAATATAATCTGGAGAGGATGCTGATTGAGACGTTTTTCTGAAAGAGGGGCTTATGTATCGTATGAGAATTGGGGTACAGATCTAAATCTGTAAAGTGTCTTGAACGGAGTTCATTTCCTCACTGCCGCCGTGCTGGCCACTATCTATCTACTGATTGGCGTCTATTGCACTTAACGATGCCCTGATACAAGAGTCATCCATTGAAGTCGACGTCCTCATCTAGCCCAACCCGCTGCAACTCCATAGAGTCCTATAGCTAGTGGACCATGAGAGGATGTAGTCCCCATCTACATACTATTGGCTTCTTGTACCAATACGAAGCTTTGTAGCTCGAGAAGAAGGATGCTGAATCTTCAGTATCGCAGCCATGACATTGCAGCCGAAGGCAATGACCTGGAGTGCAACTCTAGCTCTGTCTCAAGTGGACACTTCAACTTCTCAATCCAGTATCATTCTGTATAGTTTCAATGTGTCTTTATTCACACATAAATCACACCCTAATCGTTATAAAATTGATTAGACCCGAAAAACTCATCGAATTGCATTTCTTCACGTCACACTGGCCTGCAAACTTCGCAATTAATTGCCAAGCTTGAGAACTACTTGTCCAGCGATACTCCAACTTCGCCTGAATCAGATGTTGTCTCTCACGTCGATCAAAAACCCTTCCCAAACTAAGCAACCAACCATCTCTGACCGCATCACTCACCCAGGAAGACAAACGAATCCAGTCTCAAAATTAGACACAAAACCACTGCAATCAGTCTGGTGGGAGAAGTTCTGGCCCGGCATCGCTTGTGCAGCAGCAATTCTGCCCTAAAACACATGTGGCATCTATTCATGCACCTGCTGCGGGATATCCTGCACAAATCACAGTGACGTTGCAACCAACGGAATTCAGTGAATCGCCCAAAAACACATCTTGTTGGGAAAGTTCTTCAATTAATTTTAACAAGGATGCCGTTGCATATAAGCCAAAAACTTGTCCGTGTTGTGCTCACACACACACACGCAAGCGAAAGCCACTCTCCATCGCGCCCAGCACCGCCCCAACGACGAAGCTGACACAGACTGATACCGCTGAAGCAACACATTTCAAAGCCTCGACGCATTCGCACATTTAACAATGTCATTCCTGCGAAGCATACGTGCTCAGAGAGTGAGAGAGAGAGAGAGGGAGAGTAAGGAGGTGGAAAAATTGCTGGAATCTTGACATTTTTCCAATCACATCCCAGGGCAAGTGTACCGGCATGTCTTGAAATAAAAATGTAACACATAGTCAGCAGGTTCTGCTGTTATCCTTTAGGGCAGTAAAATACGAAGCAAATAAATTTCCACTCTGTGGGCTTTTTTTGCTGTGTTTTTTGTGCAATAAAGAAGAAGCGGGCGCTAAATTGAATAGAAATATAGCCACCGCCTGCACACCGTCACGCCAGAGGAAGGGAAAGTATTGCAAAACACGGGATGATCCACAATGTTGAACTACAGCGCTCATGTGCACAAAGCCAAACCAGGAAGCAAACAGCTGCTGCTGCTGTTGCGGCGCTCCCGGGCAAAGCTTGATAAACTGCAAGTCTTGTTGACATGACATAAATTTCGATTAATTCTGTCGGAAATGAGACTTAATAAACAAGTCCTGGCTGTAGGGCAGCGCTTGGTGCAGTGCGAGACCATGAGTCAACCACATCATTGAAGGATATTTACCGGGGGCTGCACTGGCGCTGGGGTGAAAATGAAGTTAAGACGAAGAGAAAGAGTGGCCCATCATCCCTTGTTTGCTTTGGAAATCTTTCTGTGTGTGCGTTGCATCTCGGAAGGAGGGCTGACCGACGAGCATTGTCTTTCGTATGGATATCCTTGCAGCTCACTCCACTGCAGGCGCCACCACCCTGAAGATGACAACTCAAACTAAAAGGTCAACACGAGAAGAATGAAATCTGTGACATGGTTAAGATTTGCTCCTAGGGTTGACCTGGTACTGCTGTTGCTCGTGATGGATGCACACTTCATAGCCACACACCACCACGCACACACAACACTCATGGTGTGGCTCAACAACAGCCATATCTGGAACAGATATGAGGGTTACTCGAGCACAAACACTATTGGTATCCAAGGACAGTCTTAACACAAATAAGCCAGTCTAAATGGTTAAAGGACACGCCATTGCATCGAGCCCGGGCTTCTGTGCGAGATGCACACACGAAACTATATTTCATGACAGAAACGAGTGGGAGTGTGGTGTGCTCCTGACAAAGATTTTGTGACACACACACACTTAGGAACTTTTTGTCCTCTGGGCCTGGATCCACTTAAGTGGTGACTGATGGGATTTGACTTTGAGCTGTGATAGGATATGCCATTCGATTTGATAGCAGAAAATCCATTAGGGGCGTGCATGCAGACATCAAACATGCACAATAAGGGATTTCAAGGATTTGAATAAATTCAGAGGTTGAGATGATGTTCGGCAATTCTGACTGTGGGCATGCAGTTTACATTTTTCTGTTAGCTCAACACTGCAACCGATGTATCCATGTACATCACAAGTGTCTGAAGATAGGCGCACACTAGAAAGCCGACCACCGAAGCACAACGCGCAGAATTAAAAATTGGGATGAGTTGAGGAAACAGAAAAAGTAGATGAGGTAAAATATTTGACCGTACTTCTTCAAAGATGATGCGAATCGTAAAGTAACTGTGAATGGTGAGCGCTACCGTGAGATGATATCCAGCTTTTTTTGCCCAAAATGCAAGAGCTTGACTTGCATGACATGTGGTTTGAAGACGGTGCCACATGCCACATAGCACGCGCAACAATGGACTTATTGAGAGGCGAGTTCGGTGAACATTTTATTTCACTTTCGGGACCGGTCAATTGGCCGCCTAGATCGTGCGATTTAACGCCTTTAGACTATTTTTTGTGGGGCTATGTTAAAGCTCATGTCTATACAGACCAGCCCGCTTCAATTGACGCATTGGAAGACAGCATTGAAGCATTTATTCGTGAGATACCGGCCGAAATGTTGGAAAGAGTATGCCAAAATTGGACTAAGCGGATGGACCATTTGAGGCGCAGTCAAGGTCAACATTTGCATGAAATAATTTTCAAACACTAAATTATATGGACCGTACTATCGATTCAAAGAAGGATTTCATGCATTTTTCTGAATTTTATGTGTTTTTTTTCCTGAAAAACTTTCCTATAGCTTTTAAAAAATCACCCTTTATATTCAGAGATTGATACAAAAAAGTGTCCCAAAATTAACGCAATAGGCTTACTACACGATACAGTACAAACCACGGCTTTGTTGGCACATACACTAGCACCACTAGCTCTTCTGCTGATGTGAAATGTGGCTGCATTTTTGCATCTTTGACCTCAAATAACGCATAAATAAAAAAAATCGAATTGCAGGTCTAGGGGGTAATTCTGATCAATGAAGCCAGAGAATGCACTCAATAACCACCAGTCTTGTTTTTGGACGACAAACTTTCCACTAAACGTTATTCCGACTATATTTTGCATGCAATTTTCGTACTGCGTGCGCCAGTCTTTTATTACTTCTGAGGTATTGTTCAACAACGAAAACACTTTGCTGTAAAGTGTGACGCTTTATTATTAAAAATTTAATTTCTCGAATGTTGCCAACAATTAAGTGTGTAGTCTTGTGTTAATTGTGAGACGTCCTTTATAAAGCCAGCTTGATGATACTTTGAAAGACTCAATTAAAAAATGTAGTCTTCAGTCCAAAGAAAGAACAATTTGTAAGGTTGAGTGTGCTCGGTCTTGGTTTGCACTGTTTGTACTTCGAAGCTGACACAGCGGAAATCCTTCACTGTCTCGAAGTGCCACACGGCTTGGACAAGACGTCGGGGTTACCAACAGGCGTTTGGCCTAATTTTCATTTCTAACTAGGAGACCCCTTTCCATGTCGAGCACTGAATCAATAAACTTCAAAAACACTCATGGATTTCGCCAAAAGAGTGAAAATGTGTCAACAAAGTCGTGGAGGCCATATATCCGATGTGGTATTCCACGCATGATGCTATGCAGTTTGATTAATAGATCAATAAAAAAACAATTGTGAAATGCTTCCATCAAAAAGACCTCCTGCATGAACTGACGCCTTTGGATTTCCAAATGGCTCCAAGTGGCCGTGGCTTTGCGGGTTGGTGCGTCGATCCCTACGCACTTGAGTCTAAGCAGCCCAGGTTCGATTCTCTGTACGTGCAAAATAATTTTCATTTCTTTCGAGCCGTTGGCAATGCTCAATGAGTAATATATGTCTAGAAAAATGCTTCTCAAATTGGCAGCTCGGAGTCGGCTTAAAACTGTAGGTCCCTTCCACTCGTGAGAGAACCGGCACAACACGAGTAGCTGCTGAGAAGCTAGTCCCTGGCCGCCTATGGGCAGCAGCGCCACCCTTATTATTATTATTATAATATCTCGTTGTACAAACGCCTACTCTGGCTTTTTATTTACTGAAACAAGAATCCCCAAGACACCTATTATTCATCATCTTCCTCAAAATACGAATCAGCCACCTTTCTAAAATCTAGACAAGCCAATGTATGCACATAGAACGGTGGAAATAAAATCCGCATTAAACTATAAAACAACGTCGCATCGCGAAACTAGGTCGTGGTGGTGGTATGATTTGGCATTCAATTCAACTCCTTATTTGTTCAGTTATAGAGGTTAATCTAATCTGGAATGCCACTCATGATGAAAAATGAAAGGAAACGGTGCGTGAAAATCGTTGGCTGGCCTCTTTGGCCTGTAAGACCACGATGAGCTTTCCTTTCCAAACAATAACATGCACCATTCGATTGGCAGAGGGTAATTAAGAGATGATGTGAAGGGCCCAAAGGGTGATTCAAATCTGATCAACGGAAACACCATGAATCTCAACTAATTGCAAGCCTAAAGACGAATGCTTTAGGCTGTTAAACAAATGGCGCGGCTTCATCAAAGCGTGTTACAAAATTTCAGTCGGTTTCTTCAGTTTGGACGCAACTCTGATGGGTGTTATGCTATGAGGCAATTGTTCGTCCCTCAATCATGTCCATGGATGCCTTGATGAGACACACAAATTAGTGGCCCAGAGTAGTGCCACTGTCCATACGTTCATCCATAATGCTGTGATAAGTGATGGGCATCAACATCACTTGCATCTGTGTCTGAAAGTTGCTATGAAAGCCAAAATCTTCAGCGGCGAAGGCGTTGCATCTCATGGAGCTACATTGCGTCGTGAAAGGTGATGTGAAAATAAAATTGACTCTGCTCAGGGATTCAATTAAGGCGTCGACGCACTTGTTATTTGCAGATCCACTGCATAATTGAAAAAAACAAAATACTGCCAAGAAAGCGAAAGAAATTTATTACAGAATGTACTCGGAGATCTTAGGAAAACTCAGAAGAACCCCTCAGCATGGTCGGTAGGTAGGTTAATAGGTCCTCTGATGGTTGTATGGTCCTGGCTCACTTGGACCAACGTGTTGGGTCGATTGTGCCCATACCAGGGGCACTTTTGATCATAAAACCATTCCGATTCGTATGTGAATCTTTGGATATTTGTCAGCACTTTCCTATGAATTGTCTCATTTTTTTTGCTAGGGCGGTGAGCCTCAAAGTAAAGGGTGTCCCATAATAATTCACGCAAAATGTAATTTTGATAGAAAACACAATTTTTACTTAGAATGCTTTGGGTGATGTATAGAAAAGTTCATCGGGTAAATGCCCTTCACGACTTTGCTGGGAAACAGGAACACTATTAATTGTTAATGCCTAACAAGCCGTATAGTCGATTAAGAATGATCCGATAATGCTGCAAATGCACGAAACAGCCACGCATTGTGAATGCATTTGTTCCTCAAATTTACTCATGAATTTTCTGATCACAGTGCCACCATTTTGACGATTAAAGAACCAACCAAGATAAAAATAAAATGAAACGCAGCCACATTCATGCGAAATGGTCTAGAAAATTTCGACAAAGAGTGCGCATGTTTCAGCAATCCCGATAATCTCAATCTCTATAGTCTATGAACAAAAAAAAAATAGCTTTCTTAGTAAAAATCTGAATTTTTTGATAGATTTTGTTTCTTCCTCAAGCCATTGTGTTGAGTCGCATTGGGTGTGTGTTTTTGGCACGACACCCTGTAAGGGCTCCTTACAGCATGCGTATTTCCTTGCGACTAAAGCCCATCAATGATGTTGATCTCTTCTTGCTTAGCGTCGGCCATAGAGCCCTTGCTGTAGAACAATTTTTTTATATCAATCCAGGCGTCTAGCATAAGAATGCCCCTGTTCACGCGTTGCTTTCCTTGGAATTTTCAAGCCTTATCGTTCAACGTTTTTCTTACTTGCTTGGCAGCTTTGTTCTAATTAGATTTGCTTGTTCTAAATCTTCCCTAAAACAGGGTCGCCCAGTCTACCTTTGAACTTAAGTCTGCAGAACCATTCTGAAGGCAGCTAAATTGTGTATGACTTGATGTGAAAACGGAGCTTGTTCTCTTCACCAGGAGTGGCTGTCCACCAGGAGTGGAATCTCTCTGAAGCTGAAGACTTCACCGCCTTATCCTTGAAAACAAGTTTAAGGTAGGTAAGGAAGCTGTATGGAAACGGGATTTGAGGGACTGAGTTCGATAGAGAAACTTGAAACCGCCGGAAATAGTGAAACGAAAGGACTGCGTATGTAAACTGGAAAAAACTCGAAAGGTTGAAACGAAAGGAGCACGTGCGTATCAGCAAGGCGTTAAAAACAATCCCTTCTCCCGCTCTGAAAATACTCCTTAATCTTTTGCCGATGAACCTTATCCGTAGACGGTAGACAAGCAGCGGCAGACAAACAGAGGCATTTCTTGACATCGAAGTCGCCTTCGTCTCTCTCTAAACGCCAATAAGAGAAACAGAGTCTTACATTCGTTTTCTTGAACGCTATCAATATAACTCGCTTTATCCAACAAAAATCCATGCCGTCGTAACCAAACAATGTTACTTGTTCTCAGCCTAATCAGGATCAGGAGTGATCTTGCAGTGTCTGCCGATTGTCAATTCTCTCGCTTGCAATCCATTCCTGCGCCTAGTAACCTTTGAGAGTGTAAAGTCGCATTTCGATTATTTATATTTTTCAAAAATGTAATAATTTTTTCCCATAGTCAGATCCCAATCTAAACATCTTTTCTCCCTTCTACGAACCAAGTCCACAAAAAAATATGAAGAAGAAGGCATAGACACAAAAATCTATGCCTTAATTGTATACGATTTGCCATTCACTTCCATTCCAAATTGAGTCAGGGAATGAGGCTAATCTGGTCATAAGATGACTCGCACGCTGTCAGCATTTTCAATAAACAACCGTCTGTCTGTCGCACGTCGAATGGCAATCCGATTGCCAAACAAGCGTTTGCAAGATTCACGAACGTGTACCCAATCTGCAATTACTCTCTGACCATAACAACCACCATTCACTAGTCAAATGACTGCGATGGCGGGGTTTAGGAAGCAGAGGAGAACAACACACCGACCACTTGGTTTTCACTGTCTATTGAAATAACTACCATCTCATGAGATTCGATTTTTTATAAAAAAATATTAACTTTAATTTCTATTCAAAACGTTAACAATACATTTGCGTCACGTCTCCCACGTCCCCCTTAGTTCCTTCCGATTTGATCGACTTGCGCTTGCAGGTTGTTAATGACCTCCGATGGGACCTGGTCGCCGAGGATCTCGAAGAGGTTGATCTTCTGGTTGCCGGGGATCTGCTCGTATGCGCCCAGTTCGATGCCTTCCTGCACCTGCTGGATCTGTGCGTCCTTTGGGATGAGGTAGGTCTGTTGCGCTTGACGGATCGCCTCGTTTGTGTACGCCGCTCCTTCGCGTTGTGGATAGCACACGGCCACTGTGATTACGGCCAGGAAACAAATCACGGATTTCATCTTGGGCAAACAATTTAGCTTAACAACAACGGACTTCAGATAGTACACTTGGCACAGACGCACGAACTTCAATTCACAGAGCGTTCACGTATCGATTTACCAGTTTGGCTTGCGGTGCTCAACTGCTCACTTGCCGGTTGGGAATTAGCTTTTAACTGTCTCCCACTACAACTTTCGTGTAGAAAGTGTGCGCGATCATTTCCCCGATTCCGAGGCACAAACCTCAGGCCTCCGGAGAAGGGGCACACCGTCATAATTAATTGACTTTCTTCAGCGAACTGCGGCAGTACCCAGTGCTCTTCAGTCACTTGGTCGCTTTCCCCCTGGGGTTGGCATGTACATACGTATATTTGCAGCGCAAACGTCTTGAATTGCAAGCGAGTAGGGTTCTGGAGAGGGGGGGCTGCTACCCATTGGGTATGTATGACGGCAGCGTAGATTGGGTGAACTTTCAATTGTATCTGCAAGCAGATTTTCCTCTTCTTCTCGTGCTTCTTCTGCTTCGGCTGGTCTCGACCTGTGCCGCTGCTGGAGGGTAATAGCCCACCGATTGATGTATGCACACGTACAGTCGCAGGGTTATGCAATCCATATTCATGTGACGACGCGACGGTGGTCGAAGAAGATGGAATCTGTAGTGACGACGATGACTGACGGCAGTTAAATGGGTAAGGCTGAAAAAGGTGTTGCGCAAGCGCTGTAATTGCACCGTGAGGTAACTGTTAATGAAATGTTTTTCAACGAAACTACTTCGGAAATATTATTTCGGGTGCTCTTGGTCTGAATGTTGACAATGGAAACGGCGGCGTCGATGCGGACCAGTGTCGTCGACGTGTCGCAAAATGTGGGCTACGAAAAATGATCAACAAGTTGTTGTGGGATCGAAGAGCTGCTCTCAAGCACTTGTTATGCAAAGGAGAACGCTCACGGTCGGATGATGCATTCGATGGAGTTATTGTCGTGAATTAAGCCTATGGCTGGATTCGATCAGGTTTGACTTGTCGGCAGTCGTGCCTTGCTGGCAGCGGATTGGTTCATGGTGGTTACTTGTTTCCGCTACTGTTGACCGGGAGTAGCTTCGGTTTTTGGTTTTGCAATTGCGAGCTGCAATCTCATGAAAGTGATCTTTAAACAAAGGAGAGATTGAAGGTTGTGGGGTCGTTGAGCAGTGCTTTCTTGGGAAATTACAAACTCATTCGAATGGTTAGTGCGTTTCACATTTCATTGTGATTGAATTACATCAGGAAACAGTCATAACACCAGTGGGTTATGCGGTCATTGGATGCGGCTTCTCTTACGTCTCTCACAAGACCCAGCTTCAACAGATAAGAAACACAGTTCTGGCTCTGGGCTACTGAAGTCGGCAATCGCCAATTAGACTCATGTGAATTCTGCTGCAAAATAGAGGACAGAGAGCGATGGTCGCGCTGAGTGACTGAGTGGCTCTGCCTTTAAGTTGTTCACTGCATTGCACAGCGGTTGCAGATGGAACGTAAGTAAATGCCAACAACGCAAAGTAACACGATGATGGATCAATAAGTGGCCGTGGTTGAAAACATGGGCAAACATGGGACTTACTGATCCCGTTGAGAAGATTCTATTAGACGCGCTCGCTATCTCGTTTGGTTCTTCAGAAGATCTTTGTCGAGATGTGAGGCAATGTCGTAACACATCCGGTTTCCCCAAACTAGATCCAGAATCATCAACAACTGAACATCGATCGTGGAATGATTTGAAGACCTTCATAACACGACGCGATCGCTCATTAAAGGCATACTAACGTGTCCTAGTAGCCTTCGTTTAGCATCTGCTAACAACAATCCGACACTCTTTCCCAATTTTATGAATTATCTCTCGTCTGGTACTCCTAATCCAATCCATTCCTTCGCTGATGACAGCACTCTCAGCTTTTCATATTCGTTACACGACTCCGCCCTTCGGCCGTAGAATTGGAATGGCAGCGTATGTAAAGCACATTGAATCCGATCTTGACAGCATAATTAATTGAGGAAAGAACAACCGAGTGCAATTTAATGCTTCAAAAACTCAATGCTGTCTGCGGTCCATGAATGGTGCCTGTGTCGGGAAACTTTCCATCCTTGGTGTGTGTATCAACACAACACGTAGTTGGAACGATCACATATTTGAGGTCGCCAAAAATGCTGCAAAAATGTTTAGGTTTCCTTAATCGATGCTAGAAACCCTCTGATTTGACCTCCTCTGATTTGGCTTTAATTTATAAAGCGTATATCCGCCTCAAAGTAGAGTGGGGTAGAGAAGGGGGTGCATACTGGTCCATTGTAATACTCATAGTCAGACCACTACCACCGATCGACTACAGCAGTGATAGTGCCGTTAATTTGATCCCAACGGCAAATGGTGGCTGGACCAGATTTAAAAACCAGATAAAAGCGTCATAACGTTGCTTTTACTGGGATTCGAACCGGGGACCCCACTAACCAAGGGCAGGCACACAGCGAACTGTACCATCTAGTCGCCTCAGTACAACGCTCATATCTGGTCTGGTGCCCCTGCCAGATATAAATCAAAAGCGAGTTAAATTTAGACACTCGTTCTTCAGCCGCACCACATAAATATGGAATGCTCTTAACAGGCTAATATTTCCCACAAACTACAAACCGCAGGTATTTAAAACCAGTATGCACAGGTACCTCCTCCCCTTTCTCCCTTCAAAGCAAATTGACATCATGCCTCCTGTCAGCAAGCACAACAGGAATGCTCAAATTGGAAACACTAACACTATATTTCTCCTTGCAGGGACTACCAATCAGAGAACTACATCTGTGCTACAGCTGCCTCGGTCCTCATGTGGAAAATGCAAAAGGCATGTGAAATGCATGCATGCATTGTCCTTCCACCAAATGTTCATATCCTACTCCGTCTACACTTCATAAAGCTTTAAGAAACCCAAATGAATTTGAACAAGAATGAAATATCGGTTCTTTGGACAGCAATTAATGTCCAGTGTGACATGTGGAAATCTCTTGCGATAGCACGCAGCACTTTTCATTCGACGAGACCAATTCGCTTTTGAGTTTGTCCATGGCTCCAAGAGGAACAGCTGGACTGGGATGATCCATGTCTTATATAAAGTCAGCTTCGTCCTTTGTGATACGGTGAGCCTCTTGAGCCCATAAAATCAGCGGTTGGCAAGGGTAACTCCGCGTTTGATCTCGTAACTGGGGTTGTTTGTACTCGGTACTGCGGAGCCGGGGTAGACGAAGTCCATAACTGCCTCGAAGTTGTAGCTGCCCATTATGACTCTTGTCCAAGACGTCGATTTTGTATGTCCTTTCTTGAGGACAGCATATACTTCGGTCTGAATGTCAGCAAACGCCTCATTGATGGCTCCCTGTGTTCTACCAATCACGTCAATGTCATCCGGATTCCTGGAAGATCGTGCCTGTAGTGTTGGTGTGTGGGTCTTGCAAGATCCTCTCCAGATGTCGACGAAGGTATATGACGGCGCGTCACCTTTTCTAAATCTTTTTTAGGCATTTAAGGCCTTGGTGAGTTCTTTCCCAACCTTAATGGAGCTTCATCCTCATCGTGCACAACCTGATAAGTTTGGCGGTGTCAAAACTAGATACAAACGATCACTTTCGGACATCATTCCTGCCGCAGTACCTCTCTATTTCCTCGATCTCGCGCTTCTCATGTTCTTTCCGCCTAAGACGCCGATCTATTTTCGTAGAGCTCACGAACAGATCTCGTTGTTTATTGCAGAGTTGCCTTGCAGGCTTCCAGGTTAGACGACTGGATGGTGCAGTTGGCTAAGTGCCTGTCCTTAGTTAGTGGGGTCCCCTGTTCGAATCCCAGTGAAAGCTATGTTAGTACCCTTTAATCTGGTTTTCAAGTCTGGTTCAGTCACCATTTGCCGTTGGGATCAAATTAACGGCACTGGAGTGGTAGTTCAGTGGTAGTGGTACATGGCCTTCCCTACCCTACCCCTAGGCTTCCAGGTTCACCGCATTTGCCTGCCTGTCAAACTATTGACTCTTCCTTGGTGGTGTCGTAAAAACCCAGCTCATAAGTGGCATTTTTGAAAACTACCCCATTTCGTTTGCTCTCCATACCTATCTGCATGCCTTGCATTCCTCACCCATTCGTTGCAATGACTGAAGGATTTCGTTTCAGATTGCCTGTAATTAATCCGAGACGAAAGACATTCCACCCCAGAAGGATTGGAGCTCTCTAATTTCTATTTAGTAAATCAGTCACATACTCGTTCCCCCCAACCGAAGGAGGGAAACCATTAAGTGGGGAATGTCTCCGAGCAGGATGTGAGCTCCTCTAAATCCATTTATCGTCCTTGATCTCATTTCATCACATGAATCGACACAGGGCTTTATGTATTTCTTTCACACACATACACACATAAGAGTTTCCTGTGATTAACTTAAGCCCCAGGCGGCATTAAATGAAAACCGAAACAAATGCAAATGCAAACAACTAGATTTGAAATTACATAACTCTGCTTAGTCCTCCATGTGCCCCATCTGAGCAGAAAACGAGCGGGAAATCCTTTTGTTTCTGTTTATCCATAACGACGACGACAATGGACGGCGGGGACGACAACAACGGCAACATAACTCAAGCTGACTTATGATGCACAACGTAGCCGACCGTCGTCGTCGTCGTCGTTCTACATATACCCGTCGCAACCAACTATCTCCGCCAACAACCAAGGGGACGATGGAGCCAACCTGCAAAGGAAGTCAACCCAGAAGACCCAGAATTCACAGCAGGACCAAGGAGAACGGAGAAACGAAGAAGAAGGAGAACAAAAAAAAAATTAAAATACTCGTCCCTCACCATCCGCATGATTATTTGCAAAAGAAAACGACTGACAATTCTAAGGGTTTACTCCGTGCATTTACGAGATCCTGGCACTCCTCCTTGTCGTCACACAGAACAACTGCGGCAAAAGTGGACGAGACAGAAGACTCCTGGAAATTTGCCTGGCGAAATCCAACTGAGAATGAAAGTAGTGCTATCATGGTTCATGCTGGTTATTGTTATCCCGTACAGATGGAAACTAACAATTCGGATCGCTGCAGCAATTTTTATGGATACCCATTGTTGGGCACAACAGTCCCGCCTCTGCGTCCCTCGCCTTTCTGGGACTCTCTGTGTGCGTGTTTGTGTGTATTGGTGTGCCACAGAGAGGAGATAAAATTCTTTTTAGATCGTCTCAGCGCTGGTGAAGTTCTTCTTCGCCCAAAACGAACCATCCGAGAGTATCAAACTTTTATGAAAGCCAGAGCTGTGGCATCAACTGGGATTGTGAAGACAATTTATTGTGTATCTGTGTACTCGGAGGCGCTCTGCGCCGCGCCGAGATGAAGGATGGAAATGTCTTTAAGGATAATTGCTCGGCAATTGTTTGCTGAGCAATTAGAGCGAGCGACTTGTACATAAGAAGAACAAATTAACGGTTTGGAAAGAAATGCGTTTGCGTTTGCGTTTGGATGTGTTGCGAGAAAATAATTATTTACCGATTGCACTGCATGGGGCTTGGAGCATTCGGGGTAATGGTAGTCATTAGGGGAATCCAGTTTGTCGTTGGACCACATAAATTGTTGCCAATTTCAGACATCAAAAGTGGCTCCCGGGGATTCTACTGTTTGGTTGAGATTTACGATGGATGATGGTGTTGGTCGTTTGATAAGGGAAAGTCTAAGGACTTTATGGAAGCTAGTCTTTTGTCATCTAGGAATGGTGGAGAATCTGCAGAGAATCTCCCTGGAAAACTGCTGGGTGGACAAGAATGATGGCATTACTCTGATGCTCCGAAGTAGAGGAGATGTGCAGTACTTGAACCACTCAGCTGTGGACGGCATTTTCATAAGATTTGCAATTGCTGGAAGGAACCAACGGTGAGTTTCTTGGAACGACACAATGCTATAGGGGCAGAAAGACATCGAGGGAGGAGTGTCGGATTTTAGTGATAACTGTAAACTTCTACTAGGGAACGCTGGGAATGCGCAGTGATGTCGATGTCATCTGCGGTGCCCAACTGTTGGACAGAATTTAAGCAGATAGTGCTCGTACCATTGAGGACTTGATATCGCCGACTGTCTCAACGATCGCATGATCTAATGCCATTCCATTCTCAGTGGTCCGCACGTGAATGCGAGATCTCCGCCATCGACTCTGACATATCTCCTTAATCTCGCGCTTCTCATGTTCCTTCCGATCTCATGAGACTTTCCGATCTCCGCCATGACGACTCATCCCGAGATGTGCCTGAGTTCGCCAAGCGGTGTCGTATCTGACGGAAGTCTCGGAAGTCGTGATGATGTGGTCGCTCGTGACATAACCCAAAGAAGCGGCCCAACATTTTGTTCCTCGCTAACTGCCGTATTTCACCGCCATATCCCGGCGAGCAACTGCAACAACAGAAAATCCCATCTCGGCAAGTTGTAGTCGCGATCTTATTCTTGCCGTCATTGCACCAATTTTGTGAGCATATGTGATAGCTTTTTTCTTTCATCCATCACGGAGCGAAGGAAGAACACTGCGATCGATAAGTGTTAACTCTCAGTTTCGCTTTACATAGCTTTACATTAGCTGCACGACTAAGGGTGACACACCGATCAGCAGAGTTGGGATAAGAAGTGAGTTGAAAACCGCTAACTTTGGATTGACACTAAGCTCGGCTTTCCCGATTACAGATCTTCCAAGCTGTTTCAAAGGCTTTCGCCGTTGTTGAGCCTGGAGTGTACTGATATGTCTGAATCCAAATGAAGGATTTCGCCTCAAGGTTGGCTCTGACCAAAGTGCGCCTTTAACTGGGAGGCGGAGATGTCGCTCGTTGACGACGATGTCTAACTTCGTAGCTCTTTGTGTCTCACTAATATTTGCGTCTCACCCTTTTTTTAAATTCCATCACATTGACGATAATGCCCTCCATGTGGTCCAGCCAGTTATGTCGACGGATTTATACCTTCCGCACTCGGAAACTTTTGTACATCTTTGAAGGCCTTATAGCGAACACTTTTCTTGATGAATAAGTGTTTTGTAAAGCATGATTTTGGCCCCTCCGTTAGAGGTTAGTTGGACGAACCGAAGAAGCAAGAAACCAGACTAGAGTGAAACTGCAAGGCCAGTTCGACCTAGGGCTACTTTTTACATCATCCACTTGTGTTGTACGTGCAATCGAGCCTCCTCCCCTCAGTAACGCAGCCTTCGTTCGTGACGTTTGTCGAACTGATGTGCAATGGGTCGATGCTTGTGCAACAGCATCTGCATACTTTGTGTAGTCCTCCTTTTCCCTGACACTAGCTCGGTTCCCCTGTTCTCTAGCCGCTGCTTCTACGAAAGACTTGGACATGGGCCACTTGAAGATCGCCATCATTGAAGATCTCTGACTGTAACCCTTCTGAACTTGTAGCATTCTTAATCTTCGAGTTTTTGGCAACTGTGCCAGTTTCAGTAGTTCTATGCGGGAGGACTTCTTCAACGGCTGGAGTTCGGACGGTCTCCCTATATGCGCACGAAGAAGCAATCGTTTAAATAAATCCGTTAATTCGTGCAGGTTGGTAGCCAACCTATTCGCAGAGCCTTCCAAAAACCTGCTTGATCACCATAGCAGCTCGATGTGATGTCACATTGAGCTCAAGTGCCGTTCCAGAGCTAACCTCTTCCACCACAAGTTCCACCACCTAGGGGTGTGTCTGTTCATCTGAATATAGTACTTGCTCACCGTCTGAAAGCCGTGGTTTGGCTTGTACTTAATTCAAAACAGAACTTCGACTGCTGCAAGTGGCTTTTCAATTTGGCAACCGAACGCTTTCGACGAATTGCGGCAGCATCGGACAGCCCCTTAACCAAGCTCTCATTTCGATTCTGCCATTTGAATCCTTTTCAATTTCCAAAAGTGGTTTTTCCGTTTCAACATTTCCAGCAGAAGGCAAAAGAAGCACCAATGAACTGACACCATTGTGGCGTGTTTCCTTTCGAGAATTCCATCAAGAATACAGCAAGTTGCATGTAATCAGGATAATTGCACTCGAATGCAAAATTAAATTGCAAAGATACAACACCATTCTACAGCCTGTGGAGTGCAGTGGTGGGGCGGTATCCATGCAAAATGCTTCTGTTGGTGTTGGTTTCTTTTGGCTAATTACCCAGCGCAGTTAATTGAAAGTTCCACCTCTCCGGTAGAGTGCATTGCTTAGGGATATCTTTAAGCACGCCTTTCCCGCTGAAAAACTGTCCCTGCAAGGACAGTCTTATCGCTAGCGCGGCGAAACAATGGAATTTAAATACAAAACGGAGTCAGTGGAAGTGGAAGTGAGTGTACAAAAAACCCCGAAAGAAAACGATTTGAATAAAATAAACATTCAACTGCAATGTTGTGGAATTGAAATTCCCCAAAGGACACATAAGGACACACGGCTGTACGCTTTCCGTCTATTGTGAATATTTTTGCCTTTTCACTAAGTTTCCTCACTGGACTTCTTATTTTCCCCCATGGATGTGTCAGAGCTTAAATAGATTTAAAGGATGGAAAAGGGAAGAAAAAAAAGACGAAATAAATACATGAAAGCGGGAACGGATGAAAGGAGCCGGAGTCCTTTGTCGCACAAATGACTTTTCGCACCATTTCTATTTCAATTCGACCTTTTTTATGCCTTATTTAACAAAGGGTTGTTCCCAAAGCTATAGCTGTAGACTTGCTCGGTTGTGGCAGCCAGCGTGGCAGCGGGGGGATGTACTGGAATGAATTGAATAATCCTGCGTGGCAAAGTTGCGCGGGTCACGGTTGATAATTTGCGTACTTAACGGACGGATTGGATGGGTTCACTTGATTTCTTGTTTGCGTTCTATTGAATTGTTTTTTTCTGTTTTTTTTTTAATCCTGTTTTAAGGACTCGTTTTATGTTTAATAACTTCATTTTCTTTTCTTGTTCTCTTTGTAGGTAAGTTGGGATTATGAAGCATTGATGCGGAACGCAGTCGGGCGTGGGTAAGGTTCTCTTGGAAGAATTTCAATTACGCACTGAAAGTTCTTATTTTGGTTTGACTTTTCGAATTAGGTAGGAAGCAACAAACATTGGAGGGGCTGTACGCAGAAGTTTTTTTTGTGAACTTAGACAAAGTCATTAGGATTTTTTTTTTGTTTTTTAATGTCTTGCAAGTGCTAAGGTAAAAATAGGCGAACATTTCGAAACCCTTAATAATTGTTGAGAGTTGTTAACTTGCTTGCCTTTGAAGCATAAGGATAGGAATCGAACCGACGACCCGAATTTATTTAAAATTAGTAAATAATGTGCTGGGGTTGCTGGGTTAAATGTCCAACATGAGCTGCTTGTCTAAATTAAGCAACTGTGACATCACGGCAACGCTGGGTGAGAGACGCCTCGACGATGAGAGTGCGAGAGGCATGGCATTCTCAGGTAATCATTAGAATTGTGAAGACGTGCGAAAAGAAATAAGTCTAATAAAGGAAATATCTTGAATTTGTTTTTAATTAATTGTTTTTTTTGTTTTACACAATTAATATAAATTCTTTAGTTTAAGAGGGCGCTTATTCTTCCTCAGCAGAGGTTGTTGAAATCTAACATGAAGCCTTGGTTGTTCGGGTAGGACGTCGTCCACAGACCCCTTGACACCAGATGTTGATGCCTACATCGATGTCGCGGCAGATGTGACAGTCAATTGCCATAGCTGTCGACCCTCGACGTTGTTCGCAGATGTTTGATGTTTACTTCTACGAAAGCTTCTCAATCTTGGCCATTCGGAGTCGTCAGAAAAGCTGTAAACGTCGTTAGACAACAATAGCAGGCACAACACGATTGCACGATTTAGAAGCCACAAGAGTCCATCTCGGACTCGTGTTCCATTTTTTTTGGTAGTGTGTGATTTTTTATTCTTTTGTTTTCAATTGTTAAACCAAGCACAGGCAATTGTAGAAAGTGCATACATTTTTATTTGAGCTGATAAATCTGTTTCTTTGGGATTTTGCCAAATATTTTTTTTCTATAACACATTTGGGTCTTTTGGAGTACGGTTGCACCCCAATATAGCGTCGTAAGTTTTGAAAAAAAGGAGCATTCCCGGGTTAAAGCTTATTTCATGAAGATGTCGAATATCAAGATTCAAGAAAAGAAACTCAATTCAAAATTAAACTGAACTCATTGAAGTAAAAATATTTGTCTCTATCGTCCCTTATATATATTGTAATAGAGCACATGTATTGGGTCTGCTGTGTATTGGGATGTTTTTTCGTCTAGTCGTATATTCCGGGTGTTTTTCGGGTACTGCGTCACTGCGTTCGGGTAGCGTTGTCCATAGATGGTTTCACCAGATTTTAGCAGCCAATTTAGCCACCAAATACAGAGCTGGCTGGTTGGCCGTGTTTCACATATGATTTTTTGCACTTGGGGTTGTCGTAATAGATCCATTTGTCATCACCAGTAACAATCCGATGCAAAAATGGCTTCCTTTTGTGGCGTCGTCTTTCGTGTGTTGTGTCCCTGCAAAAACACTTTTTCAAGCACAAAGTTCGACATATTTGAGTGAAAAAAAAAATTATTGAAATGACGTACAACGACAGTATCTTTCCAACGCATGTTCCAATGGAATAATAACAACGGAACAATACAAGTTACGCCATTTCTTAGCAAACCGCACGAATTAAGTTATAGACTCAATACTGAGAACTAGGTACTGACAAGTAAACAAGTAACATTAAACAAACAGATAATTGTGGTTTATATTTGATAAGTTACACTACACTATATAGAGGGTCGACTTTTGAGACATTTTTTCTAACATATTGGCTGGTATCTCGTCAATAGCATGTGTAATGTTGTCTCCCAAGGCTGCAATTGCAGCTGGCTTATCGGCATAAACATGTGGCTTGAGATATTCCTTTGAACAAGAGCCTAAAAGCTTTGAATCGAACGACATAGCCAACCACGTTGCCGGTAAACACGGGTAAACACATTTCACAGCTGATCCATCGATTCGCGGCAGTCGCATCGTCTTGATCGAACCACATGTCAACGAGGTTCAGCTCGTGCACGATCCAACTGGGGAATGGACAAATCGCAGTCTTCACAAAGTCGAGCGGCTGTAGCAGCAATATGTTCTTCTATACGCACTCTACGCATGGGGATTGATGTCTAATTGCCTAAAAATAAGTGGAAAATTTGGCAACTATCGTTTCTCACCTGCCAAACCAATGACATCCAGCTGTCAAATGTATAAAGTTCGGTATTCCATCATGCATCGTTTCACGCTTGCCGGCTATGTAACTGAGTCATTTCCCGGTGAGTGCTCATCAATCGGCGCCCTTATTATGCGACTTGATACCACTCGATTGTTTCTCTAGAGCCACGTCCGGGCTCTTAGTTGACGCTAACAGACCAATCGTGTCGCTATTGCCGGACTAAAGTCTCAAATACGACTGAGCAAAGAAAACTAAAATTAAAAAACTAAAATTCAGTCTAATCTAATGTCTTGCACCGAGTCTAAAATTCGATTAAAGCCCAGCCCATCAAAATAAAGTCACAATCATGTTACATCCCACATCGTTTTCGTTTAATTCATTTAGTTCAAATTGATTCTTCTGTCGTTCTTATCCGGTCACCCTGTAGTATAAGATTCAGGTTGTTCTACTTGCTCAATGATGATACTTAAGATGGTTCCGTAGATAGGCGAGTCAATGGAAGCGTACTGATAGCTTGCACGATTAGCAAGCCCAAATTATGCGGTGCAAGGAATGCGCCTACCTACTAATGACCATTCTCCACTCGGGACCGCCGTTAGGTATTACTCCACGGGGCTGGTTGGTATACATGCTGCAGAAGTTGCCTGTTGTGCTCTCGGAGCTTGAACTCCGTTCTGACTATTTCCTTTGAATTTCTAAGACAGTCATGTCCTCTGCAAAGCGTCTAAAGTGCTAAAGAGGAACATCAAGTTCGCCGCATCCTCTTTCGCACTTGTACATGCCGGGAAGTAAGGCGAGTTGTCGTGGACTGTAGAAAAAGAAGAAGTGGGCAAATTGTCGTGTCGGGGGGGGGGCCCACGCATACCCTGCGTAGGGTGGCAGTTGAAGTCCCCTGTCTGCATTGATGTCCAAGGTTCAATGATCGGTACCAGCTTATGACAGTGCTTTTGAAATAGCCCTCTACTGGGCTTCTGTGAACTTTTTCTCTTGACGGTACTTCCCTTGCATCTCGTTTGCGATAAATTCCATTGGGATCATACTGCCTGGCACGTTGCATTTGAGAGCAATTGATTACATCATTTTTGCAGCGAATCATTGCATTTCATTTCAAAGTCATCGACTTATCGAATAGCCTTCGCATTTGACAATCACACAGTGTTCATCATATCCACTTTAAATTGATGACATAACGTCAAGGTGCACAACAGACATCCCACTTTGACGCGTTTACAAATCCAACTTTAGAGCGTATGTATGCACTTAAGACTTAAATCAGATTTCAAACAGTTTCCCCGAGTTAATCCCCGGCTTATTACCTTCCAGCAGTAACCAAAAACATAAAATTCAAACTTCTCCGTAAAGCACTCAATCAGCAGCCAACAACTGAATGGATTCATACACTCCAGAGAATTTCACGAACTAATTGTGCCGGTATCTGAATCGGGGAATCCATATGTTTCCAAGCGAATTTCAAAATTAAATTCATCTCTCCTCTGTCGATGTGACACAGATGAGGATCCGCCCACCACACCTAGCAAATGACGGAATTGCAAACAGGAACAAATGACATTCTTCTCCTCCTCCCACTCCGCGTCGTCAAGGATCATTGATAGGTGAACGCCTCCCTCCTGTCGCCCGCCCTCTATTTGCCATCAACCAGTATCATTTATTTTTTCTTTATTTTTTGCATTATTGGATGGATTTCCGTTCGTTGCTCCCGTCTATAAGAAGATTTGTTTTCCAATGATGTCCTTTTCAGTACACACACACACGCATACGTGCACAACTGTGTACACATTAATATGTGTCGGTTCTTAGTGCCCCCTGCACATTCATATTCAATGCATGCAGTCCTCCTGCTTTCCTTGGCAAAGACACTCACTTATTCACCTGCGTCAAGAGGACAAACCCCTCGAACTTCCTTAGTGTGCTGCTATCTTTTACACGCCACACCAGGCGGCGGCGTTCTGCACGCAAGGATGTCGGCACATCCTGCACAGTCATATGGCACAAATATTTTTCTTCTTCCCTAAGGGTGTCAGAACAATCCCCCCCAGGAGCAGGAGAGCTGCCTGGAAACTGTCCCCGATTCTTGCACTGCAGCAAGAAAAAGGCGAAGGAATCATTTAAATGCCCCTTGGGGAATTATGCATATTTTGCAAATATACTTCCTCGTGGGAATCAATTTTCGTCTTCCCTTCCGGCCCCACACGTCAATTGAGCCAATGACGGGCGGTGGGTGGAGGGAAGAATTGCGCCCGACGAAAAGTGATAAGTCAAATAAAAATGAAAATTTATTATTTGCTTTCGATTAGGGCTTCGCGCAGAAGACGAACCAACTCTGGGTGGGTACTCTGTTGTGACAGAGTGTGGAAGAACGGAAGGGTGATACAGAATCCACTTAAGGGCACAATCGACTGGGGACGAGAAGACGACAACGAAGAGGAGGATCTGCACACAAGGTGAATGGACACATTGAGCGAGATAGATGTGTCTCCCCCAACTGACACCTTCGTCTGTGTGAGAAATGCCGTTTTGTGTGCAAAAATTGATTAAGGATTATTTTAGGTGTGTGCTTACTGCGCCTTTTGTTGGGTCCTCGGTTGGGCATGGTGTCTCTGGTCTGCAGAGAGGAAGGGATGATGATGGAACAAGAAACCTAATGGATGTCAAGTGGAAATAAATACGGTGTATATAAATGCGGAAAAGTTACTAAGAGGACGTGCGGTGCACTTGACTAGGTCATGTTTTGCTTTAGCCGAGGTCGGGTTAAGGGTCACTCCGCACCAGGCTGTGTGCCTGCTAAAAGAACACTTCACCAGTAAGTGGGCGGTTGATGTCTGTTTCCAATTGCACATGCTCGTCTGAGGTCGAGTTGAACGAGGCAAATATTTGAGTGGCCTTTCAAATTTGAACTGATTTGTGAGAGGCGATCGGGTTTTTGTCATCGCTTTGATGGGAGTTCTGCGATGATACCGAGAAGTGGTTGCAGTTATCTGACGGATGATGACTTTGTCCTGAATTTTATGAAAACCTGAAAACCTTCTTGAGGTGTTGTACTCGCTTTTATTAAGTTTATGCAGGATGTCAAGGTGGTTTTCGGATACGAGACCTTGTGAAAATGTGTCGTCAACGAGCAGGCAGACAAATTGGTACTTGATTGGTGGTTAGTCGTCAAAAGCAGCCGTAAGAAATGCAGTGGTTTGGTTCATTTACCGACACAAGCAACTTTAATAACTCGTCGCTCACAAATCTGAAAGAGCCTGTCATGAAAACTAATATTCTCAATCTTCTCCGTTCGGCATAACCCATTAGAGAACAATGGCAAGCACAAGACAAGTGGCTGCTGAAGAAGCTAAACCCTGGTTCACGGCGCACGGTCTGTTCAATCTGATCAGGTTGCGTCAGCGTTTTGGATCGATGGCAGGCGATAATTTCTTTGTTATCAGGCAACCAGTGCGAGAAGACCATCCACGTTTGGTGTGAGTAAGCGTTTCAAGCTTTAGCTGTAGCGATAGGCATGGACGGCAGTTCCCCGTCCGAAAAGAGGGTTGAGGTGGTGCCCTTTCTAGCGAGTTCGTCTGCTTCGCAATTCTCTGGGATGTCACTGTGTCCTGGCAGCCACATGAGTTGGATGCTACAATATTTGGCCATCTCGTTGAAAGATAGGCGCCCACTGAGGGACGTCTTGGAGTTAAATGTGACTGCACTCACAGATTTGATCGCTGCCTGGCTGTCTGAGAGATAACAATATCTGTAATTGATATTACATTGTTTTTTAGCCATGACAGAGCTTCCTCGATCGCTATAGTCTCTGCCTGGAAGACGCTAAAGTGCGAGGGTAGTAGGACATTTCCAAAATTCAGATCCTTAGAGTAGACTCCCACCCCCACTCCCTCGTCCATCTTCAACCCATCTGTAAAAATTCGCGGACCGTCCAGTGTTTAGACGTTCAGTAAGATCTAGAGGTATGCTGGTTGAAGTGAGGTCAGTGTTTTCTGGTAGGGATCCAAATTTATCAAGGATTAGTGTTCCGGCGTTGAGCTCCTTCCACATTCGCAGCAATTTCAATCTAATCGCCGTGCTGGCAGCGACCTGCCTGCCGAAGGGATCTATTGGCGGGAGTTTAAGGAATGTATTTAAAGCTTGGGAGGGGGCAGTTCGCATAGCTTCGCTAATGAAATTGCGTGCCATACGCTGCATCCTTTGAAGCTGTTTGCAGCACATGTCTTTGTCTAAAGCAATCCACCAGATCGCGACGCCGTACAGTAGTATAGGTCTGACTACCGAAAGAGTCAATGTCCAATGGAACTTTATTCAAAAAATCACGCTGAAAGAAAAATTCTTTTCAGCTTCTAATATAACAAGCAGTTTTTGGCAAGTGGTTAAAGTCAAGCTATCCTGTCAAAAGGACCTCAGCCGAACCAACCAAGGCTTCAGAACCTTTTCATCTTCGACCACATTGTCTGAGAACCACTAGTTTCATAAAATGAACTGTCATCGAGTAAGGCGTCCATAATCGATGACTTGGTTGAGTGAATACCTCCGTTACGCCTGCTTTGGTCTCGAGGCTAACCACACATCTAACGAGATTTACACTTGTCAAGGCACAACATTGAAGAATCATTGACGTCCATTTTTATGTTCCATGTCGATTTTGTTTGGTCGCCATTTAATCGCAACTGCTTTGACATTTGTGGGGTCTGCTGATGAAATGTTCTTGTTAGAATAATGATAGGCAGATTTTTTCGTTGACAACAGATACCAAATACAAGCCACAAGTGGAATCTGCCACAACGTATAGAATAGCCGATCTTTCAAGTTTCGACTGATCTGATGGCAAGCTGCTTGACAGATTTCAGAGGATTGTGGTAACCATTGGGTCGTCAATGTTGTTTACAGAAACTTAAATTATTGTGGATCCAAACCTATGGCACTCAACGGAGTCTATATATATTTTGGTCTTTAATTGGGACAACATGAGCCGAGTCTTGGGAATTGCGAACCAATTCAGATGAAATTTTCTTCATTCGCAGATAGCTTCGGGTAGAATTCGTGAATTGGTGAGTGAATACAGATCAATGACGCCATCGCCATTGTCAATCGCTGTGTGTTTGGGCTTGGAATGCAATTGATGAATAAAGCCCTCTCCCGGAGGACCAAGACGTTGTATGGCGCAGTAGGAGGGACACTGACTAAGACACTTCTAGAGGAAAGTTCTTCATATAATCTTCGGTCCCATATGTGTTGACGGTGTTTGGAGGAGGACGTAGAACTATATAGGCTGTATAGCGACGTAGATCTGGTCAGACGAGACCCTTGTCTCAGATGGCTGTCGAATGGACACCAATGCTCCGGCGTCAAAGATCTTCGACTCCAACCTCGAAAGCAAAGTGGTAAAGGAAGAGCACACTGCCTGGAGGCGTATAGAGCTGGAAAGGGACCTTAATCAGTTAGATGAACTACAATAGCAGAAAACCGTGTTGGATGGAGGGACATGTTGTTAGATGAGAGACACCCTTTACAATACAAGGTACAACAATGTGCAAAGACAAGGTGTTGATTATGCTTGGTAATGTAGTAGCATCGAAAATTGCTGTAAGTTCGTCTCAAAGTCGAGATGTGGTTCAACATGTCCTGCAGACCTTCTCTTATCCTACGACAATGGAAATTCTTACCGAAGCACAGTGTTTTTCCTAACCGACACTACTACACTAAGAGTTGTGGAACGCGAGGTATAAAGATCCGTCGACCGTCGACTACACTGGATCGGTCTCATCGAGGGCTTCAAAGAGGGTCTTCGAGTCAGAACCTCCTAGGACGAGTAGACACACTCCAAGAGTAGTGGAACGCGAGCTATTTGATAAAGATCCGTCGACCGTCGACTACACTGGGTCGGTCACATCAAGGGCTTTTAATAGGGTCTACGAGTCAGAGCCTCCTAGGACGAGTAGAAGGAGAAGACAGAATCTCCGGCATATGGACAGACACCGACCAAAGTGGAAGCAAGTATTTCAGTGAATTATTCTCAGGTGGATATCTTCATTAGAGTGGCGAGAGCTTGAAGATAAGTTGACTCTTGACGCTTTCGAAGGAAAGTCCCTCGTCGGACACACTGTCCTGTTTGCTAAGTATTTTCTTGCAACTGTATACATTTTAATGAATTATCTAGAATTTCTTCAGAATTGACGAAATTCTTCAGTCTTCGAAGGCATCAAGGAAGAAAGTAAATGAAATGAACAAAGTCCGAAACTGCATTTCCCTTCTGCATTCGGGAGCCACCACCTCACACCACACATTGCTTGCATATCCGACTGCCAAAACCGCACGATTGTGTTTAGTTTCAGGTCCCGACGTGACCCAGCTTTTGCAATTATAATCGACCCAATTTATTGGAATCTGCTGTTGCATATCGATAAATCAAATAGGCAAAAGCCAAACCAAGATGAGGATTTGCATGAGCGGATTGCCCTTGCCACATGCCATTAATGTGGCGTCAAACCGCTTTCCCATTTACTCTAAGGCAACCTCATTGCTCGGGTTTGTGGGTTACAGTTGGTGTTTTCAGTTAACACATACTTATCCATTATATCCAGCGAGCCCACAAATTCATTCAAGGACAAACGAGATATCTGTGCACACGTTCGTCAGGGAGTCTGTCTGCGAGAAAGCACCAGCAACTGATGAGGCACAAGAGCGTGGCGTGAGTGACATATTTGCAATGCATTCATCAATCAACCTGCGCACAGATCCGGCGGAGTAGGTAGTTAAAGGTTTCGCAAAGGCATTTCAATTTCATGGCACTTTAAGCGTTCCCTTTTTGGAGCCTAAATCCTTTTTTGCGTACTCTGACTTGCTGTGCAACTCTGATTCATCCGATTGGTAACGCTTAGAGATAATTTCGATGCCAGCCTAGACACCATTCCTACTGGCCTCGTGTGCCGAGCGCCTGATCCTTGTTTTCATTTCATTCGGCGATGACTTTTCGGGTCACTCATCTCGGGCGGAAAATTCAATGAATATTCAATGAGTATGGAAATGTGTAAAACATAAATTTTCCCTATCAAGTGACTGGCTCACTGATTGACCTGAATACAAAATTCCCCGCACGACGATGGGATCTCTGCGTCACCATGATTTTTCTCAATTAGTCATCTCGATGACGGGCGCATGAGGATCAAATGCGAGAATGGATGGGATAGGCTGAGGAAGGGAATTATTTTTGCAATTTGAAAAAGTTTATAAGCCAATTTAAGGGTCTCAACTGAGACGGTCGGTTTCGGTTCTTCTGCGTCTTTAAGGTCCGTAATGAATTGAGTCAATAAGACTTCGGGCTGAATGTTAACTGAGGATTATCTCAGGGAGAGTGGGATACGTGTTTGAGTTGCTATCCCATTTGGGGCAGAGAGTGTATTCAGCATTAAGCTGGAGTACGCGTGATTGTTGAATTTCTCTGTTGTGGTTGTTGTGATACGCCATTGTAAGCTTGTCAGAATTTCATTTTGAGGAAAGACTCAATGCAGAAGCAGCCATTCTAAAATTATCAAGAAACCAATAGAAGAGTGTGTGGGGTATGTAAGTGTAGTGCACACAATCATTCGATCAAATATTCATTCAACAACATGGGCGCATGTTAGACCGTCGACGAAATGGCGACTGGTAGGCAAACAGTGTTGGCGAGACGGAGACGCAATAAAAGTAGAATTGTTCGACTCCAAGGAAAGTATTGTCGTCGCTAGTTAAGTTGAGAAGCTCTCGGAAGGGGTGAAGTTTTATCTGTTCGTATGGTGCTACTGTCCGGTTTGGGGGTAGGGCTAGAGCTCGAGCTCGAGCTATTTGTGTCTACAAAAAGGTTGTTGTTTTTGCCAACTTGACTGTGACATCTTGAATGTGGGAGTCAAGCCTGCGCCTTAGGACTCAAGACTGCTTAATGAGTACTGCGAAAATGAAACAACATCCATTCGACGTTGGACCAATCGTTGGGTATTACTAATCGTTGAGCGGTTTTACATTACTCTTTTTTACCACAGTCCCTCAGCTGAGGGATCTTCCATCGCTTGGCATCCAGCTTCCAGTTAACTAGACCGAGCTTCCTTGCGTCCGCGGTAATTTATTTTTCATACCGGAGCTTCAGTCTGCCTCTCATTCTCGAACTATGAGGTTCTTATTCGAAGATCGTCTTCTCTCGAGCACTGTTGTCCATACGCTTGATGTGACCATTCCGGATGTTCGGTCTTCCACTCATTCTCGAATCAGGAGGCACGTATTCGAATAACCTCTTCATTGATCATTGGTGTTCATATGCAGTTAAGGGATTTTTGCCTTCCGGAAAACATGCGCTTCTTGGTACAGCTCGTAGAGTTTGTTGTTATGACTTCCCCTTCATTCGCTTCCTCGCAGGTGGGACTATATATGTATCCGACGTAAATTTGTTCTTTCCAAGGCACCGATAATCAGCTCTGCTTTTTTGCTTATCGTCCAGCTTTCGGCTCCATACAGCAGGACTTGCTTTGTAGAGCTTGATTTTGGTCCTTCAGGAGTCAGGAGTTTTGAGCTCAACAACTGGGTTCATCGGTTCCCAAGGGCGATGTCGTTGGTGCAGTTCACAATGTTTGTGAGGTTTGTACACAAAAGTACACAAATCCCTTAACTGCCACACGACATTGCATTAACGCTCATCTCCGTAAAACAGTACAGGTTTATTTTTGGGCGTTTTAATGCGAGTGCAAATATAGTAAAACTTCTCTTTAGTGGACATCAACAAATATTTAGTACAGTAAAACTTCTTCACTGCGGACAGCAGCGGGACCATCATGGTTGCCCGCTATGTAGGGGTGTCCTTTCGGAAGGGGTTGAACACACTACAAATATTTACTACAGTAAAGCTTCTCTATAGCGGACAGCAGCTAATATTTAGTACAGTAAAGCTTCTCTATTGCGGACAGCAGCGGGACCATCATGGTTGCCCGCTATGTAGGGGTGTCCTTTCGGAAGATATACGATTTTCCTCTTGCCCAGGCCATGTCCCTTATAGAGGGGTGTCCATAAAGAGACGTTTGGCTGTATTAGATTGAGTAGCATTCTTAATCAAAGAAAAAATGCCTTCATTCTCAGCTTCTGCAATGTATACTTGTTGAATTCCCCCTAGGAGATTTGTTTAAACAAATTGCAGGTTTGTTCACACATAATTGTGAAGGCATTACGCTGAGGTATAATTTTTTATGTCGTCGCATTTTGATTCCTGCAGCGCTGTCGAAGGCCATAAACAGGAGTTCAACATACATCCCGTGCCTAAATGACTGAATGAAATTTGTTCGTAAATCTTAACTGTTCTCCTCCATACACACCGGAGCGCAGAGTCATAACTTCCGACTGCTCCCCGTGTAAACATGACATAAGGTGTTATTTGCAGAAAATAAACTTTTAACGACTTCGGCAATTATTTACTTTCTCTGTGAAAAATAATGTGAACCCATTTGTTCTTGTATGTTCCCTCATCTTGTGCGTCATCGTTCCCCTTCATTTAAGTTGACAAATGCCTTTAAGTAAGCATTGCGTTGCATTCCAATCCCTTTAAGTCCGTAAATCAGTCAATTGACACATCCCCAAATCGCTTCACCTTATCGCCTCCTCAAGCAATCATTAATTTCCACGCCGAACTCCTGTGGCTAATTAAGGCCAATCAAATAAACGCAATAACGTCCTAACGTCTCTAACAACTTACAAGGATTTACTTCACCTCATTTTAATGTAATCCAGCGATTCACCCCTTCATCCGGCCGAGCCGAAATCCCTCATTAAAGCACCCCACTTCACATTCATAATTAATAACTTAATTGTTAATTACATTCTTCAAATAATACCTTCGCCCGCTCGTAACGATCAAAATATGAAGACCCGAGTCGTTGGCAGCATCAGGTATTCATAGCGTGCATCTGGACTCGACTGATATGGGGTGCGGGCGGAAGAGGATCCTCGGCGGCGGCCGAAACTCGAACACCCACACGCAGATGTCGGTCGGTAGCGTCCCGATGGGAGAGAACGAAATGGAATATCAAATAGGGTTTGGGTCGCCGAAGGAATAGCTTCATCCCCTGAGGAAGGGGTTAGTGCTCGTATAAGCCAATATCGTAAACCGCAAGAATGACTTAATATTTCGGTTAGTCTGGGAGGAGGTTTGGTGGTGAGGGCTGGCTGCATAACTCTATTATCCTTTTGTAAGTGAACCCTTTTTTCTGGTACTCCTCTCATGTTGTATACTGGATATCATTTGTTGAGTTTACTTACGTGTAGACTTTTTGCCAAGGAGCTGCAGAACCACAAGTATTTTGGCACCGGGGTCGGTGTTCGGCTGCTGCGTTGAGTGTTGTGCGGCCAATTATTTTGACGTCTAATTTGAACTGCGGTTGGGTGCAACATGTGGTTAGGACACGTCGGGAAATTTAACGACTTTGAGGTAAGCTTGATTGACTATTGGCAGTTAAGCTTGGAGCATGGCCATATTTATTTTATATTTGTCCGTGTTAACTTAGTTGGGACGCAAGTGGTGCCTTCTGGCCACTTTTGGCTAGTTCTTTTCATTCTATGAATCTAATGAAGATGGAAGGCTTAAGTGAGCGGCGCTGAGGGTGGACTTCATTCTGGTGTCAGAGAGAGGAGGTTGTTGCACACATAGCATCCGCCGGTAGGGCCCAGATTCCCGGCACTCACATGACGTGTATATTAAAATGCTCAGCACCCTTTAAGAGACAGCCGTCATTTCTGGCCTGGCTATCTGAGCTTAGGATTGATTACTCCTTAGCTTGACACCAGTTGGTGCCTATGATAAAGCGGTTTGGCTGGTAAATGCTGATGATATTTAGTTGGCTAATGTCTTTGAAAAAGTGGACCCCTAGATGTGAAAACCTACGGCTAGCCAGAGCGCTGCACAAGCAGAGCAGGCTTGTAGAAGCTTTTGTAGAAATCATTGCATGAAACATCCATCCTGCAGGTGCGTATGTCATCTGCACAGTGTCCGGTTCTCACGTCTGAGTGAAGATCTGCTAAGTGGATATTGTTGTTCTTGAGCCAGTGCAGTGCCTTTCAGTCTGAAAAACGCTTCAGTGGTCAAAGGGTCAAGTAGAGGGCAATGCTAAGGTCTTGGAGTAGACTCGCAGACAATCGTCCTACGTCTGATTGTCTGACATCGAATCCAAAGATAGAATTGGTGTAATAGACAATCAATGTAGTTGAATGGGAAATTGCCTACTTGCCACGTGTGAGTTCTCCAAATCGTCTAAACTTGCTTAGTTCCTACAGCACAATTATACTGATACCCAGTCTGGCGGCCTGAACTCCTATCGGCTAGTGACCACTACTGAACGTTGATTCTTCCATCCCTCCGAAGTCTGTACTTGTATTCTGAAGATGATAAATTACTCCAGCGTTGTCGGTAAACCGAGTTCGTGGATATTGACTGCTTCTTAGTCTTCACCAGGATATGTTCCTCTATGCCTGACGAAGAGACATTGCTACGCCATGGAACATAGAAGTTGAACTGTCCGTCGAATGGCACGATTCCGTGACATGTAGTCTCCACTCGACATGAACCATGCCCGGTTCATGAACATGATGTGAAAAAAATCCAGTGGAGGCACAAAATATATGTCCAAACCTACGTCGTGTCGGTGAATCTCTCTGTTTAAAAGTTGGACATGAGCTTTGACGTTTTCCTCTATGTGCACGATTTTGTTTGAATGGAGTGGTAAATATTGAGAGTAAGAGTAGAAGTGTTAGTGAATGTCTTTTTGACATTATTTTTAGTGAGACCTCCTTCATTGATTGATGGTTGGTTTCCCGCTTCTTTAAGTTGACTTTTTCGTAGCCAGCGTAAAAGTCAAGCCGTATGGCATACCTTGCCCACGAACGAAAAGAGCCCGGATGACTGTTCAGATTATGGATGTGATGTTGGGCAGAAATGTGACGCCATGATTGTTCTAGGCAATCGCTTCAAAGAAATATATATGTACAACCTGCACTGTTTCAGACGACAAATCTCCGCTATTGCAAAGAATTTTGGCTGAAAAACACTGGCGTAGTCCGCTGTGAGTCAGATGATGCTAAGGGCATCTGTTATTGCGTCAAGTAGAAGCCAGCAAGAACGATTCTAGATGCTGCAGTCCGATGTGGACTTGGGCCAAGCTCCTACAACAAATCTTCTTTTCATGTCGCTGTGCAAGGCTAGAGACTCGGAGTGGCCAGCGCGACCACTGTTTTCTGACCGTTTCATCAAATAACTTACTCCTGATGAGCGAACTTAAACCAATTTCATCGAAATGAGCCTGCGTCGCCTACAAATCTCACTTCATCGGGTTTCGGCTCCATATGGCAGGACTGGCAACGACGAATTTTGTAGAGCATGGTTTTGGTCCTTCGAGTTAAGAGTTTTGAACCAAGCAACGGGCGATTCTCCCTCGGATGTTCATTAGGATGCATGTTCGATCATGGACGAAGTGGCAATTGATGGTTGGGTACAGGTGGATCAAGACCAACCAGCAAGAGCTTGAGCTCGCGCTAATTTTCTCTATCTTCGTACAGAAAGTTAGTTGTTTTTCCCAAACTGACTGTGTCACCACGTTGTTGTAGCAACGGCTGCAAAGGGCGATTCTCCCTCGAATGTCCATTAGGATGTCATTTGTGGAATTCACCTCAGTCTCGAGGTAGACATACTGCTTAGCTGTCTGTCTAAACAGTTTAAGTTGTCGACTGCGGTGTATTGTCCTTGCATTGAACGGTTCTTGGGCGATAGCACATATTTTGTTGTATTTTTCCCCCCGCTCGCCTTGAGACCAGCTCTTTACGCTTGTTCTTCAATCGCCGTGAAAGCAGTCGTCATGAATAGTGCGACGACGTCAACGTCATCTGTGTAACCCAATGGTTGCACTGATTTGTAGATAGTGTCTTCAATGTTTAAAACTGTCCGTAGCACTATTGTTTCCAGTATCCGATTGAAAAAGCCTCACGACAGTGCATCTACTTCCCGTAATCCCCGCACTTTTTAAACGACTCCGAAGACCACAAACCAAAGAACACGGTCCTTCGTGTTAGCGTGCTGCGATTCAATCGCATACATTTTCAGGGACTCCATCGAATAGTTTCTCTCTTATGTGGCTTTATCGTATAGAGTATTGATCTGAAACTCGGTACTTCGATACTTCAGTCTATAGTTGATTTTCCGGGGCGAAAGTTGCAATGGGACGTGCCGATTTGTGGGTTGCACTGAAACGTCATCTTAAAGGTGACGTTCCCAGAGATGGACCTCTGCAAGAGTGAGAATCGCCTTATTCGTGGATGGTTGGCATATGGGGCGGATATTCCAGTCTGCCGGTCTTCCCAAATCCTGCAATGCTCTGGTGCATGCTCCCTAACAGAACATTGCCACCGGCCTTGAAGAGCTCACGTGGTATGCTCACTGAATCTGTTCTTTTTGTATGGCTCCATCTTCATCAAAGCTAGGTGGGGTGACTACTTCTATACTTCCAGTCACTGTGGAAGAGACTCGCAAATGTCAAATTTCAGCATCTTCCCCCAGTGTGAGTTTGCCATGCGCGCAATTTTTGCCCGGACTTTCTGAAGCAACCTTTGAACTTCAATTATTCGAGTACCATAAATTGTGTCCTCAGTACACGTGCCTGAACATTGACAAAGTTGCTTTTCGTTCGCAGAAACCGATCCCTCTTAATTGAGGCCCTCTTCACATAAGCACGCACTTGACCATGTCTCTTGCCTCTTCTGCCATTGAATCGAGTTAACTTCGATTAAGCAATCCATGTTGCCTCTCAGAAGTCATTCGGGGGCACTTAAGTGTTCGTCGTGGCGCATCAAATCTGTCCTCACTTAGGTCAGAAAGAGCCTCCTCCAAATATTGTCGTGGACTTGGTTGAAAAGAATTCATTGTATGTACCCCCAATGTATTGACACTGAACAAAGAGCATTACCCCATCAATTCCCATTTGAAATCGCTTGCTATGCCACCAATAATTGAGCTCCTAAGGACACCGTAGCGATCCGCTGGGAATGGTTTACGACGTTAATTTGTACGAGCAAGCCATTTAAACTAAATGTGGATATAAATTGCTATTCAATCTCATTCGTTTTGCTGATCAAATAGCACCCCGTTTTAGTGCTCCAATGCAAGTAATGTCATAAATTCTCGATGACACCACTATTTACGCCCGTCTAAGAACCACACCCACAGGGGAAGCGTAGAGCTGCTTACTGATGTTCGCCTCATCGTCTCTTCGAAGGAGTTCTTTTTTTCTTCGTTTTTTTTTTTTAATGAATTTTATGTCGATGCTCCCATTCACTTTAATCTCGATTTAATTAGAGCTGTAAAGGACACAATGGCCAGGTAAAGGATGACAGTTTCCTTCCATCTCAATTCGTTACTTCACCAGAGCACCACGGCACACCACCCTTACGCGTACTCATTGTGCTCCCGTCTGCTGGTCTGCTTGCAAACACAAAATTCTATTCCCGTTGCCTTTATAAATCACCCTCAATGTGAATGTGTATCTCTGTGTGTGTGTGTTTGAGGGTGGCTATAATTTCCTATCTTTGCCGAAAGAGAGAGAGACAGAGAGAGCGAGGAGCAAGTCCTCTAATGGCTTTACAATTAAGGCAGCCCAAGGATGCACAATAAACTGTACGCTGGACGATCTCTCTTTAAGCTCTTCCAATGCTTATCCTTGGTATGGATTGAGTTCTGCAGTGCATATCCTTTGGCTATTCGTACGGTGGAGATAAACGAGTGTATGGCCGATAGTTGAATGAATGTGCTTGAGTCATCCTCCTCCTGCCTTCCCCGGAGGAGGTTCACTGATGCGAACCGAAGTATCCCATTGCTTTGGCTGGCTGGAGATCTGGAATGAATATAATCGGCGATTCAACTCTCCTCTCCTACAAGTTGTTTGTCAGTGCTGTTGTCAACTTTTTATTTTCCCTATCCAGCCAGCCCTTCTTCGGGGGACGGATTCACCCATGGTGTGGGCGACGAAAAGGCGGGCAGGGGGAACGGATATTTCGGTTTATTCCCATTTTGCCTGTGATTAAAAATTGATTAAAAGTAATTTCTCCACTGTGTCGAAGTGGGATGTTGTTTATTCCTTCTTCGGCAGAACTCTTCTTCGGGCATTGGAATTAAGTTTTAAATGTCCTCGAGGATTACGAATTCGGAATTAAGTTGAGAGTTTCTTTTTCCTCGGTTTATTTGCGGTGAGGCAAGGGTATCCTGTGTGTGGGGGGGTAGAATGGTCCGTTCAATTGAATTGATGCAGGATAAAGGGATACAAGGCGCTGTGGCGGGGTGGAGATAAGGAGGCATGAATGTAACAAAATGATTAATTTGAAAGTTATTCAAAGTCGAATTGAATTAAAGGAACTTTGCTGAGGACAGACCAAGGAGGGATTTTTGTTGGCAGCCCCGAATTGTGGAGAATGACTATATCGTCCATGAAATTTGTATGTGAAAGCGGGTAGCTCCTAATTGGAAAACTTGTTGAAGGTGGTAGTCGTATGCACTTTTGGATAATGTTTGAAGTCCTTGTGGACTTAAGGGGACTGATTAAATTTGACATGAATAAGTCCTTTCCAAATCGTAACAGTCGCTCGGTTTGTTGGTCTAAAGCAATGTGATTCACAGCCAATTTTTATCTTCAACCACGTTCCGTTTTTTGGCTATTCAATGATAACCAGGGCTAGCCAATCAACCGACCGAAATTTCACTTGTTGTGATAAATTTCATTTGCCAGAAAGGATTCCGATGGGGAAGCCAAAACTACGAGCAGTTGAAGCTGAATGATAGCCATGGACTCAATCCTGAATCTTCTCAACATGAGCCACACTTGACTTGCTTCTGAACCTTGAATTCCTGATGGAATATGCACAGGTTCACAGTTATAGTCCCCCCCACAAACCCCACACCGACAATATCACGTTTCGCAACGTATCCAATTTCGAAATACACTGCTGGCCCATTAATTGGTGAGCGCCAGTTGGAATGTACAGAACTGAAAAATCAGCAACTGCACTCGAACCCAAATGTAGATCGAAATATGAATGACAGAACCGAATACAAAATATTGCCACAATACGGAAGCATGCATGTGCATTGCATGGAAGTCTTGTTTTTGTTTATATAATTTGCCCGCGCACAAGGGATTGTTAATATCCTCAAGTGTCCGGGGTCAAGACACAGCACGGGCCGTAGGTGTAGAGGGAGAAGGGGAGAGGAGGAACCTGTGCACATTGGTTTTAAATGTCTGCGGATTGTATTCTGGGGGAAATATTAGGCTGGGAAGAGCATTCCATGTTCGTGACGTGCGGCTGATGAACGAGTCTCTATATTGAACTTTGCGTCCGAAAGTAGGCTTAAGGGTAAACTGATGAGCATTCCTGGCGAGACGGGTATTGCGGGTGAATTCATGGAGAAGAGGAATGCAGTTGGCAAGCTCATTTGAGCTTCGTTTGTTAAAAAAGCGATAAAATCTGGATAGAGACGAGACGGTAAGTCGATGTTCGAGCGAGTCTACTGACTCTGCAATATTGTTGCCTCCTATACGTTTTATCGCTCGCTTTGGATTCTGTCTAGGAGGTGCAGGGTGCTTTGGTGGGCACCAGACCAGATATGAGCGTTGTACTCAAGTTTGGGGCATATATACGCCTTATAAATCAGAGGAGGTGAAGTATTTCTTACATCGATTGAGGAAACCTAAACACTTCGCAGCATTTTTGGCGACCTCAAATATGTAATCGTTCCAACTAAGTGTTGTGTTGATACAAATACCAAGGATGGAAAGCCTTCCGGTTTCATCGCACATGTACCAATGACTGATTAACAAGGGTTCGCTTGAGTGACAGCAGACAGCATTGAATGCCACTCGATTGTTCTTTCCCCAGTTAATTATGCTGTCGAGATCGGAAAACAAATGCTTAACTGCCATTCCAATTCTAAAGCCGAAGGGCGGGGTCCTGAGTCTTGGAATGAATATGAAAAGCTGAGGGTGCTGTCATCAGCGAAGGAATGGATTGGATTAGAAGTAGCAGACAAGAGATCATTTATAAAAATGAGAAAAAGTGCCGGAGAAAGAACAGAGCCTTGGGGAACATCAGCATTTATATTTGGTGGAAATCAGACTTGAACCCATCGAAAACAACTTGAATTGAGCGGTTCGAAATGTAATTTCTAATCCATTGAAGAAGAGATTCTTCGACATAATCACGCATTTTCGACAAGAGAGCTTGATGCCACACTCTCTCAAATGCCTTAGAAATATCAAGCGCAACGATCTTGCTTTCGCCTGCATTGTGCAAAGATTGGTTCCACTTTTCGGTGAGACAAGCTATCAGATCACCAGTGGACCTGTTGCTGCGGAAACCATACTGCCGGCCATTGAGAAGCTTCCGCGATTCAAGATATTTCATAAGCTGACGATTTATCAGCGTTTCCATGACCTTAGAAATAGGGGACGCAAGTGCTATGGGTCGGTACGAGGTGGGTGACGAAGATTCGCCCTTTTTAGGTACGGGCTGGACAAATGCTGTTTTCCATCTGCTCGGAAAGAGATCTAAAGAGAAGGATAGATGAAAAAGCGTGCGCAGTGGATTTGCCAGCGCAGAAGAACATCTATTCAGAAGTATGGGGGGAGTACCATCCGGGCTAGAGGATTTGTGCAGGTCGAGATCTTTAAGTGCAAACGAATTGATAGGATAATTGATTGCGAGGCTTGATGTAGGCAAAATTAAAAGTAGAACTTATTTCATAATTATAAATTCAATAAATTCAATAAAAGGCAGGCCAGAGAAAGATCGATTTCTTTTTTTCAAATTAAAAGAATTTTAATATAAAATTGTTTACCTCGGTCTGAGGGGCCAAGATATGTGCTGATCAGGGGTGCAAGCTTAAATAAAGAAAAATAAAATTCCTCGGTATTCTCCCAAATTTTCAACTACCTACGTATTAATAAAAACTGTGGAATTATTTTCTATATAAGATATAATTTTATCCGTTCACACAAAATACCATTCAAACGCAGAATCTAGTTCCAAAAGATTCCAAATTAAAAAAAGGAATATTCACTGCAAAGTAATTCTTGCACAAATACTTAACAAATGTCACGAGAAAAACATTGCAAAATATTAATTATAATACAGATATCGAGCTAAATTATCTTTTTGTGGTTAATGCTTATATCAGCTCTGAATCGACCACCGAAATAAAAACGGATGGTTATACGTCTTCTAAAGGGTGATTTTTTAAAAGCTATAGGAAAGTTTTTCAAAAAAAAAAAAAAAAACACATAAAATTCAGAAAAATGCATGAAATCCTTCTTTGAATCGATAGTACGGTCCATATAATTTAGTGTTTGAAGATTATTTCATGCAAATGTTGACCTTGACTGCGCCTCAAATGGTCCATCCGCTTAGTCCAATTTTGGCATACTCTTTCCAACATTTCGGCCGGTATCTCACGAATAAATGCTTCAATGTAGTCTCCCAATGCGTCAATTTAAGCGGGCTTGTCTGTATAGACATGAGCTTTAACATAGCCCCACAAAAAATAGTCTAAAGGCGTCAAATCGTCAAATAAAATGTTCACCGAACTCGCCTCTCAATAAGTCCATGGTTGCGCGTGCTGTGTGGCATGTGGCACCGTCTTGTTGAAACCACATGTCATGCAAGTCAAGCTCTTGCATTTTGGGCAAAAAAGACCATAAAACCGGCTAAATGTAACTTAAACTAACTCGTTTGATAGTTTCAAGTCTCCAGGTTCAGGACCCAGTTCTGCTGCAAAAAGGCGTTGACCAGTTACTGCCAGTTTTGCAAAGAATATTTACCGCCAATCTGGCTCTGGCTAATATCCCAACACCCTGGCGTACAGGCAGGGTAACCTTCATACCAAAAATCGTTTACTTACTCGCCAAGAACTTCAGATCAATTAGTCTATCTGTGAGCATATTAATAATAAAAATGCAATTTGGGTGGCGCTACAGCCCGAGAACCAGGGCTTACCTTCTACAGCAACAGCTCGCGTTGTCCATGCTATTGTTCCTTCAAGGGTGGAATACTATGAAGGAGCAAAGAAAGATGATCACCTTTATTCATCGAATTCAAAAACCAGAGTGAAGCTTGCCAACCAACTTAACAAAATTTACACTTAGCCACACACATGTGAGCCGTGTGCAAAATAAGGGATGCTTGTTTACCTGAATGGCATCAGCTTCAGCTTCCGTTTTTCGGTCTTCTAGTTTAAGTGCAGTCATATTCACTACTGTCCATAATATGCTGTTTTCATGAATAACCAAAGCGTGGGTTATAGTTTGATAAACAGCTTGGCTTGGCTTGGTTGGTATGATCCTTACAGCCATTGTGTCCGACAATAGCTGGATGCATACATGTAACTGTGGGGGGACCTAGAGTTTTATGCCGATATGCCAAACTGCCAACTGTTTTTTTCTAGACAGTTATGCTGGAAACAGATGTGCAGAGATCCTCAAATACTACCACAACATATATTTGAATTTTGCCCTCTGTCGTTAGGCATTTGTTTATTATTTCTCCTAAGCAACGACTGCGGGATATTACAATGGAAGAAACATTAATAGATTTTATACGCACAAATAACTTTTTGTATGGCATTAAATTCCGCGCGTGTGTTTCGTGTGCAGATATGTGTGCAGTGCTGCCAGCAGAAATTGAGCACATCTGTTTCCAGCATTGCTATTACACGTTGAATACTGCCAGCTCTCATTTAATTTTTGTCGTGTCAGGAATTCAATTTAAATGCCATTCGCACAGGAGTCGACGCCACAGTGACCTCCGGCTGAGTTGATACGTTAAGACGTTTTTTCTTTTCATGCGGATCCTGAATGCCGATAAAACAGCGTCAAATGGAGCTTTGAAAGGCGGCATTACCGGTGTCATTGACGAGATACTACCCAATATGCTCGGAAAATACAATTTGTTGGTTTAATTAAGTTCAAAAATCTTTATAATATGATTTTGGCGATTTGATATGGACACTGCTATTCGACACACTTCGTATATACATACACACACTGGTAGCGCTACAAGCCGTAGAGGGACAGGGCCTAATCTCTCAGCAACCATTCGTGATGTGCGTGCTTTTGCTCTCTCACGTGTGGAAGCGACCTACAATTTTATGCCGACTCCGAACGGCCAAGTTTGAGAAGCTTTTTTCTTGACAATAATTACTCTTTTAAGCATTGTCAGTGACTCGAAAGAGGTGGAGCTGTGAAAATAGTTTTTGATCGTACCGTCACGGGAATCGAACCCAAGGGAGTTTCGCGCAGGCGTCGACGCACATACCCACAACGCCACGGCCGCCACAACTTGCAAATCACTTGTTCACATTTTCATTTGACGCAACACTTTCTTGGCGTGTCGTCAACCGTCACAGAAAAATAAATGCAGAATTGGTTGTCAGTTAAAACTACATTTTCACGGGCATTGCGTGAATTGTTGAGTAGAGGCTTCTTAAGCTCAACATGTTTACTCAACAGTTTGACATTAAAAATTAAGTCCACACAACACTATCCACCGCAATTTAAAACTCTTCAAGGAGAAACAATTGAGACTGCTGCGTGGAAATGTATGTTTCGAATAGATACCAAAGAAATCGCTTGAAAGGTCAATCAAAAGTCAAGAATTCAATTGCCAGATTTAGCGTTAATCCCAACCCTTTTACAAAACAATCCCTACTTGCTTGCTAATCACCACCATAATTAACTCTAATAGCTCATATTTTTTCTTCTCTCTTTTCAGGTAAGTCCCAAGCCCAAAAGGCATTTTTTGTTAGTCACCAACTGACGGTAAGTACGGGGGCCAGTCCGTGACCATGTTGTCCTTTTTCGGTACCGGTGTTAACCACAGAATCGACAAACATCACACCCCTAGTTGACCCTCCTCTCAAAACAAAAAACCAAAACTCTGTACCCTGCACATCTCGTCTGCCAACAATAGGGCACCGTTTCGTGCCGTTAATTTTCATTGTTTTAATGGGGTTAATTAAGGGCGACCTTGCCGCCGAGGATAATTAAGTGAACATATTAGCAGGTAAATGCCAAGGATGTTGTCACAGGAGCATCAGCATCAGAGGGTCGTGATACTCCATTAACTTCACCCTTGACCGGAGGGAGATTCAGCGCGTTGCCACCTGACTTTTGCCAGCTTAACAGAATATTTTCACTAAATTGTGTCGCATTATCAACTTGGCGACAACAACGCACGAGCGCTACACTCAATTGACCAGCTGGCGAATGCTGGGCGGCGTTTTGCAAAATGAACACGCTGCGAGATCAATGTCACTCAATTAGCATGTGATTGGTGTCGTTATCACTGGCATGGGGAATGTTTGGCTTGCCTCCGCGGAGCTGGCCAAAATGATGAATTAATTACGTTCAAGTTTTATTGGGAGACCGCGTGCAAACGAGGATATAATTTATTAACGAGCCACATAATCACGACCAAGCATGGCATTAACGATGGTTCGGGAAAATTTTGTAAAAGTTCGCAAATGAGTTTGCCCAGCCCCGGTAGACACAATGGCTTCATTTTGTGATGCCATCGATAAGCATAAGCCTTAATGGAATTTTCAGTTGTTTTTTCTTGTTTATTCATTTCGGGACAATGGAACGTTAAGTATGTTGTTTTTTCACGCTCAGGGCGAATGTAAATTTGAACAAAAACATGAAAAATGTTGCAGAATATATTAAGCGGAGTATGGAGTGAGTTAATTTAAAACTCAATGCGGGCTAATAGTCACGTCGGGTTCGAAATTGAGTGTTTCGTATCAGACTGTGAGCATCCGAAGTTATTAACTACTTGTGGTTCCAATGGATTACTCTGTTCAAACGACCCTTTCAATTCATTGCACTTGCAGATGATGAAGCATGACCAGACACTCGTTTAAATGAGCGAAGAAGAGGATAAACAGGTTTTGAAAAGGTTCTAAAAAAGGCAAGGAATACACTTTCTTTCACAAATATTTACAAAGTTGAAAAAGTGTTGAGTTCCATACTTAGAACCAATTGGACGCCAATCTTGTGACGAGGGACCTGGTCTTACGCCAGCGGTCTTTGTACCGGAGGTTTGTCCTTCTCACAAAAATCGTCTGCGATTTTGAAGATCATCTTAGCTTAGGGACTAAATGTCTTAGTAGTTGTTTCTTGTGTCTGGATTCTTTAGATCTCCCATTTCGTGTTTGCGTGTGTGTATTAATCGATTCCGCCAGGTTGGAGTGAATTTGAGGAAATCGGGTCATCTGTTAGTTTCTATTTTCGTCCTCTGGCGCCAAAGTCCGAGTAGAACTTGGGCTTCTGCAGTGGGCACGATCTTCAGTCATGTGCCTTCAATTACGTATAAAATGGCTGGTGTGCTTCTCTACTTATGCGTGCCATCGACTTCGTGGGCGTCCTCTATTCCGTTGTCCCACTGATGCCAAGTCGACGACTGGAGGAGTGACGTTCATGCGCTCTACATGGCTAAGCTGTCTTAGGCGTTGAAACCTTAGAAGCCTGCTTAAACTCATCTCGTTGCATAGCTCGTACAGTTGTGGGAACTATATCGCTTTACAAAGGCACTAGAAATATCGTAGCTTTGTTGCCAGTATGGACTTTAGAGTAGCTGAATGCGGTCGACATAAATGTCTCAAAAATCAATCATTTCCGACGGGGATATTTCGCCGGCTTAGTGAATAGCGAAACTATCGTCCAAGCGAAAATGCCAGACAATTGTACTCATGCGTGATTAGAGACCGGGCATAATCGTTGGGCATTGACAGTGAAACTGAAAGGAAATTTAAACCAGATACGAACCAGCTTCGATACTACGCTGTTCATGGTCGATATTTTTATTTTTTTTTTTGAGTTGAAAACGACTGGGTGACGCATTTGGTGAAGTACGTGGTTAGCAGGGTCCCCGGTTCGAATCCCAGTGAAAGCAAAGTTAATATGCTTTTGTCAACATCGTCATCATCATCATCATCTTCTTCTGACCAGCATGCTACACTGAAGGGGTCGCGGGCAACTCGATCCGCCGCCATCGACTCTAATTCACCAGGAGTTATGCCCAAGCGAAACGAGGCAAGTTCTTGGACTCAGTCCAACTACCTCGTCCTGGGTCTGCCCAGCGGTCACCTACCTGATGACCGAATGATCGCATGGTCGAGGTAAGCCACGCACGAGAGAACTCGATCCTCCGTCATCGACTCTAACTCATCAGGAGTTATGCCCAAGCGTAACCAGGCGAGTTTTTGGACTTGGTCCAACCACCTCTGCCCAGCGGTCACCTACTTGATGGAATTGCATTCAACGCCCGCCTCGGAAGTCGTGATGAAAGGAACATTCGTGCCACGAGACCAAACCAACAAAGCATAGCTCTCTCCGTTCGAAGAAGCAGTTCTCAGTGTTGAGTTCCTCGCGCATTGACGTGTTTCTCACCCTATCCCGGCGAGTAATTCCCACAACAGCACGGAGAAATCTCATCTCATCATTTGCCTTTGGGATCAAATGAATGGCACTGGAGTGTCGATCAGTGGTAGTAGTCTGACTGTGGGTATCACAGTGACCAACGTGGTCTAAGTTCACTACCAACCCCCTTCCCTACCTTATGTTCAAAAGGCCAAAAAATAGACAACAAAGGAGGAACTGTTAAAAGGTCTCGTTCATAATTTCGTTTATTGACAGCACATGAAGTGATTAGAAAGTTCGTCACCGTTACGCAAACTTTCAATACTGGGCACTTAGTTTAGAAATTACCTTCACCCGGCTTCTCCACTTCCCTACGTAGCTTGAAATTAGACTCAATTAATTCTTCACCTTAAATATGGTTTTTCGGATTTTGTTAGAGCAAATGTATGACTTTAGAAACTTCTTAATGACCGCTGGACTTGTGGGTCTAGCTTGGGATGACTTCCGGTTTGTCGGTGGCATTTCTTGAAGCAAGTTTAACTGTCTAGCGACAAGTAGATGCAAAATCCGAATTGTGATATTGTTCGGAAGCCATGAGCTGGCATACTCTTAATCCGACACGAACACACAAACTGACCAGACTGAGCTGCCGGCTGAGGCCACCTCATCGCGACATCGCAAGGACTTCTGCGGGACAATGAAGAGACAATGAAGAATTTCGATGCGTGTTATACAGATGTTATAGAACTCGATGTCGCATAGATTGCTCCCTCTTTTATTCTCAAAATCAGGCTTCCATGGAAGTGCTACAGAGATGCCCTAGGTGATAATTATCCGTACACACTTTAAGGGGGAAAGGGAAGGTGGTTAGGAATTGAAAAATATGACCGCCTTATGACCAGTCCAGCCCAATAGCTTGGCAACCAGTCGCATTATACCTCGGAACACAGCCAAAGGGATGTAAGTACTCTGATTTCAGATGCTGGTCACGATAAATTCTCTATTGACAAACTTGTACAATGAACATTTTATTGATTGTATGTAAATCTCCTGTTTGACTTTAGGCTCCCGAATGTTGCCACGGTGCACGACTGACCAGAGGTGTTGGCGAAAAAATAAAATCGATGTCTCAGGCATTTTCAATTGGATAATTTATTCACATCTCGTTGCAATCAGTGCCACGGAACGATTCAGTTAATAATTGAATTATCACTTTTGCATATTTTGACCATGGACGTTAAACAATTCGTGGTGAAGTGTTCATAATTTGATTGAGAGTTGAGCATAGTTTCTATTTTTGGGACTCTAGATGATTTTTATGTGGGCTTGATGAAAGTTCATTGTCCATTTTATAACGTCGGCTGTAATATTTGTTTCTCCACTTAGGGAATCCCTTATCGGTCGTATGAGGTTTGGAAGTCAATCCGCGTAAAACTGAAATAGTGGCTTTCACCGGTAAATGCACAAATTCCTTCCGTCGACCCTCTGATTGTGTGGATCTCTGACTGCCGGCCAGTGCGATATTTCCTTAGCGGGACAGTTTTTGATCTATTTTGCTGGAGCTAGGTTGTCCATGGGCTCTACATGACACAGTCACCTTAGATGTTGGATCCATAGACGCCTGACTAGGTTCCCGTTGAGTTCGTGGTTGAATCTTCTACACCCGGTTGCCATCAATGCAAACCGCACCAAAGGTCGCACGCAGAAGTTTTCTCTCGGAAATATCAAGGTCTTCTTCATCTGCCCTTGAGATTGTACATGCTTTAGCGCCATACAGCGGGGCAGGGACGATCAAGGATCCTCCCGCAGAGGCTTGTTGAAGCTCTACATGCCTGCTGTAGGACCTTCATTAATAAGTGGGCTCTCCAAACAAAGTGTATAATGTTGATGGAGAGGGCTGTGGTACCCACGATTCTAATACATGGATTTCTGGTACTGTGACTATGTTACAACACTCAAGAAAGTGCCCAGACGTCAGACGCTCTGGCGGTGATTCCACATCTTCTCCAATGCATTAAGAAGACTACAGTAGCCAGCGCAATCAGGCTCAGAATGTTGGGGTGCTAGATAGTAAGACCGTATGGTCATAGGATAATCTTTGATCTTATACCATTTCGTATCATCCTTAGCGAGATATGCGGTCATCAGACTTAATCTATTAAGCGGCTTTGACACTCCAATCGCCGAGGCAACGGAATGGCATAGAGGGCAGATGGGCTCTAAGATAGGCGCCGGAGTCGTTGGCGAGTGTTCTCGGAACTCCTGAACATTTCGAAAGCCAGTGTGTTCCAGGAAGGGGTTATTTGCCATTCAGGCAGCGATTAGTCCGAAGGTTGACAAGGCTGTTGCAATAATGCCGGTCTCAGCTAGAGTCTTTAGATGGTCAACTTATAATCTGCGTTGCAGGTCACAGTCACATCCCATGAAATGAGAAGGCAGACGAATTGGCTAGGCAGACATCTGTCCTTCAGACGGTACTATCAGCAGCCAAGGCTAAAGTCTCTGCACACTTCCTAAAAATACATAGCAATCCTCAGATAAGTGCAAAATCAAGGAAACTATGGCCTGAATACAAGCAATATGAAACAAAATATCTCATTCGTCGATGGCGATAGATGATATGCCTAGATTGAAGGATGTGTCCTTTTTGTGATATTCGCAATTGCCTTCTCATCTGGGAAATTTGATGGCTTCTGCAATATTTCAGGCAGTTTCGAAGTTTATGTGATGACACGGGTCGGTAGGTAAGTTACACGGCATAGATTAAAGAGCGCTCTGAGCTACGGAAATCTCAAGCAATCCCTTATGCACATACACAGCTCAGACCTAGCACGATCGAAATTCCAAGACGAAGCATTAGACATCGAACGAACATGTGCCAGATTTATTCCTAGATGTCGGCATTCACGAAGTGTTGATCACAAGACATTACTGTCAATCGTCAGCTATAGTCGCAAGGATGTACATCTGTCAGTCAAAGTTCTGACTAGGCACTGCACCAGTGACTGTTGCAGAAGTTGCAGAAACGATAAACTAATAGCATCGAGTTCTATCCTACGAGTGCACAGTCTTAGCAAGGAAAAGGATACCGGGCAAAAATACTTCTCCCGGACTCCTCAAGGATTCAGAGTTAGAAAAGGATTGTCTCCCCAAAGAAATATTTACGTAAGTATGTCACACAACAAGGTCACTATGTATGCAACTTGATGGTCTAAATGTGCCATAGCTGGTTCAACTGTAGACGTGACTAACTTTCATAGTCAACGCTTCCAGTGCTGAGCGAGTATACCCATCCGAGTTCGGTGAGTCGAGCTGGAAGTACGTATCGTCCTCTGCACTCCTGAGAGGACAATAACATTGTCATGCTGTGGAAGCAAGGTTCAGGTCTACCTCGGGCTGTGGCGCTGGCAATTTGATAGTCGCCTGCTCAGCTGGAAGCCACTCTGAGAAACGTAGACGAAATTGCACAAGGTTCATGGATGAAAGATGAGAAAAATTCCGTTCTGCCATGATCTTTGAAAAAAAAAAAAAAAAATAGAGTTCTGAGAAGCTTTAAAACATTTTTCATCTCAAAGCTAAAACACGAAACAATATACTCTTGCAACTCAATGAGTTTGAAAAATGTCGAAGCGTCACATGTCAGACGGCAGAGAAAATGTGTGTACATAACGAATTCATGCAATATGCGATGTTTTGACTGGATTATGTATCTTCTTCTCGAACTTCTCTGCTAGTAACTCTCCTAACCAGACCTTGTAACAAAAGTTTACACTTCCTCCACACCCCTGCACACCACATCATCTCATTGATTCGAGGTAAATTCTGTTTAATCCACATGATCCGCCAGCCCAAGTATACAAGGGCAGAGTACTCGAAAAAAAAAAAAAAACACTCCGCAACAGCGTTGCACTTGCAACTCTTAAAATACTTTCAGTGAATTAACTTTTGGAAACAGCCCTACCCACTCACCGCAACCCAAAAGGGGGGAGCATGCACTCCTCCCTGCCACGTCTCTAATCGCCCTCAAAAGCAAACACATTTTGCCAACCACCTCATTTCAGTCAACCATCTCCGGCTTCGGGTAAGCTCACTTATTAAATCAGTAATGAGCGTAGCGCAGTCCTTACACACTTCAGCCTCGAGTGTGCTCGAGTTAAAAGAAGCAAAGCACACCCACCAGTGCTACCTTTTAATAACACCACTCCAGCGATTTGTTCTGCAAACTTTACAGACAGCAGACTCTCTGACGACGACTTTGTGAGCCTGGCGGAAGTTAAATAGGCACAAGCAAACAAAAGCTGAACACATTTTTCTTGTTTCCTCATACTCTGATTTGCGCTCAAATATGCGCATGAGGCCGGTGTGCAATCGAGTGAAGGGTTAAACCGACTCCCCCCTTCCCACGCAGTTTATTAGCCACTGGCTTTTGCAGATGTAGACGGGCTGAGGCCTGTCTGCTTTACACACTTCACATGTTGATCCCCGCAATTAAGCCGACTAATGCGCATTCTAACGCAAAGCATTAATAATTTGTAACCGAGAGAGCCATACATACGCTATGCCGGATGTGGGGAAACGAGGAATGTAGACGAAGAATGAGGGTTCTCTAGAGAAGCGCATCCATACTGGGTGGGGATGTGCAATTAAACTGGTACATTCCAAAGGTGCATACGTTGTGAGAAGGAAATGCGCGTAATTTTGCTAGCGGTGACCACTCGCATCTGGTGCTGTCAGCCACATTGACCAAGACATGCTTCATGACGCCATGAAATGTTAGGAAAAGTCTGTGAGGTACTCCCCTCTGCGAATTTTGGTCGTGGCCCTTTTTGGGCGATTGGAAGATTGAAGGACTTGTTCCAATTCAATCAGCGGCCAACCGCGCATGTCTTGGAAACAAAGAATTTTGTTTGTTCCCTCCTGCAACTGATAAGAAGCTACTAACGTATTCCCGACAGATGGCTCTGCACAGTGCCAATGTGCTATGCGTGGTGAAATGCTTTTCCGATTTTGCGTGCACGAGTTCACACTCTCTTTCTCTCTCAGCCCCCATCTGATGGGAGGTGTGGTGCATAAGAGAACATCCAGCTTTTACTTTCCCGGTCCAAGTAACCCCCATCGTCATCGGTTAAGAGAAGTGAGGAAGAGTGCTCGCGATGTGATAACATGTACAATCTCACCACAGCATCCAGTTTCTCTTGGCTGTATCTCTCCCACACAGGACATCCATCCTGGTGTAGAGAGGACGACAACGAGGACGGCATTGGGGATGCTTGGCATTCGGTTGTTTGGTTTACTTTAAGGGATAAAACCCTGGTTTTCTTCAGTCTCAATTGTAAACGGGCGTCATACGGTCGTGGTTCTCGAACAAACGGACGTACACACCATCAAAAAAATAAAAGAAGTATCTGCGACAAACAAAAAAAAAAAAAACGAGGAGTACAACAGCCACAGGATAAAGAAAAGGGATTTGTCCTTTTTCTTTTCTTTTATTGTTTTAATTTCTCCATCAACGTGAAGCGTGTCATTTCGCGTTTTCGTGTATGCGTGTGTGTGGTTTTTTTTTTCATTTCTGTTTTGCGTTGTGTATTACTCTCCTCCACGCAAATCATCTCGGTCACTGTGTCGTCGTGCTTGCCATGTGAAGAAGGAAAAAAGTCAAATTGCAAACCAATCTGAGTGCGAAGTGTTGATACAAAAGTGAAATTCCCCAAGGAAAGGTCCGCCCCGCAAATCAGCATCTGTTTGATTCTGAGGAGTGAAAAATACTTCGCGTCTTGTGCTTGTGTGTGGTATACAAATTTTTGTTCTTTCAAGGGATAACAGTGCAGAACATCGCCTTCAATATGCGATGCTGAACATGTGTCAGTTTCCTAAGAATTAAGGTGTGTTACGCTGATTTTCAAATAATTTTTAATTTGTTCTTTCACTGCGAAATCTGCCTTCAAGATACTGCTGCGCTAATAGTGATGCTTTTCAATCAAAACAACAACAAAAATACTAAATCAAAATCAATTTACCATGTGTTTGCCATTCACATTGTCACACTTTCCTTTCGTGTTCATGCATTTGATCTTTCACTTCTCGTTCATTTTTCGTTTTTTTTTCTATCAATTTGTTTTTTTCCTCCACTCACTCTTCTTTACACTGTTATTCACGGATAAGATGCAAAAGTAGGAACGATTTGATGGGAAATGTAATATATTTTTTTTTTAAATTGGCGCCCGGTGCTGGCTGCATTCGATTGCATAGACTTCACTGTTTTCACACATCACTGTTTTTCTTTTTGTTGTTTTCTTTCTTCTGTATTGTTTGTTTATCACTGTAACCTCTTGTGTTTATGTAATTTGAAAGTGTTTTTCATTTTTTTCAGTTTAAGAGTGGGAACTTTACTTGTGGTTGCCTAGTATGATGTGTGCACTCTGCACTATGTCACTTGTGAATGTTTAACTCGAAGACATCACGTGGTGGCTGACGCAGTTGAAACGTCTTGAAAGTGGTTTGAGATTGTCTGTGGATTGAATGCTTGGCTTGAGGATTTTTTGATTGAATTTGAGGTACGACTGCAATGAGTGGCTTTTTCTGTCACAATACGTCGCATTTTTCGTCTCTTTGCTGCAAAAAAGTTTCGGCGATGAGTATTTTAAATAAGATGTTTGATGGGACAGCTTGGGACTAGCTCCTACAAACAGCTCTTGTTAGATGAGAGAAAAAAAAAAAAAACAAGAATGCAAAACATATGGAGAGACGAGTGTGAGTCCTTTCGCGTGAGGGATCAACCTTTAAGAGTGGCAGTTTGTTAAAGGGTCTTCTACAGACAAGATTATTGTCAACAGATTGTTATGAATTCGGATGCCATGGAGCGAGTTAGTGGCTTGTTTTCAGTTCAGTGCCGTGCTTTACGTTTGCAGAATGCAGAGTTATCACGGCAGATGGACACTGTCTCCATTTGGATCGGCATATGGCATATGTATCGTCTGTCGCTTTGTTCACTGGAAACCCTCGACCAGTTCACTCCAAAGATTTTTTTCCAGTGGTTATTATCAAACATCCTCATCCAAAGGCCAGTGAAGTCAACATAACAAAACTCTCAGCAAGGTCGTACGGCCTGGTCAGGCGTGTCCCTTGAATCCTGTGCCTTTTGATCTGTCGTTCAATATGTACATCGCGGGTGATTCCAGCGATTTTTGAATGGTGAATGTTTCAATTCAATGCCTTTATTTACATGAGATAGATATATAGGAAAGCTGATGGGTGACAATCCGGTATGCAGACTACGCTCGACGCTGAAGCAATCACGTTGCGTTCATTGTAGTGGTATAAAGCAGAGTCAAAATGGCATGCCAACATTTCCTTCGTTTCTTTGGATATGTTCTTTGATGTTCCTTAGATACCCACGAGAGTAGACAATTTCAAAATTTCAGCCATTGATTCAGTGAGTAGATACGCCTTGTTTTTCAAACAGTTTAAACTGAGAATGTCATCGAAAATCCTTCCGGAAATCTTTCGGACTGAGTCAGGGGTATGCCAGGGATATTCACAGAGCCATATCATATTTGCTCTCTTCGTAGATGATATATTCTTCTTGGAGTTTTAGAATATGCTGGGAAACCCATCAATCCCTGAAATCCCAGGAATTTGCGACTAATGGCATATGTACGTAATTACTGCAAGCTACGGAGTCTAGTAGAGAATTTCAAAAAAGAGGAGGATTAAAAGAGGATTTTTAAAAGAAAAAAATGTATTTTAGAATATCTGTGCCTTTGCTGGATCTGATCTGATGTCACGTTCATGAAAGAATGCATCCCATGTTAAGAGAAATTCACAGTTGCATCGTCAGTAAAACTGCCTTCCGCATCGGGTGTGTATCTTCAATTAATTGATTTTTTTTCGATGACCCAGGGCAGATCAGAACTACACTCTGCTGGAAATAAATGCACTCAACCAGTGAAGTCCATAGGTGGTTCATCCGGTTCATATGTACAAAGCTTATTTGCCTTTCTTTGTACGCACCAATTACGGATTTAATTTTGTTGTAAAATCTTGTTGATGCTATGTTCGATATAAATCCATCCCAAAGAGGTGTGAAGTCCACAGAATAGACACAGACAACCTCTTTAAGTCGAACATCCTAAAGTCGAATTTCCTTTAAGTCGATCAAATGTCGCATAGCTGATACAAGACTTAAATTTTCCAATATTTTACACTCCATAACTCAAACATTCCATAAATCGAACACAAAATTTATTCCCATGACCATTGGACTTATGAGGAGGTTCGACTGTATATCACTGCGCCTGCGAAACATGTTTTGTGTCATATTCTTAGTCACTGAGGCGTATACATGCTTTTTTTGCGCAATTTTTTTACTCGAAAATTGATAGATCCTCCCCCATCCTCTATAACCCATCAGCAGTTAAGTGCCAAGTGGAACCAGATTCGTTTTTTTTTTTTTTTATCTTGATGCAGCCATCGTGTCGCATTCAAGGCACGCCTCGGAGGTCGTGATGATGGGGAAATTCGTGCCACGTGACCAATCCAAAGAAACACGGCCCCTTCCGTTCGAAGAAGCGGCTGCTCAACATTGCGCTCCTCGCTAACTGCCGTGTTTCTCACTCTAATTTAGTTACACTGAACTTGAATGCGAATTGTCTCTCCCTATTTGCCTCTCATTGCAACTGCAAATTTAAGGCAAGAGCAAATTTATCTTATTTTACTTATGAGTTAAACAAATGCTCTTGTTTATTATAATGCAGGCATGTGCTCATGTTGATTGAGGATAGAGAATTCACTTAATTTGCCGCCTGAGTAGATGCTCGAAATGGGGAATTAATATCGAAGATGCACTGGGTACTTCGGATGTGCTTATGACTAAATTAATGCGAGAAGCATACTCCTCTCTGTCGCAGGGGCATAATTATTTCATTCCACGAGTATACTTGCTGCGTGGAATATGTTGATCGGAAACGATAGATATTGTATTAATTTTGCATATCAAATTGAAGAGGAGAATTGGATGGACTTGGAAGATTTTAATGGAAATTAATTCAATATGCGAAAGGGAAACTCAATTAAGCACATATGCATGTACTGACAGATGTTGCACTGAGACAGTGTGTTCGAGGCCCTTTGTGGTGAAGGGTTAAGAAGGTGTTGAGTTGAATATCTTAGGAGATGTCTGGGATCAGATTAAGAAATTGTCCAAGTCCTCCGTATGCTTCTTTGATTATATACACAGATGTGACAAGGGGATGTAAATATTTGTTAGAAGTTTCTCTAATATAAGATTGGATTACTGTTACCCCTGTGGAAAATGTTTAGTCCTTAGAAATGTGCATCCAATCGCAATAATATTTCTCCAAAATTGTCTGTTTAAAGATTTATATTGCTGTCCGTCTTTTTGTGGTGATTTTGAGCAATACTAAAGAAGTGTCATGGAAGAACATGACTGAACATGAGGCCAGTTATATAACAATAATAAATAATAATAATATTAATAATAATAATAATAATAATAATAACAATGTCAGTTAGGTGTGATCTGTCAGTGAAAAGAAATGTCAACATTTTGTTACATATTGTCCTGAATATTGCCCTTTGGAGATGGGGAGAAATGTTTGAGAACTTATTCCTTGACACACTTTTAGGTTTGCTCATATTTTTTTACATTCTCATTGGATTTCAGGACTCCCAGTCTATTCAGCAATAATTTCAAATTTCAAGATTCGCTTTCAATTCGAAACAACCCTTGTTGAGTAGTTCATCACACACCGGGTTCAATTCGTTTATTTTTTGGGAAGCTCTACAGTTTGGTTATCTTCGTTGTGCTGTGCGTTCGAGGTCTACAGATTTATGCGAACTTGGAACGACACATACTGAGAAGCTTTTTGCTAACAGTTACGCTATTAATATGCTTGTGTTTTAGTATTAAACGTTTATTTGTACATGAGGCAACCGCTAGAGGTTATTAAGAAGCAGTGACGCCACATATTCAAAGCACCTTTCTTAGCATTTACATGTTTTTGAAAAATACGAATTTTCTATTTTTTTGTGATATTCGAGAGCCTTTTGAAAGTTAGCCTTTTAAAAAAAATTTGCAAACACGTGCACAAACCGGTCCCAAGTCAACTCACTAATGTTGTCCTCGCTCATATTGTGAGTAATGAAAGATGTCCCAGAATGAACGTAACAAGCGATTTTCATCGAAAACACATTATTACACCCTCTTCAAAATTATGTCTGTCACAGCTTTGTTGGCACTTACAAATTCAATCCCTTGACAAAATTTCTCTAGACTGGCCTTTGCATGAAGAATTTCGTCGAGACGGGTATCAATGCCTTCAAAGTTTGGGCTTTTACAGCCTAGCGCATCCAACCAATCAAAGCAATACGTGTGGAGTATCTATCGACTTCGCAACATTTTTATGTAACAAATCTATTCAACTGTTCAGGGTGGCCAGTTGTGACACCCTAAGGCTGTTCTAAAACTCTGGCTAATACTTCTTGTGGAACGAAAAGTGAAGCGCACAATAGTGGCAACCATCAACTGCTAGTCGTGCTATATTTTGTTCGTTCACTTGTAAAATTTTAAGGGAAATAAGGCACAATTTATGTGGCCACCGTGGCATGGACTTGTGTATGTATCGAGAGGAATATTCAGAGTTTACGGCTCCCCATTCTGTAGAGTATAACTGTCTAGAAAAATTTCTCAGACTTGCTTCCGGAGACCCTACTTATGGAAGGACTATAAACGAACATCACGAGTCACTTCTGGGAGAGCTGGTCCACTGCACGGACTGTAGCGCCACCTTTGTCAAGCATTTTATGTAACTCAAATAAATCGTCTGCTCTACTAAAACCCTTGAAAATGAATAATTCGTAAAAAATAATAATTAAAATATCAAAAAAAAAATAAATAAATAAATAAAAAAACTATAATTGGTGATTGCGTGTTGATTTCGATTTAAGGAAACACGGTTCATTCGCTATTCAAACTCTTTCTTTCGTAACTTGTACAAAATTTAAATTAAAAATGCTGATTTTTATTATTGTACTTTTATTTCGACTTAAATAAATTAATTTTCCAAATGTTTACTCTTTTCTTTTATTATGCCTTGAACTTAATTTCAATTTACCGTGTAACTGAAATAAAATTTAATTTAAGGATATAAAAAAAATATTATTATCCTATCACCCCTGGGCACACCTTTGGCATAGTCACCAGCCAAATCGTCGCGTCCAAAAGGCACGTACCAAAGTCCTTCGCGCATTTATTCACTCCATTATCGCCTCTAATTCACGCAGAGCGGGTCAAGTACTCTCGATGTGAATTTAATATTAAAAACGAATGACGGATTTTCTCTCTTGTAGAAGAGGACTATCGACTTTTCAGAAAGAACATCTTCCCTGAAACGACTGCCATTGCAGTCGATTCGTTTGTAAGGACGGAAATAATTAATATTCCATGACGATGCATTCTTGTTCGTCGTGTGGGGTTATAGTCGGGGATGTACGAACCGGCCCTGGAGACTGTTTTGGTTTGAAAATAACAGCAGGTGTTGTTGGAATTGACAAATGAGGTTCAAAGGGATACCGTGAAAGTTCCAACAGTTTCGTTGTGAGTATGGTTTATCATTACCACCTCAGTCTCACCGTGGTAAAGCAAATCTGCTGTCCACCCCATCAACAATCGAACGTTGCACAACTTCCCAGCCAGCCAGACAATTAAAGTCAATTTTAAATACAGACCGCCGGGGTCGTTTTTTCTGCTTCACCATCACTTTAAATGTGAATGCCTCACCTTGGAGCCGATGTCGATATTTGTTCATCGGGTTCATAGGGAAATATCCTACTCCCTTGTGTTTTTGCCCAAAATTTCCCCCTGAAAAGGAAAACAAACAACAGCCAGGATAAAATGCTCGAGGATCAACTGCGAATCGGTGGTGGTCTCGGGGGGATATAAGAACCCTTATTATTGAATTCCGGTTAAATCCCACAACAGACGAATATGAAAGATGTCAGTGAATGGGAAAGAATTCTGTCCACCCGGGATGACGGACTGTACGCATGTCCGGCGAGAGGAGGAAACTCATTCCATTAAAAATCAGTTGCTTCAAATTTTCATTCCATTCTATCTCCTTACATTATTACCTCCGGCTTAGGTTACCTCCGCACAATGCTAATGGGATGGACCAGCACACCTAGCGGACCATCCGCCTGTGCGGTGATTCCATTTATTTCTTATTTTTCTCGTTCGATTTTCGCTTTTTTTTTGCTCATCGATTGTATGGGCCATCATCCCTTTGGGATACCACCGCCTCCAGAACGTACACACACACAGCACAGCCGCACGGGGACTGGAAATGAAATGGAAATTGTCTACATACGCAGATGATAATGATGAATGCCAAGCTGTGGTGGTATAGGGTTGGCGGTGGGGGTGTGCTCTGAGAATTGATAGGTAGTCAGAAGACACAACCAAGCCTCGGGGGCGTAGAGAAGGTTATAAATAGACACTGGCCATGGGAGGAGTATTATCCTCAATGAGGTAATATTTATTTTTTGTAAGTGCATTTTATCCAAGAAATATTGTGTCTATTAGCTGATGGTCTTGTCCTATTTTCGTGCACTTTGTCGCTGGGGTTGTGCAAGCATGCTTCGCCGAAGCTGAGATGCTGGCCATTGTTGTCTGATTTTTGTCGGTTGGAGTCTTCTTTTGTTTGAAATCCATCTTCTATCTTCATAGTCGTCGAAACCTCTTGCACTTGTGCATCCGTTGGAAGTACATATTTGCATCCCCTGAAAATCACTTTAATTTATGAAAGTGTCTGAGTCGGGCAGGACCTCTCTGTAACTGCAGCAATGTAAATCCTTACAACATCCTCGAAGAAAATGCAATCTTGCTTCGATTTCCTGCGAAAGTTTGCTCACTGAATGAGAATTGCTCGGAAGTAGGTTAACGTAGGGATCTTAATCGTTAACGACACTCCGTCTCAGCTTCCATCACTGCATCCTTACACGCTCGAGTGGAAAATGTTTCCATGGCCCAAATGTTCATCCTGTGTGTTTACAAAAACACAATAAATCTCATCCAATATACACTTACTTCATCTCCAAAAACCCTCCATCCTATCCTCCTCCTCCTCGGCAGCAGCATGAGATGTGTGTCAACACACGGAGAACATTTCAATCTTTTGTTCCTCGAACGATCAACTTCACATGCGTACCATGCGAACACTGGATGATGTCTTTACTCCTTTGCAACCGTTCAACTTGGATATGCATTTTCTGTCCCATTGGATAATGCCAAAAGGAACAACTTCCTTATTCTCTTTTACACTTTGTGCACCACTCTGAATGACGATTGTTATCCAGTTTCCATTTATGGCAGCAAAATTGTCATTCTTATGTGCCTATGTCCTCTCCCTTTCTCTCGTCTCATCTTCTGCCATGAGCAACAACAAAACTTGGAGCTTGTGTACCACAAAATCCAATCCATTTGTCACCCATCTACACACACACAAAGAGAGGATTGGTGTCCATTTTTGCATGGCAGCTCTATCTGATGGAATTATATCAATCTAACACACACCGCTCGGTATGGTGCTTCATCCCTTTTTTCTGTTTGAAACATAAACAATGTGGAGTACACATCAATCTGGGCATTGTAAAGCTTTTGCTGGAAAAATGTGTGTCCTTTTTTGTTGCCATTGCCACTTTCGTCCTTCGAAGGAACTCAATCCAAAGAGGGCGTTCGTTTCGACATGGGTGAATTGAATTTTGTTCCGGCGATACGGGTGACATGCTACTTCCCAGGACGGGTGAGTAAAATCAATTTAAGTAGTCCTGCTGGGTCTTGAGGGCGGGAGGGTAGAGTGAAAAATGTGAAAAATATGGGAATTATATTGCATATGTGTGCAAAATTGGGAGACATGAAAAATGAGAGAATTCGAATTCTTTTACTCGTATTTTCCTTTGTGTGCGTGCAAAAAACTGAAATCATTTAGTCGCCTTGGGGCGACATGAAGTCTGCTCCCCGTAGGATGGGAGCTGGAAACACAAATTTGACGGTAATGGTGGCAATAAGGGCCGGGAATGGAGCTGCTGTCATGTGGACTTACACCTATTCCAGAGTCTGTTTAAAGCTCGAGCGACACTTGAGATTAATGAACGAGCTCCATGACAACCGATGGGGGGAGGATGGGGATGATGATGATTAATCTGTAGAAGGGAACGATGTGAGTGGAGGGTTATGAGCAACTTGTAGCGTCTCTAGGCAGTTCGTTTGCTAGATGTTCAACTCGTGACTCTTTTGGTGACCACGAAAGGTATATGTGGTGTGGGATTTTCCCAGAGTTTCCCAGAAGAATTTGAATTTATCGCCATTTGTGCAGCAAACTGCTGGCAATACAAAATCTCAGAAATAATGCCACACTGGCCGCCAAACCACAGTTCGTAAATTTCATGCAAAATATGGTCGGAATTGAGTTTTAGCTTCGTCAACAGCTAAGAGATTAACTACGAAAATTCAGCGAGACTGGAGACGATAACCACACTTGTCGTCCACAAAATGTTCCTTTTTGGGCCGGATTTAGGGCTGGGGACACCATTGGATCACACAACAGTGACTGTTACTTTGTGCTCGATATCGCACCTTTCTCAACAAGCCCATAACCACCCGTGCATTGCGGGAGAAAATCAAACGCTGCATCAACCAAATTCCACATTTTTGCAGAATAGTCATAGAAAATTGCAAGGCACTCCCATTGGGACTCCGACGCCATTTAGAGTCACATATCGACCGACATTCTAGATTGAAACAAAAGCGAACGTGCAAGGAACCCCGCTTAAAGCAACCAAAAAGTATGAGGGTGCGATAGCATTGGCAAATAAACATGTGCCTCCAGCGGATAGGCCATTCATTCAATGCCATACATCCCAGAAGTCTCCAATTGAGCTTGACTGATACGATGATAGGTGTTGTATACATTGTTCTGCAGAAGCTGCATGGATGAAGGAGAGGAGGAGCCACATATATACGTAGAGAACCACATCTAGAGGCCCACTCTTTCACAAACAAGCGAACTGACCAAAGTCGGTATAAGTCAATTGCGCTAACTGCGTTAACTGGATTAAGTTTGACTGTCAACCTAACCTATCCTATAACTTAAAATCATGGAGACACCGTACTAAAAATGTTCCCTCTTTAATTTACTTTTAATTTCTTCGATTAATTTATGGATCAGCTCAATCGTGAACTGATTCACTCGGCACTCGCAACTGGTGAGCGGATGTAAAGCGTCTGTGCCAATTATGAAAAGCTTGTCGTTAACAGTCTCTGAGTATTAGCAGTAACTCGAGAGAGGTGAAGCCGTGAATTATGAGCACTCACCATCGTGCTGGAAATTGAACCTCTATGGACTCTCATCCACCAACGCCATGTCCGCGATCAATGCATTGGTCCACTGATACCCTTTGAAGATTTAACATAATTTTTGTAATAAGATTGCGGTCAACTTAATGCCTCTGGGTTCAATGCAAAGTCAAGCGCTCAACAATCTCGTAGACTTGGTGGTCTTCGATACCGAGGCTGGACATGTTTCTCCGAAAGAATCCGCGAAGAAAGCATGTCACGATGACGATTCACGCCTAGAAAAAATGGCCCAAGGGACACACCAACCAGCTACTTATTGTAGTTCCCTGTTTCAATTGGACGCTTTTGGTGCTCCAAGGCAGTCTATTCTGTTTATTGACCATGGCGGCCAGGGACCTGCTTAAAATCTTCAGTTTTTAACTTCAATTAACTGCTGTTTTGACCGTCAGTTTCGGAGATAGAGATTATTGGTGTTGTTCATTCACCTTTGATCCCGCCTTTGAAAAATGACTACTCTTGCATCTTGTTGTTACATTCTCTCCCCTCAATAGTTATAGAGACCGAATGAGTGCTCTCAAATGACACCCGCTTTTATCGACTTCACCATAATCCGTGTCATTGCTAAAGCGGGACTGCGGTGATCCGGTGATGATGTGATACAATCTTGATCGTACGAGAGATGATTGCGCTTTTCTGTTGTCTATGGGGACCACCGAGACAGCTCAGTCGTCGGAGCTGAGATTTCCATCTAGATCACTAAACTCCTATAATCCAATAAATTTTATTCTTGAAACTACAAAATTTCGTTTTCCTCTCCCAGCCGTATAGAGAAAAATGTTTACTTTCAAATGTAATTTCCTTCAAGTCCCTGGAAGCAGCCACCCACCCTTGAACAAACAATCAAACATCAAGATACCATGCCAATTTTACTACACAAGACTGTGCCACACCCTAAGGTGTCTACTGCAGTCACTAACATCTCTTGGATTGCTTCCAATAAAAACAATTTCATTTGGCACCACAGTTGCTTGGGACAACAGCAGTTACAGTTATAGTTACAACGTCCTCACCCTCTCCGGGCGCACCCCGGCGCGCAGCATTCTTGCCTGTTATCGTCATCAGATCTCAAACTACTTTCGTAAAGCGAAAAAATATCTTTCACATCATCATCCTCATCATCTCAAATCGTCATCGTCATCGTCATCGTCAACGTCTCGGCCGACTGGTGCTGCTGGTGCTGATAGTGGGATGGGGTGTGAGTCCGTGCACACCCGCCCCAAACAATATTATTTATTCCATTCCGATACACTCAGACACGGACAAAGAAAGAGCCCCCGACACGAAAACTCAACACAATTCCGACGATACAAGTCCGGCATTTGCAGAGAGTCTTGTGCACATACGAACTTGTCCTTATCAGTCACTAAGAATCACAAACACGTTCGTTTATCGCGACTGTCTGTCACACACCACCACAAGGCTGGCGACGAATTCGCCCCCTTGTGCTGTGTGGTCTTTTCATTTTTTTGCTGCTTCCACGACTAACATTTGTATTTTATTTAGTCGTGCTGGGCGGTGGGTGGGCTGGATGTCTAAACACACAATCCTTAAATTGAACTTGGCACAGGCAAGTTTTTTTTTCGTTCGTTCGTTCGTTTGTTTGTTCTGTCAACTGAGAGGCAGAATAGAAAAGGACGAGCAGCGTTTGCTTTGTACTTGTACTGCCTCCTTCGAGGACTTTGCTAATATAATTTTCTTGGAGAATTTCTTTATTTGTTTATTTTCTGTTTCTTTTCGAGGGGGCTCAGTGCCTGTGTGATGTGACATCGGAGCACAGCCTGTGGAGGGATGGCGTCAGTGCAGGGCGAACGCCCGTATTCTATTGTGAACAAATATGTTTCGTTCACATCTTTGAAGCGCATTGAATTTCGATAAAAAAAAAAATGGCCTGATGGCACTCCTCGGAGGGGGAAAATGCGAGTTCTGCTAATGGGCGAATTGACAAAGACTCAGTTTGCTACGAATCATCGATTGAATTCTTGAGCATGTAGATTGAACGGACGAATTTAAGGGCAGGGGAAACAGACTGTGCGACGGGCATGGGTCTAAAAAATCATGCGAATAGTCCCCTTTTTTGTTGCTCCCTCCGAGGAGTGTCATCTTCCCATCTTCTTTAAGTCACGTTTCTATCGGCTGAGCGCAGATGAAGGAATACATATTTTCGGAATGTGCACTACAACACTTGAGTTTCGAAATCGACTTAATTTGTAAGGCTGCTTTCATGCTGGCAGCCTTTTGAGCAAGATTCTTTTTTTTTTGTACCTTTTGCCTCACCTCCCTTGCCGACAAGATGGAAACGTCGCAGACAAATTTAGCTAGAATTTAGTGAAAGCGGCCTAATTTGCCGTGACATTATTGACAGCAATGATAGATTTATGAGACTAAAAAGTTGTCAGAGTGGTCGTTGTTAACACTTTTTCTACAGGCGCCGTGCAGTTGACTAGTCACCTGGTCTTTTAGTTCTTTTCACTTCTCATTCCAACGCCCTTGGTTTGAGCCTGAAGTGCCTTCCATTTCATGACGGCTGGCTTACGTCCGCGATGGCCTGGATAGAGGTTCGGACTATCTCTAACCTGGCTACCGGTTTTCAAAGACCCTGTTATTTGGGGCATACACTCGATGTGACCAAGTGCAGTCGACGGATTTGGCTTTGGATGGGCCACATCCTGGTACAGTTCGTAGAGTTCGCGATGATGCCTGGCCCTTCCTCGCAGACAGGACTATATTCCCAACGCACCAAGAATCGTCTCCGGTGTTTGGTATCGTTCAGCTCTTGACTTCACATGTAGGGCATGCTTTTGGTCCTTCGAGTCAGGTGCTTAGACCAAAGTTGTCTCGACATGGTTGAATTGTGTAATGAGAGGAACAAAATTCCATGGACTTTGTCCCAAATCTAGTGTTTCGTGGTATCCATTGGACATCCTTACAACCTGCATCAGCCCAGTTAAAGGACGCTTTTTTTAGCGGCAAAGCACATTATATTCTGTGACGTCTGTATTTCATTGTTGAGAGTTTTGTTGGCTTGGCAATCATGGTACGTACGAGCCAAATGAGAGCACTGTGCAAGCCTTATAATAAGCGCCCCTAATTCGTCCCTCGTGCCTTGTGCATTTGTGTCTTCGCATATAGTGGGTCCTAGTGGCAGTTCATCATAAATAGACAGACACCGACTCAATGTTGACAGATTCAAGTTAACGTCACTGTATGGTGCGCCGCGTCGCCTCAAAAACGATGCTGATCAGACGTTACGTTACGGTGAGCGGTTCAGAGATATGATTATGTAATACTTCGTGCAACGTTTAATCTTGGAAGCCAACATTTGCTGGATTCCATCATCAGTGCCATACGATTTTCTGCTAAGCAAAATGGATATGAAAACTAGTTTTCAGTGATTTATTTGAATTTGAAGTTTCCCGCCTCCAGAAGAACACTCCTTGTTGGAGGTTGCTGCGAGGTGTCTAGATTATTCTTGAACCCATCTGTGTTCGCTGCAGCTTGTACCCGACCAAGCTCGAGGATATCGCTCATGTCTGCTCTGTTTTTATCGAGGTATTCGATTCTGTTTGAACACCTACATAAAATTTCTCATTTAAAGGTGTTTTTGTGCCATTTGAACATTTAATTCTCAAGTACTCTGGGAGGTGCATTACTCACCTCCGTAACATCCTCCTCGGCAGGATTGGGTGTCTTCTTCTGCTTTATGTGGCGCTACAGTCTAGGTGGGCCTGGGCTTAACCAGCAAGACCTTAAAACTAGCTGCCTCCAGTTTCGCACGCCAAATTGGTTCAGGTCCTCCTCACCCTGGGTGGGCCATCTTAAACGCGGGTGTTCTCTGTTTTCGAAGCCCCTTCGGACAGGAACAGTATCGTCCATACGCTCTACTTGGCTCAGCCACCATAAGCGTAGAATTAGTAGACGCTTGGGTAGACTCATGTCGCTGTACAGTCCATGAATTAGTCGAATCTTCTCCTCCAGATCCCATCAACTCAATCAAAGATTGCACACAGAGCTTTCCACACACAGATGAACCTTTCCATCCGCTTTTGAGATTGTCTATGCCTCTTCGCGTAATGCACGACTGAGCTTTTCAGTCTTTTATAGAGTGTTCGACTCCTAACATGTGGGACAATGCAACAGAGGACGTCCGCGTTTAAAGTCAGCAGCTTGGTTCTCGTAGGAAGGTTCTATCTCTCCATTGTCTCTGGAGCATATAGACACAGTGGTTGGCCAGAGTAATGCTGTGTCATTCACCCATTTTAGCCGCATCCGTCTGAATTGCAGCAAACGCCTCACTGACGGCTGTTTTCTGCCAATTACGTCGATATCATCCGACTTCTAGAGTATTGTGCATCTGGTGCTGGGGTGTGAGTCTTGAGCGATCTTCTCCAGCCTGGTGTTGAAGGAGTCATATGACAGCGGGTCGCCTTGTCTAAATCCTTTTTCCCCATTGACGGTCTCGGTGAGTTCGTTCCCGAATTTGATGGAGCAGCGAGGATCCTCCATCGCCATCCTTCACAATCTGACAAGTTTGGAGAGGATGTCAAATCTGTAGATCATCTCTATAAACGATGTCATATAGGGTTACTCATCAGTTCATCCTTAATCCTTCATTCGGATGCTATCAGGGATTCGTTTTCAGTCGCATCACACGAATGTTGAAGTCTCTTAGTCACTGTAATCCACAGATGTACCCTTCACCCTCTTCATTGACTTCATTTCAAAACTTAATGGCATTCGAAGCACATTTTTTAAATAAGCAACTCTCTAAAACCACTCTGCCTGACTATGGCTCTGGGGAGAGAGATAAAAACCAATTTCATTTCATAAGCCTTTCCAATCTCCGTTCTTAATTAGGCCTGCAATTGTTTCTGACTCCTGCCAGGTCGTTATGAAACTTGAGACGTAGTCTTCGGTTTACAGCAGTCGAATGTCCTTTGCCGGAACAGAAGGAACAGGCTCATGTCATTATTTTCCAAACCCCAAAAATCCCCCAATTTGAATCCCAAATTTCAGTTTACAATTTAATTTTACGAGCCCTCACCCAAAAAGCTACACACTTTCTTATTTCCAAGTGCACGCCCTTCCAGTAGATTCGCCATACGCCTTCACGAAGCAGTGCTCGAGTATCCTTTAGATCTTAATTCCGCAAACAGAACTAATTTTGGATACAAATTATAAAATGATTCGTCCTTCTAATGAGAAGGTATTCACCAGCAATTAGAATGTTCCCAACAGTCTTCCTGCCGCTCAACTCCTCGAAAGGATGTGGATTTTTATATATTTTTGTGCTTCTCTTATTCTTATTATATTTTTGCTGTGAAATAAAGTTTCCGTTTTTGTTTGTTTGGAAGGTTTTCATTATTTTTTTGCGAATATTTTTGCCTACGGCGATGTGGATATCTTCGTCCGTCCAACAGGGAACCCAGATACTGTAATTGATCCATTTCTCACTTCAGTCGCTCTTCAGGTGAGGACGGACTTCGGACGGGAGACCATTCCATTCAATGTTCTCTGCCCATTGGTTAGCTTCTGCAACGCCCTCGGAGGAACTTCGTGATGACCAGGGCGGAAAGGATGAAGAAGGAATGAAATTTTTGCTTCTCAATTTATTAAGAAATTTTCCCGTAAGTGGTCCTTTCTTCGCTATGGATGGGGTGTATCTGTGTGATAGCAAACCACTCGCTTCCACTTGAATGGGTGCCTAATTCTCGTTAAGGACTTACAGAGAGTGGTCCTTCGTCCTTGCCAGGGAGAAATGCTCTCATATTTATCCCGGTTCCTGTGCTGCCGGGGGAAGCGGAAGTAATTACTAAACTTCTAATCCGATTACGAGACAATAACAATAATTTAGATGATTTATTTATTTTGTTTTTTTTTTTTTGCTTGCGTTCGTTGCCTCATGTCATTGTCATGGTTATTGTGAATACCACCGTGCCCTTGTACCATAAAACGACAATCTATTGTCCGGATGGGGTGGTTGCAATTTAATTTCAGAGCCATCGATTTTAAATTAAACTCGAGATTCGAGGGGAATTTATTGTCATGAATGACGATATTTTTCGACGACGACGTTTCGAACGTGTCCTGCCTGCCAACACAACCCCACACAATTGCACACTACTGCAGGGTTTTGCGACACAATGCATACTCAGTAGGGTTGTCATTTTCATTACGTGTGGCCTAGTTTCGTCCTTAAATCCTGCACTGCCTGCGGCTCAGGAACGGCAAGGTGAAGGTTAGTTTTTGGTTCTGACGGTAGAAGCAATCAAATTTATCTTTTTCAAAAAATAAACAAGTGCAATCATAAAATGACACCGAGCCACGTTACAAAATTGAAACAGCACCACTCGAACTGCTGGATGAGGGCAGGAAACAAAAGAAAGGATGGCGAGAGCGAAAAGGAAAGGAAACAAGGCATAAACTGATGCTTAATGTTGATTGTTTTGACGCAGTGACCTTAAAACGAGAAAAACAAAACCAAAAAAAACACAAACAGTCACTCACATTTGATGAGGAGTAGAAGGACAGAAATATAGAATATGCCCCTAATGTGTCCTCGGAATTTATTGTTATGAGATGTTGCCATTCCAGTTGCATTTGCTTCTGCTATGCCACAGAGGGAACTTTGCGAATCGGTTTTAATTGCCATCGTCACTTAATTGCCATGCAGTTATGATCTGAAGATAACTTCACTCCTTTGACGATGGCATTTTAAGAGTCCTTCATCTAGGAAGAATGCGAAAAATTTATGAACATCCACTCACAAGACACAAGGATTCACACAAGCCCGAAGGTTTATAGGTTGCCATCTTAATTTAATATTTCTTCTGGTTTGATGATCTCATCGTTTGACTGGTTGTTTTTGTTCTTCGGTGTTGTGGAGCAAGACTAATATAAGAAGGGTAAATGAGAGATTTTTATCCTTGGTTCAGGGTGGAACTTGGCACCTCTTGGCTGTAGTTTTGCTTGTCAAATTCGTTGACGTCAGTCGTTATCAACTGAACTGCCGGCCAGCGACCCATGGAGGGTTTGAGCTTGGGCGAGGGTTGTCCTTTTTCGTGCCGTGTCGTGTTTGTGTGTGCGCCCTGCTCTCTCGTGATAAGAGTGTTCTTTACGTTTCTCACGAGTTGTCGCACACACATTCGCTGGAAGGGCATCCGCTGCAAACTTTGTCTCACCTCACAGCGGGTGTTGGAGCCGCGAGGAGTCTGTCTGCCCACTTGATCTGTGCATTGACAGGGATCATTGCTGCCCCCCTTTCGTTCCGCGGCACTATTCGTGATCAGCGTTTGATGCATCCCTCAAGGCTGAAGTCAAAATTTCATTGGTCCAGAGCTCTGAAGGGGATAGAATGAATGAGGGGGTCCTGGAACTGTACGGCTCGTCGTTGAATTTTCTACTCAAAGAACACAAAAGACACATGAAAAGATCGATCAGCCTACACGATAAGACACCGACTTTCTTCTGCTGTAGCAGAAGGACTGGATCTAGGTCTTAACCAACAAGCCTCTTCATGACACAAGTCACTAATCACAAGGAGGTTGTCCAATCTAGAACACTGACAAATCGACCACGATTAATTCATCCATTATTTCATTTGGCTGTTTCGACGCCCGTCACAGCTGATAGGGAAGTAGGATATGGCCGTGAGGTAGTGTGTAGGTGCGTTGACTTCTACGGTGACATTTCTGGGTTCATTCTACCTGACAATGCACAGCTGCCTGCAAATAGCTTCTCAAAACTATCCATTCGACATAAAACTCATAAAACTGTAGGTCCCATCCACTCGTGATAGAACAAGATCGCGTACAAAACGAATGCTTGCTGTAGAAGCTGTGACTACATAGGTCCAACTCGGAGTGTAGCGCAGCCCGTATTATTATTACATAATCAACCTTGTCATCTTTGTAGTGTCATATGTCACTTAAATGTCACTTAAAGTGACTACGACAGTACATATTTGTGACAGTGACATCTGATACGACTAAAAGAGAGTAAGAGTGATTGCCAGGCAACGCTTCACTGACGGCTCGTTGAATTCATCCAATCACTAAACATGGACTTCTGAAAGACCTTACCTCTAGTGTGACTTTTGCTGGATCTTCTCAGCGTGTTGCCTTGCTAAAGCATGTTTTGACACTGAAGGCCTCTGTGAGTTGAACTTTGAAGGACTAACAAGGACTCTTCGTCGTCACCTAGCACAATCTAACGAGTTTGGCTGTCATTTAAGTGGTGGCTGTCGATGTGTACTCAGTGTCTGGGGTCGTATGAGTCTACGGTGCACTTTCTTGGGCTAAAGTCACGCTGACTCTCACCACATTGTTCATAAACAGGTTCAGGCGTTCACTCAAAACTAGGGGACAATCTTAAAGCAGAGTACGACCCTTATCCATCCCTCGATTCTTTTTTTTCTTCCAAGGTGGACCTAGACTTCAGCCATTCCCTCGCTAATTGGCGGAATAGTGTCCTTTTTGTCGATCGGTACTGAGACTGCATCCATTTTCGACGATTATAAACTAGAATTCCGTCTCCCGATCTGGATGATCGATGCCGAAGTCTAACAAAGCTGCTCATTTAAGCGGGCTGTCACTTGAATATTTAAGACTTCTTGAGATTTCCTGGTTGGGGCCTATGGTCGGGGTATGCATGTACGACAAGGGGCATTTCAATAATGACAAGCTTCAGTACAGTGTAGCGGTGCATTATCAAAAACCAACCAAAGCAACATCAATAGAAGTCCATTCTTTGCGGCGAGTGTACCTCTGCATCCAAAAATACATGTAAATCTGCGACGGTTGATTCAGTCCGTCTGACAAACAAAAAAAGCCACAACCAAAACCGCAACTTCAACCCCCCCGGCTTACGGACCAAGTATCCTTCAGATCGGAATTAATCCTTATCCGCCACTGTTAAAGCCAGCTTTTCGCAAGTTCATCAATGCATCCATCCATTCTCTTGCATCTGATTTCGATACCCTACCACAAGAGAAAAGGATATCATGTTATTCACACGTACAATGCCATTCAAGCTCAAAAAAAAAGATTAATTTCTGCCCCACGCGGCTTTGTTAATTTTTTCCGTTAAAATGCAAAAAAAAAGTGTTCTCTGTCGCCACGGCAACTGATTCACTCGGTTGCCCAACATCAGGTAATCATGGTGGAGTGCGCCATATTACACTGCAGCCGGAGCCAGAGAGTGGGTGGCACGCTTTGAGTTGGGCCACTAGTCAGTTGGGTGACTTTACGACTGTTTCCCGGGTACATGTGTTTTGGCTCAGATAGCAAACGTTATCTAATTAATGCAGATGTATACAGCCTGCGGATGGAGTAGGAGAGTAGTATCGTGTTCCGTTTATTGTCTTCTCCACGCTTCTGACGCCGCGCTAATGGGATGTTTCAGTGAGTGGGTCGCTGGTTGTTCGGTTGGTTGCTGTCAAGTTTCGTATTTCCTTGCTGGGGGGAGGTTAATTTTTGGAATGATGCTATAAATAGACGGTCAAATAAGCATTCTATTTATTCCCCGTTTGCCTACCTAATTAGTTGTTAAGAGCTGCTGCTGAAGGATCTCCTGTGCGCTGTGTTGATGATTTATGTGTGTACATGCTGTTGCTAAGTGTGGAATTGTACACGTCTGAGTGGAACCGGGGGCAACTTTTCCACAACATCTGGGTCTCAAGATGAAGTTGTGAGGGAGGATGCTGTGTGAGCGCCAATTTTTGACAGCATGGATGGAGAAATTGTGTAATTTTCATGCTTCCATGAGAGTAGTTGATGCATAACAGTGAAATATAGGGGCCTCCAACAGAAGGGGAATGAATCCGTTTTGCTTCGCTGGTAGACTGCCATAATTCGACTCTCATTAATGAAGATGATGTCCTCGAACTGTGCGAGCTGCTCAGCGTCTTAGTCTTGCCAGGCGTCTGGTCAATGTAGAGGGCTGAACAAGAGTGTTAAGCTGGGAGTCTTTGGGACAGCGCTACGGAGGATTCTCGCGTCTAATGTGTCGACATCAATGTGTGCATCTAGCCAGAAATCGCTCTAGCTGGAGAGGCTTGTTGGTGGAGGCTCCTGTATAGCTGAATGGCACTCCTCTTATACGGAAGAGGAACTAAATCTCTCAATGGCCCTCCGACAGTACAATAACCACAATGCCACACTTCATAATTCCTCCTTCGAAGCTAACTACCTTGCCTGCACAACCCAGCATTAAAACATTTTTCCTGTTACACCCGCGGAAATACAATTCTCACCTCATGGCGACGTCGTAATTCGCACAATACCTATTAAGAAGCGTTAAAGACCTTAAGACTGAACAATAGTACGACCACCACGCCACACCTCGGCTCTTAAGGAGTCCGGCATCCGCTTGGCTGCGGCTTCAGCGTCTTCACCTCACTTGGGCGTCGTTTAAATTCAATGCAAAACAGGGTGTTACCCCACGAAAATTCGTAAAAATAAACACCACCACAGAAGAACCGAGTTAACCTCTCGTCCTCGTCCAGGCAAAAAAATGAGAAGAAAAACGCACACAGAGTAAATGCGAAACTCACAAAAGTGTTAATGGAAACCTGAAAGTCCATTACAACAGAAAATTATAATCCTCCAACCCTTCAGCCATTCATCCATCCCTCGTCAGCGGGTTGAAGCGTCGGACGCGGAGGACGAAGGAGAAGAAGAAAAAAGAATATACTTTCTGAAATTATTTATGGTTTCAAGGCAGACGGATTTGGAGGCACATGACGTCGTATTCCCTGCCAATTGGGAACCTGCTTGTCACGGACACCGTCCAAAACTCACCTGCACCCGGATGTTTGCGTGAAGAAAATAGACGAACCCTGCCTTGCCACAGGACACTTACCAGATATTCCAATTATTTTCTTTTTCATATTCCCCAACTCTAGCCGCTGAGGTACCATTTCCTTTTCACTTGAAGCGAGGGCTTGTGTAAACAAACAGCACCACCCTTCGATTCGAGGAGGAAAAGCTACGACCAAAGGCCTTGGAAGAAAATTCATTAAAACGTTGTCCCTTTCAGGCTCACCGCTGAAGTGCAGCACAACAACCTACAGAGGCTTGGAGAAAGGAGGTGCTGTTCTGTGTTGTCACAGTGTTTGGTTAATTTTTTTTGGGCAAAGCACCATCTGCCATCTGGCACAAATGGCTGTACCTGAGAGATTCGAAGTCTCGCTGTGGGGATAATGATGAAATTACTTTCGAAGGATAATCCCCCTGTGCTCGAGACATTTGTTAGCCGAACGGCGGCGACCTGGTTTGGGTATCAATTCGATTTTCGTGCGACCGAAAATCCTCCAGTAATTATCTGTCAGTCAAAATTTCACGGAAAAACGAAACCCCACCACCGCCCACTCAATTTTCGTTTGTTAATGGAATCGTATAATTTGTCGTAGTCTCCGGCTGCAGATGGAGCAATTTGCCGTTCTTCAAAGGATGGCACTTTCAAATGCGACTTTCATTGAGAGCGATTTGAGTTTCACCTTTTGATTGCGTGGGTGTGTGTGTGTGTGTGAGAAAGAGAGAGTGAATGGTGAGCCATCGCCATTAAGGGCGAAAATTAAATAAATCACATTTTCATTTTGTGTGTACCCCCGCTCTCGAAGTTTGATAGTCGGCGCTTCGGCAAAATCCCTAAGTTAAAGGATCTCCAACGAGTGCGAGAATAGTTCGTAGAGGACACCACCTCTGTGGAGAAGTGCGAAGGGAGAGAGGGAGTGCGCTGGAAAGTTTCTCTGTTGAAACTGATGTGTCCTTTAACTTGCGTCGTCGTCATTCTCGTTGTCGTCGTTGCCGTTGTAGTCGTAGTAATTTGTTAGCAATTAGTCTGGATACCATGGGCTTAGGCCGTTGATTTGAGGGTTGAATGGAAGTTCATATGTGTGCGTGTGGACTGTTGACATTTGGCACGTTCATTGCACAGACTTACAAGTACACATACAACTTGTTGCCCCTTGTTGGAGAATTTTGCTGAGGAAATCGTGGACAAACGGTAGACAGCTGAGTAAATGCTTTCAGAGGTGCAGGGGCTCAAGGGGGCATAATAAATGCAATTAATTCCGGTCAAAAACGAAATGTGTGGCTTGGGTGCACGGACTATTGGAAATATGAGACATTTTTGATTTTATTTAGAAAGTGCGATTTTGGTGGGCGTACAGTGGACAAGCAGACGCAGAGCAGACGAGATTTTTTTTTGTTTTTGAATTTTTGCCAAGTCGGGCATTTGGTCTGAATAGTCAATAATGCTCCAAAAACGACAAAAACATCAGGCGGTTGGTACATTCGGCCTCCGGCTCTCCGTAAATTATTGAATCTAGGCATTTAGTCAATGACATCGGGGTTGAACTATGGTAAATTACTGTCAATAGTCTGCCTCAGTCAGTAGGATTTAAGTCTGAGTTGAACTTGGTCATGGCGTCTGTAGCAACCACACGTGTTGTGCGAGCTATTGTTCTATCACGAGTGGATGGGATCTACAGTTTTTGGCTACTGTGAACGACGAAGTTTGAGAAGCTTTTTGCAGACTGAGGTACCCCTCGAGCATAGTCAGTGACTCGAAGGAAGTGGGGTCGTGAATTGTGGAACTGCCTAAAAAATAGCCCGTGCCCCAAAAACCTTGCAATCCATTCCCTTGTTGCACACAACACCCACTGGACTCAGTGTCGACAGGTCATACTTATTGTGTGCTCTCATTGACGCACAATTAACTTCTGAGTGATTCATTAAACAAGCCGATTGACTGATGGACTATATCCCACTGCCACCTCGTTCGCAGCAGCCATCATTTCGATATTTATTACTGATTTACTAAAAACAACACGCGGCGCTCGACGCTGAGCCGCAACCCACCTCACGCGGTTTTAATTATTTTCTGTTTTATGATTTAAACCTTAAAATCCATTAATCTCGAATGCAAACTGTGTTTCCATTACGCCAATGAATTGATTTAAATTTAGGTCAACAAATTAATTAAAAATGAAAATATTTAAAAGAAGGCAAACACAACCGGACAGTATGTCCAGCATGACTTAAATCATTTACACATGCACCGCTAGGGCTGGCCCATAGCTGGTCCACGTCCTGCAGTATGTCCTTGCGTAACTACTTGTTTATGACAAATTAATTTCGTTTCAGTGTGTGTGTGTACAGTGGTTTGTTCTGTTTTTTTTTCTTTTGTTATTTTTCCTGGCTCGCAAATCAATTTCAATTTACCTCTCATGTGGGGTTTTGTAATAATTTTAATTGTTTTCTTATTGCCTCATCCGAGCGGTTAGTCGCACTGCCCGACAGGATGTTGAAGTAATTCATAATGGGACGAACGTGTGGGCAGATGGCGGTATGGTATTGTTGTAGCGGTTGGCTATTGGAAATTTTGTTGAAAATTTATGATTGGTTTGATGAAATATGAACTACAGACTGTGTGTGCTGAGTGCGTCCTGTCCTGCGGCTGCACTGGGATGGAATTTTTAACTTTATCGATTATGTAATTGTTAATTGATTTTTGTCAGCGGTCGGTGTTTCCGACCATGCGGATTGCATTTCCGGAAAGTATTGCATTTGATAGGATCGCTTTTGTGTTTCGTTGCTGTAATGCGATTATTGGAAGCGGTTTCCGTTTTTGTCTCTGTTTCGCGTTTTTTCATATAAATTTTGTTGCGTTCGAACAAATCGGGTAAATACATAACAAATGGGCAATTAATAAGGGGGCACACTTAATTTATGTCGCACAGGAACAAAGCCAATGAAATCAGTCGTATGCTGCTAGTGCCTTTGAAAGCACACACACATTGGACCTCTGAACTATCACCGCGGTACTCTACACAGCCCTACTTCTAAGCAAACATTTTGGTAAAAAAACGAGTATATTCAATAAGAACGCTGGTTGTCGAGCGAAATGAATTGAAGAATATGGGGAGCGTCTGTAACAATCACTGGGACCACGATAGATGTGTTGTGCCCCCTTTTTTGATCTCGGACTTTAGAGCGAGAAGTTTGATAATCTCTCTAGATGTTTAGAGATAGCCTGATAGTCTGTTTCTGGTATGGTTGTTCGTGGTTGTTCAGATTTAGAGCCTCCTTGGTTCTCCTGGGATCGACCATCATGAATTGTTTGACCGTTGTTTAAGTGTTGAAGGGGGGGAAAGACCCAAGAAAGGGACTTATTGCCCCCTGTTTTGTCGGACGTCTGCCTTTCTATTGCCCTCGTCATTTTCATGTCCTGGCATATATATCAGGTTTCCCTTGCCCGTGTGTTAAGCGATCTGAGGCATTTCCAGACAACGATAGGGGCGAATGTGGAGCTGATTACGGCTCTAAGTACTGGCTAGCTATCTGCGAGTATGTATATTTTCGAATTCAGTACATTTTTTCTGTTCATGCAATGTGCTGCTTCATTTAGGGCGAAGTTTCAGCTTGGAAGATTGTGAACTCTCTGGGGAGTTGCATCTGTCAGTTACATTTGGGGCCCACAATTCCTGCTCCTACTCCACTTTCTGACTCCGTCCCGTCTGTGTACCGTCTTTAGGCGTGGTTTTGGAGCGAAACTAAATCAAGCTGTTAGTGGCCGTTGTTCCTGTCTTACGAGTGCAAAGGTCTACCCCTGAATTTGAAAACTTTCGTAATTACTCCCTCTCCTTCGCGTCGTCGATTCATTCATCTCCTCTCCCTCTGTCAGGGAATGCTAATGCACTCCATACTCCCACAATGTCGGTCGGACTCTCACGCCTTATAAGCATTTTCACAATATGGTCGCTATGAACCAAACCAGTTTCGAGGATTTTTATTAAAAGCCGCCTATTATGTTTAACAGCTCTTTTGGAGTCGTCTCAATCGGATTGTGTTCTACGAAGGAAGTGTCTCTTGTGGGGGACAGACGTACATAGTACGTGCCTGGACGACCTGGAGTGGAGGGACTGCTTGAGATGATGGTGTTGCATCTGCAATTTGCTCTCGAAGACTAAACTGTATTGGGAGAATACCAGGCTTGCGGTTGAATACTCGACGATAAACGACATTAACTTCCGATTAAAGTTAGGCGTAATTCGGAGTTCATAAGGCTGTGTCTCCTAATTTATCCGTAAAGCCTCTTATATTGCTCATGGCAGTTTGTGCCCATTTGCAAACACCTGAATTTTGCCGGCATGTACTAGACCCACCCATGTGCACGCTTTAAAGAGTCAATGTTTGATTGCAGGCTAGAACAAGCCATTGTCTGTCTCTAGAACGAAGGATTCGGGTCTGAGCTTCCAAATGGTATTCGTCAGTGGAAATACCATTTGGAAAGCCATTTTGAACCATGTCTGTGCCGTTTTAGACTTCTGAACGGGAACGCAATCTTGCTGAAATGTGTACATTGTATTTTTTCAACGTTCTCTAAACCACCCGATTGGTAAAGGTTAGTTGAAGTCTTATGGAGCCTAGTGACTCCAACATAATCGCCTCCCCACCAAACCCTCAGACAGGTTGGCTGATAAACCAGCCCAAATCCTATCATTCCGTGTAATGAGAGACTATTGAATGGTCAATATTTTCTTGTCAGTAAAAAGAATTTGTCTGTGCCCAATGTTGCTGTATTCCATAGTAGTTGCTGCAGAAGTTAAATCTGGGCCTTACTCCTGTCGGGACTTATGGTGCAACTCATATTAGTACTTACTTACTTATCAAGCTGTCATCCTTTGGAGGGTCTGAGTCTGAGCAATTGTTGCCTTCCATCGTTGACGGTCCTGGGCACACTGCTTCCAGTCATCAGGACCAAGCTGTCTTGCATCCGCGATTACTCTGTCCTTATGAAGAGAGATTTGGTCTTTCCCTTCTTCTCGAGCCAGGAGGCTCGAATTCGAAGACCCTCTTAGTTTGGTTCGAGGTGGCCGAGCCAGTGCAGTCGACGGAGTTCTGCCTTCCGAACTACTTGGTTCAGTTCGTAGAGTTTGCGGCTGTGTCTTCTCCTAGATTCAAAATTAACGAAGGAACCAATAATCAGCTCTACAGCGTCCGTTCCTTCGAGTCAGGAGTTCTGAGCCCAGTTGTTTCGACAAACCGAAGTAGCCCCGGTGGCCAAGCCTCTACTACGGCACGTTGGGAACGCGCGACAATGTCGCTGTCATCTGCGTACCCCAAAAGTTGGACCAACTTGTAGAAGATAGTGCCTTCCGTGTTTACAGCTGCCCTCCGCACTGTCTTTTCCTAGATTGAAAAAATCACACGACCACGCATCTCCTAGTCGAAATCCGGTGCTGGCTTCAAATAGCTTGGAAATCCTTGAGCCGAACTGCACGGTGCATCGGGTGTGTGTTAGCGTGGTGCGACATAACCCGATCAGTTTTCCCGGGATCCCAAATTCGGCCATTGCATCGAATAGCTCCTTGCGATGAATGCAGTCGTATGCGGCTCTAAAACGATGAAGATGGTTCGTATCGATTTGAAACTCGCACCTGCATTAGTGATGTCCCCAAATTCCTCAAGCTTAACCAGATAATACAAACTGATTAACCAATTTCGACAAGCAACAAGTTTGACGGTAATAGGGGCCAAAATTCTTGCAGATGACTTTACTCTATTTTTCGAATCCAGTATTTTATCCAAATTACAATTTATTTTGTTTCTTTGTTGATTGCTGAGTGTTCCCTCAGAGGAATGCTATTCCATTTTCGCCTGGAACCTCATTCGATACTTCATACTTTCGTCCATCATGTCTCTTCACAAATCGTACTTCCTTCGACATACACTGCTACTTTACCCCTCACTAGACTGCGTCTGCTTAGAAAGAAGTGTGACATATCTTTCTCTCATCCATTTTCACGAATTAGCGAATCGATCACCGAAGGCAGATTTCCGGTGCAGTGCAGCAAACATTCCCACTGGATATCACAATTTTCTATTTATATTTCTGTTTCAGGACACAGCACAGTGATAACGAACAAATCAATCAATTTCTCACAGAATTTCAGAATTAATCGCAAAAATTCAAATCAAAACTATTTCAAAATAATGCGGAATTTCTTATGATGGAGACATTCATTGTCCTGGGACTATGTTTTATTCTATACGAAGCATTGGATTTCTTTCAAGGATGCATGCATAGTACGCAGCCAGCAACATCCGATCGAATTGAGTCCTACCGTCGACAAATAACCGAAGAAAAAATCCGTTCACTGCAGCAAGCAAGCCCAGCATCAAGTGCTTCCGCGTCGCCCATCATTGGCGTTGGTACGACGAGCAATGGTGTAGAAAGTTCGCCAAAATCGACAAGATTTCCAAACTTTCCAGAATCATCTATAGATCAACGCTATCACATAAACAGCTATCAACAGCACCCAGTGTCATCGTCGTCGGCCTCGCTGCCCCAGCAACCGACGCCAAATTTGCAGGAGTCCAACTCGGCCTTCCTTCCAGCGAACAATACAACGAATTTTTCATCTCTGCCGCGTGACTACTACTATCTGCAGCAGCAAAAGTATAAGAACGCCACGAAATTCCTATCGAGATTTTCCTCATCCCTATCGGATAATCGCATTTTTCCCGAAGTGTGTAGTACCACCGTATCGACGGGCATAGGCCCCGCTCCGGCAGCCACCTTCGACATAGTGCCCCCAGCTGCTGCAGCAGCGCCATTAGTCTTGGACTTAAAGCGAGCGATATTCAGTGGGAAAAAGTCATCGTGCCTGAAGGAGCGTCGCCGAAGTGAACACCGTCCGGGTAATGAGGACTATTTGTCATCCAGTGATGACGGTGACGATGATGATGCCGATGAGGATGAGTACAGCAGTAGCAGCGATAACGACGAACCAGTGAAGCGAATTTATAGTATTTCAGAGAAATTTTAAATTTCACACAATCAAAAAAAATCGCGCATTTATTCGTGTTGATAAGAATAATAGACTTCAATAGTTCCGATATTATTAAGGTAACTTGGTCTGGTACTTCAGATGACAGTTCAAATTTGCCGCGGGAAATGTGTCCGATAAACTTTGCATTTGCAGAGATATACGTGCATTCGTTCAAACTCATTATGCAAATACTTTTTTAATCCGGATGATATATTTTTTTTAATCCGGATGATATTTTTTAATCCGGATGATTATTATTTTTTATTCCTAGTTATGGCAACTTTTATTGTAACAATATCTTAAATTACTTTTTGTTCAGTTTGAACTGCATGATTTGGATGAAGACAAAGTTCTAGAAATACCCTAGTACCAATTGGAAAATGCTTAAAACGATAGGGCCGGTAAACCTTCATCTACACCTCTTCACTCTGCAGTTTCTTTAAAATCAATGTATAGTAGATCCATTCTTTCCACGGTCCTGACTGCTGACCACTTATGACTAAGTAGACATAGGTTGACATTGAGTGCCGTCTGCCATGCCTCGGTATGAAGTAAGATTTGGTTTCATGTCATGTTTAGCCGAAGCTAGGCGTCTTGATGACAGCCACTCAGAATAGCTGAACCTTGTTCATAGACATAGGCCGAGTTTATAAATGTCACACTGCGGCAGTCCTGCAAGATTTGTTTGTTCATAAATGTAAATAAACTGCAGTGACTATGCATGAGAGCAGTCGCAAAACTGCGTTCATAAAAGCAACGTGTCGGTCAAACTGCGATAAAATTGAAAGTGATTTTTGTTTTGTTGCAGGATTGCAGGGAAACCAAAAAGTGGCATAATCGCAACCCTGACTGACGGAAAAAATAATGAGTTATTTTCCACTTGTGAAGATTCGCAGAGGATCAGATCCAGGTCTGATTGTCGGACCCTTATTCAGGATGCCTTTGATATCTTATCGCGATATCCTGCAAACGAACACATCGTCGATAACTTTCTTAAGCCCAATTTTGTCGTGCAAGGTATTTTGTATGCATTCCATTGAGAGATTCCAATCTGAACGGGCTTCACCCGCCGATCTACTAATACGATATTAGGGATTTTGTAAACCTTGTCTTTCGTGGGCGTCGCAATCTGAAGGCCTAGGTGTCCTCCAAAAACTTATTGTGGTCATTGAAGGTGCATGGTTCTCAGAACTTAACATTGATTCCCTCGCCAATCTTCCTACCCAAAATTTGAAGACCCAAACAGCTTGTTGGTAGTGCTCTCCATGGTTGGAGCCAAACAACGAACATGGTGGCAGCCTACAATACTCGATAAACCTGCCAGTCTCACTGACAGCTATCGCTTTAAAGTTAGCCTTCGGAATTTGCGTCAACAGTCGCTAAATACGCCTATTTAGTACTTATCATACAGTCCTTGTTCACGAAGGACTAGCCTCTGCAGTTCTGTTACTCGGGTGCAACTTAAATTTAATTTGTTCACCAAGCCCAGCGTATTTCCCTCGTTTCAGCAACAAATCGCCTAGTTTCAAAAAAGTCTTAAAAGTGACAAACTTAGTCGATCTTGAAATAAACAAAATTAAATAAATTACCATTTTTGACATAAGAAGTAAACAATGATTTAAAAATTCATAAACACGACTCAAGGTTGCAATTCTTAACGAATCATGGACTGTGAGCATATTGGCTTCTTCTCCTACACCACTTGATGAATCACTGACAACTTGAACCTTCATTTCCAATCGAGTTCAATGAATTCAGACCATAAATCCATTGGGTTACAAACGCCAACCTGCTCGAGACTAATCACATCGCTTTGTCTGAAATCAAAAGCAATTTATATACAATTTCCCTTCTCCCCCAACTTAATTAATTCGACAAAATCAATTGTAATTCACTTGATAGATACAGCAGACAGTCGCACACAGAGAGGCACAAGCATTCAACTGCCTTCCTCAGACATGTACTTGTATAATATAAATCGATTTCGTGTACGATTTCGATGTTCCTCGTTTTCTGTTTCAGTCGTCCCTAATGTGTGACGTAATTAATTCCCTTACTTTTTTGCCTTTGTGAGCGCTTGTGTGTGTGTCATTCTCACTTGAAGATATTTTCCAATAATCCGCTCTAAAAAGGAAACACTCAAAATTGGCGAACGACCGGCAGAAACAGGACGAAATAAATTCATTCTTATAAGTACAAATTCAATTTCATTACTCTTAATGTGGGAGACTGTGCCGACTTTTCGGTTCGATTCACTTCTTTTATTCGCGTGGTGGCTGTGGTTGCTACTCATTGTGCGAAACATTTCTCAATCGATGATTGGAAAGCAAGAGAAATTGCAAGGATGCTCTGCAAGGATATGTAGAATTCGAATGGTAATGTATTCTTCTGATGTCAGCGCGTCTCAAAGGAAGCACATCAAAGTGGAGTTTGCTTGAGACGGCGGAAAAGGATATCCGAATGTGGAAAATGTTTTGATTTCACGATTGCCGTCAGTCAAACGAAAAGATTGACAAAAACCGAACGAGGATTCCCACCGATCAATGAATAGTCTAAGAAAGGAAAAAATAATGCCTCTCGGGAATTGAAGCTGTTCTTAGTTACTTTTCCAACCTACGACCCACGGGGAAGTTGTGGATTATATTTTGTGAGAAGCACGGAACTTAAACTGTAAGAATGGAAACTTTGCCAGTCCACTTATTGAAATTATAAATGTGATAGCATACTTCTGAAGCAGTGTGACAATTAGGGAATTATTTGCGTTCGTGTTGGAGAGATAAGAGGAACAAGCTGAACAAAATGGTGTGTACTCGGTCTTGGAAGGTGTTTGATTCCGGAGGTGTGCAGCATGAAGAAAGAAATCGCAACGCAATGTTGGGCTACGTTTGGTTGAAGCAGCTTACGCTTAGGCCATCGGGCCTATTGTGTGGATCTGATCGTATTCCGCTGAATCTCACAGTGTCCCGGCACACACCATCTCATTGCCATTGCGTTAAGATGTAGGCGGCAATTAAGGGAAGACTTAGTTCACAGATTTGATCGCCACCTGGTTATCAGAAAGGACGCCCATATCTGCACTTGATATTACATTGTTTTTAGTCAGGACAAAGCTTCCATATTCGCTATAGTTTCTGTCTAAAAAAATGCTACAGTGATTCGGTAAACAAAACAAAACATAGCTTCATGTTTAGATCCTTAGAATAGACATTCACGCCGTCTTCGATCTGTACAAATTCGTAGAAGACCATCCAGAGTCTGGTGTTCAGGGATGTTAGTTGAGAAATCCCTTTCGAAGAGGAGAGAGATAGAGAGAGTTTGGATACCATGAGGTCGGTGTATTTGGGTATACATCAATAAATGTCTAGGATAGTGAACTGTCCACAACGTAGTTCTTTCCATTTGTACCGATTTCACTTTGAACCTCATACTAGCTGTTGTCTGTGGGCGAGTTAGGTCTTTCGGTTGGAGCTTAAGGAGTCTGTTCAGAGCTGCGGAGCGGGATTGTCTTATACACGTAAGAATAGAAGGTTTCAACGAACACCAAGATTCGATCGACCGAAAATCATTTGTTCATAAGGAATGGTAGGCTAAATCCTGTGAATGATTTTGAAGCGCACCGCGAGTTATAGCGTATCCAAATCGAATACAAATTAATAAGGACAATATTACCTCAAGCAGGTCCCTGCGTAGTAAAAATGATTGCCAACAATTCTTCCAGTGTTGTTACACCATGGCAAAGCAATTAATCCGATGACGTTTAGGCGGGAGCATGATGCATGCCATTTGGAGTAAGCATGACAAAAGCTGTTGGTGATGAGGCCTTGAGTTAAGTGAAGGGATGTGCATGTTAACCATAACGCTTCCAATTCACATTCAATGTGAATACGACGATGCTCAAATCTGTAAAGGTTAAAAACCTACCTCTCCAGTCACTTGAATTGCTTTTGACAATTTTTGCAGAGTGAAATATTAGAACTCTGTCAGCAAGGAACTCTCAGCCGAAGGTTTAGGGAGGTACCGTGAGTGCTATTAAAGGTTTAATGTGACATTAATATGGATACATAAATTTTCTAATTGACAAAACCCTATTCACGACATTGTCGATATGAGCAGTCCATGTTAGTTCAATATTACACATTATTCCAAGATCTTCAACACAGGTTACAAGTTCGAGGGTTCAGTTCTATAGTCCACACTTTTGCAAGCTCATGAATGGACACTGCCTATAACAACGGACCGATGAAAGAATCCTATTGGGAACACCACAAAGTTACGACAGTTTTGAATTATATAAAATAAGCTTCACGACGGTTAGTAAATACATAATGAGGAAATTACCTTATGAGTAGGGTGTCATGTTGTTTCTGACAAAGTTTTGATAAGTTAACACATTTAAATTCTTTCGAGAGGCCAACTAAATCTATTGAGATTATTCTGCTTCTGAACGGATTAGTTGAAGTTGCAGTTGAGCTTTGTAGATTGACTCCTTTAAACAGAAGCGATTGGCTTCCTTCTGAACACTGGTTATGCGGCTCAATATTCGCTTGGCCACAGAAGCATTCCAAGCAACTGAGCAGCCAATCAACCTATGAATCTGCACTGAACTAACTTCAAAAGGAATGCCTCGCCAACTCCACTCGGGCAGTGATCGAACAAAGCAATGCCGTATGGTTACCATGTATCGCATGACAAACCCCCAAAGAGTTAAGTTACCACGTATCGCATGGTCTGCCCAAAGATTAGCAGAGTGTATATCACCCACGCTCGTATCCACACACTCACAACCATAGAAAATATTTTCAAAAAATTCAGTCAGTCTCTGCGTCGGTCAGATCCCAGCGGACACCTATCGCACAAGTTACAATGGCGCCAAACCCAAATGACTTGGGACACGTCTTATATTACATTCAATGTGAACTAATTCTGATACACCCAGAGAACTATGTTCGCAATCCACGAGCACAGTTGCATTCACTGAAAGAGCACGTCACTCAATCATCTTTTGCAACTTGAAACTGCCGTCAATCACGCAACAAGTACACACAAGAAACAAAAAACAAAAAACACTCTCTGCATGTAAACTGTCGCAAATTACATTTTCATTGAACTTTTGCTGACTTGCTGCAGAGTTCCTCATTCGCATCGCAACAGGAAGCAATTCACTCGCTTATTGTGTGTGTTTTGAGCGACATCCTTTTCCACTTAACCCGTCGTCGCCACACATGCAAGTGCACCCCGCCAAGTCTTCTGCAAACACATCATCTTACTGCTGCTATGCACCTTATGTGGTTATTTAAGTATAAACTCTTTCCGCACTTCAAGAAAAAAAAAGTCGGAAAAGTCTGTGTACTCGTGTGCTTATGCGATGGAGTACAAGGCACAACCGCAATGACTTGCATTCACGCGTCTCCCCCGATAGACTGATAGAGTACACGTACTCCCCCACAGACTACAGCGTCATCTCATGGCCTTTTCTTCCTATCGATTGAATGATGCGGTTTCTTTGTACGTAAACTTTGAAATAAACTGTTTTCATCTGAAAGTGGGCAAAGTGGAGTAAAGCAGAGCAAAGCTGGTGGCCATCCACCGCACAAGATCCTCTTCATTTCACTCACTCACCGTCGTATTCCTCCCGTGTCGTGGCTCCTCCTTTGAAGCCCGCTTCAGGAATAAGCTGCAAGTGTCTCTAAAGGAGTCCATTCAAAGTTGAGCACTTATTTAGTTTCAACATACACACACACCGACTTGACGCTCTCGCTCTCTCTCCTTTTTCGGTTAGCATCGCCGTCCCCTCGAGGATAAGACAATCAATTTTCTTCTTGAGATCGCATGGCAGCATGGTGAAAAGCTATCACACAAACAACACATTGGATGCCTCTTTCGGTTGCCTCGGCATGCATATGATAATGCCTATCTCTTGGCGGTGAGGACGCTGCACATGAATTGGCAGAACTTGAAGTGAACAACTGCAACGAGACGTTGGCTGCCTTGCTGGTTTCGTATCCTTCTTGTGGAGTTACTCGCAAAATGGATTGTTTCATTTTCGTGTGCCTGTCCTAGGCGTGGAAAATTGAAAAGTTTTCCAATATAGTTTTGGCATAGTCAGCATCTCAATTTAATTTCGCCTTCGTTTCGTCCTTTCTGTGCGATACACGCTCTCTCCGTTTCGTTTGCTCGCTCCGACTCCTATTGATTTTAGTTGGTTTAAATGTGGCAGAACGTTGTACACGACGCGACGTGCGCGTTCATTTGAAGTTCTCCCGCTTGCACGTTTCATTTTACTGCAGCGTACAATGAAGAAGTTTTGGTAAAAGAATAAGCATAAGGATACCACGGGGTGAGAGACAAGGAGGCTAGGAGGAAATTATGACAAAATTATACCCTGCACAGAGCACGTTGTAGGTTTCATTTCTGTTCGGCGGTTTTTTCTTTTTGTGACTTGAGAACAAAGTTTTGAAGTCTTGCTATGACTTCTTCTATAGGAATCCGGAAAAAGTATAAATCACGCAACAGACATTTATCTACAAGTTAGAGTTTTATGGTTTCGACTCTGACTACAAAGCTGCTGGAGGGTTTTTGGGCTGCTCTGTGAGCTAACCAGTCGTGAGGTGTTATGAGCGATTCCAAAGAGGATGGTGGTTTATTCCATGTAATTACAAATTCTGCAACCGGGAGGACATGTTTTCCTTAGGGATTATGTCAAGATGAAGTTTTCTCAGATGTGAATTTTGTGACTGTGACTTGACACTTTTTGGGAAGTTCTTCTTTTTAACGAGTGCCTTGGCCCAGGATCCACGACCTTGAACTCTACTGCGACATCCAAAGAAGAAGAAGACACTACGTTTCCTAAGCACGAGTGGACCAATAGATTTCTCTTTTAACAACCCCATGAGAGGTCTTCAAAAACTGGTGAGAGCATCTTGAGAGCATCTTCTTAATGTCGTCAGATGGAGACTTGAGTAGTACACACACACAGCTAGCAGAAAATTAGAGACAAGTAAGTGCTGGAATCGGTATTTCTTCCACCATTCACAATCTGTGGTGCTTCTGTTGCTTAGGCCACTTCGAGAACAACCTTTCAAGATTGGAGTGTAACTTGTCTGAAAATAGGTAAACGAAGATGAAGATTTACTTCAAACCTACGCCACACCCTTACGCAACCCATTCCTCATCCGATGAGTTACTGCATCTACTCGTTCGTTTTTCCTTTTTCAGATGAGTTTCCTCATCCGATGAGTTACTGCAGCTGCTCGTTAGTTTTTGTTTTTCCAGAAGATCGTGGACTTAGAAGTAACTTAAAGTTCTTCTGAGCTATTAACGATTGTCTTCATCACAGCAACCTGATGTTTCCTCATCAGTTAGTTGCCCTTTTATTGTAAAAACGCTGGTCTACGTGTGACTGCTGCATGCTGGCAGTTCTCTTTTATGAAGTGGTTCATCAGATTGTTGGCCCTTTGGTCAACGCACATACTTGGACCACAGTGTCCGGGTTACTTCACAGTTGGCTAAGGCATGTGTTTGTCATCTGACGCTTGTTCATCTTGCTAGTCATTTACTGCAAATGAGGTGTAAGACCAGGTTTCATTCCCTGTACGAGCAACACCATTTTTACGGTACTACCTCTTTCGAGTGACTGACAATGCTCAAAAAGCATAACTATCTAGAAAAATACTCTCAAATTGGCTGTTCGGAGTCGTGAGAGTACATCCCACTCGTGACAGAAAGGCTGTAGCGCCTGCCTCTAGCGCCACCCATTTTATTATTATATTAGGTATCTCATTTTTAATTGTGGGACCGTAGCCTCGTCCCTGGCATTCTTCGCCAAACTTGACTTACGCAAAGGGAGGCCAAAAAATGAAAACTGATGCTATTGCCATTTCGACTGTAGTTTGACTGGTAGGACTCCTAGTTAAGAACCACAGCAACTTAACCAAACTTAACCAAACCTAGCTTAGTCTACATTACTGACCCTATGCGAGTGATTTAGGCAAATGTAATCTTAATCTTAGCTGGGGTCTGATTCCAAGAAAATGCTCCTCTTGCGGGGAATAATCTAATAACTTGGCCAAGGCTTTAGAAATCGATTTGAATTTGCTTTTGTTATGGATTCTCCTGATTTGCTTTGTCTTTGGGGTCGTATCGGAAACATTGGATTGACAGTGAATCAAGAAAAACTAGCACTGCCAACCACTGGGAGGGAATGATTCACCATATGCCAGTCTTTTCCCACAAAAGTAGGCTAACGTGCATTGAAACCTTCGTAATGCAGAATATTGCACGTAGATTGTGGGTGCATCTGCGATCACTGACTCGCTTTTTCAAGTAAACCATTTATTTTGAAAGGATAATCTCTGATTGCCTCTCTGATCGTCACCGAATCGACATTTCTCAATCCGCTTTACTACTGGTCAAAATAATAAACTATCCTAAATGACCGTAAATATGCCATCACTGCGTTTCAAATCTTAAAAAATGAGAAAAGATAAATCAAGCTGGACTCAATGACATTGACAGTCCTACTGTGCACTGTATTTGTAGTTCTTGGAAGATGCTGTGTACACTCTCTATGCTCAAGCGAAACCAGGCAAGTGTTTGGACTTGCATCTAGCTGTGGGTCCCCCAAGATGTCGTATACCGGATGGAGTCGAATTCACGGCACGCCTCTGAAGTCATAATAACGGGGACATTCATGCTGCTTGACCGAACCGTCAAAGCATAGCCCTCTTTGTTCGAAGACGCAGCTGCTCAACATTGAATTCATCGTGGAGCTTGAATTCTTGATCTTATTCATCCGGACATTACTCAAATTTAATGGCCATGGGTGATGCATCAAATTAATTCTGAAAACCGCTTACTGGGCTATGACACAAGCCTCGGCTTTCTTGATTGCACATCTTCTAAGGTGCGTCCAAATTGACACAGCTTAGCCAATTAAACAAGAAAGCTTGCCATTACTCCTCCCATCACTCATAAAAATACACCGATATGCTTAAACTTGTGCATCTGTTCAATAGGTTCACAAGGTTAAAAAGACGTTCTGGAAATGACTTCGGACTTGTCCACATTAACCTTCACCTCAGCATCAGCACATACATCCAAACACGTAGCTAGTGCTCACTGTAGTTCAGTGTGGGATGACAACTCGCATTATTTCCTGACATTAAATGTATCAATCCAGTGGACTGCTTACCTATATCTGAAGGTGAACGGAACGAAAACACATCCCTCCCTCTCTTTTGTTACCTGTCCACCGAAGAAATGAAAATCCATCAAAAATGTCTATAAATCTCCAAGACAATCTCGGCTTGCTGCCGTTGGTAGCCCCCTTCACTCAACGACCAACATCAATCCGCATACCACCATTTCGTTTTTCTTAAATGCCCCATAAATAGCCGAAAAATCCATAGCGATTAAGCCCTGCTTAACTTCCCCGTCATTTGACGTTAATCGGTGATATAAAAGATGGCAACTGTCCGGTGCCGTTCCACCACTGTCACCCTCGCTGTCTTAGCGACCAAAGACACAATAATGCAGTAAAGAGAAAATCCCCCTAAACAAGATAAATAGCCTTTTCAATCTCGCACCCCTCCCCCGGCCGGCATTTGCGGAAGCCTTTTGTCATCCTTGTAAAGGCAATTTATCAGCTAATACTTCGTAATAATTTCGCCGTTTAATCTCTCGTTTAGTGCAGTCCTTACATTGTCATCGCACTGTCACTACTCCGAGGGGCAGGGAATAAGAGAGAGAATGAAGATTTTAACTTACGAAATACTTAATCCTCCCGCGAACTATGAACACGGACACGATGGAGAGAGAGAAAGGATTCCGATGGTGGTCTTTGCTTGAGTGGCAGTGGAAGTGGAACTGGAAACAAATAACAACAGGAAACCGTCCTGCAGCGATTTTGATTCTGGCAAGGAGTCACAATGGTATACAGGGTTTCAAAGATAAAAATGTATATTATTTTGCTTTGTTTATGTCAAATTTTTATTCTCCTCTTATCTTTGTTCTTCTTTATGCCAAAAAACAGTGTTTGGTGTTGAGAGAGTTTTTTTTACTTTTTTTTTGCTTTCTGGGGTAGTTTGATAGCCGAAGGCTTTTTCAAACGAACCACAACCCTTGTGCGGATACTTTGAACAAGTTTGTTATTTATTGCCTTTAAAAGGAATATCCGAAGTTTTTATTGTTTTCTTCGTATTCTGCTTTTTTCGTCCTTGTGAGCTCAAATATGCTCTGGGAGTCGTATGTGGACTTTGGTATTCTTATGAAATCAGGCATGATATTTACGCACATGTAAGCTTCAAGGAATTCCTTAAGCAGACAGCAACCGTCCCGAAATACTTGGAAAGTTTATTTTTATCAGCTTCTTCATTTTTCATCTGGACACCGATTTCATGAATATCTTCTTCTTTGTATGACGCTTCTCTGTACGGAGGACTCCAACCATGCCCCTCAGCAACTATGTGTTGCTTTTGAAAAATATCATTTCCGGAGCAACGGAAGCAATTGTTGTTTAAAATTCCATGATTTGGAGAATGTCAAGAACGAGGCATTAAAGAACTGCAAAGAATCAACTTCTGTTGAATGAAATACCGTGCATTCTCGATTATCGCAACTCATAGAAACTGGGGTAGTTGCACTTGTCGAGTTTCTGTCTACATGAAAAGTTGCGAGTACCGCGTCAATAATGATAAAAAATGCAATTTAGCTGTTGCGTAAATGGAGAACGTACTGTACTTACTCAGCAGGCCTACGACCCGTGTCACCTCCCATCGTTCACGAACCGGGGACGTCTTACGTCCGTGAAGATACCGGAGGTTCGATTTTAATCTCCTTGTTGAAACATGATGCTGCGATTTGCCAGGGGCGTCTATCCTAGCCAGGGGAGTCTATCCTAGCAGTTATGTCTCCGCCCCCATTCACCTTACTTGCAAACTGGATCATACATCCATATCAGCGCTGTTGTTTTGCTTATCGTCCAGCTTTCGGCTGCATGGACAAGAACTTTGGGAATCATGATTTTGGTCCTTCGAGTTAACAGTCTTGACCCCACTTATTTTGACATACCATCGTATCACCGGCTACCGGGACATGATTCTACACCGAATCTCCTCCAAAATGTCGCTAATGGAGTTCTCGTTAGCCCGAGGTATACATACTCTTTAACTGCCTGTCAATCGTCACAGCCCCAGGGGATGTGTGTTAAAACGATTCCTGCTCGACAGCATATATTTTGTTTCCTCCTCATCGGTCTTACGACATTTCACCTGCTCCACAGTTGCTTCTAACAGAATGGGCGGGACCGCGACTTTATCCGCGCCACCCGACAGTTGAACTGACTTGTAGAACATAGTCCCGTCGCACTATATTCCCAAGTACCAGATTGGTGAAATCAACCAACAGAGCCTCTCCTTTGCCGAAATACGGTGCAATTTTCAAATTGCTCGGAGATTCTTGAACCGAACTGCACGTTGCATCGCGTGTGTGGATCTATATTTCGTCCACGGCACAAAAACTCGTTCAAATTCAGGCTGAAAGTCGCCAAGGTCTCGGAACTCTCAAAGTCCCTGACTTATCAAACTACTCTCTTACTACTCTCTTGTGTGTAGATTGTCATCCAGTCCTCCTTTGTTGTCAATCACTGTTGGGGAAATGTTTGTAAAGACCCGCCATTATTTAGATTATTTCCGGCTTTTTCCGACGAACGTTGGGGGCGTCATTTGGACTTCCACTAGTATCCTGGGGTGCCGAGATCAATTCCTGACATGAGGAAATTTCATAATTCACGCCTCGGTCTCCTTCGCGTCGCTGACAATTCTCAACGAGTAATCCTTTCGTCAAAAGACAAATTTTGCCGTTCGGAGTCAGGAGCATCCACTCATGATAGAAATATAACATGCACAGCACGAGTGTTTACTGATGAGCTAGTCCCAGATCCACCTCGGATTGTTACGCTACCCATTAACGTCATTGCTGGCAAGCACTGTTGTGGTCAAGCTCGATAGCTAAATCTAGGGCGGCACTTAATTTTTCGTGAAGAGTTACAATCTGTGAATCGTGAGTCTCAAATCGAGGAACTATCTTCGTTCTGAGTGGTCTGTGTGTGTAGGCTTCTCACGAGAAATGCAAACTTTGTGCATGAGGCCTACATACACAGACCACTCACAACGAAGATAGTTCCTCGATTTCGTACTCACGATTCACGGATTGTATCTCTTCACGCAAAAAAAAAAAGCTTTAGAGAGATCTTTCAATTGTAAAAATTGTTTCCATGGATATGGTCACTCATGCAGTACGACTACAAGTCTACCGTCGTCAAAGAAAAGACTTGCCACCTTTTACAATTCACCCGTAGTTCAGTCATTTAAAAGAAGAATTTAAAAAAAGCCTTCATGAAAAAATCCTCATTGAATGTCATCTTTAAGAGTGAATTAATTTCATGCCCAGCTCCAAAAAAGAAAAACACTGCAAATTGCTTACAAGCTCCACGTGCGTCGTGCACAGAAGAAGGAGGTGTCGGTGATGTCAGTGCTTGCTTGGTCCAGAGTTTGCTTTGTTTTCTCTTCTGAAAAAAATCGCCCCACTGCATGTTATCGTCCACAAAGTGAGTAAACGAATATACATAGCACTTCGTGTTTTCCCTCAGGACGAGGAGGCATAGGAAACGACACGAGTAACTGACATTTTTGTTCTTTTGAATAATTATTAAGTTAGTGAAGAGATGGAAAGTAAATTTCGGACGAGAACGAAGTGAAAACGACATGTAATTACATTTCGTCCAAGTCGTGTGTCGACTGCTGGTATGGTAATTTCAATTCAAAAGATTCCCTCATTTTTTCACTTCGGCCCTCGCTGTTTTGTCTCACTTCGAAGGAGCACGAGTAAAATGCGAATTTTTGATGGATGGCAATTTCATTTTCGGCGGAATAAAAATAAAGTAAATGGATTTAATGGAGACTTAAGCAACATTTCTTTTTGCTTTCTTTTTTCCCTGGTCTTTCTTGGACATTTTCATTTTGTTTATTTATCCGAGATTAGGGACATTTTGATGTCGCGAGATTCATTCTTTTTGATTCACTTTATGGACAGTTAATTTCGGTTGGACTCCGCTGAGTGTGGAGCATCGTAATGAAATGGAGGCCGCTTAGCTGTGTAACGGTGTAACGTTGGGGGGTTGTGGAATTTGTTTTTTAATTGTTTTTCTCTGAGAAGGAACAACAATTATGGTGGAATGATTGCTTATTTAGCTCGGAGATGATGACTTTGTGATAGGATATGTACATCCAGGGCGCGCGATTGTCAGATAAACATTCGACCAGAATGAATTGAAAACGGCTGATTGATTTCTGGTCGACAGGGTGCGTTTTATTTAGTCAAACGTGTGAATTTACTTAAGACCAGTTCGTTTCCCTGTGAAAACTAACAGCCACCACTACACATACATCTGCGTAATTCAGTTCAACTGATTTGCAGCTCACTGTCTCACTATCTCCTCCAGTACACAATTGAAGAAAACACATGACAGTATATCAACAACAAATTGTATGCAACACATTGTAAAATTTGTGCCACTAAAAAAAAAAATAAAAAAAAAAAAAAAAACCACAGGATATCGTCATTACCGCAATCCAGTGCCGACAACTAAGGAGTCGCTCGACGAGTGAGACGTTAGTCTTTAAGTCATCTATTTTCCTGAATTCATTACATACGTACACACTAGACAAAAATGCTAAAAACTAGTTGGAGAACAGTGTCACTACATATTTCGGTCGGCGGTCCCCAGTCACTCTGAGGCAATCTTCATCATGCGCTAAGGCTTTCGACTCATCGATCGAGGAATTTAGAGAAGCTAAACAAGAATGGCAATACAACATAACAAGGCCTTTATTTAATGATAACTATTACCAAGTGAACTTTCTTAGCGAATCGGTTGTGGTTGTAATGAAAGAGAAGCGGTACCGCATTTGTGTTGAATCAGACAGTGCACTCTGTTGAGACTAATTTTAACTTGAATTGTACCGTCAGCGGCAATGGCGTTGTGTGTGCGTCGACCCAACTGAACAACTAAAACTCACTGCCTTTGTGCCATTCCCTGCCGGTACGACCAAACATTATTTTCACGGCTCCACCTTTTTCGAGTCACTGACAATGACTCTGCTTCCCAACTGCTTCTCAAACTTGGCCGTTCTTAAACTTAGACCAGCTATTATTTTGCTAGTCTAACTCCAAGAGAGTGTGGCGGAATTGGTCTTGTTTGTTGGTACGTAGACCCCTACGCACTTGAGCCTGCGTAGCCCAGGTTTTATTCCCGGTACGAGCAATAAACAAATTATTCACCTTTTTTGAGTCACTGACAATGCTCTCACACTTGGCCGTTCAGAGTCGGCATAAAACTTTCCACTCGTGAGAGGAGAATAGCACGCACAACACGATTGATTGCTGAGACCCTGACACTTGGGTTGTACCGCCAACCATATTATTATTATACCAGTTTTCTTTCTTCACTTAGCACCTTCTGCTGGTAAGCCTGCACCGTAGGTAACTGCCAGCTTTCAAACCGAATTATATTTTTGTCCTCAGTCCAGTGGATCAGATGAAGACTAATTGACCGGAGCTTGCACGAACCGAAGAAACATTTCCTCACTCGTTTGCTCGGTGATAACGTGTCTGCGACGTGAATGGCATATGATTCAAATTACAATGAAGCTGCACCACAATCTGGTGATGTGACCAAAGTCGACCAGCAAGAGCTCTTAGATCGGCCTCGTACTTAACCAGAAAGGAATAACTGGTTATATGAAGGACTCACTTTAGTACGGACTCGAGCTTGGGTTCTAGATCCCGGGGGTGAACGGACCCCGTGGTATTAGCCTAATGGCATGGGGTCGTTAATCCAGGAACTCACTTAGTTTTGTCTGCATCAGATCTTTCGAATCAGGGATTCTGTATTTAGGTTTAATATAAAGTCTATCTAGCCATTTAAAAAATTAACAAAAAAAATGAAAATATGCCGCTCCATACACAACCTGTGAGAAGATGTCTTGGGATTAGGGCCCGTGAGTTTTGCTGTTACTCTTTTCCATTGCACACGCTTCTTCCAATTCCACAATCGCTGGAATAATTGTCCCCACTTATAATTTTTTTTTTCAGGCCAACGAAGGCTTGGGCATTGCCAAGGTGCTATAGTTTCCTCCAATAACCTAGTCGTAACAAGACAGTCAACGAAATTATTTCGCTTGTGAATTGGGAATGCGTCTTGTTTTTGAGATTCTCTCCCTTAGACATCGGGCTCGAATTATGTTTCAATGCCTGTGGCAAAAGATCCTACCTCTTTCGAGTCACTGACAATGCTCAAAGAGTCTTGCCTGTCTAGAAAAAAGCTTCTCAAACTTAGCCGTTCGGACTCGACATAAAACCGTATGTCCCGTCCCCGTTCCTTGCACTGGGAAAACTATGCTGCGCCTGCCATTCTAGTTTAGCTTCTCTCAATTCCTCGATCGATGAGGGAAATTTCACCCATAGATTTGCTTCCGCACATATAGCACACTCTGGATCAATGAATCTCAGTGTCCACCCCAATTTCAACTTGGAATCCCGGGTCACTTGGTATAGGACCACCACGGGTCTCTTCAGGAATATCGGAGATGAACTGACCACTTAACCAGTCCATGCTATGAAAATCGAATCGGGAAATCTATAGAGGTTCTTGAATTTGACTCAAGTGTGACTCAAGTGTTTTCGTAGTGTTCTCTTAGCTTTTATTCACACCACCCAATTTATTATTCAATCGAGGGAGGCCTCAATTACCCGAATGTCCCATGAGCCCACAGAAACAGTGGCGGGCAAGTGTTGCTTTGCGTTTGATCTAGGTTTTGATATCACTGTCTTATAATTATTGCTGTAGCAGTAACCATTCGTTGTATTGGCTGCTGTTGCCTCACAAGTAGACACTATCATGCCGACTCCAAAAAAGAAATCATTGAAAAACGCAAGTTACGTGTACAAGGGGAGCGTTGAAGATCAGAGTAAACCATTCGTTGAGTCATGACAATTTGTTTGGGCTTGGTAGGTATGGTTGTCCTAATGGCCTTGCAGCTTTGGCTCACATAGCCCATCCTGTTGTTTGCCCTTACATACCGTCTCACTTTGATCCTGACATAAGCACTTCGGCTATGGGTGACCAAACCTCAATCAGTGTTGTTTACCTTTTTAAGCTCACCGTCGGCCATATCGCCTTTGCTGTTGCTCCAATTTCCAGACCAAACCATCCAGTTCTGGCTCTATCCAGGGCGTCGTCTTCCACATTTTTCCTTATGGAGCTAAGAATCTCCCCTGACTGACCGCTTCTTCTTCCCCTTGGACACCAGTATGCCATAGCACCGTCTTCACCAAGGATAGCCCACTGACGCTGTGTTCGGCTTCGGTTTTCCAATTTTTGTCTGTCATCCGTTTCGAGCGAAGGTTTCTTCGTGAACCTTGTGTTCATATGTTTGAGTTCTTACTGCAGAACCTTAGGCGTGCCTTTTTGTTGATCCACCCATTCCACGGAAGCTATACAAAGAAACTGAACTATCTACCAGCTTGGTACAAGCACATAGCCTAGGCAAACCCCGTGCCATTCATCTTTTGCAACGTTGTCTGGGGATTTAGTTTTATTAATTCACAATTTATGCATGGCTTAAACTTTTTTGTTCTCACATTAAACGGATAATAGTGCGCGCTGCATTTCCCCGGCAAAGTTCAACGCAGAATCACCATCTTAAGCAAACTCTAAAGGTTTTCCTCCCTCCCCTCTTACAGAGACTCTGCATAGGCTTACACAGTTTATAGGTCACTCATACTGCCTCTGAAAACTATCTGTGTACAATCGCTGGAAGATAAAACCCCACCCGACGCGAACAAACAAAAAGGAACAGAAAATCGCAAAGATAAAGTGAATTAATGCAAGAATATTAATTAAAATCCATTAAAGTGTATTCAATGAAGAAGTGCATCCCCATTCAGCACTCAGCCGGTTCGGATAAACGTGATTAAATCAAAAGTAAATCTAGAGCGAACAAAAACGTGTGCATTAAAACAAAAGGAATTAGGTACATGAACTCGTTCGTCCTTCACCCCGGTAGCCTGCGCCGCACCTAATAGTATTCATTATTTCTGATGTCCTTCGGAAAAACTTCGCCCTTCGGGGTGATCGAATCGGATACCATCATACTCTTTTGCAGATACCGTGGATCCCTTAAATAACAAAAAAGTGCAAGTGTATGTTAAAGAAGAAAAAAAAAAAAAAAAAAAAATACCCAAAAATAGAAGAAGAAATAAAGTGAAGAAAATAAATTGCATTCATGAAAAAAACTCAACTAACTATGGATTCTCTTGAGAGGCTTATGCGTGCCGCACCTCTACCTCGTGCTTTGCCCGGTACCAAGGGACAACAGCGTGCCCTGGTGCATGCATCGCTGGCGGCTGCAACTGTCGGACGAAAAGGACGTCATTTGACGGGGACCTTTTGTCTGACCGGTGACACAATGGAAGGGATTATACAGTGTTTGGTATTCCTTAAAGCCTTTTCGGTAAGTACACGCTCTTTCTGTCGCTCTCTCTCTCTCTCTCTTTCTCCCCCACTTTAGTTCCCATCTCTTTCACAGTCCCTTTCTTTGTCTAAAATAAGGAATAATGATCTGACTGGCTGCGAGAAGGGTTCGTCGTCGTCGGGACAAAAGGGCGCCTCGTTTTTTGTACGGCTGCGAGAGCTGCTCAGCGTGTTCCAAGTCATTGAACTGAGAAAGGGAAAAAAGATTTATTTAAAAATATTCGTCATACTTTTCATTGCTTGACATGTTGACCTAAAAATCTTGTAAAATCATCAACAAGGTGCATAGGATGGGAATATGAATCGCTGTTGGGTTGGATTTCGAGTAAAAGTCAGTGAACCATTGCAAATTGCTTCATCCTTTTTCATCCTGTCACAGTTCGGGTTGATGTCGGGTGTTCGTGTTATGGATATGTCAGTGGGGAGATTCTGAGAGATGAATTTTGATTTTTTGAATGTCCTTTCACTCAGCTGGGTCATTTCGTATTTATGCTTGGTGTCCTTGGTGGTGGTGTGGGGGGAGTTGGTTTTGGCATATATCTTTTTATTAAGAGAGTTTGTCTTGAATCCCCTGCGTCCCCACCGCTTGGACAGTGGGATGACAATGTATCCTTTGAGTGAAGACAGGAACGGACGGGGAATAGTTATGAGGAAATTACACATGGAATTTCGTGTTGGCTTATTAGTTATGTAGGTTCGTGCGTGTTGCATATAGGGAATTCCAAAATATTTTAGTTAAGGTTGGTATTTTCATTTTTTGAGGGCAATCACAAACTGAACAAATTTCATGTGAGTGACGTTGCAAAAAAATGTGTGACTTGAGGAGAATACCATATTTTGCTGATCAAAAAATCATGGTTTCTGTAAGAAAGGAGTATTTTGTTTCCCATCTCTCGGGTTCCGGTCAAGGAGCTTCTTCTATTCGCTGCCATCGTCGCAATTGTGCCTACTTGGAGAATCTGGTCCATGGATCCGGTACATTAATGTTATTTATATGAAATTATTCCATACCCTCAAGATGGTGCACAGTTGTTGGACCTAGAATACTTACAAACAATACCCCACCGCATCCGATTTGATATACACTGCCTCCGTCCAAGAGTTTAAATCCCTTACCTGTTTTGGTCCTTCTCTACAGCTGCTGGTTAGATTTCAAATTTGGGTTGTACAAATTATAATAGACAGCGACATCGCAAAGTCGATCGACTTGCTTGAACATCGTCATCAAGGGTGTACGCACTGTGATGGAGGTCATTGACAGACATTTTGCAAAAGCGTGCAGTGCTGGTCGTTATAAAGATGACGAATTCAGGGGCTCTTAATCCCCAGCAGAAGCTATCACGGAGATGGCTTATAAATGTATTCGATTGGCGCGAAACTCATCACATGAAAATGATTATGACAGTTTCTTGCATTAAAGACGATTCATTTGTCCACTATGCAACGGCGACTTCTTGAATTTTGTATACACCACGATGTGTTGCACTAATTTCCTCAGATCGACAACATTTTCAACGAAGTCTTCCCAGCGATGGCATAGATTAAGAATGGAGCTCTAGATCAAACGTAGAAATTATTGTATCAGGTCAGTTGACTTTGTGTATATTTATGAACGTGTCCTAAAATTAACACAAGATTTGAATTTAATTGAAAACACAGTTCTCAGTCCTTTGATTGTTAATGTTGTTATTGAATCAGAAGTTACAAAGGATAAGGTTATTTATGGAATAACACATCGGGCAACTGGCCTTCACGACCTTGCAGGCGTATACGCAATCCTCGAAATTTTGCATGACCATTGTACATAAATGTGGCTGCATTTCGTCAATGCAAGGCTTAGTTTCCTCCGGCAACGGGTTGCTGTGGGCGTGTTGACAGAGAACGTTGCCATCAAATAACCCCACAATAAGAAATCGAATGGTGTTAAATCACATGATCTACGAGGCCAATTCTGATCTTTTTACTAACCCTACACTATCAGTTTTACTGCCCAACAATGAGCGAATTAAACATGAGATTATTTTGGAACAGCCATTGTATACATCAGTAATCCACAACTTTTATTGTCCATATTGTTTTGGGTACATAAACTCACTTACAGACTCACTTACACTGAACTTGAGTCCATCACAGAACATTACTGCTCAATGTTTTCATAAATCACAAAATGTATAAAAAAAAATGGAGCGAAGAAATTGCATCCACTCCGAAATGACCAACTGGATGAAGGTGGACGTTGTTGCTCGGCCGATCTTGTTGAACGACTTTCTTAATGCCCTGTTCAATGACCTGCAAATACCTACTTAAGCTCAGACAACACCCTCAGATGAAATGTCGTCTTTGACCCATAGCAACAACTTGTTGTCTTCGTTCCAGTCTCATTGGTTTACAATCAAGCTGTCAAAAAACTGGAATGATAGATAACACTGACGTATCGGGTACGCAACTAACAGCCACAGATGGATCGATGAAAGGCTGGAAGATTGACATCCACAGATGATCTGGCCTTAAATTAGCAACCCACGTACCTACCTAGAGCATGAAGGCTCCAAGAAGATGCTCATCTTAAGTGGATCTTGTATTAGTGCAGTACTTAGTGTCTATGCAGAGAATTGTCTTTTAGAGGAACATGCCGGAGACTAGCTTTCTGTTGAAGTTGTGCTGATGAATTGGGGATAGAGTCCTTCAAATTGCAAATTGTCAGAGATGGATTCTTTGGAGCCTATTTCTTCAACGATCTCACTGACCGTAGTGAGATCTTCATCGAACACCTGCACCGTTTCGTCGAAAGCTGTAAAGGATACAGAGTAGTTCAAATTGCCTTTGCGCCTGCCGGCTCTGATATTGTTTAGAGATATAGTCTTCGGAGCCTATTTCTTTGACAATCTCCGTCACCGTAGTGAGGTCTTCATCGAACATTTGCACCGCTTCGTCGAAAGCTGTAAAGGATATAGAGTCCTTCAAATTGCCTTTGCGCCTGCCGGCTCTGATATTGTTTAGAGATATAGTCTTTGGAGCCTTTTTCTTTGACAATCTCTGTCACCGTAGTGAGGTCTTCATCGAACATCTGCACCGCTTCGTCGAAAGCTGTAAATGGTTTTCCCGCAAGAGAATAGTGGTGTGATTCTTGTTTAGTCAAGCGAAGCAATGCAATGGCCATTGTTGCTGCCATTAAGCCGAAGCAAGCCTTGTTGAACTTGTACGCGTCTTGTTCCTTTCTTCTCGCAATGTTCTCGATTCAAAAATTTGGTTTATCTGGTGACCAGGCATACATTTTTGCAATAAATTTTTCACATAAAATACGAAACTAAATAAACACTCTCTAATAACTGTATTATTTTGTTCTACTTTGCAGGTAAGTTCAATCATACGGTTGCTTGGACAAAAAGTGTGAGTAAATTTTAAATTAGTTCGTGATTAAAGCGATATGACAGCAGTCAACACTAAAATCCACTCAACTCAACCACAAAATATCACGAAAATCGGCAAAATTGCACGAGAACTTAATTTTGCCATTAATGCACACTCGAGATAACAGATTTTAATTGATGAAACGATTGAAATTTCCATCTCATTTTGAGGCGTCAGATATGATAAATTACATTTCTGCTTTTGTTTTCCTGTTTTTTTTTCCATTGGAAATTTGTATTCATTTCGGGCGATATGTCATGGTAGCGGTTAATTCGGTTAAATTAGCAGTGGTTAATTTGGTAAGCTCACCCACGTGGGCGCACGCATGTCCAGTGAATGTGGAAACAATTCTCTATTAGACGACAAATAGGGACTGGAGGGGATACTGGTTGGAAATTGGGGTTTGAGTAGGCAAATTTGTTCGTTAATTAGCACGTAATTGTAGGCGATCAATTTAGATTGATTGGAAATTGAAATTGATTTGAATGTTAATTGACCTAAATATTGTATAGCATTCATAATGGGGCTTAAATAAATTAAAAATGGCGTAGATCACGGACAAATTAAAAGTTCAACGATGCGGTTTGGATTATAAATTGGATTTATTTTTTGTTTATCAAACATGTACTCTGCGCACGGGGTGGGGGTTTGTGTCAGAAAATGTCTGTTGTCTTCAAGTGAAATTTGTTCCATTTTCACAACGAGAAAGTTAACTCTCCGAACTTGAAACGTAAACATTTTCAAAACGCAGCTCAGCATCATGAATTCCACCCAGCAGCGGGTGAATGACTTTCCAATTCTTCAACTGCCACATTTAAAGTGGCCTGCACGTTTGCATTAAGAAGGCCAAGCCATTCCACATAAAGTACCGAATTCCACTTCAATTTAAATGTGATTCCGTGCAGATATTATTGGCATACTAACGCAGTTATAAATATTCAAAACCATCTCGCTCACCGCCATGTCCTCAGCCATGGCCTCTTCGCTTCCATCACCCGAGGTGTGAGTCGGCACCAATGCCAAATTGACTCATTCATAAGAAATGAGCAGCACATCTGAGCCCATTACCTATTCATTTATTTCTATTTTCCTTCTACCGGGCATCGCCGGCATAAAACGAACGGCATCACTGCACTCCACAGAATATAAAGTACACATCCGCAGAGCAGACAATGTCGTTCGTTCATGCCAAACACGACGAGAAAAAACGAGGGGAACCGATTCAACGATATGCCGCATTCTCTCTCTCTCTCTTTCTGTCTCCTCGTCGACTTCACAAATTCATTTCGATTGATGACAGACGCAGAGGGGAATAACGCAACTTTCTCTCAAATCGAAACCAAACCGTCAGCGCCACGACGAGGACTGAACGGTGCGATTCCCTAAAGATGTCTAAGAACTGTCACACATCTGTCTCATTCAATTATTATCTGATTCGTCGAATTTCAAATCGATGCCGATAAGGGGCCGTCCTTCATGTTGTCAGTGCGACTGTCGCGCCACCCACCATTCCACGAAACTTACTTCTAATGGCAGCTGCCGCTGTTAAAGGAAACGAACGAAATTGAAGTACTGCTTCTAAATCGAAATAGATAAAGAATAAAGAAGAACAAGCTGACAAACAACCAAAGGAGCAAAAATTCAATTTTCATTTCATGTCCTTGTGTGCGGATGACATACGCAAACAAGGGCCAACAACAACACCACTCTTGTACTACCAGTGCCTGTGGAAAATTCGACACGAATTCGAATGAGTTTTTTGCTCGAAACAGACAAAACACAACCAACAACAACTTGTTTTTTTTTTTCCTTATTCTTCTTGAAATCATACCCACCCCCTACAGAGGGTGCGGCTAACATTTGGGAATAGCAAAAATCCTTGAGAACCAAAAAAGAATGTAAACAACCCACATAGTGTGAAGTACGTCTTACATTATTAATGCTTTCAATTTCGAGTCCTATTTTCGGGAAATATATGCAAACAGACACACATAACCGCACGCATGTAGCATAACAAAGCGATGATTCATTTCCGAATGCGTTACAGTTGAAAAATGAAAGGAGGCTAGTCCCAAAATGGGCCAAGGAATCAGTCAGATGTGAAGGACTCGTGTCAATTCGGGGAATTGAAGGTCTACGGGTGGATATGTGTGATTCATGCAGGGGAAAACATTCCTTGAGGAGTGGCAGGTTTGATGACTTAATTAATTTGTTGAACTCTGGTTGCTCTGGACATGTGCCAATAACAATCAGTTTGTTTGGACTCAGTTTGATTAGGAGACTAGAAACTGAACGTGGCCAAGTTAGTTGGTCAGATGAGAAGAGCTAGAAGTCCTGTTAGATAAGCAATCACTAATTGAATTAAATAGACTTTATTTTATGTGACAACTGAACAAAAAGTTTCTAGATAAGCAAATTTAAAACACCACTTGATCTTTAAGTCCATGGAGAGGGATTAATTTCACTTTGACTTATGTAAGCATAAGTTAGGGAAATTTAACGAAACTTAACGAAACTCATCGAAACTTAACGAAACACATCGAAACTTAACGAAACACTGAAAAATAGCTATTATGGTCACAGTGTATAATTTCTGGAATATTTCTTACATAGCTTAAGTTCTGTCATACACAATCTGCCAAAATCGCTAAAAGCAACCACGTTTAGCCCGTGTGGTAGCGTAAAATGAAGCAATTTCCAAAGCATCTCATCACAGCCTTTCTTTGCAAAGCTTTTAATAGCATTTTATACACACAGTCCATCCATCAAGTCAAGGGTTTGACTTAATTTGTTAACCAAATACGAGTCGGCCAGACAGGGAAGTGCATATGTTCATTAATGGGACTGAGTGTGTTCGTTGGGTTGGGGGTGGGCAGAAGGCTTACTTCAAATGCATGCCATACTCCAAGTCAATTTTAACCTTATTCCATTTGCCTAACGCTACATAGATCTTGAAGGTATAGATTCAGCGTAGCAACAAGCTCATTTATCCAACACATCTTATTTTTCTTTCTTGTGTGGACCTACAGTCTGAGTTGAATATATGACGCAGGCAACACGATTTTGCAGCCAGAAGAAATAAGCGCCCTCTGTTGCGTTGTCACACTGACTCTGAGTCGAAGAATTTTCGAGATCAGCCCTAGCACTCTAAAGGGCCCAGCCATCTTAAGCATTGGCTGCCAGTTGTGCCGACTCTCTTTGGCTGGTCCGACTTGTGTGGAATAATTAAAGGCGTTATTTTTTTTTTCTCGTTTGTGGAATTACATCCTTTTTGTTGCTAGGGCTGGGCAATCGCAGAGTAGATGTTAGATTCCGAGCATTGTCTTATTTTTTTTCTTCATCGAGCTAAGCGGCGTATGCAGGTACAGGATTGCTAGAAATTCTGACAGCTCTGATCATTTTTCACGAGACTGTCCATATTTTCGTTCTCACTGACACTCTGTCTGCATAACTTAACCAGTTTCGTTGTCAAAGTGTCTGATGCTATTTTCATTACTGCCGTATTTCTATTAGAAAAAATGGCGATCATTCTATCGCTTGCGTTGCGTTCTCCCCTCGCGAGTACTGCCTCGTGTATCGCAGCCACCCCGACGTTAAAGACGCAGTCAGAATGACTACTATTTTGAGGAGCAGAAAATGTGTTGATGGTCACCACCTCCTTTAGAGAAATGTCTAGTAGCATCTCAATTAAGAAAATTATGGCATGTCACATCTTCCCGGAAAGCATGCACTTCTCAAAATAAAGTACACACAAATATGCAGTATTTCAGCTCATCAGAATACACAATGTTCAAAAAATATCTTACATACCCGCAGCCATCCATTTTAATGACTCTAGGTGACTGGAATACTTATCAGCTTCACTGTTGCACTCAGAACGCATTATCTGGGGCTCAATCTTTAGCTCGCCTCATTATTCTAAGGATCAAGTGTGCTCAATTGAAATTTATACGCTACCCACACGATGTGTACATGCCTCTGTATCCCAGCTCCCAGCAGTCGTCTGCAGCTTCAAGAATAAATACACAAGCCCCCGGCGAGGCAGAGCCGGAGCTGATGTGATATGTGCTGGTGGTGGTGGTGGTTAAACAACAAACGAGACTGCCATTGCAAGCACACATTGCAAATGGGGAGCAATGTCGTAGCAATACTGCATGGCATGCATTTGAAGTAAGCCTTCTTCCCACCCCCAACCCAACGAACACACACTCAGTTCCATTAATGAACATATGCACTTCCCTGTCTGGACGAGGACGTTTGCCTACGGCTTTGTTTGAAGAGTGTGGATAATTACAGTTTATCCAAGAACTGAGATGCGTTTATCAAACGAGGCAAGAGCACTTCCATAAAAATTAGACCCGACACCACACTCATCATGGACGCTATCATCGTGCCCACCCATCCCATCATCATCATCATCGCCATGAGCGTCAGCATCAACATCGGCATCATCAACCCGCCCTCGATGCAAGCCAGACATTACTCTGTTATGAATTTGAATTACACATGAAGGATGGCGTTACGCTCTCTATTCATGTTCATTATATGGCACTCCCAGGATCACCGCAAACAAGCGGGCACCACTATCCCCGGCGAGCGTATCCCTCGACACAATAGTGTGATGATGACGTCGGCATTTAATGGCTATGAAGACGGTCGGACTCAGGCCTCACTCAGATATCAGAACGACGAGGCAGTGTGATTAATGACCATGATTTGGTTCCGAGATGCAGTCAATCTTTCGGTGGTAGATCTGGGGAGACAGGTGATTAAGATGGAACATGACTAGTGGACACACCGCACCCACGTAGCCAAATTATTCGGATCTCTTCCGAGGATGGGGGAATATGGAAATATTGCGAACACTCTCATGGATTAGGGAAGATTTAAATTCAGTCCCCGGCAGGCCAGGAAGCAGAGTGATAAATGAACAGGGCCTTCATCGGCGAGCTGGAAATATTCCCAGCCCAGTTTGTCTGTCAGGTGAATTGCAGATATGAGATCGTAGTCGTTCGCCTGCCATCAGTCACAACTGCAATACTTCCCTGAGACACCGCAACCATCATCCAGCCGCCCGGCAAATCCATTAAATTTGTTTCGCACATCACCCTTGGAGCGCTCAAATCAAATCAAGTTCACCAGGCCCGCCCACGCGTGCGTGGAAACTTTTGAATGGAATTAATTTTCCACATCTGTAGGTCCAAAGTGACTGTCAAAATCACATCCAGACTTCATAATTTTCTCCTCGCCCGGATTTGAATGCGAGTCAAAGGCAAACAAATGTGGAAAAAAGTCTCGGTGACTTTTTGTTCGGTTTCCATAGAACTCTCGTGGAACCCCTTCCTTTCGTCGTTTATTCTTCTTTACATGGCCTTGCTTTGGTGGGTCCTGCTCGAGTGCTGGAGTGCTGAATCGTTTGTGAGTTAGTTCATTTGAAAACATAGAACCCACATCAGTTACACATGTCACCCGAGAGGTGTCAAAGTTTTATGTTGTTCTCTCTCTCTCTCTCCCCCAAGGCACCCACCCACTCCGCCATGCATACGCGGAGACCCAATTTGGCAGCCCCTACTTATTCTGGTTTCAATGCATTCATCATACACCCCTGTAAATTCTATTATTTGTGTACTTAAATCGTTCTCGCAGCCGGCGTTTTTTTTTCGTGTGGAACGAAGTGCTAGACACACAGCGACGGTGGTTATAATTCCTTTACATTTGTGCTTCGCTAAATGGAATTGAAGAGTTGCGGAAGGGGCGAGGCGGTCTTTTGTTGTAGATCCATGACTGCACAGTAGATACATGTGTTGTGTAGTCTTATGTGACTTATTCCACGACAAGGAATGAGTCGGATTTACTTTTGTAGCTCTCATCCATCTTAAAAGATCTCTTAAGGCAATTACGCAGAAGAGTTTCATGAGTTGGTGTTTTTTTTTTTAAATTGTGCACTTTTAAAAGTCCTGTGAGAGGTATTGAACGACTTTTTTTTGACATGTTAATGAATTTGACGTCCTGTAATTGAATGGAAGCAGGAGTAGTGGTGTGCCAACCCGAAAGTTTTACAAACCGAGTGAACTCAGATTAAAATAGACACAGACCGAGTTGTAACTCGAGTTGGCGAACTCGGTTTAATGACGGACCGAAATAAACAGTATGGATTATGGAATGGGGCGAATCAATTTGTATTGCCCAAGTCTTTATTGCTTCGACTTAGTTTCGGTGTTGTATGTAAGGCGATTGTTTTGGCAGGGAAAGCGATAGGCACACGAGTTAGCCAATATCGGTTGTGTGTGTGGAAATTGTTTCCATTTTCCTCTCTTATCTTTTGTCTCCCTCCGTATTTTCTGCTACATGCAATTGCAACATCTTGTGTTTGCACTTCACAGAGGTGGTTTAGTATCGTGACAGAGCTTTAAATGATTTGTAAGTATAAATATTTACATCACATCCTACAAACGAAGAGAGAATATATGTATACAAACAGAGCACACAATACGCGAAAAGTTACAAGTGCTATAGCAAGTCAGATGCCACGGTCAGGTGTCCTTATAAGGAGTTGTATTGCACAATTTCGGATAGGCTTCGGTTGGGCATCATAAGCTCCAAGTTGAGCCGTCTACAATTTTCTTAATTGGTTTTGCTAACTCGGTTTTATATAAATGCAACTCGGGTTGACTCGGTTTGCTAACTCGAGTTGACACACCATTAGTTAGGAGTTGATGGCTGATAAAGGGCACCTTGGTACATTTTATGTCTGTTTTCATGAAAGCTACTTACGGAGAAATGGTGTCTGAGCCTGAGCTAAGAGCAAAGGCTTCATTCTTAGCAGTCTTAAGGACGGAAGTGATGAAAGATGTACATATATGCTGTCTTCGCGTATCCTTACGCTTAATAAATTCATCATCCCAGTTTTGCTCTACGGTGGAAAGAGACACGGGCAATTTAAAATCTTGATGCTTTGCGTCTCTTCGAGAGAAAATTCGTGGATCATCCTGTTCGGGTTGATAGCTACTGGAGGACGGGTTTGAACAAACGAACCGCATGGGGTAAATGCCAAAATGACACCACAGACAACTTTTCTCTGACACGTAAAACTGAAGACAATCGGACATAGCACTAGCTTTTTAGTTAAGTTCAAAGTTCTCCGTGGACTCTAGCTCCACAGGCTAAAAAGAGAGGATTACATTGTTCCTTGAAGTTTGAGGAGCTTCAGTGTCGTTTTGAACCGAAGATTGTTGAAGCCATTTAATAAGAAAAAAAAACGTTCCATGTCAGTCGTGATAAAGATGCTCCTGCAAAAAAAGCAGGAGGAAGGAAAATTATAACAAGCCTAGATGGTGTTTCACCCAGAGGCATAACCAGAGACTGAACGAATCTTCACATGGGACTGACACTTTCTTTTGACCTATCCGCGACTACGCCCATTCATGCACCAAAGAAACATTTTTTTTTTTATATATTAAGCTTGAAAATTTCTATCAAAGAAGAAGTTGTATGAAGACGCCACAGTCGACAGGCCGTAAGTGTACCACCCAGGCTGGACCGTTTGAATGCTGTTAGCTATGCAAATATTTTCTTCTTTCCAGCTCTTAGTACAGCTTGGCAGATATCTTGGAATCTTAAATTTTGAATCCACTGATCACCTCAAGGTTGTATGCGTCGGCACTTGACTCAACTGCATGAGTGAAGCAATCCTTGTCGTCATTCGATCCACACGTGTCATCACATCCATCATCGGCCACAAAACGTAACTCAACACTCCTATGGGAGCACTTTCCAGATGCCTGGTAAATTTTGTAGTTAAGATGTAGTTTTTGCTTAATGTGCGATATAATTTCTCCGAATTTCATCTTCGGAGCCAGTTGTCTGTACAACACGTTTTCAAAGCGATGAACTTCTTGCGTATATAGAGAGTACTTGGAGGTTAGACTTGCTTCTCTCAATTGGGCTTTCATGGTGTCGTTTGCGATTGAAAAGTCGATGTGAAGGCGGCAACTTCAGTGGATACTGTTCCTCAGTGAAGGTGTTCTTCAATCAATGCAGAAATAGTACTGCTTTACGCATATGTCTTCATCGCAGCCATCCCCCGGCGGTTCGTGACAATTCACCAGCCTAAGAAACCCCTCAATAACCAGAGAGACTGTTAGACTTCCGGTTGAGACACAAACAAACGTTTAATGATTGAGATTTCTTAGGTTGCGCAGGCAGACCTTCACAAGACTTGAACTTAGTTCACGTCTTCAGTAAATGAAGAGGCAATTTCAGTCTAATTAAAATTAAAGAGGCCCCAGCTCCTCGATTCGCAAGAAACACACAAAACCGCCGAGACGCGTCCCAGTGCTGGCTGTTAAGTTAAACGCTCATCGATTTCTCATCATTACCACTCCCACTCCATCTTATTGAGTTCACAATTTCTGTGTTTTTCTGTTTGCTTACTCTCACACTGCGAGAATCCATCGGGAGTAAAAGTGATTGATTGGTCCAATAGGGGCTGTCGGGGGGGAGCGAAGAAAAGAAATCACAACCAAAACAAATAATTTCTCCATCAAAAGAAAAACGTTCATCAATTTATTTGGATTAACTGCTGTCCCCGGGGCCTCACAATACACACCTAATCAATCATCCCCTCGATACCTAATGCCTACTAATCCGTCCTCGCACCAGCACAATGCGGCAGCGATAAGTGCGATACCAGCGCCAGCAGGACGACCAAAACCGTGCACTAAGTAGACTTTATCCTGATCCTTTATACAAACTGCCACACGTTGATATAGTTTTATCACGGCCACAGCACACGGCCAGCCTCTGGATGATGCCAATCAATAAATCTGAATTTTGTAGTGATTTCTTCGGCGACGTCACTCCGGATTAAAGTAAATAGTTCAGGGATCACAGCAGACTGTGTCTGTGGGTGTGGAAGCAAAATTGACAAATACAGACTTAATGGATTCATTTTCGGCTTACTTCGGGGACATTTCGAATCAATCACCATCTGCGCCGGCAAGCACTTGATTGGAATTCATGCTAATGGACTCTGCAACAGGGAACCCTCTCGAAATTTCATTTCACCAATACTATCAGCCGAAAAAAAGACGACGAAGAACGTAAAAGGTAAGATGAAATAACGAAGGATACCTCCTTTGATGACATTTCCTTTGATTCTCGGAAGATGCTCCTTCGAAAAGGTTTGATTCATTGTTTAATTCTATTAGACGAATGGGGACATCGTCGTGTTCGAATTTTAGCATTTAGAGTGCAGCACGTGTGTGTCATCAAAAGGACACTGCGGCGGTGGAAAAAGGAAAGCATTTTTGACATGGAAATGAAAATTGATATTTAGGGACAGGAAGACATTTTCTGTTTCTTCTATTATCACTAGATGACTGTCTATCGGGGTTCAATCAGATTGATGATTGTTGATCATGCCCGAGGGATTGTCTGAGAATCGGATACAAAGGCTGTCTGAGGTGTAGGGTTGCCTGTTTAAGGGTTCACTTCTTCTTTGCTATTTTGTCCCTCTTTATTTTCATTAATAAAGAATCTTATAAAGGATTTTCGAAAGTTATCGCCAGATTAGAAAATACGGTCTTGTGCCTTCCCAAAACCTTGGCGCAACATTATCGAAATCAAAAAGAACTTGAATTTCTGCTTTTATGATTTATAATATTGTATTGAACGTCTGTTAGAAAATAAAAAGTTATAGAAAAACAATGCTAACGTTTTATTTGAGCTACATTTTGGAATGAAGCAAGCAAGAAAGAGTGCGAAGTAATGTGAAATTAAATGTAGGCTAATTCAAATTTGTACGCACAAATGACTTCAGTAAAGACTGCAGATAAGTTTAATATCCCCCAGTCAGCGTTCAGCAGAATAGGACTAAATGACGAATGCCTAAAGGAAAATGACTAAATTTTAGTCATAACTAAATAAATTGTAAAATAAAAAATATAAAAATGCAATTTATTCGAGACTGCAGCTTAGTCATGGATTATTGTCAGTTATAGTCCGGTTTTTTTTTAAATTTGATCGTTTATTTAAGAAAAGCATGTAAAATAGTATTATTCAAAGTATTGCCCTTCTGAAGCTTTGACTTTTTCCCATCTTTCTCGCAATTTGTGGATCCCATCCGAAAATCAAGCCAATTTTTGATATTCTGCTCTGATGTGAACCGTATTTCAGTGAGGGCGTTCTGCTTCGATCGAAACAAATGGCAGTCAGAAGGGGCAAGGTCTGGGCCACAAGGCGGATGGGGTAAAACTTCCCATCCCCTCTTTTCCAAATAGTTCTTAACCGGAATAGCAAGTGGGGCCGAGCGTTGTCATGATGGAAAATTACTGCCTCGTGTCTGGCCGCATATATTCCGGGCGTTTTTCGGCTACTGCTCCCTTTAAACGGATTAATTGTGTTCGGTAGCCTTGTCCATTGATGGTTTCACCCGGTTTAAGCAGCTCATAATACAGCACACCCTTCTGATCCCACCAAATACAGAGCACTACCTTCGCGTCATGGATATTCGGCTTTGCCGTTGATTTCGCTGGTTGGCCGAGTAAAAATCACCACCTTTTAAATCGTTCAAACCACTCACTCTAAATCGTTCACTCAGCTAGCGCAAATTCACCATAAACTTCCACCAAAATACGATGACTTTCGGCAGCAGTTTTCTTCATATTAAAGTAATGAAGAAGAACTCCCCGCAAAAACACTTCTTCAGGCACAAAGTTCGACATATTTGAAAAAAAAAAAATTATTCGTGTTTACGCTTCAAATGAATGATATACTGAAAAGACTTACAATGACAGTAGCTTTCCAACACATGTTCCAATGGAATAATACAAGTTACGCCATCTTTTAGCAAACCGCACGAATTAAGTTATAGACCCAATACATATGATTGATAGTTAGTCAAGATTGAAGTTCAATCATTTATCAAAATGACGAGCTAAATTCATGACTAATCATTTCCATATATTGATACGACTACTATTCAGAGCAGCTGCACAAAGGATGTGGGAAGGACACTTTTGTATTCTCCTCTTACTGTCCTTATACTGTCTAGCCAATGCCTTAAGTTTCAGTTTAAATTAGTCATAAATGTTGATTTATGACTAATGATTGATAGTTACTCGTGACTATAAATAATGACGAATTTAATCATGACCAACTCGTGAGACGAAGTATTAATCTAGTCCATAGGCTTTGTTCTTATGGTTAATGAATAAATTAGTCATTAGTCACTTGTGCCCACGACTAACGACTAATCTAGACATTAGTCGACTAAAAATTGCCCATCTCTGCTCTCTCACGTGGTGCATGCAGTTGGTTATGTGCCTGAATTCCAGTGAAAGTAAAGTTAGTGCGCTTTTATCTGGTTTTCAAATCTAGTCCAGTCATCATTTGCCGTTAGTCTGACTGTGGGTATCACAATGGACCAACACCGGCGTACCGGAATGCGATCCTAGGACCTTAGATTTCAGTGCGTAGGAGTGATGCACAAATCCACAGCGCCCCAGCTGCAAAAACTTGGCATAGGCCCCTACCAATGCACAGCTACCTCTAGCACATCGTCAAAATGAAATCAATTTCTTTGTCAGAGTTCCTAATTATTGTAATGGTTCTAGATTGAGAGGACACCGATTGCACATTTTTGAGTTTATAGTTATTTTGCTCTCATTTATTTTGTATTGAAAATAATTAAATGTTGACGGTGATGTGACCAGATAAGAATAATATTAAAAAAGCTTGATTGTAACCGCAACGGTGTGAGATATGTATATAACACTGATTCTGCCTTCATTTTGCAGTTGCATTCATCCAATTATTCCTGGAAAACCACATCATTCGAATGGACACGCCTCGGCCTCACTGGCACTGTTTCAAGCGGCCCTTCGAATATGTGTGGCGTTATTCTGGCGGTAGCTTCTTGAATGTTGACATCTAGCTCATTCAAATTGAATAGAATGACGACTTGATCCCCAGAGAAAATACTCGAAGTCGAATGACCCAGTTGATAAATCTCTCCCTTACAACTTCGAGCATTGCGTCGCTTGGATGGCATGTAACCCCATCTTCTTGGAACCACAGTTTAAATATATACTCTGACCACAGAAAGTAACTTTAGAACGCTCTATACCTGAGACCAATGCTGGTAACTATGTTCACTTCCTCCTTTCGAAAGAAATAATGGCTGATTATCCCGTCTTACTATAAACCACAAAGAACAGTCAATATCTGTGGTGCATTGATGATTGGTCGAACTCGTGTGGATTATGTTGGTTCCAATAAGAGTCGGAATCCAGCCTACATTTCCAGCCCCCATTTAGCGAACCCTCGGTGGATGTATGCCCAAAAGCATCTATTTTTCAGATGCCAGCTTGACTCTCAGGCCATACCCAATTCCCGTGATTCTCGTCCAATCAACATTTCTGGGTCTGCTTCAATATGGATCTACATCAGACATGCGTTATATCATCAAACAATATTAATCAAGGTTGACAACATTGTTCCAAAAATAACTACACTACATCCACGTCTGAATGAGGTTCAAAAATGCCCATATTGTTTGCACTTCTACAACTTTTCATTTCCACGATTCCTACACACTTCAAACGCAGCAAAAAACGTTGACACGTGTATTTGAAATGAAACACAGCGCGTAACAATTAATTTCATTTTTTTTTTTGGATAAATTTACAAACTTTTCCCACGAACATCTACATAACTTCCACCTAAATTCCAAAAATATGCGCGGCAACTTTACACAATGAAATTTAGAAAAAAAACGAAATATGTGCACTTCGCAAAAAATTCTAATTGGACATTTTCAAACACAAGCATATTTCAGACAAAAAATTCATTACGTAAATATTAGCAGTTGTTACGCGAACAACCCCCGAGAGAATGGCAGCACCTCGACTCCCGCTTTCGGACTATTTTATCCTGAATGATGCGGCAATTATTTGCTCATTTAGTGAAGCGCGTAGAAATAGGGATTAGGGAACCTCCCGAAACCCGCGGAAAATATTTCTGCCCGATAGGATGCTGCAAGGATTTTTTTCGGCAAACTAATGACTGTACTCATTAGAAGCATGTGCATGGCGAGCAAGGGTGCGCGGCGCGTGTGAACGGACACAAATAAGCCGCATGAAGTCGACGGTGAACACGCACAGGTAAACACATCCGCGAGTGTGGCAGCACTTTGTAATGACTGCACACGGGGATATAATAACAAAGCGTATAAATGGATGAAATGCTGATGACTGTCGGTGGTAAGAAAAGTTTTTATCTCTCAAAGACATGTGGGGGTACAACATGCATAATCATGTAGATTGTAGATTAGAATGGCACTCTGCCTCTGATGATCATGATGATTCCCTTGAGCGCTAATTATGCGAGATGCGAGCATAAAGAATAACAATTTCTGCCATTAACCAACTGAATAAATGCTACTCCTTTGTGTGGGGCATTCTCCTTTGCACTGGAGAACGCGTGATAGGCGGGGATATGTGAGAAAGATTTTACAAACTCTGCTGGAGGTTAGGGACACACACTACAGGAGCAGAAAGAAATTAATTACTAATCCCAGAGAGAGGGATAATTATTATTTCATCTTCGCATTAACAAGCCACAAAGCATTATGCTATCCTCTTGCACAGGAACGGTGGGAGTCTTCGTGTTCTCTGTGTTCGCTTCTGAATGTGTCACCATGGCAGGCAGTGGGGCGAAATGCCTGGCGGTCTTTTTTCGTTGTACAAATTTCAATGAAGTTGTGAGGTCGAAGAAAATATGATGGGGCCTTAATGCGGTCAGTGGAAATGTGAATTATAATGAATTTGGGAGCAAAGCGGATGGAGCAAGGGATAGTAGAAGAAAAGAACTGGACAAAATGTCTTGGTGCTTTGGAGTTTCCCGCTATCTCCTCCCCATCACTCTCTCTCTCTCTCTCTTTCTCTCTCTCACACCCTCTCTCTCTCACTCTCTCTTTCTCTCTCCCTCTCTCTTGCTCTCTGCCTCTCACACACAGGGAAATGAGGACATCAAGTTGACGGACACATTCAGAGAAGGACCGTTTCTTCTTAGACGTCAGTTACGTGATTTCAATTATTATTGAGTCAGGCCGTTTTTCTGGCACAGTTTTTTTTATTTTCTTAAAGCTACTTAACCTCGAAGTCAATATCTGGGGTATCCAAAATGTCCGAAAATCCTTGCTATAGCATTTTCTGTCATTTATCTTTCGCAACGTAGTCACAGTTGACAAAACGTCAAAATTCCATACTTTTCACGGACAACACAGAAATTTTATTTTGTCGTACAATATTATCTGCATTCTGCAATAACATGCCACACCACTGAGACATCAATTGCGCCTGTCTAACCTAAGCAGTTATGCTCCTTGTGGCAGCTATGCCTGTTACCACTCGACCGTGGAATTGCCAATCAGTGTCGAAATCCTTGAACACAGCTGGTGCAATGGCATAATGCCCAAGGCGGGCAATTTCAATCTGAGCCTTAATCCAAGACTGCTGCAGCGATTTGCAATTTCTTCAGTCGATCAAAACGAGGCGATGACAGTTTTGCACAAAGCGAACCAATTCCTTCCTTTTCTTTTCGTCGACTTTCCCTTGCCAGCGGCAGATACCACAGGAACCACCGATATCGCCAGCTGTTCATTTTCCTCAGCTCGTCCTCGTATGCAAAAACAAGAAAAACAAGCGGAGACCATGACTATGATGGCGACGAAAACGAAAAAGCAATCACCCCGACAAAGGATCTGTGACAAACTATTTTGTAGGCGATGCAAACAAACACAAGCACATCGACATACCGATGTACTGAGCGCGTTAATGTTGGCGTTTTGTTTTTTAATCGTTCACACAGGCAATCCTCTCATTTCCTGTCCTCTGTACACGCTTCGTACATTGTGTACTAGATTGGTGGCTTGTCTAAAGTAGTTCCTGTCATCACATGGCTTAAAGCGTATCCTGCTTACAGGAAACTCGCTACCCCCGCGTAGAACTATTTCGTTCGTCAACAACTGTGCACAGGTAATCTAGTTTTGTAATCTACGATTTTCAAGGCGCTCCGATTTGGACCTCTCGTTGGCACTTTGTCACAAAAGTTGCTCTGATGATCGCTGAAGTCCTATCACCCCACTGGGTATACTGAGGGTGTCCACACGTAAAAGTTTGTCGTTTGTCGTTCAGCAGTTTGTAGTTCCTTGATTTCGTCACCCTTGACGATTTATTTGTAAGTTTCAAAAGTCTGTTGAATATTTAAAGACTCCATTCGGTGGGCATGCCAAAGGTTTCCCGTACATCATCAATAATACAAAAGTAGACTTTTCGGCGATGAGTTGTCACGAAGTTTCGAACATTGCTGACAAAGAAAAAAATGTGACGCTATGTGTGGATGCGAGCGTGTTGAATGGCATTCCTAATGAAGAAAGTTGCGCACACCAACTTTGGTTTCATGTTGACCCTCAGACTTTGACTCTCTATGAGGGAGGGAAAATTAAATTTGCACGATGGCGGGAATGTTTTTGGATTTTCATCAGAACAAGGAATGAAGTTGGAGACCTTCGTAGGTTCTGGGAAACGAATCAGCAGGGTCTACACTGGGAGCAATCTTTTGGTGAGTTCGCGACAATGTTATGATTAGCAAAGGTTTTTTGGAAGACTTGATTACTGCACTTCTTCTTGAGTGAAACGGTTGAGAAATTATTAGGCCCAAAGGCTTTAAAGATTTTCGCCTATCTTCAAATTAGGATTTATGTACATTGTAGGGTGTAGTTGGTCTCTAGTCTTGGATCATCTCGCGCTAGTGGCGTTCTTAGCTCGGTGGTTCTAGCCCTAACTCAGATCGTTGGGACTCAGGTTCGAATCCTGTGCTTCTTTTCCTTTTTTTTAATTCTGTTGTTCCAAGGTCTTCCAATGATGGTTCCATGACCTTGATCTGTCTGTTGTGGTAGTGGGAATTAGCGGCTTTGCAGATGGCATGACGTTGTGGAGATCCGTAACTCTTCGAAGTACAGCCGATGCAAGGCATAGCTGCAACCATCCACGTCAGTTGCGTTCTGACTGCGTAGATAGAACTGGGTACATAGGGCATAGAGAAAATAAAAAAAAGGAAGTATTGCCGTGAAAACTTATCTTATGGGTTTATGAGCGAGTCAAGAAAAGTAGGGAGGAATTTTCGTTTCCGGGGAAATCATTTTTTTTTCCACTCTGATTGGACGCTTTTCCTTTGCTGGAGTATTGACGGTGTTGTAGAAGCGAGCAAGATCGAGAAGTATTCGCAGCCCCACCCGGACATTGATAAGCCATCCCTGAGGATGATTCCCAAGGGAAGACTACACCAGTAGACGATTTGGTAGCCGATACGACATCGCAGATTGGTAGCACTCAGGATTGGTAGCACTAAGGATCGTCCAGGGAAACGATCCTTAGTGAATGCTTGAAGTGCGTACACGAATGTAAATCGGTATATATCGAACGGAGGTTATTGCTAAACTGCTTTTATAGTTTAAATCGGGGAGCCAACAGTAGTTGAGTCGGTGGCGGTGCGCGTTGTGTTCGCGGATCGGCGATTTTTTCTGGATTTCACTGAATTTCATAATTTTTTTTCTTTTTTTTTTCTGAATTAAATGTTACTTGTTAGTAGTTGTAAGTTAATAAAAGCAAATGAAAAAGCAGACTACCAGCTTATTGTAGCTTCAAGAGTTGGTGGATCTTACGGGAGGTCATTCGCGTGGCGCCCATACATTAAAGAATAACCACCCGCAAGAACACGGCCTTTCTCCACGCCTGGTCAGGCACCATCCCGCACGAGGTAGCAAAAATCGGTGTAATATCTGGAGAAATCTTAACCCGCTCCAGCTTCAATGGTTGCTGTAACCCATTAAGAGCTCTCTAGACTTGTGTGCACACCATTCATTCTAACTTCCAAACTAAGCCCTTCATTTATAGGCGGTCCTTGAATGAAAAAAACTCTGTGTCTCCTTTGGATACCTGCTGTCAATCCAGCATTGTTTTGGGTAGCATGTCTACTGTCTAGATAGGTATTCGGATCACTCTCTGCCCAAAGCGTTTTTATCCTAGAGAAAGCAAAGGAAAAGTACTTAGTTGTCCTTCAGCCACCTTATAGTGCATCTAATTTCAAAACGATATTCGATTTTCCAATTTACAAAGTGCCTCTACGTCTGACCTTCTTATTAGTCGGTCCCTGTACGGATTGGCTATGAGACAATTGTTAAAGTAGATGAGTTGCAATGAGGTCCCGCGCAAAAACAATTCCCGACACAAACAAGAGTCAAAATTCAGATACACCTCCCTCGCGTCGCTGAAAATACGTCTGTTTCCAGTATAAGCTCTTCAAAATTGACCCAAGAATGGTAACATCACACCCGAGTGGGGTCTGGACCCCGAATTATAGCGTCACTCATATTATGTAACGAATGCGCGGGCACTTTTTTGGTTGTTGATACAGGTCCACCTCCTAACCACCTAACCTTCGCTTGAACATATTCCCGTATACAATAATAGGTCCCTTTCAACTTGTTCGTCTTCAATTGACGGTCGATTTCCCCGCTTATTTCGGGTGGCTAGGCCTCAGCTGACTGCATTGTGCAGACAAAGGTGTATGCACTTAGCCTCAGTCTTCGAACCAGTACTCTCATCTCCACCTGGTGAAATCCCGGAGCCTAGGACCTTCGACAGAAGATGGGGTAACCAAACATCGTGGGACGTCTTTGCGGGGGAGAGTGGACCTATCCCTTTTAGGATGGCGGCGGATGAGCTGATCAATTGATGGACCAACGGCGGCATCATTGACGACCCCCGGGAATGAAAAACAGCACAATGACCTTGCCATAACAGTAACGTTATCGCAATCCAGGACGAGCATGGCAAAGAGATGAAAGTTTTAGTACATAAGCCATTAAGTTTACGTTTGGATACAACAGCCTAATCTGCGCACACCCCACAGCGAAGGACAAAGATGAGGATAGCAAAGAGGACTTCGATGATCTCTTGGAAAGAACATACTATCGTTGACGATCATGACAGCAAAATTGTTCTAGGGGACTTCAGCGCTTAGCCGGGTAAAGATAACATCTGAGTCACAGCCTGCACATAATGCCTGCATGGCATCACGCCGAAAACGGACTCAGGCTGTTGAAATTTGTCACGTGACGTAATCTCTCCATAGCTAGTCCTCTGTTCCCACACGTCAACATCCATAAAGGGGCACCACGGTTCCCAGACCAATCAACCGTCAACCAGATCGATCCAGTCGCTATTGACGTCAAATACTGACTCCACCTGTATTCTTGCTAATATCGAAAAAAAACATTTGCTTGCTGCAGCCACTAGGTCAGACTACGGATATCGAGAGAACCACGGTGTAGCATATAGGCAACTTTGGTCAATCCCAAAAATCGTCGACCCCTTGCCTGGGAACGCAACAGAGGACGTTCACGAACAAGCTGGCGCATGAGGGGATCTCAGCCGGCAAACGATCGCGTCGGCTGTAGATGGTTTTGGATGAGGCCCATGACCATCTCTCTCCATCTCCATCTCTCAGCTAAAATCCAGCCCTTAAGGTTATTCAGCCATGTTGAATGTGCGCATTGTCCACACAAATTACCCAACATTGTGTACATACACCGAAATGAGGAGGCTGGATTTGTCATGTCGTGACGTAAGTTGATGTGCGTACACATCAACTTAATTGAATTCCCGGCACGGCGAACAATTTTTAGAACTCACCAAGTCCGACACATCACCCATACCGTCTAAACTTTTGGGCAAATGGAAAATAATACATTAACACTCACCGAACCGCCAGTGCACGATTTCCATTTAATTTGTCTCAATATCCATACCATGCGCAACATCTTTCGACTGCCCTCCCCACAGAAACCAATAAAACTGGACAATAAACCGAATACTCTCCCATGTATTTTTAATTCTTAACGCCCTTAAAATTCTGAACATGGACTCAGTGTGCTGATGTGGTTTCCAGAATAACAAGTGCTTTGTGTGTTCCTTCTTTCACAAAATATTTCCCGTATCTATTCCAGTTAAAATGCCTTGCTAGGTCTGAAAACCAAACAAATCCGAACATTAATTCCAAAAATAATGCACGCATCAAACCTCGTCTATGCACCACAGATTCACCAGCCAACCGAAACGTAAAATCCGCTTCATTCATAAATACTCAATTAAATGATCTGCTGCCAAGTGGGATTAGCCGTTTCCTAGTTCCCAAAATAGCACATGCCAAGTCCTTGGGAGAGACTGTGCTCTCCCCAGGCGAGCCCACTGCACTGACGTAGATTCGTAGACAGTGCATTGCCTGGTCCTATTTATTTTATATTTAAACGTAATTGCATTTCATGTTCTTGTTCTCTCTCCCCTCCCCACAGGAGGCGGAGGGCTGCCTGACTGACAGAAGTTTTTAACTTTCAAATTTTAAGAGGACACTGCAACAACGACGACGCGACGGCCTCTTGAAAGGGAATGATTCTTTGTGGGAGAGGGAGAGTGTGCGCGCGTGTGGATCCCGTGTACCCAGAACTCATCTATGCATCTATGCGGCAGTAGCAACGCCTCAAAGCCACAAATTGCAAAGTGAGCGTATTGCGAGAACATTTTCATGCCTCGTTTGGATCAGGAAAGCATTATGAAACGCCGACACTTAACAGTCTTGTGGCAGCCACTAGTAGTGTACAGTGTACTGGTAGTCGCTCAACTAATGGCGTTGTCGCCGACCGACGACCGACGACCGACTACCGACGACGTCAGCTCCAAGGATCCATACGTAAGCGTATGCACGGACATGGACCTTGGTGTGTACACATATAGCCCGACGTAATTGAGCATGAACGATGTGCGGATTGGTAGCGGGGGAGGAGAAAGTTGCTGCATGTATCCAAATATGTACTACAAGGATATTTAGAAGAAGAAAAAAGTGTTTATCGACCAACACACTACAAGGCATCTTTGCAAACGAGCAAACGAGAGATATACCAGATGAACGCGATCCCGTTTGTATGTGTGTAGGTGTGTGTGTGTGTGTTTTGGTGAAGTGCTAGGGTGCGCCCCAGCAGCCTGGAAAGGAGGCATAATGGGCCACACACAAATGTTGCTGTTAACTTTTTTAATGAAATGGAAGTCGTTCGCCTCCCCTTGTTATGGGTTAAAGTTTGTTTTTACTTTTCTCCCCGCCAACTACACCACCAACCCACTAACCATGGGGCTGGGCGTGCTTGTTTGTTATGTTTAGCATGTGAGGGAAGCAGCAACGGGGCCTGAATGCACACAAACTCATTATGCGGTTAGGCGGCGACTTCGAGCGAGCGGCTGAGTGGGCGAGCGAGCGAACGAGCTTAATGGGCGGGCTTAATGTTAATAAGAACTTCTGAAACTCTTTCCGCGGTGAAAGTTACAGTGAGTTGGGGTAACGCCACCACCACCGCCTACAAAGTTTGGTTTTGCCAGCGCAAGCAAAACGGAACGAAGGATTCTCGTAAAATTTCTTTGATGCTATTTTTAACACGGCCAGCAGCAGGAAACAAACACCAAGTGTGGATGTGATTAATGAGAGTAGCCGAGTAGTTTGTGGCTTTGCATTATTTTTACGCTCTTTAGCGCCGGCCAGTCGTGTGTTTAGCGCCAAATGAAACGTTCACAGGCGGAAGGAGTTAGCTGACTCCGCAAAGACGATGCAAACCGTGAACTGCGAGTCATCGGTGAGAGCCGAGTTCGAGGGGGTTTGTGTTTGATTCCACATGGCTAACAGGATGATGATTTTTTTGTGTACGCCCTCAGAATGCTGTGGCTTTGTTTGTTTTTAATTTACATCAGGATGGGACTGTATGCAGATTGCTCGGACTGGCTTATCGCTGGCCGTTGGCGGATGCTCTTTGTCGTATGAATCGTCGTTTTAATTAAAAACACTTTTTTGGCTTGGGGTCCTGGAAAAAATGGGTTTTTAAATTAAGTTCCCCCGCAGAGAGAAATGAATTGCTGACTTTTAGGGACACGATTGGGATTCACTTCTGGGGTAATTGCTTGACAAAGGATGTCTGAATGCTTGTACACATGCGTTTTCAGATTCGTAACGATTTTGCAGGAACAGACGAACAGAAGATTCAGATAGGGCCCGGTACGCAGTTCTGGAGTGCACTTACTCCCAAATGGTGCTGCAACTTGGATGATTTTAGTTTCAACTACTCGATCACTCGAAGCTGAGCAGGAGACGGTGCTAGATTGCTGGAACCGTTCAAATGATGAGCACTGCGAGACATTAGAGAGATAAACTGGGACTGTCTCTTATTTAATCGTGCAGCAACGGCAAAAGTCGTTTGCGATGGCGCCTAGTTTCCTGGCATCTCATAAGAAGCAGTGTGTGCTGTGCAATTTCTGGCCCTTCTTTATTCGTGCAGGAACGGCAGAAGTCGTTTGCGATGGTGCCTAGTTTCCTGGAAATACCTCATAAGAGGCAGTGTCCTGCACTGCTACCTACAACATTGCTTATGAACGTTCTGTTAAGAGTGGGATCAGTGTTCTTAAGATCGAAGGAGATCTAAGTTTGGCCAAGTGTTGCTTGCCAGTAATCTTGTTGTTTTCATCACCTCGGGTTCGAATGTCTCTATATCCTGGCACCCCGAATTGACAAAGCTGTGATCAGCTACCTCTTCTAGAGGGCCTGGTTTAGTGCAGATTCTATTCTTGCATCGTCTATATACAGATGAATGGAGATTCAGAACTGGAAGTGATTGTTGTCCTAGAGAGCTTTGTCTAGAGAGCCTGCTCTCAAAATATTTGTTTGGGTGAGTGTGAATGAATCTCGTGTGATCAATGAAAGTTACGGTGGACATCACTGCTTATGAGGATCTGGCAGTGCAACGTGCTGAGCTCTCTTTAGCCCACATTTCCTCGAGTGCACTCTTGATTACCGGCAGGTAGACGTTGGACTTCCTTAATGTCTATAAATCCTTACAAAAATAATGCCTTTATGGTCCCACTAGTGAGTGTAGACCAATATCTACTGATTTCCCCTTGCAATAAGCGGTTTGTGACGCTGTTAGCTTGGAAAACAAACTTCATGTATTCCGTAAAAATGTTTAGTATCGCACATATTACTATCATTTCTTAGCACTAATTGTATGTTTTTACATTTCTCGTTTCAGGTAAGTGCACAGATCCAGACAGAATTGGAAATAGTAAAATTTGGACGGGTAGTATATTGTACAAAAGTTATGTAAGTGGTTGAAGACGGATGTGTGTTCACAGACAAAATAATGCTTGATGCCATCCCGTCATAATTGGAGCAGTTGATCAAGTAGACTGTGGGTAGGGGTAGACTGAGGTCGATATTGTTCAAGAAGCGACATAAAACGCTATCAAATATGTACAGTCAGCGTCAGAAGTGAGTGTACAGCATATACTAGCTGTTCTGCGTTATAATTAACATTTAATTCAAATGGGACTCCAAAATTAGGGTCACGGCAGGTCATAAACCAAAAACGTAACGATTTTGAGATCATCAATAAATGACCCTTTGGGAGCATTGCTTGCAAAGGCTGTTTGCGCGATTACTCTTTAAATTGTTCAAATAACACACAATTTTTTGATTAGTGACCACCAAATTGACCCCGTTAGATGCTACCCATATTGGGGCAGAGGTAAGGTAAAATTTATTTGGTTAAAGTGGTTTTAAAAAAATATTTGTTAATACCGCAGCGATTCTGCATTGACATACAATTTTCTCCGACTTCAATTCGGCACTTTGGGTATAGACTGCAGGTTGAACGTAGGACAGCTGCTGAGGCGACAGGTTGAGTGCAGATAGTTGATTGCAGATTGAACATAGACTCTGGGAATGCTGCTTAGTTAGCAAGATGAGTGCGGAAGCATGTTGGAAGCGTCTGTGCGTGTTTCCTTAGTAGTGTGATATTAGTTTACGTTAACTTACTTTTTACATGTTGATGCTGACTGTATGTAGAAGGTGGGCAATATCTTCGTTCTCCTCTTCACCTTATTACCTTTTTTTATTTAAGAAGGTATCAATGAATGCTTGTCTCAAAAGTGTAATATAGTGCAGCGGAAAGTAAATTTGGCAGCACAAAACAAAGAAAGAAAAGCACCGCTTGCTTGAAAAACGGGACGAGTTGTCAGATGACTCCGGTTATTTTTGTCGTCTCTTTCTGCTCTGGTTCTCGAGAGGTAAAATGTTGTTTTCCCTTTGTGTTGCTTATTTGAAGTGCTGCCAAATTTACTTTTCGTTACAACAATATTAAAATTTAAATATTCGGCAACTGGATCTTGTCTGGTGAATTTCTTCACGAAAGGTAAAGCCGCGTGTCCTCAATAATAGGAATAATTTTGCCTTCCAATGCATCGATCGTTGTAGGTAGGTAGGTAGGAAGGGCTGCCAGTGGGTTCAACAGCACACTTAGGCCATGTTGGTCCATAGTGATACCCACAGTCGGACTACTGATTGACAACCGACGACAAATGGTGACTGGCTCAGACTTGAAAAGGCCCAGATAAAATCGCATTTCGCTTTTACTGGTATTCGAACCGGGGACCCCACTAACCAAGGGCAGGCACTTATTCAACGTCGATCGTTGTTAGTTTGTCAATTTTTTTGTTCTTTTAAGATTTCTTTAGGCCCAAAATTGACTGACTGCAATCCGGGTCGAAAAGGTTAAGTAAGTCAAAGTGAACGAAACTCAACGAATGAAACCCAACGAGACTTAACAATACAGTAGTTATTTTGGTGACAGTGAAAGTGACTCTTTCATACAATGTGCCCCCAGCAACAAACCAAGTTTGAACAGAAAACCACAATACCAAGAAAGAAAGTCAATGTTTAAATGAATCTTCGTCATCAGGTCTTCTCGGAGGTGAAATAAATTATAAACAGCTTCAAATGAAGGTACTGTAGAGGTGCCCCCACGATAACCATCTTTGTGGAACTTATTCGGTTCGTTTATCATCCAGACACAGACCATCATCGAAAATGATTCCAACGTTTTTGCCATTTACATTAGTCACCCTCTCGGAAGGCATAAAGCCACACAATTCATTTGAATTTGTCTACTTCAAGTGAACAAATCACTTTTGATGGCACAGCCATTAGGCACCGAAATGCAACAGAAAAGTCTCAGAAAAGTCTCTTTCATAAGTCCGACGTTTTACAATACATCTTGCCGTTTGACTTACGATGATAAATAACCCGTAAATATCGCCATAGTGGGCTTTATTTCCATTTTCATTTCAACGTACCCCGTCTCAGCATTTGGCCTCTCAATCATCCTCGTGAATGGATTATTCGTGCGGCTCATCGTTATTATTTCAACACGATGTGGAAAGCTCTCGCCATTTTTGAGCATGTTTTTTTTGTGTTATCCTTGTCATCTAATACGGGACTCCACCCAATACAGCTGATGATGGGGAGCCTAGCATGCAGTGAATGGCTGAAAAGTGGAGGCAACAAGAGAACGAGTACGTTCATCCGTCACAGAGGAAGTATCCAGTTCGGGGTTTCTAACCCAGTCACCATGGTTGCTTCTGAAACCAGACGACTCATGTTCGTGATCTTTGAACTCGATTGTGCCCATGTTCATCGGCATCTGTGGCATATACAAACGGCATGTGGATGTGCCTTGCCGGATTTTTGGAAGCGTTCGTACTTTGCACGCTATTGTTTGGCTCACATGCTCACATACAACGGTGGAGGCCCCAATGAACAGAGGCAATGTTCCGTGTGATTTATTGACAAGAGAATACATTTTATTTGAAGGATTCGCTGATACTGTACTCTCGGCGCAGGAGGGTGGGTGTTTAAGGGATGTTTTTCGTATAATTTGAAATTTCAGAGCTTTGACTGAGTTTAGGAATTTAATTTCGACTGTTTACATTCCAAAAACTTCATAGGCTGCGCCATGATTATCCTTAGGCAAGGTGAAGTTTAGGTGGCCCTTTGTGGATAGTATGTGCAGATCTAGTCGATCCTAGGAGACGGCGTTGCAAGACGATAGAAAGACCATATTACTCTCCTCCTCGTCCTAGTTTCTACAAGTTCTACATGAATCAGTGCTTCCCATTCTTACGCTGTGTGTGCCAATCGCTGTGACTAGAACGATGAGAGTCCTAAGTCTGACCAGACCATGTGAGAGTTGATGATTAAGCGGCAGTTGATGGGTTTCGTGACAATAGCCCGTGCACACAAGTGAAGAAGGATCTCAGCCAACTTAGCGTGTGTAACTAGAGGCAGTCAGACAAGGATTGTGCCAGCTTATTGAGTGAGGGGGTCATGTTCAATCCAGGCAGTAGTGCCAACAGAAGAAGGAAAAGTATCAAACGTCACGGAAGTGGGTTATCTTTGTGTGTCCTGGAGGCAAGATCCCGCTTAAAGTGGCCGGTTTACGTGGTGATGTGTTTAGAGGTTGGCCGATGTTTGAGGGTGCCACACATTCACCGCGGCGAGTTCGTTTCGTTATCGCATCGTTCTTAAGCCACGACAAATCTTCCTCAGTTAATATCGCTACATGTTCCATTTGAAATACGCTATAGAGGTTCGGCCATCAAACTAATAATTGAATAGACATTCTTGATCTCATGCCCTACCTCTTTTGGTTGTTCCCGAAACGCCTATTGCATCACATCTCAGTGTCTTCCTGTGCAAACAAACACAACGATAGTGGAACAAATATGAGTACATACTCCGGTTCATTGTACGTTCTGTTTCAAATTTTCGAACGTTGACAAAAGTGAAACTCAAAAGCAATTAATGTGAAATAATACCTAGTTGACTTGTGCAAGTTCCAACTTTTGTGCTGCCGTCTAATAATGCACATTCTCTGTGAGTCACTTTATAACTCGCATTTTCTGTGCACATCCGTGAATCTAGTGTGTGCGTGTGACAAATTAACCCATTTTGTCTCTCGGGAAACTCCAGCAAGTGGTGTATTGTGCATTCGAGCGATTGCACTTGTCAGCACTTTATTTCTGCTTAATTGCTTCCGCCCTTTTATTCCATCATCACTCAGGCAATTATACAATATTCAAGCACAGCCCAGGACAATGGGGCCACGAACAGTAGAGCTCTGCTCAAGTGCGTTTCTTTTTGTGAATAGAAACCACCGTGCACGCGTAAAGACTTTATTCGATTCTGTGGGCTTCCTCACTCCGTTCCTCTCAAACTGTCTCTCTCTCTTTCTCTCTTCGAAATACTGACGTGAGGACTACCGAGGACGAAGGCAACCACAAAATAGGAAATATTTCTTCGTTTCCCTTTGATGATGGTTGCTTTTGATGACTGCGCTGATGTTAACGACGGATAACACAAAACCGACCATCTTCTCTCATTCCGCTCAAGGATGTGCACAAACGAATCTCAGCCGGAAGAAGGGTGTTTGTTGACAAGGAAAAACTGGGCGAAGATGTCCTGTTTTTCTTCGAGTTGTTTTTGTTGCATTATCTCAATCACTGACACTAAAACCGATAAAAACCACGTGCTTTGAGGTCGGAACGCGGGGGGCCGGCGCTAGAGGGAGGAGGCTTCCGATGATTCAAGAGGTCGACAAACTGCCAACGCCAGGGGGTGAAGAATGAAAAACAAAGTTGAATAGCCTGAATGACTCAATAAAGATTTTTCGTAGATTGAATTTGAAAAGAAAACGGAGCAATAAACCGACCAAGAAAATAACATTGCCTCGCATTTTTGTTGTTTGACACTTTCATCCAGTCGCAGCCTTAACAACACTAGCCCCGTTCCGCGAGCTGCGTTAGGTTCCTGTTGCAGTTTTACTACCTTCAATGAAGGGGAATTTGCTCGGTTTTATTGCCACGTCGAATGTTGTCACCGTCATGTGGGCGAAGTGTGTGCACGCCTCGGTGAAAACACCCTCAAGAGGGTAATTTGGATGTACAAACGTGAACACCATACGCACCAGAGGCATAAAGTGCGAATAAGGAAGCAAACAACATAAACAGCCAGGGCTGCTGAATGAATATGAAAAATCGACAAAATTCAACAACGAAAAAAGCATACGTTATGAGGCACCAAGGACCCATGATTTGTGCCTTGAGAACTTGTCCTTCACCGGGGAGTTCGTCCTTTGTCAGCGAAAGTGTCGTGCCGTGGATGATGAAAATAAAATATAGAACTTGGGTAGAGAGTGCCAATTTTGCTTGAATAATCGTAAAAAAAAACTTTACAAAAGACCCCCTTCCCCCGGAAAATGGTTGTGGAAATTGAAGAGTTTTGAAGCGGGAATAGGGCTGTTTGGTAAATGTGAAAATAGACTTTTTGCTTCTGAGCTAGAACGAAGTGGAATTACACCCCCCCACCATCATAGCGCTTGCAGTGTTGAGGAAGGGCTCTGCCACTGATGATGCCTCTTTTGTTAAGTGTTCCTCTTCAGTTTTATTTTTTACAAAGCAAAACATAACAAATAGACAAAACGTGCACGCGCAGCACACACACATTCCACCCACCCACACCTCGCACACATTCACAGAAAGGAACCATTTTTATTGCTAATGCGGTACTAACAGTTTTCTTCGACGTGTTATTTTCTGTTCGCAGGAGAGAAGGATAATATTTATTTTGTCTTCGTTTCTAGAGCCCTTTCTCCGGGGTTTTTCTTCCATTTTTTTTTGTTAGTTCGTTTTTGTTTCCCTCCTTTTGTTACATTTCTGTGTTGCCAAAGTATTCATTAGGAGGAAAACTTATGTTTGCGTTTGCGGTTTCGTCGTCCTCCGTCATTGTTCTGACGCGAGATCTTGAGGCAGGAGCTCGGATAGAAAGGAGAAGGAAAATGTGTGTTGGGTCGGAGTCTCTTTTGGTTTCCTTCGTTGCTTCCTAGAGGGGTGGGTTTGTCTGTCAGTTCTTAAGGGTCGAATACGCAAAACCCAAAAAAATAAAATCAATACTCTCTCGTTTGGATAAATTTTCAATTTTTTATTCTTTCACTACCCGGATCTGCTGTGTGAGCCCAAAGAATGACGGTGCCAGGAATCGTGACGTTTAATTTTAAATTGAACATTTGTTTTCTGTTGTTTAATGTGTGTGTGCCATGGTTTCTGTGGTGACAGTCTAGAGGGGGACCTTATTTCATTTGCATATCTTATCCGTCCGGATAGCATCCTTCTTATGCTCAAGTTCTCGCAGAGGACATATTGAAGCTTTTACTCGGATCAATGGAACACCTGTCTTTTAACCAAAATTAATCGAGCATATGTGTGTGTACAAGCACACCTCAATGGATGGTATCTTTTATTGTGAAATGTATGATGGAATATTTGAAATTTGAAATTGATTTGAATATTGTGAAATTTGACTAGACTGGAATATCGGAATTGTTTTTCAAACCGCTAACAAGAAGCAAGAATAGAAACTTGAAACCTGAGTACGGGATATCCAAGAAAAGGGCAACAAACATGAGTAATCCTAATTTTTTCAATCGATATTTTTTCTAATTCTTAAAAATCTGTGTTTATAAGTCTCATGCAATTTTTAAAGAGCAATTCCCTCGCAATTCCCTTCGCGTGGGCATTCGAACATGCTCACATCTCTCCCATTGTCGGATCTGCCAGGTCACACAGTTGAGAGGGAGACTGAGATGTCGTATTAAAACGGCACATAGTGCGTATTAGGTTCACACTGAACCACCAGATTTACCCACATACCTACCTCTTCTTCTGGGGCAACAGTCCAACAATCCTCTTCAGACGGCACGATCCTTAGCCCGCTGCCGCGTTAGCTGATGTCCTTCTCAACTTGGAAGTTGTAAACCTTTAAGAGTAATTATGACATTAAAATTTACACTGTGTTCCGAACTCAGTATCGGCAATTAAACAAATTCAGGTTCCCTTCGAACGACACCGATCGCCTCAAGGTATCTTCGAGATCAATTTCTCTATCAGCATTCCCTCCAGATTGGATTGGACAAATTATACGCTGCTCGATCCTCTGATGACTTACAAAGGCGGATCGATGGCTGATGAATGAGGGTGGGTCGCAAAATTGTTCTTCCTTAATACGTTCTAACAAACGCAGTGTCAATCAGGCCGAAACCAGAGTTACCAAAGTGGCACTGGCCTGGCTGAAGGACAATATCCAAAACATTATCATGAGAGACCGGATACTTTTAGTTCTAAGATTTGTATTTCTAAAAAGTAATATTAATAACAAATTAATGGCAACCCCATCGGCGCCGCGGGAGTATTTCGAATCAATAAAGATTCATAATCCGTGTCACATCATCCGACTTTAGTGATAACTAAAAACCGTCAGTTCGTACGTCTACTGATTGACATGACTGATTGAAGATGACATCGAAAGGAAAATAAATATGGTTTGGAAAATTATATCCATCACTACTCCTCAATCAACCCCAAAGGAGACAAAAAATACGATCAAATGCTTACACGCCTCCGTCTTGGACACACAAATATTACAAATAACCACCTCATCGCCAAAAGCAACCCACACAATTGCCATATCTGCCAAAAGACCAGCATACTAACAATCAAACATTTAATATACGATTGCCCAACTATAATTTCTGTCTCAAGAAAGATCTTTCAATATAAAGGCCTCAGTGAAATACTTTAGTCTCCCTCAGAGGCCAGCAGTTTATAAATTACTCACTGTCGTTAAACTAGAAAATAGCATATAATGTCCTTAATTTAAAAGCGGCCGAAAGCCAATAGTGCCGTATTTTACTAAGCCCTTAATTTTTAATTTATTTACACTTTAATAAATAACAAAGCATTTGGCCCTGAACCCCATATAGGGTAGCAGTCTGTATGAGAATTGCTGACTAAGTTTATTCATGCAAACCCGTTCACACGTTTATTGAGGATCAAGTCGAGTCGGGCTTTTCGCACGACCACCGAACATCAAATTGCATCGCACCGAATACACGCGTCGGCATAAAACTGATGAGCCTGCATTCTGGATGGTTGGAGGAGCGGCTTCCTATGGGAATCAACATAGTTTGAGAATTTAGTCTAAGTTTGGACGGGTAGGAACTCGGTTAAAATAAAAGAATATAAAAATAAAGACAAGTTGTTTGAGATAGTAAGTCGGACCGTTGAGGGCAGGCTCAGCCTCCCCGTCCGCGTTTTTTTTATGAATCCCCTTCAGGGATTCGTTGACTATAAAAAAATCACTGAATCGTGACAATCAGGAATTATTCCAAACGTTCATTAAATATGATCTTGTAAGTGGGAAATCAGTACTTGGGGTGCATGTTCTCCCGTCCCATTGACATAAGTAACCAAAAATTCAAAGCCTGGGTTCTACCTCAAATTTCTTTCATACTTCTTCTCAATTTCAGCTGAGCCTTTAAATAAACTCAGGGATGTGAGGTATAATGAGTGGTAATCATATCAATTAATCTTTTTCGTGGTGGAGTAGTTAAACACGTCATTAGACTGACGAACTGGTCTAGCCTCCTCACTATCGACTTGCAATTAGGCCTATGTCTCAAAATGTTGACTCTAAAAAGACACAGTCCCAATGAATGTTCCTCATCCAGTGACCATTGGTTCAGGAGGTGAAGGCACATTTGGTAGGTTTTCTTTAAAGGTTCTAATTCGAGCAAGTGCCTTAAGAAATGGATTCTATGTCGATTGAATTAGTCTATTTACACTATCAAACGTTAATCGTTCTTCTTCAGAGAGTTAAATCAAGTGGCCCATTGCGATACCCACAGTCAGACTACTACCACTCCAGTGATAGTGCCGTTAATTTGATCCCAATGGTAGATGGTGACTAGACCAGATTTGAAAACCAGATAAAAGCGTATAAAATTTGCTTTCACTGGGATTCGAACCGGGGACCCCATTAACAAAGGGCAGGAACCTAATGAACTGCGCTATACAGCCGTCTCTTTGGAGAACTAGACAACTTGAGATTGGATCATGTGCTTGTTCTACCAATTCCCGCCTGAATCATAGTGCCGCCAAGAAGTTTTGTATAGTCAACACTAGAGTTTCAGTATAAGGTGCAGAATAGTCAATCCTAGAGACCACACTCTCTACTAGACCCTCTATGCCTCCATCTACAGCCGACCATCTTCTAAAGAAGCAAGCAACCGCAAATAGATGGCATCCCTTGCAGCACTCCATCTTAAACGGGCTCAGCCGAGTGCTCTTCGGTGTCATAACTGGTCACTGCGCATATAACACATTACCGCAGGAAGGGTATCCCCTGCAGAAGTTCCACAGACGAAGGTTAATTAGAGACCACGCATCACATTCTCAGTTCTCAGTTAGTGCATTTCTCTGGCTAGTCGTAGAAACTCACACCTAGGGCCTACTTTTTCCAAAACCTAAAAGAAATGAGAGACAACAGCGTAAGTCAGCCCTTTTTGCGAAGCCAATTGGTTCCAGTTTAATTAGTAAATCAACCCTAAGTGAGCTGGTCCAAGTGTGACTGGTATCCGCAGCCAGCTGCTTTAACCTAATGTATTGTAGTTCGAAATCTTTGATTTCAAAGACTACCTTACGTGGTTGAGAGGCGCATACAGTAAAAATAATAGTATGGGTGGCGCTACAGACCATGGAAGGCCAGGGCTAAGCTTCTCAGCAACCACTCGTGTTGTGCACGTTATTGTTGGATTCCACGAATACAAGCGTCCCACAGTTTTATGCCGACCGCAAACTGTAAGGTTTTAGAAGCTTTCTAGTAAGACAGTCAGTAACTCGAAGGAGCTGGAGACGAGAAAATTATTTCGAATCGAACCTACGCAACGTAGTTCCAAAGGGCGTAGGGGTTGACGCACCACTTAAAATGGGATATTCTTCTTCGAATTTCGCGATGCGTGACACTAAATAATTACCTCGAAAGTTGTCTGAAGTAATAATCCATTTCATCCCTCTATCATTTCCATTTCTGAGAAGCAGACTAGAATGTAAATAAAACAATCCCCTCCCCCCGACTCCGTCCTCGTGCACACAATTCAGTAATTTTCCGGTATCATTTGAGTTGTGAACAATAAAGTATGCTATCTCACCGGCTACATCGGGGCACATCCCCTTCGAAACGGAAGGCAGCAAACGCAAAGCGCTCTAACGACCTTTAGAATGTTTCAGCCCCATTACCCTCCGAATAAAAATGAAATGAAATGAAATTTAAAACATACTCTCTACCCTCTGTTGACACCCCCTTCAAACTTGAACACAAATCCATCCTTACAGTTATGATGTAGACGGGTGCAAAACGGATATGACGCTGTGCTTGTACACCCAACACCCAGAGCACATCAACACCTACCAAGAGTGCGTAAATTGATTTCAGAGGCAAGGGAAAATTTCCTCCACAAACACGAGACGAAACCATATCCAACCACCCAGCGATGTCCTGGAGAAGCGATATCCAGTCGTTTTTTCGTTTCTTTTTTCGGGATCAAAATAATGATATTCATAAAATGATGGAATTTATGATTATCCCTGCCAATGCCATTATGAATGCGAAAAAAGTGAGCAAGCGGCGTGGAGGAATCCCGTTGGGTGGCCGATGGGGGGAGGGGGTGTGTAACAATGCTTGCCATGTCATTACATTCATTTGCACTTTGAGTACGGCAAATGCTCTTAACGAACAATTCCCTGATTGTTCAAAGTGGTACGTGAGGAAATATCCCTGCAATTACTCAGGTTTACCACCCGACAACGTCAGTTCATTTTCGAAAATGCTGCATTTGCGGTGCACGCCCAGAGTCTCAACGTTCGTTTGCATTATTCGTCGAAGGGCATTAGTGCCATGTCTGCACTGCACAAAGGATCAAATTAGTGTACACAGAAATGGGTGTAAAGCATGTTCTGTCTGTTTTTATAGTTCCCTTTTGGAAACCGCAAGCAAGATTTCCGGTAGAGAAGATGGAGTTTCGCGGAAGGCGGCCTTCGACATGTACACCTCGCCAACAAGAAAATGAATCCCTCCAGTGCTTGGTTTCAGTTTCCATGACAGACACGTGTGTTTGTAGGTATCTGGTTTCGGGTAATATTCCTGCAGTGCCCGTGTTCACGCAAGGATATTACTTAATTAAAACCTTACGTGCATATGCAAACTTCGATATTCGCGCATGTCGAGTCTGTTATTGACGAAATGATTGGATTAAGCGCTAATTGGGGATCGAATTTCAAGTTTCGTTGGAATCTGTGCGTAGTTTTCGGTTTAATGAAGTCATTTGTTTGTCGGCAGATGTGCCATCGACGATGAAGGCACGGGAAATAGTGAGCTGTGGAGAGAGTTTTGGTGTAATTAATGAACTAATTGAAACGGATGCCTGTGAGACGCATATGCTTGGTTTTTCTGATGTGGCAAAGGAGTTGACGTGAGTCAGTCTAGAGCACAGAGAGAAGTGTCCACGAATGTTTTCGCACATCAGCTAACATACTCGATTTGTGGTACATTGTAATGTGAGTACGAAAACAAGATGCCACCTGTGTGACGTAAGGGAGGCATGGGTTTAGTGCAAAAAAGATAAAGGATGGGTAGCAAAAATCAATGTTCTCACGGGACTTTTGAGTGAACATTTTCAGCCAGATTTTTGATTGGTTATGTAGGTAGAACCCATAAGAACTAATGTAACCAAATTCAACAAGCAGCACTGATGACAGTGCAATCAATTGAAATATTATCAGATACCCTTGGTGACTAAATAAGGTTTACCTTGTTGACATTTATCATTTCTGATTTAAGCCGAAACCTCATCGAACTCACAAGCAAATGTAGAAAAGAGCACGCCAAACGTTCACACTGAAGCGTAAATCCTAACTAGAGGAATTATAGTTAAAAATAAACAAGCAAAGGAAACGCAAAAGAATCCTTGACATTGCTTGGTCAATCAACCAAGATTGCAACTCGCGCAGAGAAGTCGTTGGCTGTTTTTAAATTTGTTTTTTATTCCGTCGCAACTGTATCTGTTACCAACGACACAAGACAGCACAAAGCTCATCGTCTTCCCTCAAATTTGAGGATTATATAGTCATTCTTTGACATCCTTTCAACTAGTGGCGCAGCGTTTTCTTCACAAAAAGAATGAAGAACGGCGTTGAGTTGAAAGACGAGTGGAGCACATTCACTCCATCCCATCCATCAGACGTCCCTCCTTAAGTGGGCTCCTTGATATCGCACTTCCATGTATTTGTTCTCCCTTTCTGCAGCCCGCTTAAGGGTATCGTTTGAGTGGTGTTTGCGCCACGTTTGAGAAATATTTTTGCACTCATCGGTGGTGGTACTGTGTTTCCTTACATTCCCGCCCATTGAAGCCCACTTCATTTTGAGGCTCAAAAGAACGACCACTTAGATGTTATTGCTTCATAAAGAGACTATGTTCGGTGAGCCGTTTCTCTGCTCCTTTGCGGCATCCTTTAGCCTTCAATCGATCAGTCGTCACTTTTTTTTTATCAGATTTTGCATAGGCAAAAGTTTACTTTTTTGTTTGCCGAGTAATCGTTGCTAAAGGATTTTCCCTCGACTCAGCTATGGAAACTTCGTGCTAAAGCAAATTGCGAGTGTGCGGGGTGCGGCCTTTTGTGCTGGTGTGGATTTTGTGTGGAATAGTTCTGAGTTACAATGGAGTAGGGTTGGGCGTTGAAATTTCAGCCAAATCAGCTACAAGACTTCCGCGGTTGATTGGAAGACGGCAAAGGAATACCCGACATATCAGAGGCAATGATCATCAGAATTACAGAGAAACGAATAAATTACTGATGGGGAAACATTAAGCATTAACTGCAAAACGAAGGCGAGGCGCAAAGTTTGGCCCTTCAAACACAAAGGAACACTTCAGCTCTAGGTGTTATTTTCGAAAGGGAGTGAGTAGAAAAATGTGGTTTCAATAAATTGGGGGGGCGGAGGTTGTTGGCTTTGGAATTGAATGTATTTAGCTGGATACGTACGCAGGACTCTTAATATTTTCCCAAATGATGCCCTAATTTGGTTATCTTGTTGCAAATATTTTCCGCTGGTTCCATGCTATGTTGTTGATGTGCTGATGTGCAATTTGGGATTCTGCTGATAGAGACACGAAAGTTCATTGAGTTCAATCTTCTTGATTCTACGTGGACCCCAACACCATCCAACAATCATCTTGGGCTAACACTATGTGTTCAGTAACACACCCACGGTCGGTTTAAGGCCCAAGTGGGCCTGTCGTCTTATCGCATCACTCAAAGTCGAAGATTCTGAAACCGCTTGTCCAGATATTGATGTCTCCTCAAATCGCTGTCAATGCTGATTGGAGCTGCTATTGATCGCTGATCTATTTCCTCAAACTGAGCATCCGCTTTTAACATTGAATTCGTTTCTCTGGTTAAAGAAGCAGGAGTGAACCGATCCGGGACTTGATGCTTGTTCTGCTGTGTGTGGCGCCACAGTTCGAGGAAGGCATGGGCTGCAACCATCAAACTTCAGTTTTCGCGCCTCCAGTTTCGCCCGCCAAGTTGGTTGGGGTCCTATGGGCTGCTATACTTGTGTTGTCCATGCGTTGGATTTGTCGTTATGTTTCTGTACAGTTCGTGGTTGTATCTGCTCATACAGATGGTATCAACGCAAATATCGTTTATTCAATAGCATCATGAGCCCAAAGATATTGCCGATAATCAAGGCTTATTCTGCGTTTGATCTCGGTACTGATGTTGTTCGTTTACTGCGGAGCCGAGGTAGATGAACTGCTACCAGGAAGTTACAACTTTTGCATGTCCTTTCTCGATGACAACACGGATGAAACACTGCCCCATTCTTTCATTTATTTGGTCAATGCAAATTGCTCTTTTAGAAATACGATTTCCTATTAACGCCGCAGACATTAAAAATGTACTTCATTCGCCATCAGCCTCGAAAGCTGCTCTCATCTTGATCTTGTCGATAAGCATAAGACGCACATCTTGGTCTTGTCGACAAGCATAAGACGCACTGACGAATTATAACCAATTAGATCTACAAATGCATCAAGGACCGTCGAACAGACACTCACAAACGCCGCATCACATTTTAAAAGTGTCGACCGCACTGACTTCTGGTGTCCCATCATCACCATTGAACCCTCCGAAATGACGTCGTAATAACGCCATTCATTCCGACACTACATTCGGTTATGATGATGACATTCATTTTTCTCAATTATTTGCTCACTTTACGAGTAAAGTGTCCGTAAGACGCGAGACGCCACGCCGCCGCCATTTGCGTACATCCTCAGTCTTTATGAATACATTAAAGCAAATGTCTGCCTCTTATTGCTGTTTTTAATGTTAAAACAAACATTTTAATGGCCTCCCCTCCGCTGGGTGGCTGCCTAATGACGCCGACCGACGCACGGCCCCCTTGTTTAAGTCGCGCGATGGTCCACGCTTACATTGAAAATCAAAAGCAGGATACGAGTAAATAATAAATTTCAATCATTCCACTGATTACGAAATCAACTTTAAAAAGTTAAAACAGCACTGCAAAGTGGAAGTAAATTTCAAATTATTTCCCCCCACATTAATGCGTTTATGTTCCCTCCGTACACCGCACCAGCCAGCCGCACCATCCATCCGGCCGCCGGCGGCCCTAACGCTCACCCCCTCCACCGCTGGCGAGTGTTCCGAAAACAAAGAAAAAATTACGAAAACACATCCCTCGGTGTGGCGGTGGTGGTGTTCAGTAAAAGAAAGAAAAATCGTAAAAAAGAAACTTTCTCATCACATTGAAATTACTTTCTGGCAAAAATCTGAAAAAAACGGGCCAATGGACTGTTCTGCCCGGAAGGACCTACCATGCCGATGTTTATTCTCTGTGTGGGCTACACTCGTGCGTTTTTTCTTTTAGCGCTGTCGTCGTTTTTCGGTTTGTGGCGCTCTAAAGTAGGGTTCCTTAATCAGTTTTCTTAACTTTTTATTTCTTATTGGTCTTTATGAAGCGACTACCGCCGCCTTCGTCTTGGAACTCCCTTGGTTGTGCTTTTTCTATTAGAACATATTTTCGGGCGGCGGGCGAACCTAAATTAGATGCTTCCGCTGAAGTAGCAGGTCGTAATAAGGAATTTTGCTTTACGATCTATAAAATTGTTAAGGAAGAATTTGAACAATCCACTTGGCTCTCAGCGTTGAAGTGCATTGTGGAGCGTTTCGAATGATGGCATTAAGGTTTTGATTTTATCCATACCCTGTCCCCGCCCCACTGTGTCATGGGCTATGAAATGGGCATGGGGCATATGGATTTCTTTGTCAACGGTAAGCTTGACGCTGGTCATGAGAAGCTGCGGCGGAGCGCAAACACTGATGTTACATCGTATACTTAAGATTGACGACTTCCCGTTCGAGGATTGTGTGGCTTTGTTGGCGTAGTTTTCATCGAATTATTCAAAAAGTTGTGCTGAGCTATCAACGTGCTTATTTAAGTTCCCAGCTTTTTTTGGTCTGGGATAAAACATATTGCGACGATAAATGTCGGAGAAACATGCATCCAATCTATCAGGGTGAGGAATACCACAAAATTGCTTACCATGACTCATGGCACCGGAATAGACTCAGTTTGCTTCCCCAATCGAAGCGACTGTCAAGAACAGGCGGCATTGGACAAGACAGATACCCAACAGAAAGCCCTAGCCTTCAGGGCTTGAGTTTGCTATTTCAGAGCAGTGACAGTTCACTGGAAAAAAGAGACGACTATATTTCAATAGACTGCATTGCAAGCGACTGCTCCACGATAGCCACAGACAGCCTCATTTTTGCGGGTTAAATGTCCTTGGAAAACACAGTGAGCTTCTACTAGGCACAGGTGTTCAAGCAAGTGAGATAGCGAAAGTTCCTGAAAAATTGAGCTCATGAGCTAAACGTTGATGATGTCAATGCGACCGACTTAAAGATACATCGACTCCTAGAGAGGACTGGTCACATCCAATTGTGCACCAAACATTGGTTGAAGTCCTTCTTCACGTCTTCTGCTACATGGAACCATAGGCTCGGAATCAAATACTCTCAGGCCTGGATGCAAGTTTAGTCAAATCATTCTTTCTAGGTGGCTGGTCTTTCGTCAATTACGGTAGGGAAGGGGGCTGCAAGAGAATTCACAAGCACGCTTAGACCATATTGGTCCATTGTGATACCCACAGTCAGACTACTACCACCGATCTACCACTCTAGTGATAGTGCCGTTAATATGATCCCAACGGTAAATGGTGACCGGAACAGATTTGAAACCCAGAGAAAAGCGTATTAAGTTTGCTTTCACTGGGATTCGAACCGGGGATTCCACTAACCAGGGAAGGCACTTAACAAACTGCGCCATTTGAACGTTTTTTGTTAACGTATCCACCGAGTGAAGGATGAGGCTCATCCTCATCATAAAAAAATGATGTTAAGTACCCAAAAGGTACCCGTAAGGTCTTAATGCCGTCGTAAACTGGCATGCCGTCGTCTACCGGCATGGCAGTCAATTCTTGGGTGAGTGAAGATTTTAAGGGTGTCGGTGCTAAATAAAGCACAATATGCTCTAGTGCTACATTCCCCCTGAACGAAAGTGGTTTCATCAATTTTCTCCGAAGCTACCGCTATACATTTTCAGGGTCTTGAAAACTAGCGCTTTTGGACAAGCCTGGTTGCAGCGCCCTTGAATATTCATCCGTCCATGAAAGGTTGTCAAACCGAACAAGTCTGAAGAATTTCAGTTTATCTTGGTCATTTTGGTGTTAATTTTCTCATTTTATCGCTCCCTATTTTCTGATGTTCTCACAGCAGATGTTCTGGCGGCCATTTACTTGCGACCGACCTGAAAATTTACTGCGTGGTTTGAATGCTGATAAATTTGGGTCTTCTTCAACGCCAACTTTTTTGTTTCACAAGGGGACAGAATGAATTTAGATCCGAAGTCAATTTTTTCATCAGCTTCAGTTTTTGAGATACATATAACGAATGATTGCCTTGGCGTTGTGGGTTGGTGCGTCGACCCTCCACGGACTTGAACCTACGTTGGATAGGTTCGTTGCCGGTACTGGCAAAAGAATTTCCTCGGCCACAACTCTTTCGAGTCACTGACAGAGCTCAAAGAGTGTAACTATCTTACTAGAAAGCTTCTCAAATTTTACCATTCGGAGCCTGCGTCAAAGACTAGAACCCTTCCACTCATGAAAGAACAATAGCACACGCAACACGAGGGGTTGCTGAGAAGCTAGACCCTGGCCTTCTACGAGCTGTAGCGCCACCCAAATTATTATAATTAATCCGCTCGCTATGTCTTAAACATTCCTACTTGTTCCACGATAAATACTGTTAAATATCCAGCCATAAACTAAATATGCGCATCCAGTCTTGTATGGCAGATTGGTTTGACGGATGAGAATGAAACGAACTCAAATTCGAATCACAAATTGGATGACCCCGTACCACCCCCGTAGATTTATTAATCCCACTGAAACACAATGCACGAATACAATGCCAACAGTGACACAAAAGCCAAATATTTAAGACTAGAACTTCTAGTCTAGAACGAGCGCCCGAGTGGTGGCAATTCGTTAATACATATTGCATAAGTTATCATTGCAAGCCAGCGGAGAGAGATGCCGCGCTTGCATTTCAGCAATTCGAGCGAGATCAGTTCATCGCTTCGAGTTCAACGCCTGGACCACATCGAAAGCGATCGGAAGCAGCCGGTACGCCGATTCAGCATACTCGCGACGACCCGTGTCGCATGCTTATAATGAAGGTAGTACAGCCCACAGATTCCTGAATAAATTTTTGATGTCATTACACGCAGGAAGCAAGCAAATATATCAAAGTTCAATTTCATCACTGCATCCAGCTTAAAGTCGCTGCTGTCGAAAACAATGCAGAAGTAATCCCACGATTGTCAATCGAATATCTCCAAGAAAACGCCATTTACATTCGATTATTCTAAGTCGAAATATTCTGTCAAACTCGTCTGTCTTCCAGTAAGATTATACTATTAAATTCCCCACAATCCAAACGAAACCTAACGTGGTGACCGTTTAATCCCTTGAAACGAATTTAATGTACACCATGCATCGACTGCATTTAGATGACCACAGAACCACCTTTGATTCGAAGCCAAATGACAATTGTCAAGTCTCTGCGGCTCTTCAACTGTCATTATCAGCTGCAAGTAGTAGCATTTCGAAGAGGATAAATCACAGAACCTGTCCCACATGCGGTTACCGAGACTGATGGAGGGAATTGAGTCTATCTCCACATTCAGCACTAATGCCTGCTCTCGAGTATTCTCGTGCATCCATGAAGACAAATATACGCCACAGATCGTCACACATACGTCCTAATTAATTCCGGATGCTTAAAGTGGACAACTTCGAACGTTCACTGGGGCATGTTATTGACCACACAAACAGTGGTCCACTCTCCCTCCTGCTGTACACAGATCTGGTGGATTTCAAAAACGAGTGAGGTGTCCTGGTTTTTGTTCTGTTTTTTTTTTTCTGACTTTGCTGGATTTAATTAATCTAGAATCCTGCCCCCTTGCGTTTCATTTCTTCTGTGCGCTATCTGCGGATGTGGATGTTGCGGGGATCAAGCCCTTTTGTCGCACACAATATTTGTCCTTTCTCGTCTGTTTAAGGATGGCATTTGTTTTTGGTTTTCCAGTTGTGAGAGCGTGCGAGCGTTTGTGTAAGCCATCAGATTTACTTAGCGCTTGGTGGACGGTTGATGATATGGGGGCGGGGGAAGGGAAGATTGGGTGCGGGTGCTCTGATTACATTGCTGTGCTGTGTGCTACGAATGGAGGGAAGTACATCACGTCCTTCCGTCGGATTGGGAATAGCGATGAAATGAAAACGCTTGAAAGTGCGCACTAGCCCATTCCAAAATATGCGTGAGTGTGTGGGCGCCCGGTGGGCTGGTGGTTATGTATGTCAACTTAACGAGTGTTTTTGTGTGTGTTTCCCCTTTTCTTTATTTTCCATATCTCGAAGTGGTTCTTTTGAATATTCATCAGTGTGACGAGTGATGTAATGAGCAGGGGTGGATGCGGGGGCATTGCGAATTACGAATAGTGGTCTGATTTTAATTAATTACATCACTTGCGACGAAGGGTGTGCTTCTGCTCACCAAATCGTGTGTGGACTTTCGAGTTCGGTGTGCGTGGGTATAACGTGATTAATTTTCGACGACAGTTGGGTCGAAATAAGACAAAGGGTATTAAAGTGAATTATTGATGCCAAGACGACATTTACGACAGCGTTTGTTTTCACAACACACATCAGAGCTCGTGATAATTGGACTCCTTAGAAGTCTGTCACGTTTGAGCGGCGGCAAAGTCCTTTCACCGTTTGACATCAATAAAAATTCCAAAAGCGCCCGCATTGCGGAGATAGCTGCGAGACAGATTTGTGTCAAATACTGTAATCTTCAGAAAAATTCCAATATCTCATACTCTCTCACTTCCCACATTAGGCCGTTAAAGCATACCCTCGCATTATCTTGAAACGATCACACTGGAACTGCAAAAAAAGGAATTCGCTCAACCACCTCCCTCCCAATCTAATCGCATAGTTCTTGCTTCCTTTTGATTATGTGAGGGATCTGGGGGCCGGATGACTGTGTCCTGGTCATAATCATTGGGTAATGGCCAGTTTGCAGGAAACGGTCGACAGGACGAATTGAATGGAGCACTGTTCGACCGGCCGGCCGGTTGGCCGTTCTCTGGGTGAGGGCTGTCATCATAAAAATGAAGTAACCATAAAATTTGATGAGAATTACACATAAACATTCATAGGGTAGCCCTCTCACGTTCAGGCGCTTGTTCTTTTTCGTGCTTCACTCCATCGCTTGGCATACAGTGGAAATCTTGAAATCCTTATGCCATTGCCAATGGTTACCTAAGATGTGCACACTGCTATGAATTCCTCGCACGGTCCTGCTCGCCGTTCACATCCTAATTTGAAAATTCATTTCATGTCCTGCTAAGGGCGAGCTGGGCGCTGCTATATTGAAATGAATTTTAGATACACAACTGAAGTATGGAGAGGAGGGTTGTTGAACTGCCTCCTATCCAATGCTTGGGCCATTATGCAGAGTGAGAGTGGAGCAGTGGGTGATTGTGGCGGTTATTGAAATTCAAAAATATCCAGAGGATGTGCGGAGTGGTCACGGCAGCAGCCCAGTTGGAGTTTATTGGGTGAAATTTCATTAGATGCCCATGAGATGGGCACCATGTGTGCACTGTCACTGCAGGAGATTGACTCTTTACACATTGAAAATTGAATATCCTTTCAGGGCAGACCGAATGTTATTATTAAAACTATCCAACTGGCTGTGACATGCGAATGAATGAAGATGTAAATTCGTTTCACATGCTAACGTTATACATTATTCTTGCAAGCATGTAGACGCTTGCTGGCGACGGCGGCGAAGGGAAAGCAGATTTGATGTCTCCCTTCCCTTTTCTGGAAGGAGCCGTTGAAGAAGCATCTATGGTCAAATGAATTGATAACCAGTGGGCTCATTCCGCATGATTTATGATGTGCTAAGGTCTTGTCTGTTGCATCTGTCAGGGAGACTTCAGAGAGTGTGAATGAGATATTGGAGATTGCACTTAAGGAGTCGTGTTGCAGTCGGAAGCACTTAAGTTTTGTTGGGAAGGGTATCAGCAGCTCAAGCGTATTCACAGACACGGGGCGAGAAATCGTACAAAAACGATGCCCTCACACAGAGAAGCTGAAGGCTTATGAGCGTACAAAGAAATTAACAATTTTTTATTCTTAACCGACAAACAAATGTATTTGTGTGAAACGACCTTGTGTATCTTCACTTTGGATGGTTATTTCTTTTCGTCTCTTCGTTGCTGAGTATACCTGGGTATAGAGTGGAACACAATGATGTTGTGCGATGAATGGGAGTTTCATGAACAGGTGTGCTCCGCTGTCTACTGAAAAGTTACATTTTTTGAAGGGATGGAGAATTGTTTTGAAGATACCGTGTTTTGCGACATAAACACGACAAGCAGACATCGGCTTTACACATGTGTGTGCCTGTGTGAAAATTTCAAGCAGCATTTTTTCAACAACATTCCAATGAAGGGTGGCAGCAAACGGGAGAGATTGAGGAGGCATGCGTCATTTAAGGCACTTCTATTTTTCCAGGTGACAGCTGAGGAATTTCCTTAAAGAATTCAATGTCTTAACAAAACCTGCTCGAAAAAATGCGTGAACAAATTGGAGAAGAGATGACAAAAAATATTTCGACACAATTTTCATCCTTGAGTGGTTAGACAAAAAAGTGCAGATGCCCTGTTCTTTCCCATAATTATGAGACACCCGTACTACGGGGAAATCTCCCATCGGCAGATAGTGACGGTCGCAGCACTTGAAGTTGTCCGTCCAAGAGAATACAATTTTCCAAATTTCATCTGATGTCCCTGTCCGCGTCCGGAGTAAGGAGTGTCCGCTAAGTGGACTATAAAATGCATGGAATTTCAATTCAAGATCCGTCGTGAAGAATTGTCCACTCAAGGGGATTGTCCGACTAAGAGAGATGTCCGTAATAGGAGTTTTCACAGTATTTGTCTTCTGTGGTGCATGGTATAGGCTCTCACACACAAGGGGGGCAAAAGCGGTGAATCGACCCTGCTGTAGAGGGCTGCATGATGGTGTGACAGCGTCATGCCGAGTCGGTTTAAGAGGCGCGCCGATAGATGTTTCACATAAACATACATTTTCCGATCGTATTGTGTAAATGATATTCCAAATCTTGGTTTGGATTTGACATCCCTGTTTCCGTCACGTACGTCAAATCGGTCTGTCATACGAGACTGTAGATCTTTTGGAAGAAGAAAGTTGACCATTTTATGAATCATTCAATATGGATCGTCACAATCACTGAACGCGTTAAAATTGTTCAAAAATAGTCATTCTGCAGCGAGTACGTTTCTTTGTCGACATAATCTGTCAATTATGTTCATGACACTGACACCACCCAGACATCTTAAGTCCTATCCATCACACGAATTCAACACTCTGTTAGTGAAAGTCTTAGTGGATCAAAATCCATCGAAACTTTACCATCCGATTGACGGTTGACCTTCCCGGACTGTGTACCTACGTACATTTGAAGTGAAGGGCCGCTTGTCGTCATGGATAAGGTCACAGCACATTTTGTTAATGAACAACAATTCCATTATCCGTTTCTATATTTAAATCACAATTCTCTACCAAAGAGGCAACTGTACTTAATTAAGGATGATCGCACATGTAACTAAGGTCTGCGATCCCTTTTTCTGAGTTTGTAATGGACAGCCCAATTATGTCCGCACAGGAAATACACAAAAAAACCCAGAACTCATCTGCAAATAGGGTATCATTTCGTTAATTATTATTCGTCCCCTATTCATCATATTTCGAAGCACAGGGAACAGCACACAGAAACCATCCTGCTCCCTCGTGTAGTCGTTAAGTAACGCAAAAAGATTCACCTTTATTTCGATGTCATCTCATAATTGCTTTATGGTAATTATCCTGTTCAGGTTCTTGGACATTTACTGGAGCAAATCCCCCGCCCCACACACACGCAAACGTTAGAGAGGATTCTAATCCAGAAGAGGATGCTGGAGACCCTTCAAGTTAGACCCCCCCTGCTAAGCACAGTGTCCTTCACGCTCACCTTACCCTCTTGCTGTTGTTGGGAGGGGGGTTATTCTCGGACATGATAAAAATCACTTTGCAAGACTTGGTGGAGAGAATAAAAAAAAAGAGAAAAAAGTGAATACATTTACTCCCCACAGGAATTCAGGATCAAAGCGTGAAGCAGCTGCAAAAAAACGAGATGTGGTCACGTTTAAAGTTCGCATGATAATTAGTTTCGAAGCGGAAGGAGTTTGTTCTTCTCCTGTTGTTTCCTTAAAGGTACATTCTTGTACGTGCGTTGGTGCCTGTATGCGCGTGTTCCATTTGTGTACATAAGTCCTTTGCAGGGCAGTGGCAGAGCAGAGGTTGGTATGTAAACGATGAAAATGCGAAGCACGATGGCGCCGACGATGATGGGAGGCATGTTGATGATGACCTGGATACGTGGTTTCCATGTTGTTTTTTTGTTCATCTGGGTCTCCTCGGATTTCGCCGTGAGTGAGAAGAGGAGTGGCAGTAGATGTGGAAAGGATACTTGTGAATAGTTACTTTTTCTCCATATTACTGGGTATTTGTTGGTTTGTTTTTTAACTCAAATTTAGTTGGCGTTGATGCTTATGCCTTTTTAAGGAGTGGGTCGATCCTTGATTTGCTTTTTCTCTTTTGTTGCCTCATTGCAAGCTCTCGCTTCCTTGTTGTTGCGCTTAGTTTAATTTTTGTGGCGAAGGGGGGTGAGTTTGCAGATGTTGATTGAATTTATTTAATAAATTAAATGTCATTTATCGTGTTCACAATCACAATCGTGTTTCTTTTTAATAAACAATGTCGGTCGGCAAAATTTCGGTGAGACTGTGGCTGGTTACTGGAATTTTACCATTCTTCGTTTAGATATGATTCAAGAGTTTTTTCGCTGTCCATATTCCCTTACCAACGGTTGGTTAGACACCATTGCTTCAATGTCCTTTCACCAAGGAGCCATGGTGGTTTGGATTAAATGATATCATTTGTTTTGTCGTCTCCACACTGTCACCCTATATATTAAAGGCAAGAAAAAACATAGAACACATAGAACATGGATATGCTCATACTGTTTATGACGATGAATGCCCTTGACTGCGAACTCCTGAGTCCAGGTGTCCAAGAGTACAAATTTGATGTGTGACGGAGTTCACTTTCTTGTATTCTATCGTGTCGACTGTCGAGTCATTCTCCTGTCCCGTCCACCTAGTACATACTGCCTAGTACTGAATTACATCCTTCAAATGCAATCCTTGTCAAATTCCTCAGATGTATAGCAAATGCAACGCACACTAAATCAAATATTCAAATGGACCAAGTATGGCAGGAGTAGTGGGTATGTTACATGAAAGCATAAATTTGCTTGGCAACACGATTATTTCATGTAAATGTTGATCGAGACTGCATTGAAACCACACAGTTAATGTTTATTCTCTATATTCGTGGTAAAACCAAGTGATTTCTGCGAAAAAAAAAGGAAATAAGAAATAAAGTTCATACCACCGGGAACAAAGGGTTGAGTGGCCCATGCAGCGAGCCCAATTTTGAGAAACTTCTTCAAGCATTTTAATTATTATATTATTGCTGCTCACATAAATCATCTTTAAGACTGGGTGTGACACACCATCGCTCATAAGGACAACCAACTTCCTGACTCACTGAAGTATAGTACAGCCTCGCTGGTCCGGACACTCGCTAGCCCCGTCATTTAGTAGTCCGCACACCTCTATATTTCGGACACTCTGTTCTATGGCCACACATGCATACACATGTGTTGCTCATACAATTATGGGAATTCAATTATTAGTTGTGTCGCTTGCAGTCGGGTCTTGAGTGCCTATGTCATTGCTATTTGCAATGCGTATGCGTCTGTTGATTTTGATGCCCGGTGGTATGCTCATGTTCAGACTTCTCACCCTGCCCTAAGTTTTCATTATTTGAAGCTGCTTTAAGAATAAGACACAGTTTTTGGGATAAAAGCTTGAATTTCTCACTGAAATTTTTCTCAAAGATAATACCTAGCACCATTCTTTGCTTCAGCAAAGAAAAGGTGTTAGTGTCTGAAAAGTTGTCGGTTGTCCACATCATTTTATTTTTTCCCTATAGGCCGGACTTTTTGCTATTCCGGATACACCCAAAATTGTACGTGTCTGGACTAATTGTACGAGTCTGTACTGTATTTACAACAATGTTGGTTGCGTGAAATATCAGTAATTTTCTGATCCAAGATCAGACAAATTGTAAAGAATCGATTTGAAATACAAAATTGAATACTAAGAATGGGCTTGCATTCTTTATTTGTACAATTCGTGATTAAATTTCAATGGTACAAAGATTTTTAAATAAAACAGCGTACACAGTAAAACACTACACAAATGAAGAGAGAGACAGAGAGAGATCACATTTTTCGATGGGATTTAAAATTTACAAGGGAAGCGAGAACATTATTGCCTGCATAGCACCTATGATTGAAAAAAGGAGGAAGAAAGTGTTGTTGTAGCAAAATATCGGCAAAAGACGACGGGCGTACAGGTGTAAGTTACCGCATTTAATTAATAAACACGCACCATCAAACATGCACGAATTAGATCCGCACAAGAACCTTTTTCGTTGCATGTTGAGACATGGTTTGATAAAGGACTCTATTTGGTGTTACTGTTGTCCGACAACATGTATATACGCCATCCACGCTACCAAATTTAGTCTAAAATACATCATAAAAGTGACAAAAGTGTGGCTCCCAAATAATGGTTTGGAATAAATGCGTATACGAAATCCAACTCAAATGACGCAAAGGACAATAACCTGAAGCTATTAAGTTGAAAATTGAAATTGAGTAAAATGACCTGTAGCTATAAGAAAAATTGAGGTGATGTCACTTCCGCACAGCCACCGAACTTTAATCCTCTGGAAAACCTTTGGGGTGTCATAAAAAGCCAAGTAGCGGATACTTAGACATCCAACAATGCTTAGCTTTGACAAATGGTAAGAGTTGTGTCGATCAAAGTAAACGTTGAAAGATGCCTTAGTTTGGTTGACTACATGGGCCTACGCTGCAAGGCGGTTTCAAATACTATAGTGAGTAGTTTATTTTAACTTTTTTCAGTAGTTTTTTTTTAAAGATGATCCATAAGCATTTTTTTTTATTTTGTCTGGAATTCAGCAAATACTACTATTTTTGAACTCATTGTTGCGTTAACATTGCACGGCAGATCCATTTTAAGGGAGCGTTGGAAGAAATGCTGTACAATTTAAGCCAGTGTACCGATTTTAATGAAACTTGAAAAATAGTATAAATGTTATAAACTAGTTTCATGGCCGAAAACTTGTAGAGGGAGCTCAAAAATTAAGTTATAAAATATATAAAATTTAGTTTAAATTTATTTTTTTACATTTTAAAATTACACATTAAATTTATTTTTTATTACAAAGAAATTACAAAGGGCAGCAAAGGACTTCTTTTTGCCGTCTGATCGTCGTTCTTCACTTGCTAATCGTCTCTCGAAGAATGCTATTTGAACCGATTGCCGATTTTTACTACCCTTGCTCTCCTTCTTCGATATCTCTGCGCACAGGCTCATAGGGCGATCACATCCTACATCTGTGATGTCGTATGCTATTAATAAATAAATATATAATATATATTTTATAAAACTATTTTAAACATATTTTGTCTTATTTTCTACAGTTATTGACGAATAAGGCCGTGAATCCTTTGCTTCTGGTTCGGGTCTTAAATTTGCTATCCAGAGATCAGGTTATGTGAGTTTTAGTTAGCGCTTCAAAAAATGATGGTGTTGCTTCCTTGTTCTCAAATCAAAATCAATTCTGGTTAGGACGTAAAAATTCTTTACATCATTCATTGAGGCCAACTTCCACTATTTTGAGCACAGCTCTACATTCAAGCCATCAGATTATATGATCCGCCTGTTTTAGCTCGTCTCATTAATTTGAGTCCGGTCACTTCAATATTTCCGCTCTTGTAGGAATTCAAGTGCCATCGAATGAAAAAAATAAATATACAATAACACTTATTTTATCACCCATCATCGTCAAACCGTTGGCAGCAGAAGCACTTCTCCATAATTATACCATCTGTCACATCTGTCAGACCACTTAACAAAAATGTCACTGTCATCAACTAAGATGCGAATGTCGTCAGATGCCAATCAATTGTGTTATTTCACGGCCATTATCTCGCCAACGAATCGCACTAAATTCATGAAGGTATAAATAAATTTAAGGCAATAATTTCTTCCGAGATATTTATCTTTCATCCCACCAACACCGCAGGCACAGCATTAAATAAATTACCTCCCTTCCATTTGCCTTCATGAAAAAGGACACCCGGTGTCTAGACAATCAAAGTACACGAGATCATAAAGCAACCAGTCCCTCGTAAAATTCCTTAGCAACACTGGTCACGTAATTAATGTTTACATTCATTGCTGTTGTACCCACAAGGAAAACAGCAGGAAAATATAACCCCGAAAAGGACATCGTGAAGTAATCCACCCGCCGCCCCGCCACCGGCTACTAACAAGAACGAGCTCGGTGGAAAAAATGAAAAACTACACAAGTGGGACAAAGCCTGGGCAAAGTTAATACTCTCGCCTCCACATAAGTCTAAGTCCCCCGCATCCATTCAAACTACCAGCGGTAATTCCTTCGGATGCCAGGATACCCTGTCACTTCTACCGGGAGATCATTTTAACCCACAACTCCTTCACATCCACTTCACGTACTTCAGTGATATCAAATTAATTAGATTATCTTTGTGTTCAGTCTCTCAACTCACAGTCGCTTAAACTTTTCCATCTCAAAACAATCCTTGAGCTCAAGTGCAAAGCAAGAGTACTATCAAATCGAAGACACAGCAATCCACAGGAACTAGCCCCTCAGGGATATAGCAGTCTCTCTGGCGACAAGTCAACTAGAAAATGTGATTTTTTCTTACAAAAACAAAAAAATCAACTTAACTTCACCAACAAAAGAAAATAAGAAACTAAGTTCAACAGGATAACGAAGGTCTAGAGACTAACCAATCTTAGTTTGTAACATTTTGCAATTTGTCTTGCGTTCGTTTTGAGATCACCCAAAAGAATAAGACCCAAACGCGGCGGTGGTAGGGAGAGAGAGAGAAAGAAAATAAGAACAGAAAACCTGAACTACCCTCGAGAAGGATAACTTTCTTAAAACTTTAAACGAGGAACGAGGATATTCTTTAAAAGTCCCTCTCTTTCTCTTGGTGAAGTTTAAAGTTTGTTTTTGTTTTGTACCCTCTTCTTCGTCTGCTGTCCTTCTGTAGAGGGATATCATCGCGCACAGTCCTTGGAGTTGCGTACCGTCTAGGATATTAGATCATAACTTTTTTTGCAAATACTTTTCTCAAAATAGTTCTGAATCGAGGAGACGCGATGGAACAATAAATCGTTGAAAAATATTTTCAACAACTTTTTATGAAAGGGTTGCTTAATAGCGAATAAATTAGATGTTGGGTGCCTTGGGAGTCGAGATAATTTTTAAAAGGGTTTCCAAAGAGGTTTTTCATATTAAAATGGAGCGGAGTTCATGTGGCGACTACGGCGTACTTACGAGGGTTGTTCGATAAGTCAGCAACTTTGGTGCACGGTGGCGCTCGGATTTCGTTCATGAATATGCCTTCTAAGGCCTTGTCAAAATATAAGCAAAACTGGACACTAGTGGTACACTGTAACGGATCGTTCTGTACATACTGTTACGGTGTAGGTTCTCGTGGGCAGAAACGACGTTTTTGGGAATTCGCGGGTGTTGGCGCCTTGTTAACAAAACCGGTCTGGGCGTATCGCTCGCTTTGAATAATAATAGACATGCAAGGGCGACCATATTCCTTGACATTATGTAGATAATCAGTTTTCATAAAATTATATGTTTCCTCGGACAATACGTCCGTGGATTCTGACAAAACAAAAACAGGAAGCAACCTGTCCCCACTGATTCATAAGAAAGAGCCACAACCTGCTAGTTTATAGTCATCTCTTGCTGTACTCGAAGCGAGCAAACAAACCCAACGAGGCCGATTAAAATTAGGCCCCCATGAAGCCCTATACAATTTATTTCTTGCCGTCAGGGCATAGAACAACAAAATGCAAAAGTCAAGTGCCCATGCTTCACCCTTATCCTTCGTTCGGCCAAACAATGGGCTAACCGTTGGCTTGGCCACCGTTGGCTCTTCTCATTTGCTGTCAAACCTAAATTAAGAAACCAGGTCGCCGCGTAAACATTCACAAGCACACTCTTAGGGCACATTAACCTAATTACCTTAATGTCACATTTTAGAAGAGCCGCAAACGCAAACATCATGTTCATTTGGCCTCCCGTTGACACACTTGCATCCCAGTGATTAGTGTCAAGGTCCAAACTAGGTCATTTCCACTCACAAAGTGCTCCACTCTGGGATCCTCCCGTTTACATGCTCTGTTTAACACTGCGTTTTGTCATTACAACAGGCACTTACTGCCCATCAAGGTATCACTGAATGTGACAACAATTCCGCCTTTGTTGTTCAAAGCTGACTTTTGGCTGGGTTTTCGCTCTTAATCTGGGTTAAAGCCACCATCTCGTTGCGAACCACTTAAGCCGCATCAAGATCAGTCATTAAAACGTGAATCCAGCCTTCAAAGGCTTGCAAAATGATGAACACACACGGGAATGGGGAAAACCACGAAGACGCTTTTCTTTAATCACAAGGCAAGCGTCCTTGTCAGTATATTTTTGCTCATTCATTCAACTCATTAAGAAATTGCACTTGCTTAGGGCGCTTGCGGTGTGTCGGCACAGAAGAGCAGACACAGCCAGACACAATCTCCACAACAATTCATCTCGTTCTCGTTTCACCAAACGGCAGTGGCGCGCCGCTGCGGTGGCGACGACGGACGCCTAACCCCTTAATAAGAGAAATTGAAAAGCGATGTGGTAGCGAAAAGAAATTATACGACGCCAGTCATCCTGGCGGTGTCTTCGCTTTTAGAAAACCTCCACCGTCCTTTTCTTCTTCTTCGCCTCCCATGAGATATTCATGATACAAACAGCATGATGGCTGGGGTGGGTGTGGGAAGGTGGAAACCCTCGTAAGAAGACATCACCCGGGCAAAGGACGAAAACGACGACGTCGATGGGCCAACAGTGATTTGTCTGGAAACCTTAAGGATATTTAATGCTGGATTTGTTGTACTTTTTTCTTCGCCAGATTCTTCTGCTTCTCTCTCTCTCTCTCTTACTCGCACTCAGTCAGTCTCTGCGACGTGAAGGACTGAGGGAGAAAGGATAAGGATTCAACGCCATAAAAATGTATATGGCGTCGTGTTTGCTTCTGCTCCACAGTCGCCTTTCATTCTATCTTAAGTTTTTTGCCATCTTGTGCCGCCACAACCGATGTTATCCTTCTTAAAAGTGTAACGCTTTCCTTTTGGCCTTCTCTTTGGCTCTCTACCTCCCCCGCTTCCATCCCTCCAACCGACCACAGTGAAACGTCTTCTTCTGGCTGACGCTGTGATGGATGGCGGTTTGTACACATTTCTGTCAAAAAAAGTCGTCACAAACTTACACAAGTTCCCTCGTCCATATGGGCAAGGGCCTAACAAAGATGGTACTCGAAATTATGTACACACACTTGTGTGTGCTTGCGGCTGTTTGTGTGACACACTCTCAAGAGATTGAACTTCTTGTCCATGGGACCAGCAAAGTATGGTTTGTTTTAGTTAAATGAAATTTTCCTAAGTCGCCGAGATAAACCGAAACCAAATTACTTTCTGTAATAGGATTATATGCGACTACTGTTTGTCTCTGGTCAAGGACGAAATAAACTTTTAGGAAAGTGGAATGGCCATGAGATAATAGGGTTAACATCTTAAAGTAGCCTGTAACGTTGGGGTCCGGGAAATTTTCATTAAAATTCCCCTTCCCCTTCACCGTCCCCGCAGTGAAGGTGAATTCGGTTCGATTTGGGGTTCTTTTGTTTTCTTTTTCAAGCAAAATGGACGGGAAGTGAAAAGATGATTTTAATCCTCACGGCCACTCACACACGCAACCATGTAAGTTTGTGTGAAAATGGACGTGAGATCGAGGTGGGTGGGCTCATCAGACGATTTGTTTCTTGTCCCATCAGAAGGAAGAATGAAGGAATCCACATGAGGCCTGTCTTGAAGTTTGCCCGTTGGGGGCTTAAGTTTCCTAGAACTGAAACATGAATTGATGTTCGCTTTTCAATCCCTCTATTTAGTCTGCTGAAAGGTTTCTCTGTGCCATTATGGGGCAGAGCATAAAGCAATTTGCTTGGGGAAATGTAGGTGCCCCTTAATTTGGACTTATCATTTTGAAAGGAATTTTATACGCTATTAGGACCCAATTATTGGTATTTTAAATTGACGAGTGCAACACGCTGGCACTTGAGTTCCAGAGGAGAAGTCGTCAGCACGGAGTGCAGAATTTTGACTCTGCCGCCGTATCCATAAACAAGCATTGTTAGGTTAACCCTATTACCGCCACGTAATCTGACTAACGTAAACTGCACAGGGTGTGACTTGGAGACACTAATACATAATACTTAGATAATTTATTTATTTTATTGAAAGTAAGGGATTTTCATACAAATAAATAAGTTCTTATTTTTTAAGTACTTATTTATACATGTTTAGCAAAGTACACTTTTCTGTGAATGCTCGTTACACACAGGTTTCTGGCGAACACTCTAGCATTCCTTAGAAAGGCGTCCTTTTTCATAAGGGCAGCAGCAACAGCGTCCTTTCTTAATTGATTTTACTGCCGATGCAGTTCGAGCTGGGTTTGTCGATGAATTTCTCTATCCCACGCCTATCGCAGCTGCGTTCGCCTTTGACAGAAATAGCTTTTTGACGCCGTATATCTGACTGGCGTGTGGTTTCCAAAAATGCTTCGCAGCCAAATAACTTTTGCTGCTAGTCTTAGACATGTTTCTAGTAAAAATAATAATTTTATAAATAATGAAACTATTGTATTCCCTTTGTAAGTGAACATATACTAAATATACGCATGTCTTTTTTTTACATATGAAATCATGTCCAAAATGCTTCACACTTTATGAGTGACAGCTGCTAAAACGATCTTAGCAAAATACAGCAGCCACACTAGTTGCCGTAGAAGCAATATACATAGTTCCAGCTAATAGTGGCAAGAATAGGGTTAAATAGAAAGACATAGTTTAAGCTTAAGTTTAGATTGAAGAAAATAGCACCTTTACTTACTCTATGAAACTTGCCTTATCGGTCGCCATGGCACCGTGCTGTAGTCGGTTGTTGCGTCCAGGTGCTAGGTTGAATTCCTGAGTTTACCAACTTTCTTAATTAACGGCTCCACCTCTTTATAGTCACTGACATTTACCAACTTGTACTTCTTTCTAGAAAAAGCTTCTCAATTTTTGCCGTTCGGAGTCGTAGGTAGTCCTCTCTCCAAAGAACAGAGCAAGTACAACATGAGTGGTTGCTGTAGAAGCGTGGTTCGGCTCACATTGGAATGTCGCGCCAGCCATATTATTTTTGTCATTGGCCTAAAATATTATATCATTATATTATAATATAATTCTTCTTTCTGTGGAGCTTCTGCGTAATTGGCCTCAACCAATAAGCGTTTCCAGCTGGCTCTGTCTCTGACAAGTTGCCTGCACTTACTCACGCCATGTAGGTTGAGACCCTTCTCCAAAAGTGTGGTTTAGGCGGCGATGTTAGACGTGGTCGTACTTTATTGCCTAGACCAACTCTTTCAGAGTCGAAGACTTTTTGAAAGGTTCACGACCAGTGCTCTACATGGCCCAGCCTTGTATCATGTAGTCAGGAATAGCAAGACTCGGCACACCTATTTTGTGACAGAGAAACTAATAACATACTTCTGAATTAAGGCGTATTACCAGAGGATTTTAGCTGAGCATGCCCAACTTATCAACTTAAATGAATGTCTACTTCGTTTCGACATAACCCGCACCGGTGGCTATCGAATAAGAGTGCTGAAGTGTATAACCAGCGGAGCCTCTGCCTGCGTCGTTATAAACCAATAAAAAACACTCGTTTTACTGTCGGTTTTTTCTATATATCTGTTATATCATCTTCTTTTTATTTAATGCTATGTTTTTACTTAAATTATCGCAGAGCCCTTTCGTAGACTACATTTTTTGTTTTGCCCGGAGTTCTGGTATAAATAAATATAACTAATAGCTACCAACGCGCGAGCTTGAATAAAATCGTCAAAATATTTTACATTGACATTTTGAATCTGTGAAAATTCCTTTTGTGCATGATAGCATGTCAATTCGGAAAAATAAACCCTGCATGTACTGAAATTCTTGTGTTTTTTCATGCACGCACAACACACACAGGCTTACACAACCCATGTATAGAGCAATACCAAAGATGTGCGAAAGTTTGGTTGAAATCGGCAAACGAGTTAAGGCGTGAATCGGCGACAAACATTTGAGGCTCAAAGCAGGACATTCACTGAAGTTGTCTGCCAACCAAATATAAATTGTAAAAACAAAAAAAAAAATCACCAGAATGCCAGTAGTGCCTTACTCCTTTTACCTAACTCCACCCAGCTAGGTAACGAGTTCCACTACAGGAAGCCACGGAATCTTTATTCCGTCATCATGAAATATTATAAAGGGTAATTTTTTAGCTATTATCTTTTTGGCAACACTGGTTTAAACAGCTGACGCACGTTTCGTGTTTTGTTTCACTGTCAAACATCTTCAGTTTGGTCTATAATCTAATCGTCTTACAAACGAACAACGCTTGCAAATTATTGAATTTTGTTATCAAAATGCGTGCTCTGTTAAGAAAGTTCAGCGCGCGCTTCTTCCTTTTTATGGTCAGCTTAGGACGAAGCTCATTTCTGGCTCAATGGGTACGTAAATAGGGAGAATTGTCGATTTTGGAGTGAAGCAAGAGCTACCAATGCATCCAGAAAAAGTCACAGTTTGGTGCGGTTTATGGGCTGGTGGCATCATTGGACCGTACTTCTTCAAAGATGATGCGAATCGTAACGTAACTGTGAATGGTGAGCGCTACCGTGAGATGATATCCAACTTTTTTTGACCAAAATGCAAGAGTTTGACTTGCATGACATGTGGTTTCAACAAGACGGTGCCACATGCCATACAGCACGCGCAACAATGGACTTATTGAGAGGCGAGTTCGGTGAACATTTTATTTCACGTTCGGGACTGCTCAACTGGCCGCCTAGATCGTGCGATTTGACGCCTTTAGACTATTTTTTGTGGGGCTATGTTAAAGCTCATGTCTATACAGACAAGCCCGCTACAATTGACGCATTGGAAGACAACATTGAAGCATTTATTCGTGAGATAACGGCCGAAATGTTGGAAAGAGTATGCCAAAATTGGACTAAGCGGATGGACCATTTGAGGCCAACATTTGCATGAAATAATCGTCAAACATCAAATTATATGGACCGTACTATCGATTCAAAGAAGGATTCCATGCATTTTTCTGAATTTTATGTGTTTCATTTTTTAAGACTTTCCTATAGCTTTTAAAAAATCACCCTTTATTTCCGAGACCAGCCGGTGATTCAAACGGCTGTCAACTTTTTGAGAAATTAATCAAAACGGTAGCTGCTTTGAAGGGGACACTATTACATCGCACAAAAAATTACATGCAACGTGCTTCACACCATGGAGTGGGGCACGTGGATTGAAACTACAAAACATTACAAAAATGTCAAAATAAACAAAGTTTACCTACTACACAACCTACATCAAAATTTAATCGAATTCGAATCCTTTCTTTCCTTCTCTAAGTATTAACCAACATTTCTCTTCTCTTTTCAGCTGGTGGGCGGCGAATTTGATATGGAACTAAATTTTGTGATACAAGATGCACAAAATATTAAACACATGCTTGAGCTACTGGACCACTGTCCGCCCAATCTTCAGGTAAGTCAAGTCCCCTTTCAAAATGGAATATCATTTACTCATGAGAAGCACACCAGATCCATTTCGAAGATAAGGCCAAGGGTACCTCAAATTTGAACAATAGCACTCATAAGTGGAAATTGCTGTGCACTGGGAAATCTTCTCTGATTGCACGTCCTCCTGCACATGATTTAGACCTCTCAATGGCACAGAACAAGTTTCTGCAGAAGGATATGAGGGATCCGAATACAAAAGCCAATAAAACTTTCAGACTGTCTTAAGGAGTTTGTGGCAAATATTTATATTCCCATTACAGTTGTCACACTAAGTCACCTGAGCTCCACACGATTTCGCCTGTTCACCGAGAAGGCGACAAGGACTAATGCAAAGGAGCAACTGTTGTGAGACCTGTTTATCCTTACACATCCGGACAGCCTCGTAAATGTCTGCACACGACAGGGAAAAGAAAGTGCTGTCTGAATTTTCTATCATTTTGTCAGTCATTCGGACCAAGTTGGGCATGAACAACTTTTTTGACATTATTTTCCGACATAGCTGTGGGTAACAACAGTCAGTGGCAACTGTTATGACAATATCATTGGCATAAGTGAAGGGCCATTACTCTGAATGGGCATACTTACTTTGGGTAAAAAAAACTTGCCATCAGATAGGGGCACATAACAATTACAGTTGGTGTGGTCACTGGGAAGAGGGGTGAGTTCACAGAATTAATGGGATGAGTGAAGAAGTTGGAGGCGGTTAGAGAAGTTAGAAGCAGGAGGCGGCAATTGAGGTGAATTTATTGCGAGGAGTTTTATTGCAATCGGTTCAGCCCTCGAAACAGGGGGTAACGATGTTATGGGTGGAGATGGCAGATGTTCCTTCTGCAGTCTGGGCGAACATGGGCTTCAATACATTCTGAAGTGAAGGAAGTGGGGGCCAGTGATAAATCTTGCCAGGGAACAACTGACGTACGAGTGCCTGTAACCTTTACTGTCGAATAAGCAAAAATGATACGCACTGAAATTGAGTGACATTCCGCTGTTAGCATGGCGAAGCAGACGCAATACCACTCTTGATAAGACCAGCCGACTAGCGGAAGAGCATTCGCGAGTATTCGCATTGAATTTTTCAAACCACAAATTACGTTTTTCTCCTCCCCAGCAAGCGCATCACTCGGTAAAAACATTCATTCAATGTTCTTCCGCCATTCGTTCAAAAATCGCAATCAACGCCAGACTATTCCACACGCATGGCTATATCTAGTCGCACATATGTACAATCCACGGGCTTACTGAATTGAGGCACAGACAATGCATGTGAATCCTCCTCACTGGACTGAAAACATCTGTGTGTGTTGCCTCGGGTAACGGTGCAACTTAACTCTTTCCAACGAACGAGCAGGACATTCGAGCACTTGCTCTGTTATTACTCTCAATCACTTTCAGGTACAAAGTCTTCTTCCTAATCACAAATTTGACTGTAGCATCGAGGCCGGGGAATGCTTAATTGGTGTGTGGTGTGTGGGATTATCAGCGAGAGGTACAATGCATGTGCCACGCCATCAAATGGATAAGTACTCCAGAGCGCTGCATTCGCACAACTCACAGAAATCACAGAGTGAGGCAAAAAGGGTGTGTTTCCAATAGTTACTCGAAATTAACAGGATCCATTGAATTCTGCGATAGAAAACCGAAGCAGACGCAGTACGGTGTAATATATTTGGGATTTCACAACTCCACCAGGAGATGATTCTAATGTTCCCAGGGCACAGCCGAGCGAGCTTACACCTACTGTATGTCTCCAAAGCCCGTTCGAAACAGGACGAATATGCATAAAAATCATTTGCATAAGGCATTCTTTTCTAATCTCCATTCAAATTGGTGTGTTGCCGGGATGTAGTCACCATCAATCAGACGAGCGAGAAGTGGAACAGAGGACAGGGTTTTCCCTTGACGCGTGTTTCTGGTCTCACTTGACATCTTCCGACTAGTGCCCCAGTCCTTTTCGTTCACCGGCTATCCTTGGAATTATCATTTAAAGTGGAAATACCAATTTCCGCCATTCATTCGATAGACATTCCGTAGTGTCGTTGTGGCTGGTGCGGGCTCTTTTTGAGCCTGGTTTTGTGTGACTGTGCTCTTGGGAGTGTGAATATGAGGCCACTCATTGGGATTTGGGCAGACATGGCCTAGATGAAGGGCGAGGTGGCCGAGATGAAGTGCGAAGTGGGTTGTCTTTGGATTTTCTTGCTCGTCTTGGTCTTTTTTATCAACGTGCCACCACGACGAACTGGGACGACCGATACCTGGGTGGAAGTCAGACTTAAATCAGGCTCAGGGTCAGGCTTGGGCTGTAACTCAGGCTTAGAATTCGGATCAGGATCGAGAGACTCAGTTTCAGGTTTAGGCTCAGGCCTCCGCCTTAGCGAGCTTAGGTTAGGTTCAAGCTCGTGTACAAGCACAAGCTCAGAATCAGGCTCAAGCTCAGGTTTAGGCGCGGGTCAGGCCCAAGCTCACGTTCAGGGTCAGACTTAGGCTCAATATCAAGTTCCGACTGAGGTTGAAGATCAAGCTCAGGGTCAGGCTACAGCCTAGAATCAGGTTCAGGCTTAGATTCAGGTTCAGGCTCGGACTTAGGCATCTGGTTCAGACTCAGGCTCAAGCCCAGGCTCAGGCTTGGGCTGAGGCTCAGAATCAGGTTCAGGCTAAGGCTCAGGGGGAGGCTCAAGCTTAGGTTCAGGCTCGTGTTCAACTACAAGCTCAGACTTAGGTTCAGAACCAGGCTTAAGCTCAGGTTTAGGCTCAGGATCAGGCTCAAGCTCAGAACCATGTTCATACTTCGAATCAGGTTCAGGCTCAGACTTAGGCTCAATATCAGGTTCAATCTCAGGCTAAATCTCATGCGCAGGCTCAGGGTCAAGCTCAAGTTTAGAATCAGGTTCAGGCTCAGAATTAGGTTCAGTCTCAGGCTCAGGCTCAAACGCAGACGTAGGCGCAAAATCAGGTTCAGGCTAAAGTTCAGGCTCGGAATCGGGCTCAAGCTCAGACCCGGGCTCATGCTTAGGCTCGTGTTCCCAGAGTTAGCTACGTACATACCTCTTCAGTACAACATTTACGATTTCAAAATACAGAATAGCAAGTCAAAGGTATTCCTCCGTGACAATGGCTTTTAATATTCATCACTAATTTGCGGAATGAACAGGTACACGTCAAAGCAACATTATAAGTACGCCTTCCTCCTTAAAATTATTCGTACGACTTGTTAAAGGCAAGATACACATCCCCATACATGTATATTTATGTATTTACAAAGTCAACGTACGACTTCATAGTTGCATGCATCCTTAATTAAGTTACTATGTGCAAATACAGACTCCATGCAGACTGCGCGCAAAAACAAACAATCTAATGAACGCCATTAAAGGAGCCGATTTGGAACCGCAATCACACAACTCAAACACACAAAATTCAGTGTCAAAGATTTGCCATTCAACCAAAAGATTGTGGCTTTAAAGAAGCCACGAACCCTCATTCCATTAGCGTACTGTCTCGTGTACATATGCAAAGCCCGCCATACCGGCACATCACGCCAAAAACACAATTTATTTCAAACTCGTTATTATTCTTGGGAAACGTGTGTTCGTCAAGCAAAGGATGTGCTGGAGAGGGAAGGTGGCACACGCCTACGTACGTGGCAGCTCCCTACTGAGTCACACAGAAGAGTCTTTTGCCATGGAATTCGTCTCAAGGATGATGACTGATTCAATGTGAATCGCGCTGTCTACAATCGCAGCATGAGAGCCCTCTCCCTACCCCTCCTCATCTACCATCCAATGAACTGATGAACGCACGAGGATCAGGGGTCTCTTTTGGCAGCGTCATGTGAAACCGTAGAATCACAAAATGCCACGTTCAGCTCTCACCACGGGTTCCTCAGAGCAATTATACAAATACATGTATTCCCATATTCTTCGTGGCCGATGACTCAAGGACTCAGCAACACCCCGTGACATCTTGTAAAAACCCTTCGTCGGTTTTTCTTTTTTTGATTCTTCGCTCGCTTTTAAGCTCCCCCAAATCCTTGCCAGGAGCACCACACACTTACACCACCACACCTCGGCATGGATGTGATACATGTGAAAATGAATTTCTCTGGGGGTGGAATTTAACGGTATCCCTTTGGCTGCTACTCACAATTAGTTCGCTCACTCCATTAACCCGGTTACGTTTGAGTGTCCTCTGTGCACCTTCTCCCTCCGCGTCACACACACAACAACAGCGGCGGCAGAGTACAGACAGGATGACAGAATTTATTGCGGTACAAGTAATTTGTAATTTGTAGTGCGTATCCTTTGATTTTTATTTTATTGTCGGTAGCGTCTCCCCGCCACTCTGACTGCCAGTGTGGAAACCAACAAAAAGAAAAACAAGAACAAGACAAAATGGTAGACCCACCCATAACAACGAAAACGAAGTAAATTTCACATCGACTCTGCCACAAATAATTCCCGTTGACAAGGGATAATGGACGACAGGTCCTTCCTCCGGATATGTTGTTTGGTCGCCATTGCTGACGCCGTTGTTGTTGTTGGTGCAACTCAAGGGTTGAAGTGTGTTGTGGCTCCTCATGAATTTTATGTAAATATGCGGCAACACTTAAATATTTATGTGACGCCACTGTGTTGGTGGTGCGATGGGGACGAATGGTGAAGGGCAATTTATGACAGTGTGCGTGAATCTGTTGGCATCAAAACAAAAGTAAGTGATCCTTGTAGTCCTTAAAAGGAGAATAAAAACGAGATACTTTGCATACTCCCGTGCGAACATTGGTCGGCGAGTGTGAAAAATGAGGTGAAACCGAGTCAGAGTACACTAACGGCAGCCGCTTCGCAACCCAGATCGGAATCAGTAATGAAGTGTGTTGTGTTCTACCACGGACGGCCACGATGCGGGGAGGATATCAGTTCGATTTAAAACAGGTCTGCCATAAAGCATTTAACATCCTCACCGGCTCGGCACTGCGGCGTAGTGGTGGGGGGCGTGTAATGTGTGGGCCTCTTAAGGTGCCACCGTCGCCACAGCATCGTTCTTATTTGTGAACCTTTTGGTAAATGATCGTGGAATTGCATTTTTTCACTGCGGCTTTATGGGGTCCTTTGCGGTAGGACGATTATGGGCGGCGAAAGAGTGAATTTAGTGTCAACATTTATCGCTTTACCGAGGACAACTTTGTTGGATCAAGTGAAATTTACGAGTGGTGGCCGAGCTACGAACGCGTTTACTTTTTTGATATTCGGCTTTGCGGGAAGCTTTCGAGGTTAAACGGGTGTGCTTGGATTTGATGATATATTATCGTCTTGAGAGTGTACTCTAATGGAAGATTGACCTCAGTCATTAGCATTAACCTGGCTTCATCCTTCCAGTGCCTGGGTTATTTCTTCGAGGAGACCGATTCACAAAGGAATGTCTCATTATAAATGACATCAATGAGGGTCCTAAGACACCGAGATAGCGCTTGTTGAACTGTAGCGACGGACCAGACATTTTTCGTCGTGAAACATGTGTTGTCACATAGGATGATGCCATCTAGCGTCAAGCATTTAAATAGGCTTTGTTGAAGTGAGGGGAATGGTACAATGCCTAGCCAGTTGATCGACTTAAAAATTGCCTGAAATGTGACATGTATAGTTCTGGGTGCGTCGACTCCTAATCACTTGAGCCTGCCCAACCCATGTCCGATTCCCGGTACGAACAAAATTATTTTCACGGCCCCACCTTTTTCGAGTTACTGACAATGCTCACAGAGTGCAACTGTCAGCAGAAATGCTCCTCAAATTTGCCGTTCGGAGTCGGCATAAAACTGTAGGTTCTTCCATTCGCGAAAGTACAATAGCCCGCGACACGGGTGCTAGCTGAGTTAGACTCTGCCATCTACGGGCTGTAGCGTCACCCATTTTGTGTCATTACTGGTATCCATGTTTTAACACATTTTTACCGCACAAGGTCCATTCTGATGAATTCTGGATCACCGCTTCCAAAGTTGCTATCGGCATTTCCCCAATCACGCATGATCCACTGAAGGGACAGCGGGGGCAAAGCACGATAGATCTGCAGGCCAATCGACAGTCCGCCATCGACTCAGAAGTTATGCCCAAGCACAACCAGCGAGTTTTGGAACTTGGCCAAACAACCACACCCTGGGTCTGCCAAGCGCTTCAAGGCACGCCTCGAAAGTCAGTGATGATGGTGACACTGATGTCACTTAACCAACCTATCCAAGCATAGCATGTTCCATTTAGCTGCTCAACATTGTGTTCCTCGCGTACTGCCGCGTTTCTCAACCTATCGCGACGAGTAACTCCCACAACAGCTGCTTGTATTCGTGATCGGTTTGGTCAAAGTAAGTGGAAAAAGTTCTGAGTTGAAAACCGTACGCGTAAGGCTCTATTTTCCCCAGGATTCCTATTTTGTGGAGAAGCTTGTTGAAGTCAATCGTTACCACTGCTCTTAATGGAATGTATAATTCAAGATTGTTTAGTCAAGAACTGTGCCGACTTTCGAGGATCATCGAATTGATCGGATATCTATTGATTGAAGGCCGATCAGTGCACACTGTCAGGCGATGGCCAGAATTGTTTGAGACTGCAAAGTTTATTCAAGATGAAGACGACATTATTTTCTACACAGAGACAGCAGCAGGTCTCTGCTTTCAGCATGTGATTTCTTGATACCAAGTATACATCAATGAAGATGTCTCTTACTCTTGATCCCTACCACGTCTTTGGCACCATTCAGAACTTCCATTCAATTACGTTGGAAAAGTTTTAAAAAAATGAAGGGAACAAATAATTATGAAAGTTTAACGTGATCAACAAAACCCCACACAGTTTCTTTCTCCTTGTGTCTGTCTACACATTATGAACTAGCATCTTTCAGATCCATTCCGCTTAACGGAGCGTAGTAGTGCTGCGACAAACTGTCATTTCAAAAAACTTTCATCCTGTTACACAAACAGCATGTTTTCTTTCTTTTTTCATAATTGATAATGGTTATCCTTTGTAAGAAAAAATAACTGTCTGATGGTGTACATTATTTTTTCTTTATACGCTCTTTCACGGGAGAAGAACAACTGCGAAAGGGTGGAGGTTGGAGCGGCGAGCTAAACGCAAAAGTTTTGTTAAAAACTGCAGAAAACTACTTAAGAAATGTGTTGGAATTGCTTAATTAACGCTCCCGTTGCCATTAAAAACAGTTTTGCCTTTGCGGTTGTTGGAGTTCAGAGCCGTTGAAGGAGGTAATGATGTTTATAGGATCGTTCTGTGAAGTTCTTGTTACAAATGATACATTGAGTCTATAAATGTTTGAAAAGAGCAATAAGTGGATCCACGATTAAGTGGGGAAGAAATTATGGAAGTATAACTTTTAATTAAACCATGGATCATGTAGAGTTGAGATGCTGTTAACACTAGTGTGTACTCAATTCCTTGCATCGTCGATGCTTGTATGTTCAAACGATTGTGTTAAACAACTTTGTCAAAAGTTTGCTTCATGTAACACTACAATCCAATCGTCCCGTCGTCTCATCCATCATTTAAATAGTGAGTAGTTTGAGAAGATCTATTGGGTCTATAACTTAATTCGTGCGGTTTATTCGTCTGGTTGCATATTACGGGCGTTTTTCGGCTACTGCTCTCTTCAAACAGATTAATTGTGTTCGGTAGCGTTGTCCACTGATGGTTTCACCCTTTTATCCCACCAAATACAGAGAATTACCTTCGTGCCATGGATATTCTCCTTTGCCGTTGATTTGGCTGGTTGGCCGGGTTGCACATATGATTTCTTGAGCTTGGGGTTGTCGTAATGGATCCATTTTTAATCACCAGTAACAATCTGATGCAAATATGACTTCCTTTTGTGGCGTCGTGTGTCTTGTCCCCGCAAAATTTCCGACATATTTGAGCAAAAGAAAATTATTGTTGTTTACCTTTCAAATGAATGACGTACAATGACAGTAGCTTTCCAACGCATGTTCCAATGGAATAATACAAGTTACGCCATCTCTTAGCAAACCGCACGAAGTGAAACGCAATAATTAACTTTGAGTCAACTAATTGATTTATTGATTAGCGCACTAGGTCTGCAGTTTCAAGGCAAATGGAATTATTCATTTCATGGAAAAATATCCTGAAATGGCTAAAAATTATGCACCGAGGACCATACAAGCACACCAAAACGAGTTCGACGAGTAATGGAAAAATACTCAAAACTCGGATTTTGGTGCTGCTGAAACACCGCAATGAAAAAGAAAAACACTTTCACACCCATTTAGCAAAAGCTTCTTGAGAAAAGAAACGACATCGCAGAGGAATAACTTGGATTTAATAATTTAATAGGAATTCTTTTATTTAATTTTGAATTCTTTCTGCAAACTATACTTTTATTCGGCAGTCTCATTTTCCATCGAATGGTCATCATACTATGGAAGATACATATGTTGTGCAATGCGGCGCAAAAGCTAGTTAAAATAGCAGCTTTGCTACTTGGGTTTGCCGTTTCCAGCAAACGCCTCTATTTATAAGCGAAGACGTTGAATAAAACTAAATAAAAATAAATAATTACTATTTTCGTGGGAAGTGAAAGAGGAAAGTGTCATTCTCATTCGCAACTATCCAGTCGAATTTTCCCTTTTTACGTCATCTAAAAGTAACACATTGTAAAGCCGACGCATTTTTTTCGATATATAAAAATTTTCAAAAACAAAACTATGCAACCAACCACGAAATATGAAACGATTGTAAAATAGCAATCGTTCAATAGTCGGCATGTGACTGTTCAATGAGTTATACAAATCGTCAAAAAGGACGTCGACCAGACGCTTCAATTATCTTAGAGTTACACGAAGTAATACAATCGTATTCGTCGTCTAACGCGATGAGTGCCCAGGTTTGAGTAAACAACTTTAAACAATCAAAGCAATACTACGGGCTATCGTTGTGACTTTTCTTAAATTACTAACATATGCTAAAACCTCAGAAATTCTGAACTCTTTCTCTCACGCGCAAGTCATTCGAGAAAGTTTGCTAACCAATGTGTTGCCGTCGTGGCGTAAAGGGTAAGTGCTTTGAGGCCTACAGGTTCTTTTCCCAAAACGAGCAACTTTTATAATTCTATCTCTACCTACGACTGTAGGTCGCATCCAGGCATGAGAAAATAGCACGCGAAATATAGTCTTGGGGTTCGTGTAGTCGGCTAGGCAAGGGTCCACTGTAACGCCACTTTTATTATATTCTTGAGGCTTTTTGGGTGTAATATGTAACCATCGAGTCGTGCAACATCCAGCGTCTTGAGTAAGCGATTTCCAAAACCTCATAGAATCCAATTTGAGTGCTACAAGGGACTGTTCTTGGCCCAATTCAATTTGAGTGCTACAAGGAAGTGTTCTTGGCCCAATTCTTTACCTGGTTCATACAAGACATGTATCGCAAGACGAACGATATAGAATCCGTTGCATGCGCTGCGTAATGTCACAAAATTTACAACTCATAAGCCATAATGAGAAAGACAGCAAACTCGGCCTACATGTGGAATACATCGTGCCGGATGAAATTGGTCAGCTTTTAACTTCTTTGGCGGGTGACAGATGTTGCCAAGGAGCTTCATTCGGGTTCTCATCAGAAACGAAGTATTATAGAGATGCCCAACTTCACATAAATGTCGTTCTCCGATTGGTCAATTTGGCTTTCCAAAACGGTATACAAAGTTGCTGTCAAAAAAGGGGTAAGAGAGGTAGAAGTTGGTGGGCATCTCTATCATACTTCATTTCTGGTTCTCATTGTATGTTTGTCTTAACGATATTTTTTAGTTGAATGAATACGCTTTATTTTGCTGACAATTTTTTTTTCAAATTCCTAGTAATTCAGGAACTTCAAAATTTCGAATTTCTTAGATTTATACAAAAGTTGAGTTGGTCGACTGGCACACTGACAGTTCCTTCGCAGCATACGCATTCCATTGGGCGCCTCTTTGCAATCCGGCAATTACGATTTTGATGGATTATAAACGCACGCAACGGACTTTATGGGTTTGGGCCTTATTTGACTTCATGGAGTCGTGTTATTTATATTCAGTATTATTTGGCAAATCATCATGCATTGAGAAATAACTTTGATGGAAAGTCTTGGCTCCGACCCTGTGGGACAACAAAACCGAGGACGCCCGCGTCTGGTGGCGAAATCAAGTGGAGAAGGACCTTAACCAACATGGCGTGCAACTGGCTGGCGTGGCTTGTTCGTTGATTGTCACGTCCACCACGGACTTGACCGTCACATAAATAAGAAAAACAAAAGACAGATCATTTCGCATTTTAGACCTGTCAGCACTTAACGCTCTCTTTTGTGGGGTAATGTGAAGTCAAATTTCTTCGCCAAGTAGGCCAGCTAATTTGGAAGACATCATTATTATATATTTAGGCTTAAGGCCAAATTACAATGTTCGCGTTCTAGCGGTCGGACGTTGATAAGCGTCAGTACGCGTTTTTATCGAGTTTACGAAATTTTATGTCATAGCGCGGCTCCCTCACGTTTCCAAATCACAATGAAAGGCTCTCGTTTCACAAGTAAAATGGGCTTAAAATCTATATAAAATCTCTTCAAAAATTAATTGCGTACACAAATAGTTGCCCCTGCCGAAACTGTCAAATCACGAGCAAATAAAAGGAAATTATTTCGCAACTGTCCAAAGCCCGAGCTTGTAGAAATACTTCTACCTAGAAATTTCTGCTCGCGCATTGGATATTACGGTCTGTGCGGTCTGCCAAAGCGTGACAGCTGCATTGTGACTTCTTTAATAGATTTACGTGTTCTATACTTAAAATGTCAGAATCCGACAGAGCGCACGCGACATTGTGATATGGGTATTAATGTTGACCGTTTTATACAAAGTCTGATGTTGTACGATACTGCTACTGGGCAACCGTCAAGATTTAGTTGCTTGAGTTGAGATCATAACGTGTCTAGCCGCTCAATCATTACCTATCATTCGCTATAACGTAAGTAGTAGTATGTTGAAGTATGCACATCGAGCTGTTACTACACAAATAACATACGAGGTGCCCTTTAATACCAGAGGTTGCTGAAGAAACTAGGCCCAAGATCATTGCGACCAGTGGCGATACCCGTATCAAATGACCTCAATAAGATGCTGCTCCTTTAATCATTTCCTCCCCAACAAACACGTGCGTCGGCACAACAACAACTGCACAGTGTCTGTTGTTCCAAAAAGACGAAACAAAAATATAGCTCATCACTAAAATAATAATCCAATTTGAGTGAGAGCCGTCAAAGGAATCGTGACTTACGAGTACGAGTGACTTTGTACGAGTATCCTTCTCAGGAGAGCATAATGAAGGTAGGAGTGGGCGAAAGAATGGAAAATGTTACTCCCCGAAGAAATATAAAAAATGAGGTACAAACGTACCTTGTTGTGGTGAACATTGTTCTTTTGGCCCAAAGTAAAATGAAATGTGGTTTATTACGAACGAGACTGTGGGGAGATGTAAAGGTGATGTGGAATAAGTTCATTTGACTTGTTAAGAGCGTCCCAGGGCGACAAGGTCTGAATGTGAGATTTCGAGAATATCTCTTTACATTTTGCCGATGTTAAAGGCTCGTGACCGACCGAAGAAAGATTGGTTAAAGATTACGTTTGCTTGTGTTAACCTTTTGACCAAATGTGTCGGGTTGTTCAAAAAGCAAGCTCATTGAGACAAAATTTTGCAGATTTGTAGGAATTGTGCTCCATTATCACATTCTTCTCGAAAGTTAAGACAACTCGCATCCAACCAGAAAGGACACCATAATAACCAGATTCTAAGATACGCCGATTATTATCTACATCATCAATTTCGTCGATAATTTTCTCTGAAGATGCTTCAAATGCATAGAAGCAATTTATGAATACTCAAGTATTTTGTTCACGATCCTCGATAAGCCAACTTTATCTTCTCCCATCCCCAGTCAGTCGCCGCTTAAATTATCCAACTTTCTGCGGCTTATCAGCCACCTTAGCACTTATATTTATTTGCAGCACGAATGTCCTTGAGCATAAATTTGATTCCAAAAAATATATTACTCCTCCACACAAAGGCCATATTCTTGTCACGTAAATTGTTTGGCCAATATTTTTTCCTCCGTTTCGACAACGTTGATCCGTTGTTATGAAAGTAAAAATATGCAGAGAGGGCTTATGGGGATACAAAAAATGACAACACAACTATTGACTTTTTGTAAAGTTCAATTAACGCATTTTAAGTGGCCGACATGGGCGATGTTATTGTGTCCGGTTGACAAGCTGTAAACACACTCGAGTACCACCGGGGTACGGCTAATAAAGCATCATCTACAATGGTGGACGCGCTTTGTTTTATCGCCACAACTACTCTTGCCGTGTTTACCCACGGTCACGGACAAGTGAATCGCCACACGGCTAGGGTTAGAACACTGATGTGTGCGGCATTCAATCGGAAGCAGATTCATTTTATTGAAGGACTCGTGTCGGAAATAATGATCGAGTGGTCTTATGACTTCGTGTTTCCTCTTGTGTTGGTTTCGAAGTTTGATGGGGCTTATAAATCAATTCCATGTCATTTTGAGGTTAATTGCCGGTGGAAAACTATTTACTCGATAATTAACAATGTAGAGCCGATTATTGAAAGCTACGCCCAGAAATGACTCATTAAATTCATGTTTTAATGAGTTTTGTTTGGAGGGCCATAGAGTTGTGAAGGATTAATTGAGGGTTCTATCACTAGTCAACAGTCAATTTGAGTATGCTAATATGTTAATAGTATTTATTTAATGGCCTTAACGCTCTTAAGATTAATTTCATTGGCTATTAGGTGGCTTCGACGCAGCAGTGTCTGGATGAAATTGCCAATTTATCTGCTGGACAAACTTTGTGTACGGAATTAAAAAGAGAATATTTATCGCTGTTGATTCCCCTTACTTAACTCTGAAGGACTTTTTGACTTTAAATGGATTCTGTTCATAAATTTGAAACACTCCGCCATGGTGTTCTGTAGGCGGACATTCTTTTCTCTCCATTTCGGTTTGAACAACAGTCTTGTGTGAACAGTTGACCGTTTCAATACCATGCGTAAATTTTCAATTATATCTTACTTACTTGTCTGGTATGTGACACTTGGACCGTGTCAGTCCTCTAGACCAAGAGTTGCATTGTGTCAAGTTCGGGCTTCGCCTCATTCTCGAACAAAGACGCTTGAATTCGAAGTTCGATGTGGCCGAACCAAGGCAGTCGACAGCTTTTTGCTTCCACCTTACATTCACATCTAGGTACAGATCTTAGAGTTGTCCTTGTGCATTCTCCTCCATTTGCATTCCTGGCAGATCGGATCGATCTGCACCTTGGTGGATTAATTTGCGCGGGATCACTTCGACCACTTTCTTGCGCTGAATGCCGCTGTGCTGAATTAAAATCGATGAACCGGTTTTTTTTTCAGCATTTGATTTAGTGTACACATTTGGTCCATAGTCGACTTCAGTCGTTTAAGTGAAAAACTTCTGTCGACGGTCGCACAGTACGCTGGACAGGATCTTATAGGCGTTCATTTATTACCTCTTCGTTTTTTCTCTACTTTGCGCGGCACAGCAGTCAGCAGTTCTGAATAAAGATTGGCCTCAATCAACAAGCCCAAGGTAGCCCACAGTTGCACAGCAAGTGGGTTAGGATCTCACCCTCTTCACTTGCACTCGCCACCTTAACTACGGACTACCTTTCTTGTGTTAGATCACAGGCTCTGAGTTAAATACTTTTCGAGTCGGAGCCATGTTATACATCCGCTCGGCATAGCTAAACCACATTAAGTGCTGAGTTCGAAGTTCGAAGATGCCGAACTAGACTCTTTGCGCTAGTGTTAGTTTTCTTATTGAACAAATCGAAGGCTTCTTTGTCGCCTTGTCCTTGTCTCTGCGGCGAAGAGGGGGATACATGGCCAGTGTCTGGTATAAAGTCAGGTTCGAATTAATTTAGAATTATGCTACAAAAAGTTCTTGACATTTGTGAGGTAAACGTATACAGAATGGTCTCTTATGAATTAAGGATAAATCTTGATACAGATCCACTGTCCTAGACTTGGCTTTTTTTTTTGTTTTTGACGTTCTGATTGAAGCATGTTATAAGGGTGGTCCTGTTAATGGTTGCTTCTTTACTGCACTAGCCATCGTCCACCGATTTGGTAACGTATTAAAATTTGGAACTGATTGGATTAATAGTTTTTGAGTAACCTCATGCGCCAGTCGTAAAAACACTGTTTCCAAAAACGCGTTTAAAGTTTTGAGAAGCAAATTCCTGGGTATAAAGCCTGCCTATGTTCAATCAGCTATGCCATATCCATATAGAGTTCCTTCAGAAGCTGATTTTCTTCAGCTCGCGGGTCTCTCCGAGCAATTCTGGCATCTCTGGAAGCCTCAGTGAGGTCCTCCTTAGCCTGCGTGATGCGTTGCTCATCGCTCGTCTCTTGGAGTTTGGCTGCTGTCCGTCCAATATCGAGTCCCATTATTTTTAAAATTGTGACAAAACCTTCATTAAATTTACATGCCGGTGTTTGGGCAGCAATTTCAACAATTTTTCTACCATTTTGGGTGTGTTTAGAGTCAAAGTTCCATACACAATTGTTGAACGACTCTTTGTTGTTCTGCGTAATACTCCCCAGACATCGGTGAAAAAGTTCATCTGCTGACAAATTTATGAAGAACGGCTTGATGACTTCCTGCACGTCATCGTGTAATTCCGCTGGATGTTTATAATCTTCCTATGTCCCAGCGGATTGAGACTTGCGCCACTCAGCAGACGCGCTCGGTCAAACTTTGGTCAAGCTCACCCGTATGCCCATTTCCAGATAACCTCCGTTTACAACTTACACTGGGCCTAGTTGTACCATGTTTACCATGCTTCATATTCATTATCTACAGCGTATATTTGAGTATGCTACTCTTGCAAGAGACGCAGTGAGACTGAGCAGGCCAACTTATTCTAAGTCCTTGTCCTGCTTGCCTAGATCTTATATATCACGTAGCTATGTATTCTCTTTCCTAGGCTTTATTTCGGTAAGTAGGGGGGAATAGAAGCAGATGTTTCAAGCAGGTAGTCACAAAATATGCGTATGTGGAACCCATGAAGGGACAGGTTTTTACGAGAGTAGTACGAGAGCGCAGGTACCTGCGAGGTAGCCCATGCAGCACGCGCGCTCTCGCCGTCGTCTGACGCTTCCACCATAAAAAGGCTACATCTTCAAGAGCTTTTGAAATTTTAAAGGAACAGTCTTGAATAGTTATAGGTTCTACACACGGACGTGAGTATGTGCACAGCGAGAGGAGGCCTTAAGTGTTTAGACTCCATCCCCAGGACGGCACATGATTTACTCACATATCAAAGCGGAAGCTAAACATCAAACTTCTCTGAAACTCAGTTTCGTTTTCACTCACGCTGCTTTTTCCTAGGTCCTCTTCCAGCTCGTGTGTATCCCCAAGAGCAATGTGTGTTCAACACGCTAGAAGGTGAATAACATTCCTTGTTCCAAAAACAACTGTCACCTTGGAGGCATACAGGGCACACTGAAGGGCCTATTCAATTTCGTATCATTAATTTTCGACAAAACCGAAGGAGAAAGAACCATTAATTTGAGAGAGCCCATTGATTGACATTGCTGCAAGGTGATTATGACATATGAGTCCTTCTTGGCAGGAGTCTGAACACACACAACGGCACACATGCCCACGGGACGGTGGTTATTAATAAATGCACATTCAATTTCTTCGATCATTATTCTTCGCTTTAATCGAAGGGTATCTCATCACATCTCCAGTACGAGTACGTCGTGTGTGAGATAACAATTCCGTCATACCTGCAATGACAGCATATTTGTTGTGCCATCATTCCACAGGGGGTGGCTGTGGGGGAGGTGGATGAGAAGGAAGATGATGACAAACAAAGGACCGGCTTATTTTTTTATTCTGCTTCACATTCATTTACAGTTGTTCGTCATATTTGTCATGGCAACAACAACAACATCATCAATGCGGTTGTGTACACAAGATTGAGGGTAAATGACAAATTGACAGAGCAAATAACAAAGCACTCTGACATGCGTTAACCTTTTGAAAGGAATATTTAGGATTTTCGACGCTTTTTTCTCTCTTTTTGTATGCTCCCTATGCTGCTGCTGTGTCCTGTTGTTGTGTTTGAGTCTGAGGGACAATTCTTTTCGGTCCACCAGTCGACTGGATGGATATCTGTGTGTGTGTTGGTGTATGGGGGGATGTGAGTACATATTTTTGATGGCCATTGTTGTGGGATTATGCCTAGTGCGCGTGTATGGTGGTGGTCTGGCGTGTAATTTGTTGGCTGGCGTGTAGTTTTTGGCATATCCTGCCCGAGGGGAGAGCGAATATGCACAGTCCTGTGGGGATTATGGCGAAAATTGATTTTACGACTGAGTTCGGCTTGTGCGTTGTTTTCTTTTGGGAGATTTGATTTGAGCAAAGATTTCTGCAGAAATTAAATGAAAGATGAGAGCTTAATTTGGGCAGAGCGCACAGACCCTGCAGGGTTTGATTTATTTTCGATTGGAATTCGAGATCACACACCCGCCTGGGGAAAGGTTGCCGAACACTGGCAATACTGTTGCTCGAATTACATCAAATCTAGTCATAATCATGTAGTCGGGAACCAGAATGAGACAGGCCTGATTTCTGTGGCATTAGATATTGAGCAGGGAACCCTTTAAAGCATTGTATCCAAGAGCCAAGAGCGGGGAAGAGGAAGAAAAAAGGCATATAAAACTCCAATTTTATTCTATTCCCGATGGCAATTTTCCAACCAAGCAGTCGACCCTTCATGCAAAAATAACACAGCCTCCCGCAACAGCCGCGCGCCACCAGCGCACCGTCGCCCGCCTTATGCAATATTCAAATCGTGTTCCGCAAAATTCGTGTATAATGCCCTGGCAAAGGCACCACTATATGTACGCAGCGGAAGAAATAATAAAACCATGTCAAGATATTTTTTGTGAATCAAAAATGTTCTGCTCCTCGTCGGGAAAAGACACCATTGCACGTCGTATCGAGGGGCATTTCTTTCCTGGGGACGGATTGAGGTTTTCATATTCAAATTGTCTGAGTACAGTGTATGTGTGTGCTTCCGTGCTGGTGTCTCCTCTGGCGGTTGCACTACACGTTGATTTAGTCCTCGCTTCGTATGTACATACATTGCTGTTGGCATCGTACACCCCTTACAGGTGAAATGTATGCAAATTATGAGAGGAGGTGTTGTACACCATCTGGCATAACTAATGTCAGATTGTCTACCTGGCTTCTCGTCCTTTTTTGTGTTGTGCCCTGTTCTACATCGTCTCTGCGTTGGCCTAGATTGGATGTATGCATGGGAGCCTTATTGTGTGCCGGTGGACGGGATGTCAAATTTGTGTTTCGATTTTGAGTTCTTTTGGGAAATTGGAAAAAGAAGTAAGACAGAGAAAATTGTTTAAAAGAAAAGTCTCAGTGAAGACGAGGTGACGTGCCATTTCTGCGGCAGGCATTTTAATGAAAGACATATGTATCTACACACTTCTTCTTTTAAAGAAGTACACACCTCGTTATGTTTAACGAACGGCGTGGTGTTCGAGTAAGTGCGTGCAAATGAAATTGCTCCTTTACTTCGAGGAGCTCGGTCGTTTGCCTTTTGGAGATCTACAAATCAGCTGTAGATGGATATGCATATAATTTAATTGAAGTTAATTCCACCCTTCACTTTTTCGATCATATTGGCTGGTAGTCCGCAATTAACACATGTCGTCCAAGGCTGCAATTGACATTGTCGCATCGACATGGATAAGTGATTTGACATTTCACTGATGATGATGAAAGTATTTAAATCGCACAAAATAGCCTACAATTCACTTATATACTCATTCACTCAGAAATCAGCTTCGATTTTTTAAGAAGCACACATTTTGATAATAGAATGCAATTTTTTGTTAACATTGTTCGGGCAAAAGTCTTTCCATGAAGAAATGACGATAGTCATATAATCTTCATTTCGACTAATCAGATGATGGGTTTGTTCATTTCCACTCCAATCCGGCGTCCAAAAGCAAATGCTGTTCAACGGTAGTCCAGTATTTTTCTTCTTCTGATGGCGCTACACATTACAATGAACCTGAGCCTCAACCAACTAGCCTCTGCAGCTGGCATGATCTTTCGGCAGCTATCGTCTGCCTACGCACGCTTTGTTGACGAAGGTCCTTCTCCACTTGTGTCCACCATCGGTTTCTGGAGTGTCCCCTATTGCGTTGGCATCCTCGTCGAAGAATCGGTGGTCTGGAGCAATGCTGTCCATGCACTCTGCATGGCCTAGCCATCGAATGCGTTCGATCCGTAGACGCCTGCATAACCACATGTCACTGCAGAACTCATACAGTACATCCTACAAACGCCATCCATGCAAGCTTGACCACAGATTGAAGGCACAACGACCGGAAATATCTGACCTTGACAAAGTTTTATTTAAAGTCAGCTTGGTACACTACTTAATGGCACTTGAGCTCAAGGAAGCATCAATTGGCAAGATATTGATAATGTACGTTATGTATACTTAACGCCCGAGTTAGTTGAAGTCCATGCCTACCCGAAAAGTACAAGTATCGGCTGACGTTGCGGCTGGATCGTCGATGGTATGTGTATTTCCTTGAAGGCACTAAACCCATTTTGGTCGCCTCCGATTTAATTCCAGTAAAAGCCTCATTGACAGTCCTCTGCATCCGACAAATTAGGTCAATGTCTTGCGCAACAATGTGAATGCTCCCGTTCTACACGTGCAAACGAACTTTCGGTAAAACATGGGACACAAAATCACGGTTGGTGTACTGGCCTGGTACCGTGATAGTAAGCAAATCTTGACGTATGGTTGTTTCGTATGGTGGAGCAGTGGAGAAGTAATATATTCACACAAGGGTTACTAGAATGCAAAGATCGGCCTACCTGACAAGTTGTCTTGTAACAACACCAACGGCAGCACTCGGGGACATCCTCCTCCCTTCTCTTGAACCATTCACAGGAAACTTACCATCCACCCTAGCCCCGTTTTTTTTCCATCAACCCTTTCCGGACCGGAGCAATGGCCAACAAACGGTAATAGCAGAAGGGAGGCCCAGAAAAGACCTGAGCTGGAAGCATCTCTAGCAATTCATAAGAAAAAAAAAAAAAACTGGAAAACTAATCCCTGGACCGAGCCAGAGCTCGATGGCTTGTTCTAGGTATTGGAGCATCTGCAAGGGCTCTATCGCCGACACTGAGCATCATTATTGATCGGCCTTAGTCGCAAGGATGTCCACTTGCTGATAGGAGTCATTACCGAACACTGTGTCTTAGATACAGCATAACAACTTTTGCAGAAACTGCAGAGATGAGGACGAAGCGAAATCCTTCCAACATCTGCTCGGCGATTGTTCAGCCCTAGCAACGAAAAGGAGGCAGTTCCTAGAAAAGAGCATTTCTTCGTAGAGCCGGAGGACCCACGCGTTGTTAAACTGGAATCTGAATGGTTTTAGGACTTAAAGCAGATCTCACGTCAGAAAAACATCCCCTAGCAAGGGCAAGCTTCGTTCCACTTCGTTACATTTAAATATTTAAGCCGTGCAATTTTACTTCCTCTAGGTACGCAAGTCCTTTTTTAGCAACAAACAATTCTCAGAACAGATCAGTCTTGTAACTCCTCGGGTGTACACATTAACCATTACCGTCTCATTGCTTGAGCAGCATTTGCACAACAAGAGCACTTGAGGTATGTCTTCAGCGAAATAAGATGCAAATATTGATTCAAGTGAATTTTCCACTGAGTGGCGAATCTGAAATCCGTTTGATTTCCTTTTGCAGCACCCAGCAATGAGTATCCTTATTTCAATAGAAGCTTTTCACGAGTGATTCCCTTTGTGTGACCGTCATCCACCGATATCATATTTCGTTCATCAACAACCAATTATTATTTCGGAAAATTCCTCGTTCTCGTGTTCGACGACGCGACGACTAAATAACTCAGTAGACTGGAGCAGAAATTCTTATTTATCTCCGAGCTAACGTCTATTTTTCATTTCCTCTTCTGTTGCAATCGCAAAGAATTCCAATATCGACACGAACAATGGGTGGGGGAATGGCATTAAATATCCCATTCCATCCCTCCGGAAGCTGCCCCACAACATGACTAAGGGTATGTGCCTTTTGATTAAAAATCGCATAAATTATCCATCCCGGATGCGACGGAGTGATGGGGTGTGGCGAGTGGAAGGGGCATAGGGGCGGAACGGAAAGCATTTCTCTATGCCGGAGGGGTATCGGTTTATGATTTATTCAACAAGAACGTCCTGCAACTGCATTCCAAAGTCGTTGCTTTGCATGTGATGCAAATGCGATAAGTGAAAGGAAGAGAATAGTGCGGAAATATCGATAATGATGGGATACACCGACTGATTTTATTATGTTCTTCTTAATTTTATTTTCTCATCGCACGGGAGTGGCATAAGCAATTTCCTTTCCTTTCAAACTTAGAACCGATTTATGTTGGCGGTGGTGGTCGTTGTGACTGTCGGTGGGGGAGGAATGTCCTGGTTGCTTGTTTGTGTGGTGGAAACATGGCGAAAATTGAAAACATCTGCATAATGGTAACACAATCGATTCTGTGACAAAGGACTCTGGAAAATGACACTGAATGAAACTACTGCTCACCACAATCAGCTGGGAGAACTGATGTTGGTTCTAATTTATTGATTCAGGGGTAATCATCTAGGAGAATCTGAGCTGAGGGCCAGCTATTGCTCCTTGACGGCGTCGGCCACACTGCTTCGAATCTTCTAGTTCAAGCTGTCGTACGTGTGCGATAACTTGGTCTTCCTGAAGACCCGCATTCGAGGACTCTCGGAGCTGGAGATTTGGTGTCCACGGATTTTTGGGTGCATGTCGTAGAGTTTATGGATGTGTCAGAACATTTATTCCAAGGCATCAGGAATCAGCTCTGCAGGCCTTATCAGCTATGACTTGAAACAGCAAAATCAATGACTTACAGTGCGACTTCATGCATATGGCTTATGAAACAGCTCTCATGATCCTTGCTTGGTCCAGAAGATGCCTATTGTGCTAACACACAGATCCAGGTAATCTCTGGTGAACTGATTAGTGTCAACTTGTTCAGGTTTTCAATGGAGTATGCTTCTATGCGGCTTTTACTTCGACGAGTTATATAATGGCTCAGTTCGTCTCGTCTGTGGCACAGTGCCCCAATGAGAGACCTAACTGCTGCGCTGCTCCGCCTTATTATGCTTTATGAGCATTTGGAGTTACCAGAAGTGTTTTATAAAAACGTATATTTCTGTATAATTAATTGTGTCAAGCCTTAAAAGATATGACTTGACCGAGTTAGAGGAGTTAGAGAGGAGCATCCGCCCGGTAAGCTTATGAGGCGGTAACACGCCTAGCAAGTTCATCCGCTTAGCGATTTCCTGGAATGCTGCGGCAACGATATGAGACGTTATTATTTTAGCATTGTATTATTATTCGTTTTCCGCTCTTGCTCTGGAGTCAAGAGCATCTTGATCTCTCATCTTCCGTCGATGAGAGAGATGTGTCTAGATTCTCGAGCGATGAGTAGACGTCTATTTTTATTCTTGCTTTACTGTCCGAGCGAAATTTAGTATAGTCATTCGCCATGTCATATATTGGACTTACCTTCAGAAGTCTCAAAATTCGTCTCTGTACTCTTTGGAGGTGGTCCTAAATTTGCTGTTTGTAAGTTTTGTTCTACACAAGGATTTAATTCTTTGAAAAATAAATCAAAGTGAAGCACAAATTTTCCCTCCCTAAAATGTGATGTATTTCGAGCTGTTTTACTTCGCTGTTGAAACCTTTCATGACGAGTGCCAGTTAATTTCATCGCCCACGGTACACACTCAAGCTCTAGCAGCGCACCCACACCGCACAGGATGATTGTAATTTCAAAATAGAATCCACGAACGAGGTTAAAGAAGTAATTCATTTTCAATTAAATCCAGCTCCTGGTCTAATTACACCTGTCTGGCGTTACGACTCCGCCCACGGCCAATGAAGCAACAGGAGCCGACAAACGCAGTATGTACGAAACCTACGCTGTTTCCATGGGAAAAACAAAATAAGAAAAAATAAATTAAAACTGTAATGTACACCAGATTGTACTCACATGTGCGCCCATGTTCATGCGTCAGTGAGGGATTACTCCCTCGCAAGGCAGCCGTGAAAGGTTTCGTACTTCTTCAGAAGTCGTCTGCTGCAGACGGAGAAAGGTTGTCTTGATTATTCCCAATTTGCCTGTAGCTGTGTAGATATGATTAAAGGCAGCAATTTGAATGAGGGTTTCGATTGAATATTCAGCAACTCTCATCGTCTTAATCTGAAACACAGCAGTCTGCGCAATTGAACGCACTTGGAACCACATTCAAATCAACGAATTTGCAGGGCTTTAAAATGTAATCTGTTTAAGGCCCCAACAGCCAAAGTGGCGTTCTATTATTTGGGTAAATCTTATATCAATCAATTTAGGGTGGTCTACTCGAGATAAGATGGAAATCAAGCTTATCTCCGTCTGAAGAATGGAATTAAGCTCATTCCACATCACAGGCTAAAGGCAACGAATGGATAAAAACGCATAAAACGTAAACGTCCAAGAACTGGGAACTGAGCAAACTGTATAGAGCCAGAAATCGATGGTTTAGTCTGGGCATTGGATCAACAGCGAGCGATCTATGGCTGCGGCAAGGATGTGCGCAGGAGTCCTTACCGGAAACTGTACTGTGTGTGGTTCACCTGCATTTCACACTTAACGCCTTCTGCGGGAGTAGCAGTGCCTGAGAAGATATAGAATCTTTCCGTAACTGAAAAACCTCGAGAAATTCAAATATGGATCTGGTTGATGCTAGGAATTAGGTCTTATGTTTGTCACAAACCTCCTTTAAAGGACACAGTCACACAAATCGTTGGTCTGTGCGAGTCACAACTTTGAGATCGTCAGCTTACCCTACATCCACGGAAAGAACCTCTTCAATTCCCAATTGGCATCGACGTTCTTCACTTTACCGAAATCCAGAAATAGTTACCTTTAATGATACTGAGCCTCGACGTCACCCGTCTCAACCTCGGCCCCTTTCATATCACTGCACCACACTGACCCCCGAAAAAATTCCGTCTGGGCACGTAGCATAACTGCTTTACTACATAATCGGTGCTTGGCGTAGTCCTTGCTTCAAATTCGATCATAAACACACACCACAGCAGATACCTTTCGACACGCACAGATGTCAGTATTAAACACTCCACTGGCACACTTCCAGGACCCTCAACGCGGGGCACACAAATTGTGAGCGTCAACTTGTGATCTTCCACCCGCCCCCCAGTTTCCCCAGGCTCCACTCGAAAAGTCCTTCAAATGCAATTCACCTGAATAAATTTTCACTCACAACGACAGCAGTTAGTCTTTGGATATCCCGTCGCCCACTTATCCGTTCACTTTCTCTTCTGAGTAGCTGAAAAGCTACTAGATTACTAGGTCAGTCAACAACTTGTGCGACATTTTTCGCATCAGAACTAGGAGTAGTCTTCCTTGTCGTCGTCCTTTCAACTCCCCCTTGGAGACCATTTCTGTAACATGCACAAAACATAAACAAAAATCAAAAAACAGAAAAGAAAACACAAATCTGCTACATCTACGCAGCATGTGAGTTCGCGCAACCGGAGGGTGGGGGCGGTGTAGTGGTGGCTGTTCTCGTCCGCTCCACAGTCCCGGGCATAAGTTGTACAAGTACAAGTGGCATGATGTTGTTGTTGCTGTAGGTCGCTGGAGGTTGCAGCACTTGACTCGGTCCAGTCCCTTAGAAAGTGCACCTTCCCCAAATAGGATTTTAAATGTGTTTTGATTTTTGTTTTCCTCATTTTTATGCACGTTTTTGGTCCTTTTTGTGGCGTCAGGATTGTGTCTCTGCAGCCGTGATCCTGTGTGTATGCTCATAGTTGTGAACTTCCTTGTGCGAACGCTGGGGTCGGCAGGCGGAGGGGTGGTTGGATGTCGTACTTAAAGCTTGAGTTAGTGGCTGTTGGTGGGTGACCCGACACCTGGGTCCTTTGACAGTGGCTCTTTGATGGCCGGATGGGGGTTCTCATCGTTTTCTGGATGAAAGCAGTGCTAATTTAGGGTAATAGGTGAAGGGATTTTAGTTTTCCACTTGGTGCTTTCGGTTGGCGTGACATGAATGGAAATTTACAGAGACTGAGGGTAGTGTATTTTTATTTTTTTTATTTTTCTCATGATCTTACTTTTGCCGGCTTTTGAAGTTGGAAGCCAAAGTTGCGCTCCAGTGGCAATGGAAACCCTTTCAATGTTAAGTACGGAGAGTGCATCACACTCGGAGGAGTGGAAAATGACTTAGTTTTACGATATTCACCGTTAAGTGTCCATTTATGTGCATTGGTGTGGATTTTCTATTTTCAATGGTTCTATGGCATTTAACGACGTTGATGTCACTGAAGTGAACTTTGGTGAATGTGGTGAATTTCGTGGCAACTATTGATTTTTTTTAAATACGAGAATCTTATGCTGGTTTCGTAAGAAATACAAACCCTTTGTTGCATCCGGTGGATGTGGCTTGAAGGCTATTTTGGCTCGGATGGCATTTGTCAGCTGGCATGTGTCTGCAAGATGTTGGTGTAATCTTATTAAATCATTCTTCAGATTTGAATTAAGGGCACAGAAAACTGTTGATCGACGCACTTAAAATCGAAACATGTTCATAGTGACATTTTGGCGTGTCCAAAGCAAACATAGACATTTCCGAAATTTCAAAGTTCATGCATCATTGCAAAAGAAGGAAATTATTTTCAAATAAGGCTATGTACAGTTAATATTCTCTATACAGGGCGCCATCATAATTGTCCGTTGTGTATTGGTGTCCGTTCTAAGGGGTAACGTGAGCTATTTCTGAAAATTGAAAAATTAAATTCGCTTCCTTTTTTGTTTTTAAAGTGGGCTAGTTTTTACTAACTACAATAATGGAAGCTTGCACTCTCAATTCCATGACTAAGCTGAGCAGCTTAACACTCGAATGCTGTCAATTCGTTCCAAAACACACATAAAAGTCGTGCACTCACATTCATTGCTTCTAAAATGTAATCTAATTTTGGTCTTCTGGAATGTAGAAAGATAATACGTTTGAAAAAACATTCTGGAACTATGACAAATTGTCCGTAAAGAGAGATGTCCTTTATAGAGAAGTGTCCGTTAAGAGAAGTTTCACTGTATTTACACTAATAAACTGCAAACAAAATCCTTAAACTTGTGTATACATATTTAAAACAACACAAAAATCAACTGCAAGCACAAAATGTCCAAATTTCAATGCGCGTGCAAATCTCGGACAGCTCAACGGACAGGACAACGTTTAAATTGTTTAGTTTTTGAAAAGTGTGTGGATTCCTTTCTATTTAAAGCGATTGGAGAGATTTTACTAAATTGAACCACTAAATTGTGGTTCAGTTTTATTTCACTCTTCTAGAAGAACTCAGTCAGATTTGTTAGAAACGACGTGGTTACTACCATTTTTATCAAGATGCTCCCAAAAGGTTCTCTATGGGGTATATGTCGGGACTTTAATAAGCGATTTTATAAGCGAACTTTATTGCACTTCAGATCGCTCTCTTGGTACAATTTCTAGGGATTACTAGCTTTCGTGCAGATACCAGTAAATTTAGCTTAAAAATATCCAAATGTACATGCTGGACCATCTTAAACGGCAATCAAATCTAAAACGTCTGGACCTGATGCAGAAAATGATACCCAAACCGTTATCGATCCACCGGCATGCCTGAGAGGAGGTGTTGTATTCTGTGAAAGGAGCTCTTTATTAGCCATTTGAATTGAATTAAAGAACCTGGGGTGTGTCGTAACACAGCACTAGGACTACGACCCTAAAGGCCTGTTGTTCCTCCTTGATTTGGTGTAGGACTTAAGTGCTGCCTCCGGCACTTTGATCTAGATGGGAGTTCTTGGAAGTCATTCCTTGTTATGGATGTTCTGTTAATTATTTTGGCAAGGCATGGACAGTCCATTAGTATATGCTCCTAGTCTCCTTAGCCTGGCCACAGTGGCTATAGAGTTCTGTCCTGGTAAGGCCAATTTTATGAAGGTGGTCATTACATGCTCCGTGCCCAGCTTGTGATCCGCTTAGCACTCTTAGGTCAGCTTTGTTGAGTTCTGGAGGTTCTTTGACTCTATTGGGATTGTAGTTTCGGTGTATGAACATTCTTGAGCGCTTAAATGACTGTTCCAAAACGGGTTCACTTGTTTAATGACCCATTTGCGTACTTGAAGATTAATATCTGTACAGTTGAATTTATAGTGAGGACCCAATAAAGGGTAACTGAGTATCTGCTTTGGCTTGCATATCAGCCTTTTCATTACCTTCACGGTTTTCATGTCCATATCAGATTAGGCTGTTGTCTTCTGCCAGCGTACTTAGTCTTTTTTGACATTCCCAGACAGGCTTATAGTTAAATGTGTAACTCTTTACCGCCTTAAGACCCGCTTGGCTGTCTGAGAATAAATATATTTTGATGTTTTTTGGTTTTCTATCGCAGATGCGATGTGCTGCCTCATTTATTGCAAACAATTCCTGACAGTGTGGTCCTATAACACTCGCCCCTACCCTGGTCTTGGATGTCGACCCATCTGTTTTCCATTTTTGGCCACCATCCTGGGGAGTTGTTCCTTATGAGCCATTCTCCATACATATCGTTCAGACCCATAAATATGCAATTTACTCTCGTCGGTAGGTTAGGTCGGGTTAATGTGGCTGCATGCAGAAAGCAGTCATACTTGCTCGTAGACCAAAGTAGGCCCCTGGAACCAGTTGGTGCTTTTGACAAAGCGGTTGATCTTCCTAATTCTGACGCTATTCAGCTCGAAAAGGTTATTGAAATAGAAGGACCATAAATTTACCTTCGACTTGTCAGAACGGTACGCGAACAAGAGCAGAGGAGGTGATTAAGGACTCTCGTCGGTAAACAAAACATCTTTCCACAACGAAAAAACTTGATTTTGCTTCTCATGGGCGAAGTGAAGTCCTTTCGTGTTGTTTTGCTTGCTTATGAAAGGCTTTTGATTTCAATTCAGCTCTCTGAAGAACATTTATAATGTTGATGTTCTCCCAGTTCTTTTTCCACAATATTAGCTAATTCTCTCTGTCGTGTTAAAAATCGTCTAATGATGGCCTCAACCGTGAGATGACTTCTTATGGTCATACAAACGATGGCCATGCTGTGACAGTGGACACTCTGAATTTCTATAAAATTTCAAAGTCTCTCTCTCTGCACTCTTTCCGGGTGAAGACCTGCCCTCGATCCTTAAACGATTGATAACACCAATCGTAGATGGTCAGAGGGCATCATGTGTGATGTGCCTCGATCACATAGCCTCATCAGACTGAGCACACCGGTTCTCATGGCTATAGCACTGGTCACAGCGACACCGACACAGGCGCCTTCAGAATAGATCTGCCCTACAATGACTTCTGTACAACTTTCAGAGACGAGGAAGAGGATGAGAGTATTGTGTACCTAACCTCTGTTGCCACCATAAGCTTAACCTAACTTTCAAATAAATTCGATTGAAGAATGAAGTGTGACGCTGATTAGGATCCACCCAACAGCATATTTCGGTTGTCCCACTTCTGGGGTACTGTCAACGAGTTGCGCCGTCATTGATGTGACAGTCATTTTTCACTTTTTCATAGAACACCATTCCTTGTCTATTAGCACCGAGCAAAGTAAACCTACCCACCCCCAAAACCCCTTAACATTGAATTGATTGCAATTACTTGCGACATTCCCTTGGCAATTCAATTCTGTATCGTTCTCAATTCCGGATAATTCAGTATTTTTCTCTCGAAACAAAAGCAAACAACGATCGAGGAAGGAAAATGTAATAATAATCCAATCCCCGTACAAAACAACAATGAAATGATTTTGTGCATCAGTCTATTTTTGGCTTAAGCAGCAGACGAATGAAAGAAAAACAATATTTACATCATTACAATATCTGAACGTGTACGTGATTCTTAACATCATTTGGTTCCCCAAATCCCTCTCCCCCCATCCTCCTCCACCAGCATCTCCATAGGCAAACAATTCGAGAAAAAAATGCGATCCCTTCCCGGACTGCGCTTGCTGTGCTGTGCTCTGCCTCCAAAATCAATCATTTTCATTTAAATAATTTCATAATGTTTTCAATTTTCGTCATTCCACATCGTTTCCGCACACTCAACCGTTTCGTTTTTTTCCCTTTTCTTTTATTACAGGCTGAAATCTGGAGTGTGTTTATTGCGATCCTGCGGAAGAGCGTACGAAATCTTCAAGCATGCACGGATGTTGGCTTAATCGAGCACGTCCTCGTCAGGCTCCAGCGTTCCGAAACAGTTGTCGCAGGTATGTTATTTCATCTTTCCAGCATTTTTTTTTTTTTTTTTTGTGTTTCTTCTAATTTAGTTGTGCTCTTCGGGCTGGTATCCTGTGCAGAAGTAGAAGTATGCTTGCCACACACATACGTACAGTGTTGAATTCGCTTCCGATTCTTGGCGTTCCCCCCATCTGCGCCATGCAATAAAATTGATTTATGGTGGCGGTGAAATTCATGTCGCTTCCGTACATGGCAGCGCCTTGCGAGAAACGTACGCGTACCCAGACCCAACTTGCAACTGTTTCCAATCTCCGTCGTCGCAATGAGTGAAATATTGTGCTGAGAACGTGCCACTCGGTCTGCTACGTGTGTGTGTGTCTGCATATCTGATCCATCTGTACGAAGAAATAGGCAATTACCAAAGTTTCTTAAGCACGGATGAAGGAGCGAAATTAACTGGGAGGAGATTGCCTGCCTTTTTCACTTCATTTCCCTCGCAACTTCCTTGTGCAGGATGCGAAGGACAGAAACTGCAAGACAATAGCTCTGTGCGGTATCTGACGTGTAATTACAGGATATTTTTATTTATAATCTTTATCGGCAATCAAGGATGATACAGTTGTTTGAAGTGAGCTGAATTCAATTAGCTACCCTCTGCATAACAAGATGTGTGCCTTATCAACTGGTTTCGAAGTACATGTACATCAGGAGTGCGAGGAGTCTGGGAGCATTGTGAAGGGAAATTGATATATGTGCTCGAAGGCATGTGTACCAGCCGCACACATAATCCGGCGTTCGTGGAGATTTGTTCAGCTTCAACGAGCTGAAGTTAATGCCAGTTGATAAATCAAGTGGCAAGCGCTCGGCTTAAATAAAGTGGCATTTGGAGGCCCAATTTTGCTCCACGTTTTCCTGAGAAACTGGAGCTGTAAGTGATAAACGGTGTCACCCATTTTTTGGGAGGTTGGGAGAAAAAAAGAAAACTGAATAAGTCGTTTTATAATGCAGATTTCGATCAATATTTTATTTTAATACACTGTGAATGAATTGTAAGATCAGTAAAATATCCTTCAATGGATTTGTTGCTGGTTTGCTTAATTACTTGTCAGGCCAGCGGCCCATGGAGAGTCTGATCCTGAGCCATAGTTGCCTTCCATCGCATTACCTCCGCTATTATTTGGTCTTTATAGTGGGGGTTCGTTCTTCGTCTTCTTCTGGAACCAGGGGTCTTGGATTCGAAGAAACATTGCTGCATGGACAGCTTCCGGACATGCAGCATTTGAGTACGGATCGTGGTGTTCGTGGATGTGTCTTCTTCTCAATTCATCTTCTTTGCAGACGGAACCGTACATCTGACGTAGAATTCTTCTTTCGAAGCCACCAAGAATCAGCACAGTTTTTAATGTTTTGCTTATAGCCCAGTTCATGGCTCCAGACTTTAGAAGTCAGAGTTTTGTAAAACATGATTTTGGTTCTTTGAGTCAAGAGGTGTTTACGGCCAGTTGTGGCCCTAAAGGATATCGTCAGTTTTTGCACTGATGTTCCTTATTTTCTCAACAAATCCTGCACTTAGGTACAGTGCAACAGGACACTTGTTTGACTCCTTGGATGACATTGAGTTTTCAGTTATTTATTTGATTCTTTGTCTAGGAATCTTCCAAGATATTTTGTACTTTCAGACCTCAATTGCTGGTAGACTATATTGCGGAATGACCCTTCTGTTGAAGTATAGGATCAACATTCAAATTTTGCCCGTCAGAGTAGGTTAATTCTTAGAACCCGAAATTTCGCCCGTCAGAGTAGGGATGTCATTGTGTCTTTTGCTAGCTCACTGATTGAAGGGAGAAATTAGTCACGGGCTATTTTAACTGTCGTCGGTGTAGGCGATAGCCCTGGTTCCCCAATAATTTAGCTCATCTAAGGCTTCGTTAGTCACTCGCCGAAAGTTGAAAGTTCATCGCACATCATGATTGACACATGACACACAAAGGAACACTCGTTGCTTCTGTTGAAAAATCCTCCATTTTAATACGACCCACAGCATTTGCCGATTCGCCAAAAAGGCTCCATTACAGTCGAGTGGAAAAATGGATGGCTTTTAACATCATGCTATCCTCGAGATAACCTTCAGTTGAACACAAAGTTAAAGCTGTCCACGTCACGTTGTCTCAAAATGATTGTGACTGAAGTCACATGTCGCCACGACAAGTCGTTCAGGGCATTAAATAATAATCCCGAAGCCAGCAGTCAACTTCACGCTCCACTAACCGTTGAAGTCACCTCGTGGACACACTGGGAGCGGATACTCCCATGTTTTAATAACGGGAAAGAAAGGACACACGACAGGATGCGTCAGTTTTATTAACCATATCCTCTTAAATTTTTCATCTCTTCCTCTCAATCAATATGGATAAAAATACCGACCAAAATTCTCGAAGCAAGAAATAACGAAAAAAATGAGGAATCCTTTAAATATTCACTTCAGTTAACAGGAGATTACATTAATCGTCATGGAATGCGAAGCAGTCACTCCCCGGGGTGGATGGGCGCCACCCGCCGTTGCTTCCGTGTACATATGTGCATGCACAAGGATCGAATGCGTTCGTGATGGGAAAGGATAAAGTTTTGTCCTCATATGTTTGCGATACGTGTGGGAGAGATGGTGTCTATTTTTTTCAGACCTCAACTATTGCACGAACGTGACTTGGAAGTTAACACACTCGTCGTTGGCCCGTACAAAGTCTGACAGTTGGAATGGAACTTCGGTAATGAAGATACATTTTGGGATGAGCACGACGGTCGCCCTCTTCCATTGGAAGCGGGCGACCTTACAATGCTTGATTCCACTCCACCTCTTCATCGCTGGCCCGCCCATGTGTCGGGCGTTTTACAGCGAAAATGAAATAAAAGTTTCGCTCGAAGCTGCGAGGCCAGCCGAGGCATGAGTGTGTGCAAGTGGATTTAGTTACATCAACAGAACTTTATCTGAAATTGCAGAGTTCCTCGTCTTCGTTTTATTTTTTTTTTCCTCACTTCTGTCAGGTGGAGATGGGCCAAAAAAATGGATATCCAATGAACCCTTAAAATAGTTTTTAGTTGTCAGGGAGATTTATGGAGGAGTGTGTGTGTGGGAAAAGGGGGGTGGGGCTGAAATTTCAATTCAGCAAGAGGTGACAGGTTTCCTGGCAGCGAGTGTTCTCATTTAATTTTGAAAGGATTTTTGTGGCACGGAAAGTCGATATGTGAACGGATTGAAGAGCTGAGCTCCACAGTTCGAACTTAACTTTTTTTTGTGTCTAGAGGAGTTATAGGGTGACAGTTGCGAGTGGGGGGAGTGTTTTAGTTTTCATCTAAAAATAGTGATTTTGACTTACGTGGACGGTTGGATGGTGGGGCTCTCATCATGAACGATCCGTCAGCGATGCATTGGGATATTCATTTTGACTTTCTCACTCTCTAGGGTGAATTATTGCCATTAGCCAGGTCTGCAGGAACTGTAGAGCATTGAAGGAATTCGAAACAATGGCAACCAATGCATGAATGTAACAAACGTTAACTGCATTTAATTTTTTCTTGGTACTGGTCGTGAATGACGCGTGGTTATTTTATGAAATTTTGTATTGAATGGCTATAACCCCCAAGTTGGGTACCACTCGGGTACCACCCGTACTCAGATAATTGTAGAATGGGTATTACCCGGGTAAGATCAAGACCATTACTTTGTAGCATGTTCTCTCTTGCTATCTCGTTTGTTGCGATAGATCCGTGTTTTGTCCACGGATACTAAACACCTTTAAAGTGGTTGCTGAGTTCAGATGCCTTCAACTTCAGTCACCTTTTTTTTCGGATTACTTTAATTCTAGGACCGGGCGACGTGAACGTTCGTTCACTGGTTCTAGTACTGGTTCTTATTTTACGTGACGCGACTCGTATACCGTGATGCCGTCATTGCCGCGTAGTGTGTTCTTCAAGGAAATATCGAACATTTCCCTCATAAAGCTTGTGTTCATAAGTCTTTCACATCTGCCAGGCCTATTTGTTGTTGTTATGTTCTTTAATCTTATTGAGTTCCTAAAATACATTACATAAAGTTCATTCGAATGCGAGCTGATTTCAAGAACTCAATTTGTGTGTCTTCAGTGTTTGGTTCCTTTCTGAACACTGTAGGACGTTTCGGGTGGCGATAATGACCATCCCTGTCTCAGAAGTCTGTGCCGCAGTCGACAACTTCACGACGTGCAGCTCCACAAAACCGATGCCAGTGTCAAATTGTCGCTCATCACCCGACAAGGTGCAACAATAGTTCAATGAGTTGAAAGTTTGCCCTTACAGCCATTACCCGTGTTGTACCAGTTCTATCACTCAATCTTTTTTCCCAACGCTGGAGCAGTTGAACACATGTTAAGCGTATGCACAACCCCTTGAATAGCTGTGTTTAACTCTTTTTTCTCTCTCTTTCATTTCAGACCTGCTTATAGAAATGCTAGGTGTCCTAGCGAGCTACAGCATCACAGTGAAAGAGCTGAAACTACTCTTTGGAACGATGAAAGCTGTAAATGGCAAATGGGTAAGGCGACACTCGACTTCATCATCACACTTTCACTTCCATTCTCCTCAATGTCCTCATTTCTGTTTTTTTTTTTTTTTTTCTTTGCAGCCTCGACATTCAGCGAAACTATTAAATGTCCTCCGTCAAATGCCACACCGGAACGGTCCAGATGTGTTCTTTAGTTTTCCCGGCCGCAAAGGATCTGTGAGTAGACCTACAGTTGATTTTTATTATATTTTTTCATCTCCGCAGAATATTTACTCAAATGACCACCAGTCAGCTGATGAATGTGATTTTTCAGCGAAAAATATCGTGGTCCTTGCGTAATATTTTTCCTTAATTCCTCCATTTCAATAAAATGCAAATACGAATAGTTTTTGTGTTTGCCATAAATCGTGAAAGGTCCCCTCACATACTCTCTCACACACCTACAGTGTACCGAAAACCAAAAATAAATATCAGAAAAAATTGTGCTTGCTACGTATGCACACCACATTCTGAACATTCGTACATCCTTCGGATGCATACAACTTTTATTGCATATTTTTTTTGTGTTGCTGGCGGTGGAGCTTAACCTTCCACCCATCCACGACGCCGATTCGTTAAATTTACGTCGAAGGACTTCGCCGAATGCAATCGCATCTATCCATTCTGAGCGGATGTGATAGAAAAAGTATCCCGATTGGTAAACATGTTTTAATCCTTGTGGAAGGGGGCCGGACGGGACCTGGGTAGCGGCACACTGCTGGTTGCGATAAAAAGCGCTTCAACAACACGACTCGAGACATTTAAAACGAATCGAAGAGATAAAAAAAAAACATGCAAATATTCCAGACTTTATTGCCCGCGGAAACATGTTGAACCAAAGGACGGATTTGGGGGAAACATTCGACGTTGCTATGCTCCATGCTGGTGGTGGATGGCTGAATGGGGCTTAATGTCAGCTCGTTGCGTTATTGCAAGTCGAATGGTTTCTGGAACGATGATCCCGTGGATTGTACGGGTATGACTTCGTTTATTTGAGTGCGCGTTCCTAGGATTTCTGTTTTTTCATTGGACTTTGTTAAGCTTAGTTTTTTTCGGTAAACCCATCGTGGGATGATCAGGAATGACCGTCCGTGGTGCATATCCTGGTCATTAGTGCCTTTCAACAGAGAACTTAAGGCGGATTGGCAAACAAAATTAAAAGTTAGCGCTCTTTGTAGACTTTTGGTGGGACAGTTGTGCAGAGTTCCAAGCATCCGGACTCACATTAGTTTCGACAGATGATGGAGATGGTGGAGCTCTTTTTTTTGTGTAAGACAAATGGTCTTTTGTGATGTAAATCAATGCTATCTGAATTCGTGTTGTGTTAGACTATGATACAGAGGTGAACCACGGACCCATTGACTGATGACAGATTGGCGATATGTTTGAAAAGAACCGTCATCGTATTCAATTAGAAATAACACACTAACAGGAAAATTTAAATCATCTATGAATTTAAACAAAAAATTATAGACGCACTATTGTCGCTCCAACACAGCATAGATCATCACTCAATGACTACGTAGCCACAATCATAAGGACCCAACCATAATGGAGATAAGAAACTTAAGGCAAATCAAGCAAGGGAGAGAAGCAATTGTGGGATGTTTCGTTAAGTTTCGTTAAATGTTTTCCTCTTGAGTGAGGATCGAAATTAATGGCTCTCTACTTACGTAATCGACAATTAGTTTTGGAATTTTTCATAAGTTACCAGAAGCAATTGTGGGATGTTTCGTTAAGTTTCGTTCACTTTTTGCCTCCTGAGTGAGGATCGAAATTAATGGCTCTCTAATTACGTAAACTACAATTAGTTTTGGAATTTTTCATAAGTTACTAAAAGCAATTGTGGGATGTTTCGTTAAGTTTCGTTCAATTTTTTCCTCCTGAGTGAGGATCGAAATCAATGGCTCTCTACTTACGTAAACGACAATTAGTTTTGGAATTTTTCATAAGTTACCAGAAGGAATTGTGGGATGTTTCGTTAAGTTTCGTTCACTTTTTGCCTCCTGAGTGAGGATCGAAATTAATGGCTCTCTACTTACGTAATTGACAATTAGTTTTGGAATTTTCCATAAGTTACCAGAAGGAATTGTGGGATGTTTCGTTAAGTTTCGTTCACTTTTTGCCTCCTGAGTGAGGATCGAAATCAAGAGCTCTCTACTTACGTAATCGACAATTAGTTTTGGAATTTTTCATAAGTTACCAGAAGCAATTGTGGGATGTTTCGTTAAGTTTCATTCACTTTTTGCCTCCTGAGTGAGGATCGAAATTAATGGCTCTCTAATTACGTAAACTACAATTCGTTTTGGAATTTTTCATAAGTTATCAGAAGCAATTGTGGCATGTTTCGTTAAGTTTCGTTAAAGTTTTTCCTCCTGAGTGAGGATCGAAATCAATGGCTCTCTACTTACGTAAACGACAATTAGTTTTGGAATTTTTTATAAATTACCAGAAGCAATTCTGGGAAGTTTCGTTAAGTTTCGATCACATTTTGATTATATTAATTTGTCAATATTGGAATTCCAAAGATCGAATCTCCCCGTTGAGCAGTAGGTTGATTCATAGTGGTGATTCGCTGCTTACCGAAAAATAAGGCTCTGCTTTCAAACTTAAGCTCGGAACCGAGTCCAGCGCCCTACAATTAATAGTGTATTCACCTCGTACTACAGGCTCCATTTTTATACAGTTTGGTTTCTCTTCTGTATTTATGTGATGTATTGCTTGAATAAATGGGTTTTAACTTTATGTAAATATGGTACTGGTCCACTTGTCTCTCTTGATGGTGCGTGCTTCTGTTGGTGGTACAAAACTGAGACCTTTACAGCGCATCTGGTGTCATCATTTCGATGCGATTGTTCTCCATAAAAATCCACATACCTTCATCGGAAATAACACACATCTGACATTTATCGCCTTGTTGGAACCCCAAGTGCTATGATCCAATTGAACCGCAAAAAAGTCTCCGATCTCACCGTGAAAGTCAAAGTGAGATTTCATCTTGGTGCCGATCACGAATGACTCTTTGGTCGTTTTCTCTTAATTTGTGGCATGGATGTTGTCATTTATTAATTTTTCACTTTCTGCATATACTTTCCAATGTGACGTGCTGTTAACTGCCCCCCTCCCCCCTATTTTTATTCACCACCCTCCCCCCCTCATTTGTTATTGTCCACTCTCAGCACATATTAAGTTCCAACTGACAACATCTCAATATATCATCGCAACCAAAATGGCTGCCACGCCAAATCGACATGGAACATAAACAGCACCCCACCCACTACCTTTTTCTTTTCAACTACCACCACTTCACAGAAATCATTAACGCACTGAATCCTCTTAAGCCTGCATTAATATTCATTCCTTTTCACGATTTCAGCAACAATCACACGCACACCATCTCTTTAAATTCTTCATGATGTGATCACCAAAGTACCAAAGCACTTTCATAGCGACCGAGACCATTACCCATTCTATCCTCCAGTCCGTCTAATTACCCCCAGACACTCGTTAACTCATTATTCATAATCCAATCTTCGGTATCATTCAAAATTCATTGAACTAATAAGTTCCTGTTGCTGCGTGAAATACATGTAACAACAAAGCCGAAGAGGGAGAAAAAACTCCTCGTAGAGCATAAGCAACAGCTCCTCCTCGGTTCGTCTACGAATCCAATTAAAACTTCGCACTTTCATAAATAACCCCTTAAAGTTTTGCCCCAACCATTAGAGAGCTACAGCATTGCTGCCACTTAAAAATTCCAATCAAGCGTCAAAGTTACTCACTTCTCAGGAGAACACTTCAAATACAATTGCGCTCGATTTTAATTACCTGGCCACCAGAGAATTTCTTTAAAGCTATCCCCCCCCCGTAGCCGGCGCCTCCCCTTCCTCCCACAAACAACTGGTCACAAAATCGATTTGCGTGAACTCTAATTAACTTTGGTCAAAGTTACCAGCCAACCCAACAAATTGTGCCACCCAGTTAATGTTTGAGGTTTCCAGGACCCTCCCCCCACCTACAATTGCTGAGCACAGAGAGGTGGAAGGAAAAAAGTACCTTCCCCAGAAGTGTCGTACACTAATCTCTGTCATATGACTGCACGGGGAGCGGGATGACCATGGGGGCTGGGCCGGGAGACGATGATGAACAATGAGCAGAGTTTAAGTCAGTCAGACACTGCGGCACGTACCTGAGTTCCGCCTGCAAGGGCAGAGCACCTAATTGATTGAAGCTTCTCTATTGCAGTTGGCCGGGGAGGCAGAACCCGGAAAAGGGTCTCGAACTAGAAACAAAACAAAATTAAATGGCGGATAATTAATCAACATCCCTGCGAAAGGTTTAATTAATGACCCCGTCCCTGAATTAAATCAGGTTAAATGAAAGAGGAAGTGTTTAATTGCAGACGGAAGCAGAGTCGAGTTTCTTCTGCTTTGAAGACAGCAGAAACTGTTTTTTCTTGTCGGCTGCTTGTTTTTTCCCCCTTCAAGGATGCGCCACGTTCTCCCTTCACTTTGTTACAATTAAGGACATTTGCCTCTGTCCGTGTTTACTTGTAGAGCAAGAGTGTCCTTCTTGTCGCTTTGATTAATTTCATCGGATGCCTTGTGACGGTGACACTTAAGTTTGTGAGGAAGCAAAAGCAAGCAATCTCTGATATTTGTAGGGGCTGTCTCTTAGATCACTTCATTTTTCAACAGGAGAGATTCCTTGTGTCGTCGTTTGTTGCAGGAGATCTGCAGCAGTTCGTGACAGAGTGTCAATTTTTTTCGTGATGTTTTTCCTTGCGTTTCGTTGGCTGGTTGAGTTGACGGACCGAAACCACCTTTAAGTGCAAAAATGTGTCAAAGACAAAACTCTCGAAAATATTAATGACATTGAGTCGGCACGAGGGTGAGATGCTATTTGTTCATCTTTCAGGGAGACGGCATTCGCCGCTCAATTTTGGCGGTTTTGGGGACACAGAATGCCCATGATGTGGGATTTAAATGGCATTATGTGGGATACCCTTCATTTTTTGGTCTTCCTTGTAACAATGATGTTGGAAAACAAAGTGTGGGATTAGGCGACCGTGAGCTGTTTGACAATTCTGAAGGCAAGAAAAAATAGACAAAATTCTGAAGTGCGATTCTTCATCCTGTGTGCGTGGGCGAGAGTTCTGGACAGACCACGAACTGTCTGCTTGTGTATCGACATGAACGCAGGAAGTCGTAAACTGTTCCAACGCACAGAGTGGCATTAAAACACAATCCGTTGTCACGTCATATTTGACACATCATATTTGAGCAGATTATTAAAATGCCAGCACTAAAGGCACGATCATTTGAAATCAAGAATAATCATGGCATGTTTTGGTGGTAGTGGCCGCATCACACGAATGAGCGTGTCACACACGCACTGGGTACCTAGGTTCAGACCCCCACACGACCCTGTTTCTCTGACTGACACTCCTCAGATATTCTGTCTAGTCATGATTTGTAATCTTCGCCTTTGGCAGTCAGCATAAAACTGTTGGACCTCTCCCGAAGTACGCTGAAGCCGTCTGGTTCCTGTAGAATGTTGGCCCAGTTTCATCTTAGACTGTGACGCGAACCGTGTTATTATTACAGTTGGTGAAAGACATGAAGACTCAGAGTGGAAGACTCTTAGTGTTGGAGCCAAGTTGTCCATATACAAGGCGCAGCCACCTCTTTATGCTTATGTCGCCTTATCCGCACAGTTCCTTTTTGGATCTTCTCCTCCAAGGTCGCACATAGAACTTTCTTCTCGAACAGACAAAAGCATTCTTCCTCCACTTTTTGAAACTTTCAAATTCTTACTAACTTAATACAGGCTGGGTTGGGCTCGCTGCTTCCAATCATAAAGACGAAGCTGTCAAGCATCCGCGATGAGCTGGAACGATCAAAGAAAGCGTTGTCATTCGAGAGAGTTAAGTTACTACATTGCCTCATGTCCCAAAAGAAACAGCATTTGGCAAGTGTTGTTCTTCGATTGGTCTCGGTACTAATTGGTTTTAGAACTTACTCAGTACTGCTCGCTGAGAGCCGCAGGAGATGAAATCCCTGACTGCATCGAATTTACAGCTGCCCATTTTTGTCAGCTGCATGGACTTCTGTCGTGAAGTCGATTGACTCTCTCAATCATCGGCCTAATGTGCCTTTTTGTTGTTGTAGTGATGGATGTTGTTGTTCCAAGATGGAGTGGGTGTTCTGGGGAGTGTTCTTCGATATGTCACAATGACATGAATCTTAGCCCTTATCTTTCGTTGTCTCGTGCCCAGGTCCAACCTGTGATCTGACCACCGACATAATGACGAGCCTATGTAACCTCGGTGGTACATCAGATCACATGTAAGCCAGCTTTCAAGTGGTTCATCTTCCTGCCGTACCATACCTTATCCTTATCTTGTCCTACCTATCTTTGCCTTAGCTTCCTTCTGCTTCTACGTCCCGAATTTGCTCTTCGACGTGCCTTAGTCGGGCTAATCAACTTACAAACAAAATAACACAACATCGACCTGGAAGATAAAGAGTGTTGCTTTGAAAACAAGTTAAAACGCATTCACTGCAACACCTCCGGACTGCTTGAAGAACATCCCACCCATCCAGCCGCTGCTAGACCCCGTTTCATCTCGCAACGCACTTGCAGACACAAGCTGATACACAACCCAACACACATGTGGTATCAAATCGGCTTTAGTTCTTGAATTATTGATTGCTTCATCAGATCGTACTTTATACAAGAGGGTTGGCTCTTTATCCATTTTTTTCGTGCGCTTCCCCTAATGATGTACACAATACAAGAACAAAGTGTTTTCTGTTCGAGTGAATTGGAGCAAGAGAAAAATTCTGATAATGAATTTAATAGAGTACTACGAGTGGCATTCGGTGCTGACAACAATTGAGTTCTAATGAAATTCAATTTATCATTCTCGTTCCCTTGTTCAGAACAGAAACGTATGTCGCATTCATAATGATGTTCCCTTTGTTCGGACATCTGTTGGATGTCCAACAAGCAGAGTGCAAGGCACAGCTTTGGACATACCAAACATTCGTTAGGAATTTATTGACAAGATAAAAAAAAATTATGTCTCAATACTGTATATGGAGCCTAATTGGGTATTGGTCAAGTATTTGGACATCATATTCAGTTGGAGAACTTTGGTTTTTATATAATTTATTTCGCTTCCTTCTGCTGGCATATATTCGTTTTTGTTATCCTGTGCTTAAGGATATCTACTTCCGCTGCTGGGGAATATACTCGTTACGTGAGGGACTGTTTCTTCGTTCCGAGCATATCCACAAGTGTTCCCTATTCTATGAATGCGACTGTTCTAAAACTTCTGGAAATTTAAACGATGTGGAAGCATTTCTGATGCCGCATTTCCTTTGGTGGAGTATTCTAGAATTTGCGGTGCGAATGTCTATCGTAGTCATTCCGCAATTCCTGAATCTAGGTTCTATAGCAACCAGGTGTAGGGGACCATCAGTCTAATGGCAACTCCAAACGGCAAAGTTCTCGGGTAAATAGAACTACTCCCTAAGCATCATTGGCAGCGACTCGAAAGTGGTGGAGCCGTGAATTAAAAGAGTTCCTCAGGAATTGAATCCATGACCTTCGGCTTAATGATTTCAATGCCACGCGTCACGTCCTTTTTGCACCCAAGGATTCACACTCCGATATTATTTTCCTTGGTCTATTGTTGTCAAGGAGTTAGGTACAAATACTCGATAAAACAAGCACATGACACTGCAAGATATCTTCCTATTTCAAACTCAGTTTCCGACACTCCTCGAACCGTTTCTGATTTGGAAGCACTAACTTGTCTACCAGCCTGTACACACATTGTTAATACAATAATAATTTGGGTGCCATCCCGTAGATGGCCATGGCCTAGCTTCTCAGTAACCACTCGTGTCGCGGACTTATAGTTTTATGCGGACGCCGATGGCCAATTTTCGAAGCTGTTTCTAGACAGTTATACTCATTGAGCATGGTCAGTGTTGTTGCTCGTACCGGGGTCTACCCAAATCGACGCTGGGCTGGGTAGACTCAAGTGCGTAGGGGGCAACCAAAAGCCGCTACTCACATTCTTGTAGTACTGGTAAATTTCGTCATAATATCTGCCCACCCATTCGCCTTCCTCGAAGGCAGGACGAAGCAATAATTAACTCTTCCGTTCTAGGGTCGTTTTCTAAAGGCGTTCACGGATACTTTTCTGAGAGTCAGGAGCAGACTAAAAATACTCAATGAACTGAATATATTCTTGCGCTTGTAGGGTGAGAACAAAAATTGTGCACTCTGCACACCCAATCCCGGCTCGGGCTGTACTTGAGTTTTCATCACAAGAAAAACGGCAGGATACGATTCTGTTGAATACAATTTTAATCCTTCGAATTAACAAGTCGTTTGGACTTTGCTTACTACATTGCTCGCAGACTGCTACAGACTGCAGAAATAAATCGTGGTATTGTAAGTTCCACAGCTTGTCACTGCTCAGAAAGGATTTGACTCTGCGCGGCGTTTTCTTTTCTGCTTGATTTACATGAAATTAACGTGACTGATTTTTGTCGATGTTATAATTTATTCTCCTTTTGCACTACAGATATGTACACATGATTCATGTTGTTTTAAGACCTCCTCGACTGATATGTGCCACCTCAAGCAGGGGTGACCTCAGTTTGATTCCTACGGCCGATGCTTGATTGTATATGTTTTCTACATCCTGTGCCACATTCAACCGTGGATCGCTACACATTTTGTTCCTCCAGGTGTACTCAACGCACACAAAGATCACATGCAGGACTTTTCTGTGGAAAAGACATGTGGACTTCTTCATCTCGTTTTAAAAGAGTCCATGCATCTGAGGAATACTGTCGTGATCAATGTTTTGCAGAAGAGGGTCCTATTAATCATTTATTGCAGTTGCTAAACGTTTGATCTCCTCACTGACATTTTTTGTTCCATTTAGGTCTCTGTATGCATCCAAGTTGCAGCCCAGACAGTTCGTGGATTAACCACCTCCTCTGGTAACTATCAATCCACATTATTCCCGAATGAGATTGGAATAATCAACTGAGCAAGAGCTTGCATAGAATCTTTATTTTTCGTTCGAGAGAGGGCTTTATTACTCAATTGCTTCCATTGACAGAAAAAAAAAACTAATTTGGTTAGGGTCACTCCACGTACGATCTCGCAACTCATTTCATTTACCGCTTTTACTGCGGAGACGAGGTTGACGAAATCCTTAACCAAGTCATTCGTTTGGTGCAGTCTTTAATCGACACAGTACATTTATACTTCTGTTTTGTCAAATCTTCCACTAGTGACTCACTGCGTTCAACTTATCCTGTCTATGAGAACGTGTACGGGCTCTCGAAAGTTCCCGCTTCTACAGTGAGTTTTGTAGAACTTTCTAAAGCTTAATCTTGTTAAGACAAAATAACAAGATGCCGCATTTTACCAATTAAAGTTTTAACTAAAAATTATTATTTTCTATAGAACTTCTTAATTAAAAAATAATAGAAAAAAAAGTAAATAAAATGTATTAAAATTTATTTTTATTACATTTATATTTGTCACATATTTTTTCCTATAACCCAACATTTTTCATATTTTTGTTTTTTGTCCAAAATTTACCACATCCTTCTTTTTGGTACAATTTCAGGCAATGGTTCTACCGCCACTAGCCAAATGGCCCTACGAAAATGGTTTCACATTTACGACGTGGTTCCGCCTAGATCCGATTAATTCTGTGAATATAGAACGTGAGAAGCCCTACCTCTATTGGTAAGTTACACCCTACTAGTCCCATCAATTTTGAACAAACAAAAATCCAAAAAAAACACACATCATTTTCAGTTTTAAAACATCGAAAGGGGTTGGATACACAGCGCATTTCGTTGGTAATTGCCTAGTCCTGACATCAATGAAAGTCAAAGGGAAAGGCTTCCAGCATTGTGTCAAATATGAATTCCAACCAAGAAAGGTACGTCGTTTTGCAACTTACAACATCGTCATATCCATTAGCAATTAAGTCCTTCAGCGTACTTAAATAACTCCCCTTTCTTTTACTCGTCTTCCTGTGCATTCTCTTTTGTCTCTTTATGTGCGTTCAGTGGTACATGATTGCCATTGTGTATATATACAATCGTTGGACTAAAAGCGAAATAAAGTGCCTAGTTAATGGACAATTAGCGTCCAGTACGGAAATGGCGTGGTTCGTTTCAACAAATGACGTAAGTAGTTCTTGTTTTTTGTTTGCTTTTGCCATTTCGCAATTCAAAAACAATGGTCTATTTATTTGGTCTATTTTATTTTGCCTCTCCCTTTAGCCATTCGATAAATGCTATATTGGTGCAACACCGGAACTCGACGAGGAGCGGGTTTTTTGCGGGCAAATGTCGGCCATTTATCTATTCAGCGAAGCGTTGACAACGCAACAGATATGTGCGATGCATCGTTTAGGTCCTGGATATAAGGTAAAACTATTTAGTTAATTTCACTTTTTATTCGATTTTTTCATTCAACAACGATTTTTTGACATTATTCTTTGTGGGTTTTGGTTTGTTTTGTTTTATTGTATTATTACCTTGGGTTGGGTTTTGGTGTTGATTTTATCGCTCACTGTTGATTCTTTTATCATATTTTGGTAACGCTATTTAAATGCTTATTTATTGTGTTATTCGAACATACTGAAGTTGAGAGTTGAACGCATATGAGTCAAGAGTAATTCTTGCTCTAAACATGTATGTGATATTTTTTTTGACGGTCTTCTGACTCTCAGGAGACCAGAGTTAGCAAGGTCTCTCAATCTCTGGAAGCAGAGTCGCTTGCAGGATCAGCAACATCGACGGTCGTTAAGTTCCAGTGGTGCCTACAAGCAAAGTGAGCCATTGGATCTATACGCAGTAGTAGTAATGCCACAGCTAGAAAGTGAACAGATCTGTAAGCGAATATCTGACAGCAATTACGTATCCGGAATCAATCCATTTGGGAGGTTATCCTTGACACCTCATGTGCCACATCATACCATACCGATTAGAAAAGGAACAGGAACAGAAACAGAGTCATGAGGAGACGCATGATGATGCTCAGTAACGTATGCGTCCTTATATTCGCATCGAAGTAGGAACTTACTGGATCTTCATATATTTTTCAAATCAAACATTTCTTAAAAACTGGACGCAAACACCAATTAATATAAATATTCGGCTTAAACTGACCCGTTTTAGCTAGAGCTCTTGACTTTAATTTACTACCGTGTTATCTACTAGTATAAATTCCTTTCTACTTCAGTATGTTCAAACATTTTCCTTTTCGAATTTTATTTCAAATTGTTTTTTTTTTGTATTCTCTCAAAGTTTTGCAAAAAAAAAAAATCTTATTGATTGACTTTAATTAATTGTTTCTCTTTATTTCCTTTATCTCTCTTTTCACGCTGCACCATAACTCATCTGTGTCTTTGTCGCAAATACACACTCAACTGGCAAATTTTTGAACAAATCAAATATTGAATATTAAAAATTATTTCCATATTTTATTTAAATTTTTATTTTTGTTTTAATTTAACATCATCACATCTCTTGTGCTCTTAAAAAAATGAATTTAAACAAACCCTCTTAACACAGTCACAATTTCGTTTTGACAACGAATGTTATCTGAATCTGCCGGACAATCATAAACGGGTGAGTTTACATGCCACATCTGCTGGTGATGGCACTGAAGATGATCCTTCAGCTGATATCGACTTAACTGCGGCTGTTGCCGAAGCGTATGCGCTAGTTAGTGCACGTATGCAGGCTGCAGCTCGTGCAACAGCAGCAGCGCATACACTTCCCAATGCCTCTGCGACAACTACAACAACAGCAACAGCAATACCATCGAGTGGCAATGCAAAATCAGAAACTGATCCCTCAGCGACATCCTCATCCCTGGTCTATCCCTCGGGAAGTTCTAGCTCTTCTTCTACCGGTAGATATTTTGTTTTTTTTTTGTTTGCTTTCTTTTGCGAAAGTGAATGCAATTAATTTTATGTTTTTAATTTAATTTTTATTTTCCGTTTCGATTCGATTTTTTCTTGATTTGTTTGTATTTTTGTTCGTGGGAAATCTGAAAGACTCTCGGGCGCTTGCTAAGCTGCGTAAAATGTCGACCGCCGATAGTGCTGGAGCAGTGGCTGCCGGGGCGAATGCAACGTTCGGTGAAACCGAAGAAATCAATCTTTTGAAAACTGTAAGCATGTTTATTTTATTTATTTTATGTTTTCTTGTTTAATTCGTTTTTTGTTTAAATTTAGCTTGCTTTGATTTTTTGTTTTGTTTTCCTTCTAGCTTTAGTTTGTCCGTCTCTTGTTCTGTCTTTTCACGATTTCACCGCGTAGTTATTCTTTCACCCTACCCTGCAAAGGCGACGTTTTGTTATAGAACCGTTTTCGTGAGTGTGTCCAGTAGCACGTCCGCTTGCATTTTCAATCGCTGTACCTTGCCCTTCATAAACCCTCATTTCGTGGTCCGGAGGAGGACGTTTCATCTTCATTTCTGACGGTCCAATACGTGAGCTTGTGACGTGAGCTATCGTAGATATTTTCACTCGAAATTGAAATAACGACTGAACGAGATTCCCTTTATCACCCTCATCGTTAAGGTGCTCCACAATCCACACCCACTTCAGCCGAGGCCTCCTTGAAACGCCTTCATTTTTTATAAGGCCTAATCTCGAAAAATTCCCTCCCCAGTTAAATGGCTTTCAACCCCACTGTTTTCATTTTTTGAAATAGAAATTCCCCGCAGCTAATTTCATTGAATGCGCCGGCATCCTCAGCCAAATTTAGAATATGACTTCAACCAACCAAGGCTCTTGACAGGAGGTTGTGGGCGCAAAAGGGACTTCCAGAGGGGCAATTCGATGGCTCGGCGTGTTTCTCTCGTTCAGCACATGGCACTTGCCGGGTTGGCATTGACTAGCGACCGGTACGAGGTTGGCAGAATTAATGATTGCACTTGTTGAAGCGTGAAATTTTTCAATCGATTGAGTAGTTGAGTACTAATTGATCATTTACAGATCGATGCGTTTTCGAGTTTTTCTTCTTCTGTTTTGTTTCGTTGGTTGCTGCTTGAACTTGTTCTCGTTGTTTGTTGTTTATTTTTTTCCGCTCTATGGCCACTGTGCCTCTATCACCTAGGGAGTTAATTGGAAAGTCCTGCTTGAACGGATAGAAAAGTGTTCAACTGGTTAAACATAGATTTGAGTCTCTAGTGGGATGGGGGATGTTTGTCAAAGAGACGCCTAGTGTGTGGGTGGTTGTTGACAAGAAAGGATTTCTTTGTAATTTGATGACTGCAGCAAGATGATTGGGATTCACGTTGCTGAAAGGATGGCTAAATTTATCCTGTTCAGGTGGACGAACCCATCGTGGGAGTGTAATATCGGGGTGTTGGTGTGAGCAACGTTTGTTGATTAAGGGAGGACAGAGAAGTTCTTGGAATAGGTCCAGAGAGAACACAGATAGGATAGGACGTCGATTGTACATATGTGGACACCCCTTTTTGCTTCACTCTGTCTAAGTTGGCAGGGTACGTCTGCTTAGTTGCAATGCATCATTAGTTGATCGGCAAATGATGTACAGCAAAAAGAGTGTGCATTGCTTGAAATCTGTCAGTCGCTCACCCCATATCTTGTTTTCTTTAACTTAACTGAATCCCAGCATATGCTTTTGCTGGTATGTTAACCGATCGATATCACGTTGTTCTGGACCATGCCTACAACTGTTGAATTCCTACAGACAGATGTCATCAATCCGAAATGAGGGCCAACTAGCATAGTAATGGATCATCAACCAGCTTACAGAAAACCCATCGGTTTAGATAATCTTCTAGGGAAGCTACTCGAAGTTGGACAGATATGGTTCAGGGAATCTTCATATTCGGCGTTGAAACATGACTCTAGGAGGGAAGGAAGCAAGTAGAAAAGTAGGGTAAAGCAAAACTGAATATCGATTAACCCGATATGGGTTAACAGAGTACAGCGCCAGTTCATCACAATTGATCTAAACGTCCAGCTATTTTTCCGATTACCGAATCACTGCAGCTTCTGTCATGCTAAAACTGAAGCGATTAAGGAAGCCCTGTCCTGGCTAAAAAACAATCTAATATCAAGCACAGGTCTCATCATCTGTTTTGGTAACCAGGCACCGACCAAATCTCCCTCCCAGTCAATTTCAACTCCAAGACTTCGCTTAATGTCCGCCTATCTTCAACGAGATGGCCAAGTATTTAAACATCCAACTTATGTGGGTGCCGCGACACTGTGACATTCGAGAGAACTGCAAAGCGGACGAACTCGCTAGAAAGGACACGATTTTTGTCCAGGTCCAGGTGGAGACCCAGCCTCCATGCCTATCGCTGCTATAAATCATCTTGCTAAGACTGAACACAAGCTCAAATGAATCGCAGACAACTAGCACATGATGCCTCACACATGATTGAACAACCTGATCAGTTCAAATAGGCCGAATCATAGAATCCTCACTGGCGTCATAACATAGCTTTGCGCCACTGGAATTCACGCCTCTAGACTAGGCGCTCGTCACAACTTCTACAGAAGTTGTAGGGACGAGGATGAGGAAGAAACCATGGAACACCTGCTGTGTAGCTGCAGTGCTCTTTCTCAAACATCTGGTGGCCCTCTGCTTTGAGTCAGCAGAAACAAGTGTGTCCATTTGAATACATAAGCTATCAGTGACCATGACACTTGTAATTGTTTTGTAATCATGTGGGGGCTTATGGCGTCACGGCGGGTAGAGCAACTCATTCAACAAGAGGTGTTTCTTTGAATTCTGTTTTAATGTCTAGCTGCCATCAATCACATACCATCACAATGACCTGAAAAACGATGACTTTTTTTGCTACAACAGAACGTTCACAAGCAATGATTTTCGTGTCTGGACATAAACAATCTTTTCTTCGTAGAATTTGAGCACTGAATCTTGTTTAAAAATCTTGGTCCATGAGGCGTATTTACATTTCTCTGAGTACGGAAAACAAACGACCGCAGTTAACGGCACGTTCGCAATCCACGAGTTGACACGTTTGAGGTTGTAGTGTCAGCGTCTCTTTTGAATATGAAGCTTTCGTTACAGAACGATGTTGGCTGGTTTTATTTGCCTGATTGAGGACATTTACTTGCTTTGAGTGGTGCGTCCCATCTTCAGTCCCGTATCAGCACGTGATGGATAGGGCCTCTACATGGCCATCGCCAGCTTCCTCTTTTCATTTTCCTCCGTACTTTGTCAGCTTTTCTTTGGTCTGAAGTTTTCTGGTCTGCTGTCATTGAAGCATGGATGCATATACCCACTTTTGTCGGCGGGTTATACCGCTTATTGGTTTTTCTGCTTAATATCGGATTCAGGCGTGAATACAGCATTTGTCAAATAAATCAGCAATATGTTGAGTAGGCATAACCTGTTACATCCACAGAGCATCAACTGATATTTAGGATGATTAAAAAACTAAACTGGACTCTAAATGCGGACTTTGGCAATTCTTCTCTCAACATTCCATTTTCCCATCATCTACTATTTCAACCTGGATATCTGGCAGTCGTCTCTAGTGCTCTTGATCTTGCACGGATAGTACCCGTTTCAATTCACGTTCACAAATACCCGAGTACCAGGGGACCTGGGTAATGCTGGTAATGTTGACGCGTTCGGGAACCCCGGTAAGAAATACTCTAACTCAATAGAAAGTTGATTCCGTATTCGGTGTTATATTTGTGAATGTAACACCACAGCTAAGAAAGATAAAACACCGCTAAATATATAATTCATTGGTTGGGCGCGAATAAAATAATACTAGATTATTTTAATTAAAAAAAAAAAACTTAATTTTTATTTGGGCAGCGTTACCCCTTACAAGTGCAAACTTAGACTGAAGCTGAAGACAATGACTCTAAATCTACCTTAAATACTATTCCACATGATCCAATCATGCACCCAGCAGCAATCACGTTTCTACAGGGATTCTGCGGTTACTGTCGCAGTACGTGATGGAATGCACGGCATTGCAAAAGTGTCAGATGGTCCAGACATTGTGTCAGCATTTGGTTTGATGGGAACAGAAAATTCTTATTTGAGGAATTAAATATTTGCGTTCTTAACTTGTCCACCAAAATTTTTAGAAGAATAATGTGTTTTTAGCATAAATTGAGTGCATTTGAATTCACTGTCTAAAGACACGTGTCTAAATTGACTGATGCCCGGTGTTTTGATTTCCGAGTGATACCCGTGAATGCGGGTAACCGGGGCCCCGGGTGTGCGCGTATCACAAGCTCTTGGCTACGCCACGTCACTGAGCATATGGCTATGTCTGCTTGGAATTGACCACCAAGACGTCATTCTTTCAGCTTTAGAGCAGGTTTAAGTGCACAAAACGGCAGCTCTTACAAAAAGTATTTACAAATTGAACAAAAATACGACATAAAATGTCCCGTACAACTATTGTCGCAAATTCTGTGCTTCATGACTATGACATGCCCGCAACAAGAGTATTTACTAGTCAAATTTATTATATTATACTCATTTCATTGCTTTTCATCAAAAGCTTGCATTTGTTCTATTGATATGCTCTAGTTGAATTACCCGTTGTGCTTCGAATATGATGTCTGTAACTGGGGATGTGACTGAAAATCCAAATTCGATCCGAAGCGATAATCACTGACAGGTCACGTAGGTATCGAACCTTAAATTGGTCACTGAGACAATATCTTCGAACATTGGGCGTCATTAGCTTATGCTACGTATCCACCGAACGAAACCGCCAGGTTCCATCAATGTTCTCCGAACCTACGAGGTCCCGCCATACATTTTCGGGGTCTGGAAACCTCGCGGTTAGTAATAAAACTCGTTCATCGAGTTTCAATAACACTCGAGTTCATCCGTCTGTGAGAGGTTGTGAACTCGGATAAGCCTACAGCGTGAATTTCAGTTTATTTTGGTATTTGTTTCCTCATTGTGTTCTCAAACCATTATGTCCTGTCAACAAACAGCTGTCCTGGCGGCCATTTAAAAATTGAGAGCGTATTGAGAGCGATCAAGATTGAGAGCGAAACCAGATCAAGTTCGGTAGGAAGTATCTATTGAGGTTTCAATAGATAGGTTCAGTGGGATCGTGACATTAAGAGCATATGAAGCAGCCTTGATGGGATTTGATGACTGACATGAGCCCATCCAAGAATGCAACGCCTGATATGGTTCGGCTATGTTAAGCGTATGGACAACTCAGTGCCAGCACGAAGAGTCACCGTCTCCGAAACTGTGGGACAACGCAACAGATGACGGCCAGGTCTACGGTGGCGAACCTAAGTAAAGAAGGACCTCAGCTACCTTGGCGTGCGAAATTGAAGACAACTGGCTAAAGATCGTGTCGTGGAGAGGCTTTTTGGACTATAGCGCCAGTGGAAGAAGAAGAATACATCAGAAAATGCACTTGGTCAGTCTGTATGAACAGGGGATCTGGAATCACTAGGAGTCTATATTTGAATTCCTTTGGTAGTGTAGGTAGCAATATTTTCGCACCGTTATCACTTCCACGCTCGAACCAGCTGTTTAATCGGTACCAACGCTCAGAGCTCGTCCTGAACACAGGCGTAATTGCTTCAGCCAGAAGCCATGAGCTTTTTTTCAGTCATTGACTTGCCGGAGTTCGGTTAAAATAACGTTAATTTTGTCGGATGTCGTTTTCAACTTACTGGAAGATTCTTCTTGAAGGTTTCCCCCCACGCTGTTTCGATTCAGTGGAAACGAAGCATTAAATTACGAAAAGCACATAATTTAACATGACGTATCATTTTGAAGTCTGGTCCATTGGTAAGTTGTCAGCAGTCAACTGCAATCGCGGTGACTTTTGATACTTGAATTGATTTGAAATTACACCTCACGTAGGATGAAAGGCTGTTAAGAGTGCTTCAAGGAATGTATAGATCTAAGCATTTTAGGTTCAGAAAGGCTAACATGCTGATGATAGATGTTGGGCCGACATTAAGCTCTATCCAATCGTCATCGCTTTGTACATAGAATAAACGCCTTCGCAGCTGGCAACTTCATCAGTCTTCAAAGATATTTTTTTCACCACCATTTGGCTTACTTTTCTCCACTGTGCAAAACCAACAAACACCACAATTTTTTCTTCTTCTCTTTTCTGTTCGATGTGTTGCTTCTCATTTTATTTGCCTTGGTTATTTGATGAGTTATTTTTTTTTTATTTACAAATTTTATATTCCCTCTCTTTTTTTTGACAACCAAAGTTTATTGCATTCCTATCTGGAGAGCAAAACGAGCGGCCAGAAAAACGACTAGAAGAACGCACCTGTCTTTATTTTCCACCCATCCAAACCCCGCGTGTGTGTTGCTGTGTGTGCTCGTTTTCATTTATCTTTGAAACACTCTATTATATTGCATTGTTGCGTTGGGATTTGATTCAAAATGCAAACATAATCCACATCCGTAATCCCCTTGCCACCTTTCGACACCCCCATAGTAACTCTCATATTGCTACAACAGCGTGGAGTTTTATGAATTCCACAGGACATGTAATTACAATATGAGGCTTCATGCCTGCGCATTCCTGAAATGATTCGAAAGATATACCGCCGCGCCGATGTGTTAGCTTTAGTTCATCCACAGTGTCGATAAATGAGGTCTAGTTTGTAAGTGCAAATCAGAGCGTGTGTCCTACACACACACATCCGTACGTTACATCATCCTGTCCTGTGGCTTTCGTGTGGTAGTGCCCGAAGAGCGAAGGCAGCAGTGTCCTTCGTTTCACCATTTGTTTGTGTTGTTGTTTCTTGTTTGTTTGTTTTTCCATTTATTTCTAAGACCTCTGCCCCTTATAGTGCAATCAAAAATCAAAGCAATAAGAAAAAACAAGGAACAGAGAATTATAGCAACCCCCCCTCCCACTCCCACCCCCACCACCTCCCACGATGATGACAATGCAACCCAATCTTTATAAATAACAAACTTATATCCTTACAGGTCCTTTACGATGGTAAACTATCGAATGCTATCGTCTTCATGTACAACCCAGTCGCCACCGATGGGCAACTGTGTCTACAATCGTCCCCAAAGGGAAATGTTTCATATTTTGTACATACACCGCATGCTCTTATGTTGCAGGTAAGTTCATGAAAAAGTTATGAGTTCATATCTGTAGCTTCCTGTGAGAACACTTGGGTTCGTATGTACGTTAGTCAAGGAAACACAACACATGAAAGCAAAGAACGACTGGCGGATACAAATTCTTCCATTATCTGAAACTGGGGCCGTTAGTCAGAACGGGTGAAACAAGGACAATTTATCGATGCTGGAGCTACGAGCATTATGTGCTCGCTGGATGCTTTACTGCAGCGCAACATGCACCCCATCGATTTTATGATAGTGAATCACACTCCCGCTGTTCTAATGCATTTTGTTTCCCTTCTTTTCTTTTCTTCTTTTTTTGTGTGATTTTCTCGTTACTCTATTGATCGTGTGTACATCCATATCGCATCTCGTGTGCAATTCACTTGGAGTAGGATGTTAAGGCTGTTGTAACACACTCGATACACTGTACGCTGAATTCCATTGGGGGCATTCAAGTGCTGTTTCCATTGTTCTCCCAACTGGATATGGCACATGAAGGATGCAGCGATGTGAAGCGGGATCCGACGTTATGGTGAGTACCTCATAAGTTCATCTTTAGTCTTCATGACTTTATTCTCATTTTCCAACAGTTCGAAACTTCTTGGTTTCATATGTGAACTGGTTGAGACATCGCAGACTGTCCAACAGCATATGATACAGAATCGGGGGTTTCTGGTCATTTCGTTCATGTTGCAGCGTTCATCCCGGGAACATCTCACCCTGGAGGTGTTGGGTTCGTTTTTGAATTTGACAAAATACTTAGTGACGTGTCTGTCGGCGAATAGTGATTTGCTACTCAAGCAGGTAAGTCTAACAGATTGGAAAAAATATGAGATTTTTTCATTTGACATTTGATTGTTGGGAAATGGAATCACAAAATATTTGTTTTTCTTTTCTTTTTTTTTTAATTTTTATTGGTGTAACGCATTGATGTTGTTTTGATGCTTATGGCGTTGCGTGGTGTGCAAGGTGTCGGTGTTTGCGGGCTGGCGCTACTGTCAGGGGAGGAGATGGGCCACAGCCTACACGCCCTGCCATCCAGCATGGTCTTGTGCAAGTTGCTCCCAGCTACGCACATTCAGCTAATTGAGGTCCCTTTCTAGCTGTGTACACCACTTGACAAACTGGCGAATAAAAACTGGGGCATTATCCCGAATTTAATTGTCTCGGCATGTTTTTCAGGAAACTCTCTCCAAAGCACTCAGAGACTATTTTTGGGCCGGAATTCATGGAGAATTCTGCTTTATTGAACAACGTCTTCCGCCACACGACGTTACGTTGAGTTCGTAGTTCTGTAGAACTCAACAAATCTGTTAACTCTTCCTGAAGTGGCAACATCGCCCGGAACTAAACTTGCGCCTTGTATGGTTGGTCTCCCCAGTTAGTCATTGAGGTCATCCTCAATTTGTGTATATAACAGTAAGAATTGGAGCTTCCTACAGTTGACACTGCATCCGTAGGCATCTGACCAGGCAAGAACGATAGGAAAAGAAGTTTATACAAAGCCACAACAGTGTAACGTAGAAAATTGGCATTTTCATTATTTTGAAGCTACATACATGCCATTATGTTTGTAACAACACATCATTCAATGCTGCCAGCAGTCGGTCCAATATTTAATGCACAAGGTCAGCCAATATTTTTTTTATCATTTTGAATGTTGCCCTCGAACTCGTCCAATGTAAGCCTATCACATTGGTAGCGTAGACTAAGAACTTGACGTGGCCTCGAATCGTGATCGCGACAGGCAACAGATGAACAGTCGTTGTGAAATGGCGCAAAATTTCTGCTTCACAACTTCGAGTTCTGCGTGTCGATTGTAGGACATCATAGACATGCCTTGCATCGCATGGTTTCCCAATCCACTGCTATGTAGAACCCTCTTGTTGGAACCACAGCTAGGGTATATCGATTGTGTCTACCTCTGGTGGTAGAAAGTTGTTTAACATCGTTCTATAATTGATAAAATTGTTTCCTTCCTCATTTCGAAAGAAATAAGTTCAGATGATGCTGCCAAACCATAAACTGCATCAAAAAGTGACGTTTGTGGACAATGATGCTAGACCGAATAAATGTGGATCATGTTTGCTCCTTGTCGGTAAGGCCGCTGAGGTAACAATAGACCTCGTCCGAGAAAATCATATTTTGGCCAGAATCCGGATCTTCGCCCAACATTTCCAGCACACAATCACCGAACTTACGGCTTCGATTCATGCGCTAGCATCATCGTATAAGGACGTAGGCACAAAGAAAATAAAAAATTACGCATCTGATGGCTAATGGCACCGAATTCACGTCTTCTGGTTAATGTCCAAAATTGTGTATTCTCACTCCGAAACGCCAATTTTGGAGGACATAGGCCCAAAGCCAATAAAAAATAATGCAGCTGATGGCACCGAATCCACATCTTCCTCTACAGCGGCCGCTTCGTTGGCTAAGTTTTGCTTAATGTCCAAGACTGTGTATTCTCGCTTAAACTTCCACCGTGGATGTGACGAATTGCCTCCACACTGAATTCATTATGACGACCGCCCTCACGATGAAATTCAAGTTGTAATTTTACAACACAGCCGGATGATGTCCTTGGAAACTTTGACAGCTGCTGACGAAACAGTCATTGTGGGTCTGGTCACCCTTTGTATTGTTTTAAGTTTGCGTTCTCAAGGAAAATTCAAAGTTAACAAGTCCCAATCGGAAATCTGTTTATTTCCCACTTCGCCTCTGAACCAGTGGGGCAAGACAATAGAGGATGCCCGATTTTAAGACAGCCAACACAAACTGAAAATAACCTCATCCAACTATGTAGGCATAATTAAGGACAACTATCCTGGAGTCGATCTAGTTGGAGACGCTTACGACCTTAAGGCCATTGGTTGAAGTAACATCCACCCCAGACAGAGGCTGAACACAAAGTGATACCACCAATAAGGGCTCCCAGCTGTATACATTCAAACATTGAACCTAATGAACTAAGTTCCCTCCACTCAGGAAAGAAGAATAGCACATAATTTTGCTGAAGAAGCACTAACCAGTTCCGTCTTAGGCTGATGATTTGAATTGAAATCTTTTAAGGCGCTCTTTTACAATCCAACTTTAAGAGTCGCTTCTGTTCGAATCCTCGGTTATTTATCGTCTTCCTAAAAATATATGAAGTAAGTTTAAAACCTTCTTCTGTTCGATCATTGTCTGGCAATTCTGTTCAATCTCCAGCTGACTCGTTATTAATTTATTTTTCATTCGATTATGATTTATATTCCTACTGGTGCTAATTGCTACTCAATTGTCTAGACTTAGTTGTGGAAATAACCCATTTGTAATATAAAATGATGCAGATCAACAATACGGCAATTTAATTCATAAAATAATATGGACTTGCATCGAAACAATAATATTTTTCTTTAGCATGTTTGTGTTGCTTTACCATGTGATTCTCGTCGTTCGTTTCCCAACAATCAAAAAATGTTACATTTTACAACAAAAAGTTTCACATAATTGTGTATAAAATATATGTATAAACAGCATGTATTTAAAAGTATTAATTATTGAAAAAAAATATATGAATGTCTATACGGTATCTTATGAATTTTGTAAATTTGTTAATTGAAATGCATGACAGTTATGAATATCGTCAAATATCGCTGAAAAATGGCAGTTGAACTTATTTATTTAAAAAAAATATTTAAATGTTAACTTTATGTTTATTCTTATACAAGTGTTTAAATGCTGAAGAGAATGTCTATCATTTGTTTATCTTTTTTCTCATTATTTTACTCTGTTTTTCGCAGTTAAACTTGGGCTTTCGCTTGAATTATAAAAGAGTAATGTTTCTACAATTTTGTTCAATTATTTGTTGCTGTGAAAAATTAAGAAAAAAAAAAAACAAACATTAACTACATAGACCCATGTGTGATGAGTTTGTGTGTGGTCCTGGTTGAGGGTTTTATTCACACCATTTTAGGCTTAGATAAATAGTCTAGTGAAAATGATTAGCTTTGCTGTAAGAAGCTACGTTAGGATTCATCGTGTGATAGGTACTTACCACAAAATTATTTAAGTACATTTTTCTTGTCCAGCTTCTGTCGAACATTTGACATTCATAGTAGAAGAAGCACAGAGATTATTTAAGGAACGTCGATTTCGATGACACATGGCCATCCGTTGGATTTTATTTAATTCCCATCAACTGCGAGCTCACAATTGGTATCCAATTCCAAGTCTCAAATAGTTTCTTTCAATGTGTGCGAAATTTTGATAGAAAATGTATATTCTTAGAGACTAATAATCAGTGAAATCATTAGTCATTGAGTAATGTACTCGTAGTACTACCTTCCAATTGAAATGTGACCACCGTGAAGTAGTTGCTAGGTACCTCGACTTTAACTCTGGGAGTTCCAGATCGATTCTCGTCACAATCAGCTTTCACAATTCACTGCTCCACCTCGCTTGAGTCATTCACACTGAGAGAGTCTAGACGAAGCTGCTCAATCTTCGTTCATTCGGAGTCTGCAAAGGTCCGCTCCACTAATCCCCTCCAACGTAAGTGATTGCTTTATCAGGTAGTCTCAGACCCCTCTTGGACAGCAGCATCACAATTTGAATCCAAAATATTAATTTACTCACAAGAACATTCATCACCCGCTCGTTAAGTGCAGCATAGAATAAGCGGTAGTTTTAGTTTGTATTATATTGATGTGCATTGCGTTTTAATTTGTTGAGTGTGTGTAAAATTTAGTGTCTTTGACTTTGACTTGGTCTCAGTAAATATAATTTTTCTTGTTTAAGTTTTTCTCTTTGTTTATAGACAAACGAATTGAATAATCAAATTAAATGAATTTCTGTTTTTTTTTTCAAACCTTTCTTCTACTCTTAAACTTTAATAAATATAAAACATATCATCACTTTAAAGTTCTACCAGGTGACTAAAATGCCCCTTTTTTACTTTTTGGTTGTCAATGTGATGTTTGCGTTCTTAAATAAAATCCAAATTTATATTTATAAATATTGTGCATATTTTTTCTTTTTACATAAAAGTGTGCTTTAAATAAAATTCGTTATTTAGGTTAAAAAAAAGGAAAAATACATGAACTTGATACCTTGGTTGACCTCATATTGGTGTACTGTTTACTCTTTCTCAGTTATATTTATAAGGCTCGAATTTGTCATGAAGAACGTAATTGTTTGCGAATATTTTTTGAAACTAGGTACATTTTTTCTATATGTATGCTTCGCTTCCAGATTATTCTTCAAATTATATCGATCAAAATATTTAAGTAATGCTCTTGTTGAATTTACTAAAGCAAGGATAAAGTTAAAACCTTCTACATTCCTTTCAAATTGGAAATTGGTTGACTGAGCAAGGATGTGCATTAAGTCTGATTCAACGAAAAACCCAGCCGCTTTAGACTTTGGTGCGGCAGTGGAGTTGTGTGTGCGTCGGGCCCTACAAAACTGATACTCGTTGCCTGGGTTCGATTCCCGGCCGGTGCGACCAAACATAATTTTCTGTCGAGTCACTGGCAATGCTCAAAGAGTAAAGCTTCTCAAACTTGGCCGTTCGGAGTCGGCATAAAACTGTAGGGCCCTGCTACTCGTGAGAGAACAATAGCACGCACAACACTAGTGGTTGCTGCGAAGCTAGGCACCAGCCCTCTACGGGCTGTAGCGCCACCCATATTATTATTATTATTATTACTTGACTGCGAAGTGCAGTGATCCACTGAACCAACAAAATTCGCGACTTGTAATTATATCCGTCCAGCCTTGAACATCATTTTCCCACAAATAGCTTTCGCGGTCTTTCAACTTGAGTGTGCTTCATCAATCGGTGAACATCAGCCTAATCGGCTCCAAATCCGTTGACCACTGACCAGATTCATAGCAATCAAAGAGTTGTATCCCTCAAATTTCAGTTCAACTTTCTTCTTTCCAGAAGACTCTTTTTGACTGCGAATACTGTACCTTTCAAAAGTTGAGATGATGGCGAATCGCGAGGCGCTGTCAAGACAATCCCGCTGAACTCCAAGCTTGGCGCTCCTCTCTGAAAGGGATAGATGAGCAGCACAATATTTGCATGGGCTGGTTGTGGAGCCATAGATTTATTTCTTAGGCATCGCTCGCCTAAGCTGACGGTAAAACCTGCTGTACGGTAGCACAATTCACCAAACCTCAGAAATTCATCCGAATTCAGGCATTCAAAAATTTCGTCCTACTTCGTGTTCCTTGTGACCCCTCAGATAGGACTGATCCTGGGTCCCTTCCAGTGGATTGCGGTCCTTATCCACCTCCAATCGACCACCACTTCATCTTCTGTCACAGGATCGTATTCTATGACATTTCCATGCTCTATTCTATGCTCGTTACGTGATGAATAACTTTCCACGAAAAATGATTTCTTCTTTGGAGACCCGAGACGGATATTGTCAATACTCCCGAGCTTGCGCTTTTCACTAAAGCAAATAGATCACCGCTCTTCTTACAAATTTCTCTCATTTTTGCAAAGCCTTCAACCAAATGATTGCTGTGATCTTTGACGTTAGGTGAGTATTTTGGTACCACTTTGGAATAGTAAAGGAGAATCCTTTAGAAGTCTTTTTTTTTCCTCTTCGTCGGCCTTTTCCCAAACAATATGAGGTCAACCATAATACCAGTTAATTTAATTCGTGGTGTGCGTGTGTCGTTTTAACAGCTTTTCGCATTGTTCTCCATTATCCGTGTGCGCAGAGGATGGATTCGACTTGAGTTCCATTTAAAGTATATCATGAGTACAAACAAAATACATCTTAAGTATGAAATTCATCACCACATTTTCGCTTACAAAAAACAAAAAACAAACTACCAGTGGCCGCCATTTTCATTACACTGCATTGCATCCATTTATGAGTATTTATTTATTTTTATTTATTTTTTTGCTGATTTCATCTATTTCGTGCCTCGTTTTGTTTAAAATAGAACTCCATCCACATTACGTTCAGACGCAATCTTTGCCGCCCGCATAATTCCAGCCGTTCACTCTGCGGAATGGAAGGATTTACGATTAGCGTATTTTATTTATTTTTCTTCTCGTCTTCACTTAACTGCGCACCATATCTTCGCGGCGCCAACATTGATGATTGAGTGTCATGGCTCCGGTGGCAGACGCATTGATTAAGCGCCGCATAAAGCCGGCACCAGCATAATTACTGCTGCTCCCCAGAGGACTGGTGGACTGATGGTCGACATTGTAACACCAAATATTGTGGTTAATTACCGAAATTGGTGGCCTAGTACGAAGGGACTGACCAAATCATTAATCCGAGCAAGCATCGTTAATCGCGATGCTATCAAGTGCGTAGACGTGACTAACGCGCAACGACAGTCGGTAACATTCCACCACCAAAGGATGAATAAAATGGAGTAGAGGATGAGTCATAGAAAAAAAAAGTGATTGTTACGATCAGGGAAATGTGATATTTGCATTTGTGTTTAGTGGGTGTACGTGCCGGTATCCATTGGGCCTTTCACGATGCCAATAAAATAACAATCTTCGGTAAACACTGGTAATGAAAGTGTTTCGATGAAGGACTTCCACTCAATGACGTGGTCCCTTGTGCACCGTTTTGCGGGTGGTTTTTATGAACTTGCAAATTTGACGAGGCACTATATTTGAATTGGATCAGTTTTTGGCCAAATTGGGGCATCAAATTGTGTTGATATTGATTCTCTTTGAGTCTCAATTCATAGTCACGTCCTCATCTTTGCACCCAAGTCTCTGAATATGATAAAAAAAAAATGAGGGAACATATTCAAATTACTGACCAGTTCATGTTTTATGAGGGACTGCTTAGTTTTTATGTTAAGTCAGCTAGGTGTGGAGACAAGCAGAAGCTTTTACTTTTTGCAGCTTTCCTGATTATTTTGCTGAAGTTCTGGGGTCACCAATGTTAAATGGCTGTCTCCAGTCAGCGTAGATTCAAGTTCACTGAACCATTTGATTAATTGTATCATTTTTGACACAAACAAGAGGAAATGAAGAATTATGATGCCATCGTTCTCTGAACGTCTCAACAATTCGAAAGGAGTTGGCGTAAATTTTGCAACAATTACTGTGGAAGACACCGCACGCTGAAGGCAAAAGTGTGGCACTAAATAAATGCCCTTATTAAATAAAACCGATTAAAGTTTTTTACATAATTCAGTGGTCAATAGCGCTTAAGTAATTTTTTAAAAAATATAAGGCGGTGCTGCATAGCATCTGAATAGAGTGGTTGTATGTATTACGGTGCGTACTATATATTGGAGCCTATCTATGGCTTTACCTCAAAAGTGTACAAATATGGCATAGTGCCACATTTGTTTTCAACGTGCGACAATACATACAAAAGTAGTCCCCACTGTATCAAGAGTGAAATTAAAAATGTCGTCCTTAATCGAGTGTATCGAATTAGAAGAAACAGCAGCCACAGGGTGTTTTTAAGCCCGAATAGCTGTCATCAAGTCTTGTTTTGTTAAGTTTGGTCAGCAAGGTTGGAAAGCCTTTTATGCGCACCTATTTGTCACTCGAGAGAATACATTTTGAAAATAGTTCCCTAGCCAACATCTGGACCGCTCTGCTGAATGTCATCCAAGAGACAAAACGTTTTCGACCACTTTTATCATCAACGCGTTAGTTGGTCAGCGTAGACTAGCGAATTTATATGTCCCAAGAAAATAATTTAAGAGGAGGCATTGAGTTGATTTTTTCAATTGCGATCATTTTGCAATGGTATTAACATTCTCATCAAAGCAAACAAAATTATGCCAATTTTTCGACAAAACAGCATATTCTGTTTAATATTAACTTAATTCGTACGGTTTGCTAAGAGATGGCGTAACTTGTATTATTCCATTGGAACATGCGTTGGAAAGCTACTGTCAGTGTACGTTCTTCAGTATATTCCGTAAACAACAATAATTTGTTTCACTCAAATATGTCGAACTTTTTGCCTGAACAAATATTTTTGCGGGGAGTTCTTCTTCATTACTTTAATATGAAGAAAACTGCTGCCGAAAGTCATTGTATTTTAGTATAAATTTATGGTGAACATGCGCTAGTTGAGCGAACGTGCCAAAAGTGGTTTGCACGATTTAAAAGGTGATTTTGGCTTTGAAACCAGCCAAATCAACGGCAATGCCGAATATCCATGGCGCGAAGGTAATGCTCTGAATTTGGTGGGATCAGAAGGGTGTGCTGTATTATGAGCCGCTAAAACCGGGTGAAACCATCAATGGACAACGCTACCGAACACAATTAATCCGTCTGAATAGAGCAGTAGCCGAAACACGACCGTAATATGCGACCAGACATGAGGCAATAATTTTCCATCATGACAACGCTTTCCAGTTAAGAACTATTTAGAAAACATGGGATGGGAGGTTTTACCCCACTCGCCTTATAGCCCAGCACGTTCTGTTTACCATTTGTTCCAATCGATGTAGAACACCCACACTGAAATACGGTTCACATCAGAGCAGAATATCAAAAATTGGCTTGATTCATTCTTGGCTGCCAAGCCGGCGAGTTCTTTTTGGATGAGATCCACAAATTGCCAGAAAGATGGGAAAAACGCGTAGCTTCAGATGGGCAATACCTTGAATAAACGTCCAAATTTTAAAAAACAAACCGAGCGTGTATTATGTTATATACCCAATATTTTATCGCTATACACGCGAGTTGCTGAATGTGGGAATCCAAATTTTCTTATGAGCTCGAAATACTAGTGCAAACATTTCAGTTACTGCGCAAAACAGTTTCTTCTTCCTACACTCGATAATTAACGTATGTGCTGCTGAGTAAACTTCTAATAAATGCATATTACCAACATATTCCGTTGTCTTGCTTCAGTTCAATTATAAATTATTCGAACATATTCAGTGCTTGATCTTGAGCCGATTGAGTGATATTTTAATGTAAACTCAGGACATTCGGTATCATTTCTTCCACGAGTTTTGTTTTGCAAGCTTTTTAATCCGAGAAAGGTTAGCATTTTTGTTAGAACACTTGTGCCAGTTTTTTTAAGTGTCGATCCATGGATAAATACATATCTTTGGTTCACAGTGGACCTTCAGCGATAAATTCCATCTAAGAAGTGGTTTAACTTAAGTCACCGATTGCCATGGCAAACGTGTCAATCCAGAGAGTACATAATTTGCCATAATCCTTACCCCAAAATATATAGAGAAAACCCTCATGAGCAACCAAATCTTTTGGCTGAGAATGCTGCTGAAGAGAACAAAAGGCACACAAACTTATAGATACACACACATTACATCATCATCTTTACATGCCTGAACATTCGCTTGTTGAGTTGATGTGTTATCTTTTCTTCCCTTCAGTTGGGTGTTGTTCACCATTTTGTTCATGCTTCACATGGTTGGTGGATTCAATAGTTCACACTGCCACACAATCCATGGCTTTAGTTAAGCCCCCTGAATTTTGATTGTCTTCTTGAGCGAAGTTTCTGTTCGATCCCGCAGTAAGCTAAACCAGCAGATAGGCTTACACTGTGAAATCGGGCATTAAGGCAAGCATTCATCGAATCAACGAAGTCCATTTTTAAGCTTATCTCCTCTCTAAACTAGGATGTATGGGCTTGAGGTTAATGCCCGACACCCAAATTAAAGTCATGTTCTAGTCATGTATTTTAGATATTTCAACCGCAATTTTACGAAAAATCGGCTGATAATGGTGTTCGACGAATCGACGAATGCTTACCCATCTAGGATTTCTAGATTAAGGACGTACCCAGAGCTGATAACTGCGAAGGTTACTGAAGAACAGTTGACAGTTGATTTGACAAATAAAAACTTTTCAAATCGGTTTTGAGTTACCAGAAGTCGCTCTGACTTAAAAATGCTTATTTCGTTTGATTTTGTGGAGAGCAAGTGGTCAAAGTCTGTTAAGCTCTATCTGCTGTTATAAATATTCAAAAATTCAGAGCTCTTCAAGCATAAAGCGATGCCATTCCGTTCTGATTTATAACTCGCTTTACTTAAGTACCGAAAGCTGAGTTTCAAATCTCTGTAAAATCAGATTGATTTGTGCTTGCTACAGCTACAGATATCCTCGTGCTTCGTATGCACTCTAAGCTTGTCTACTTCGACGTAGAAGCGCACCTGAGAACCGGTGCTTCTTAGGTTTGCCGAATCAATCGGGTTCAATGTTACTCACACGAAGGGCCAAAGTCATACCTTACAAAACATTTATTTTTGCCAGTCCTGGTATAGGAAGCAGAAAGCTGGGCGATAGGCAAAACAGCGCGGCTAATACCAAATGCCTTTGAAAGAGCAGTTATTCGTCGTATACGTAGTGAAGATAGCGAATCGAGGAGAAGACACAACCATGGACTCGACGAGCTGTACCAAGATCTCTATATAGTATGGAGGTCAAAACTATGCGGACTACACTGGCTCGGCCACATCGGGCGTATGGACACCAATCAGAGCCTCTTCGTTGAAGAAAAAGAGGGAGGTAAAGCAACCATTTGTGGTCACCGTATCTGTGTGTGGGTTGGTATGTCGACTCCTAGGCTGGTGGTCACCGTATCTGTGTGTGGGTTGGTATGTCGACTCCTAGGCTGGGTGTCAGATTTAATCCCCGAAACTTACATAATTCGCGGGACCACCACTTCCAAGTCACTGACGATTCTCTAGGAGTATTCCCGTCTAGACAAATCTTCTCAAACTTGCCCGTGTGGAGTCGGCATAAAACCTTAGGTCCCCCACTTTTGATTGAGCAATAGCACGCAATAGCACGCAATACACAGGGACACGGTTGCGTAGAAAAACTTCCTGCTGAAAATATTGTTTTATAATTCTGGATACGTGTACTAAATCAATCTTTGAGGGAAACCTAAAGAGACAACCTCCTTTTAAGTGGAGCAACGTCGAATGCACAATACGTGCATGACCTGACTCTTAAGCCTTTACTTAGACCATTTCACATGCCATTCTGATTCGTTTTATGATTTAAATATTTACCTATACATTAAGCTGTCACACCTTAGCTCATTTATAAGTGTCATGCATTTTCAATGAACTCGTTTTTTCCTTCTGAAGCTGTCAGGAGGCTGCCAGACATACTATCATATTTTATCGTTAATTATTTGATTAAATTAAATTTGAAATGTTTGGTGTGAAATTTTTTGTGCATTCGTTAATTTACTATTTATTTAATCGTTGAAACTTTTATGTCCGCTTGCTGCATGCCAAGAAAAAAAAAAAACAATTTTTTTTCATTTTTATGAAAAAAAATAAACAAATAAATCGGCTTGTGGCAGGACAGAGGTGTTACAAGACTAATGGATAGCTCTTCTGTTTTTCATTTCTCACGTGGCAGCTGCTCGATCATGTGCTGTTCAATCCATCGCTATGGATCTACACACCAGCGAATGTGCAGGCACGTCTGTACTCGTATTTAGCTACAGAATTCCTGAGCGATACACAGATCTATAGCAATGTACGACGCGTCAGCACTGTCCTTCAAACAGTGCATACATTGAAATATTATTACTGGGTTGTGAATCCTCGAGCTAAGAGTGGCATCATTCCAAAGGGGTTGGGTAAGTGTCTGAGTGATGAACAACTGAAGGGTAAACATTCATATTTTGATTGAACTGAACAGATGGACCACGACCAGCACAAAAGGATATTCTAGCGATACGCGCATATATTCTTTTGTTTCTAAAACAACTTATTATGATTGGCAATGGTGTTAAGGAAGATGAATTACAAAGTATATTAAACTACTTGACGACCATGCATGAGGTAAGTGATGATGATTGGGGTGAAGGAAGCTGATCTGAATTTTGTGTGTACATTTGAAGGATGAAAATCTCCACGATGTCCTACAAATGTTGATATCTCTAATGTCCGAGCATCCAAGCTCAATGGTACCTGCTTTTGATGTTAAACATGGTGTTAGATCTATATTTAAATTATTGGCCGCCGAGAGTCAATTGATTAGACTACAGGCACTAAAGCTGTTAGGATTCTTTTTATCGCGTAGCACACACAAGTACGTATGCCTTATGTATGTCTGTCTGTATCGGATGGTCTAGAAAATTTGTTGAGTTTTCTTCAATTGAAATGATTTTTTATGTAAAGTTGTATAGTCGCAGAATTTTATATTTTTACATAATTTATATATTTTTTTTACAAACAAAACAACGCTGTAATTGAAAAAAATAAGTGCTGAATCCGCACGGAGCACACATCACATCGTTGGATGTATGCTCTGTGATGGAGAGAAAATGGTTTTCGTCGCATACACTGCAGCACTGACTATTACAAAATGAAAAATCCACGAACTTTCTCGACCATCTACGATCACGAGTTGCTCATAAATTATAAAAATACATTCCCTTCTATTTCCATTGACATTATGTATAATCGTATTTTTTTCCCTGTTTTTTCTTCCATTCCTCTCTCTCTCACTCTCTCCCTCTCTTTCCGCCGTTCCACGAGCAGACGAAAGTACGATGTTATGTCACCGCACAATTTATATACGCTATTAGCCGAACGCTTATTACTTTATGAAGAATCACTGTCCCTACCAACGTATAATGTCCTTTATGAAATTATGACCGAGCATATATCACAGCAAATCCTTTATACAAGGCATCCGGAGCCGGAGAGTCATTATCGACTGGAGAATCCAAGTAAGTTAAATTCATTTTTCTCACATTTTTGTTTTAACGCGTTTCTTTTTTTTACTTTTTGCCATTTCGAAAGGAATGGTGGAAGGATGTGTCTTCCTTTTGTGTGTTATACTGGTGGTACACTTTTTTTTTTTTTTTGATTTCATCATATTTTCCAGTTAAAATGAGTGGTGAGTCGTTTGTCTGGAGGTCGGGAGGTGAATTAAGAAAAATTGCTCGTACAGCGTTGCGAGGTGGTTTTGTGCTCTTTTCCAATTTCAACTAAGACCTTGTGTGACTAATGTGCACTTAGAGTGTTATGCTGTTCACTGTTTCTTCACAATAAATCGAAATGACGGTCTGTTGTGTCAGCAGAAAATGCAGTGTCACTCGCTGGGATTTATTACTGAATGATTATGAAATATTGTCAAGTCATGTACGAATTTCTTGTTGATGTTGGTAATGGTGATGCCAGCGAGAGAATAAGGTTCTGATGATAAAGAAATCTAAAGAGACTGTTATGCAGAAATGTTCACAAGTATTATTCGTTTGAGTTACGGACTTATTTCAAAGGAGTGGAGACTATCTGGCTCACATCTCATCGACCCTGAACCGAGCATCGAGTAAAAGTCACTGCTAACAGTCAGAGGGCAGATATTTCGTATGAAAACGACGCCCCAGAATTGGCATTTAAAAGTTTGCCGAAATCTCCGAAACAGCGTGATAGGATTTTTTTTAAGTTTGTCTTATAAAGGGTTCACCTACTAATTTTCAAAGTGTTTTGGAAACCCTTAAAATGCCACGTTAATAGCCACATAAGTCTAGTCTAGTCTAGTTTGTCTATTCTAGTCTACGTTATTGCCTTGCGTCCAACCTCCCCTATTTTAAAACTGCAATTCTCATCCAAAATATCTGAAAGACAAAAAAGCAGGGATTTTGGTACTCAAATTTGAAAAGCAAAATCGGAAAGTTTTTTTCCAAAAAATACAATAAAATAAGATAATTGTTCAAAGTGATACTAAATACTACAAATTCTTCTTAAAAACCGTAGCATAAGAACACGACTAAAATGTAGGTGGGACGAATCTGTACTGAAGTTTTGTTTCCGATCAGTGCCCCACATTCATAACTATACCACATACTGTCTATGAACGTGGAACAAAACTTGCGAAAATTGTATGGACCAGAAAATGTTTTATATCACAAAACAATTATACAACGTGTTGTTTTTGGGGAATATAGAACAAAATCTATGTTCGATATTTTGGGATTGGAAAGACATAGCAGACAAGTCGAATCACAGATTTAAGAGCATACAACATTGCCGTATAACCCCGTATAACCCGTAACTTAAAAATGACGAAATTAGCGTATGTTCCGACAATTACTGCGACCGCCAAACTTTCATTATTTTGGAGATGAAGACATACTTCAATAACGAAAATAAGTTCTTGTATTCTGCGACGCTCCATTTTTGCTAACCCTAATCCACAAATACGAGATATAGTGTCGTCAACAATTTACTTCACGAATGGCGACAAATTCAAATTTGTATTACTTTTGGGGCACCCTTTGAGATGCATCAATAATCATCAGATGTATCATGAAAGGGACATAACTCGAACTAAGATAACTGCGTCAAACAAATTTACAGAACATTAGATAGGTAGGTGGGATGACCAGATGCTATGTGCTTGCAACTGCGACAATGTGTATTGTGTGGAAAACCTAGATTTGCAACGTTATTATATCGCCCGTATTGACCGCCACCAATTTATATTATTTTTTTATGTTCCAACATTCGTTAGTTTAGCCCATCCGAAGTTAGCTGTTTCAGGCAAGTGCGTAGATATATTAGCCTTGACCTTTTTGTAGTGGGATTTGCAAGCGATCGCTGAAAGACAGCAAGTTCAAGTTTCCTATCCAGCCAGTTCATCGGCCTTTTCATTTCCTGGGATGTCACTGTGACCTGGAACGCAGATAAGAGGCTTTTGAGCTAGCCTTCTAATGACACTAGCTCAGCAAGGCATTCCTGTCCGTATATGGCTTGCACTGATCCAAAATATAAGATCTCCTTCGGTGAACTCGGCATGATATCGCTAAATTGGTGGCGGTCATTACGGAATAGGCAATAACGTTGCGAAGCTATGTTTTCCACACAATACACATTGCCGCAGTTGCAACAAGGCCTTAACCCATTTCATGTGAGCCCTTGGTAAATGCTTCTTCAGCTCTCGTGATGAGATAGCTGCTAATGATATTAAGGAACGAATGTCCTTCGTGACGGCCGTGGCGGTGTCGGTCTGCGCGTCTCGAAAACGAACCTCTCAGCTTGGGTTCGTTTCCCGGTATGACTAAATAATTTGCTCAGTCCCACCTCTTTCGTCTCACTGACAATGCTCAAAGAGTATGACTGTCTACAAAAAGCTTCTAGAATTGGCCGTTCGGTGTCGGCACAAAACTGTAGGGCCCTTCCACTCGTTACTGAGAAGCTATGCGGTGGCCCGCTTCGGGCTGTAGGGGGCTTCGGGCCCATTTATGTCTTTCGTAAGTGTCTCAAGCTGGACTTACAAATCTCCTGATCCATTTGAGCAGATAAAATCCTTGCGTAAACCCCTAGTGGAACCTGTCTGACAGCTAAAATTGTTTCCTGTGTCTGAAATGTAGGATGTCCTGTACGTCAGTATTGGTCTTGCAGTGTACAGCCAATGTGTTATTCGATGTCGCCTAATTCGGTCCAACAATACTGATGCTTCCAGCTTCGTTTGCTATCTGTCGACAACACCGCCAGGTATTAAGCCTGGTCAGTGGAAGTTAGTTCTTTCCATTTTAGCTTTGGAGAAGTAGTATTTTGAATTTTTCAAGTTCCTTGTGAACAACACTAGCTCAGTCTTGGATAGGCTTACATTAAGCACGACGCCGCAACCAAACGACATCTTTCCGCATACAATTTCGCTTACATTATTGAACCATCTCTTGGGTGACTCTGTGTGTATTTCTGTTTGTTCTAAATTCCTTAAAGTCAAGGTTTCCTCACTATGAACATTGTCCTAATAAATAGCCTAAGCTACGGTGTACCCTTACTCAGACTCGGCTTTCAGTAGCTGAGCTGTCTCCCACTGGGGGGGTTCCGTCTAAATGGTGTAGTAGCCGCCCTTCGCAAGAAATATTCGAAGCCCTAAGGGTTTGTCAACCATTTCTGGGCACGTTCTTGGGTTAGCTGCATCGGTCCAAATGTCATGACTTTAATGCGCTGAAAGCAACGAGATGCAATGAAGTAAGAGAAAAAAAAAGTTTCTCTCAAGCCCTTTCGGTATGAAACAATGACAACGATTATTAGGAGGAATTGGCTGGCTAGGAATGTATGTCCGTACGATTTGGGGATTTGCTCAACATCCACGTTGTTCCTTGCACCATTGATTGCCACTGAAACACCGTATCACTTTCTGCTTGTTTTAGCGGATAACTTAATTTTTATTAAAAACTACAATGGAAGCGTCGACATCCGACAGAGAACCAGAAATATTTTAAAGCAAATTCAATTTTAAAGCATTTATTACCAACCTATTAATTCCGCGTCTTCCCCTCTTTTTCTTTATCCCACAGTGATTCTCAAAGTAGTTGCGACATTAATCCGCCAGTCGAAGCAAACGGAGTCCCTGATCGAAGTGAAGAAACTCTTCCTCTCGGATATGACCCTATTGTGCAATAGCAATCGTGAAAACCGCCGTACAGTGCTGCAAATGTCTGTGTGGCAGGAGTGGCTCATCGCCATGGCCTACATTCACCCGAAGAACAGCGAGGAGCAGAAAATCTCCGACATGGTGTACTCCCTTTTCCGCATGCTCTTGCACCACGCCATCAAGCACGAATACGGTGGCTGGCGGGTGTGGGTGGACACCCTGGCCATAGTGCACTCGAAGGTGTCCTACGAAGAGTTCAAGCTTCAGTTCGCCCAGATGTACGAGCACTACGAACGGCAACGAACGGATAACATAACCGATCCGGCCCTGCGCCAGGCACGCCCCATAAGCACAATCAGCGGATGGGACCGTGAGGAGCAGCAGCAGCAGCAACATGCGATTAGTTCTGACAGTATTACAACACCCACCGATGTGGAGGAACTCGAGAAGCCGTCAACGCCAGTGGCCATTGCCATTGAGCCGATGGTCAACAAGAACGAACAGGTCACGGAGGAGGAGATACACTTGGAGAGCCTGAAGTGCGCCTGCGAGGAGGAGGAGCACGAGAAAGAAGACGAACCAGTCATTCCCACTACGGATCAAAACGCTAACGAAGAGAAGGAGAAGCCAGTGCAGTCGTCGACCGTGTCGAATATCACAGATGTATATAACGCACAGCTTAAGGGTGAGACGATCTGCAACGGCAACGCCAACGAAGACGACGACCACGAGAGCGAGAAGTTAACAGTCGGCACCAGCGGACAGGAGGCCTTGAAGCAAGTCCTCGAACTGGACACAGATGACCTCGAGGAAGTAAACCTCGCATCCGGAGAACCGAGACTAGACGAGGAGAAGATTGTCAGCGAGGTCCTGGACAACTCCGAAAAACTTCTGAGCCACTGCAAGGCAGTCTCCGACGAGATTCTCGCACAGAACGCCGAGGAGGCCGCGTCCTCCGTAATCAAAGACGAGGAGATTGAACTGGCCGTGAACGAAGTCGTGCAGGGTGTGCTCAAGATTGAAAAGAAGCAGCAAACCCCCGCAGCCCCCACCACCGACGAGGAGGCCGACGCCAAAATTAGTCTGCTGAATACGAAAAACCTCAGCAACAACAACAATGAATCCGAGTCCACGGTAGAAAACGACACCACCTCCATTACGCCGCCTGCACCAGCAGACGAACCTAGAACCCAAGACAAAGCCATTGATAATCAAAAGACTGATTTATCGCCATCGAGTGCAATACTAATCACAAACAACAACAACAATGAGCCCGACGCAATCCAAAGCATTAGCCCTCCCAGTACTGACACGAACACCAGCATCACCAGCGCAGGGGACAGCACCAGCAACAGCTACAGCAGCGAGGAGAGCAGCAACAGTTTGCCAGCCCCAGCTGTCAGCAGTGCACCGAGCGAGTTGTCCGAGAGTCCCACGAAGCCAGTCGAAGCCCAGGAAGACGAGCTAGTCGCGGGCATTGTGAACGAAGTCATCGACAATTGTTTGAAGGAGGACAGCGGCGAGGCAGCATCCCCTGCCACGACCACCGGGGAGAAGAACAACAACGAGATCAAGGAAAAGAAGGACCACGAACTCGATACTCAGCCCATCGATGTCGTGGAAGAGGCCCAGCCACAACCGGCCACAGAGAAGCCCAGCGCGACTACCGAGAGTGAGTCCGCTGCCGTTGTGAAGGAGATCATCACGGAAATCGCCGACATGGCTGTATCGCAATCACCTCCAGCATCGCCCAAACTCAACGGCGAAAAGACTCCCTCAACGGAAGGGAGCCCTTCGCCGGCCAAAGTCGATGACAAAATCCCAACACCACCTGCGAGTCCAGCAAAAACCGTCGAAGAAGAGGACAAGCCACAGATGAATGAGGATTCCGTTCGCACACCCATTGAGCCGACGTCTGTCGAACCGTTGCCATCGGCCGACACGAAAGATGCGGAGGAAGAGCTCGAGGAGGATGTGGCGAGCACTGCCGATGAGGAGCACGAAGAGCCAGTGGACACACCGGACCCAGTCGACAATGCGAAGCCAAACAATGTGGTCACCAGTCCAGTTCTGGAGGTGGACTCGCAAACGCAAACATCACCCTCGGTACAAGACAGTCGCAACAACCCCGTTGGTGGCGTAAATGCCAACATCAATGACGAACAGCAGCAGCACCAGGACGAACGTGAGCCACCCCAGGGGCAGCCGCAGAGGCGGTCGCAGCACAGCGCCAGCACCCAAGTGGAGAACAATCATTTCGGTGAGTGGGAGGTTTGGTTGAAATGTTTAATGCATTGTGTTGTGTAAGCCCTTGCCTTGCTGTGGGCAGGCGGATTTCAGTCATTTTTGTGTGTGTGAAGCTGAGTAGCCGGTCGCCAGTAAGTGCTGACGCGTGACGGATGTCAACTGCTCCTTAAGTGTCGTCATTTCGTGCGTTGAACCATTGTCCTAGCAACGTTTCCATCGTGCGTGCGTCCGCTGGCAACCTTGAATCTTCCATTTCTGACAAGGATTACACTCTCGTGCGATGAAATATACAAGTTATGGCTCAGCTATTGTCTGATGCGAGAGTAATTATTCTCGGTTTTTAAGCCCTTCACACGGAAGGTTGTAAATGTAGGCGATAAAAATGGGCGGAGGTTTGTCTGGAGACGTTTGTACAGATGTGGTGAGATAATTATGGAAATCCGGCAGTCCGCCCGTGTGCCGTGTGCGTGTCGCCCAACCAAGGGTAGTGTGAAATACTTGGTCATTCACAAAATGTAATGAGATCTTGGGAATTATTCAGTCATTTTGATGTGTCTCTGTGTTGGGGTTGTTACCTCCCGCGACGTGATCATTTAAGATGGCAATAATGTTTAATTGTGCAGAGTGTTATCAGATGTCGTAATTGTGCCAGTTGGACGGCGAAATGAGAACATATTTAGTCTTGGAATGAAATTGAGCTTGTAGCTCTGTGGTAATACCATGCGATGAAGAACATGATCCGATTCACAGATGCAATCTCTAAAATACAGACAAACGCGCCCTAAAACTCGGTTATTAGCTTGAAAAAATATCACGATTCGTTGAGCATACAACATGAGCTATGTTCTCATGTGGAATAGAGTCATTCTTCGAGTTGCTTTACTAAAATTTATGCACTCTTGTCGAAATGTTTGATGAATGTTTCGAAGGAGTTTGGATAAAGTACAACGATCGATATGTTTCTTGAAGACTTAGGTGATCGTGTTGATCTTCAGCCGTATACAAAGATCTGCTTGCATTTGCATCCAGACCTTCAGCTGCCATGGAGACAATGCTACAGCTCCTCCCTCTCCTGTCGACTGCCTAACTATTGCAGTATAGTAAAAGAAGTAAAAGCTATTCAAGAGGCTACCCGCTTACTGTCAAAGCAACCGATATCCGTGTTATCTATCGCTATATAGCTAGACAGTCAGGCTCTGGATACACCATCAATCAAATCGAAGATGGTAAAACTTTGCCGCCTATCTCTCAGGCACATGGTGGGCATATGCAACCTTAAACCATGCTATTCCAGCCAACGACAGAGCCGACGAGTTAGCTAGAACCGGTGTGGGTTTGATAATGGCAAGTAATCAGGACTTAGTTACAGATGCCATCAACGCCGCCAATCGGAGGTGGATGGGGTTAGATAATTGCACGACTTCAAGGCTAAGTTGGCCTTCAAAAAAAGAGGACGCTCCTAAAATTGAAGGAAATCAGAAATGTAGTTGGCATCTTTACCGGTCATTGCCTATTCGGCGCACTCCCGGATGGGAACCCCCTACATTGACTTCTGCAAGAGCAGCAGGGACGAAGCGGAAGAAGAAGCTATACTTCACTACCTCGGCACCTGCCCAGCACTTGCAATGACAAAGTAAAACACGATAGGTAGCTATTCCTTTAATAGCCTAGAAGAAATGTCAGATACTAGAATTTTGGACACACCAAAAAGGGGCTGGTGTCACTAGCATAGCATCAGGTAATTTCAGGTTTTTAGTTAGTGTCCTATAGAGGAACCCTGACCGAATAGTGATATCACAATGGATCCAATCAGGATCTAAGCCAGCCAAACCTGCTTAAGTTGCGGCAATCGCATTATGGAAACATATTGTCGCATTAAAGGTGTTTGTCAGTTTTTACACACTTAAACTTGGGCCATATCATCCGATGAGGTGGATCGTTTCCCGGCCTTTGCACTGGGACCCAGTTATCGAGTGCTGCGCGCTAAGAACCTTTGGCTCTACTCGGCGGTATTCGACCAGCTTAGTATCGATTGTTGTTGCCGAAATTGCTTCGTTGTTATTTAAAACGACCGGTCTCCATACACTGCCAAAGGCCTTGTTGAAAAATCACTAACCATGACTTCAGCTTGACAGGAATACTTCACTTCACTTACCTTCTCACCCTTGATTCTTCTCACTTTGTAAACGTCTCCCTAGAGCTCTCTAGAATTTCTCGTTTCCTCCGATGCGATCGTATCGGAAAGGAATTTGTGTCTGCATCAATTTATGTCCCTGGAAAATCCAAACACTCTCCCCTCTCGGTCCCAGTCGAGTACCAAACGCAGAACAAAATCTCATTCTAAGACTTTTATATTTTCCCTCAAGCCACTTACAGCCGAGCGCTCCCTTCCCACGATGTCTGCTCGATCACATTCATCAATAAATGTCAACGAATTCCATTTTGCTTACAAACATTCTTCGCCTCACCTGACCCACATAAGCGAGCGCGGGGTGGAATTTTCCAATTAAATCATCTTGATCCAGACCCACTTAATGCATCTGCTGAGGTGCCTCGAAATGGCCCATTCAATTAACGCAAACGGCATTGCACTACCCCCTGGCAGTGGCATTATTAAGTCGTACACTGGGAGTGTACTGCGTACAGTGATTCTGTTTGGCTTTTATGGCCGCACACTAAACCAGCAAGGGAAACGAAAGACGACAGGGACTCCACGTTGCGGCTGTAAAAGGCCGTATTACTTCCTTCAGTCGATGCGTCCGTTTACGACTGCTGGGATTTCATCGCGTAGAGCGATTGACGTTGCTCCGGAATTTATCTCGGCTGCTGAGCAATCAAAATAACGTAAATCCTTGCGACGCACACACAATGTAGCACCGCCTATCAATGGAGTAAATTTTAATTTCACATTTCACATTTTAATTTCACTTTTCTTCTTCTTCTCTCCCCCGATGTCGGCGCAGACAATAAAAGGGCAAAGTCAGGTTCAACACGTCCCATGTTCAGCCCGGGACCAACACGTCCGCCATTTCGCATACCTGAATTCAAATGGTCGTACATCCATCAGCGACTGCTGTCGGACGTCCTCTTTTCCCTGGAAACCGACATCCAAGTGTGGCGCAGTCACTCGACCAAGAGCGTCCTGGACTTTGTTAATTCCAGCGAAAATGCCATTTTCGTCGTTAACACTGTCCATCTCATTTCCCAATTAGCAGATAATCTTATAATCGCCTGCGGTGGACTGCTGCCGTTGTTGGCCAGTGCAACATCTCCAAATGTGAGTATGACACCCCCGCTCTTCGGCACACAGCCCGAGAGGGTGTGCCAGAAGCTTGTTCTTATGCCCATGTCATGTTGTTATTCTGCTCTCTATCAAACACACACACAGTCTGAATTGGATGTCCTGGAGCCAACACAAGGTATGCCACTCGAGGTGGCCGTGTCCTTTCTGCAGCGCTTGGTGAGCATGGCTGACGTGCTAATATTCGCCACCTCATTGAATTTCGGTGAACTGGAGGCGGAGAAGAACATGTCAAGTGGAGGTATACTGAGGCAATGCTTGCGTCTGGTGTGCACCTGTGCTGTACGCAATTGTCTGGAATGCAAGGAACGAACGAGATACAATGCCGGTGGCATCGCCAGAGACGTACCAGGTGCTGCACACTTGCAAGCACTCATACGTGGTGCACAGGCATCACCAAAGGTGAGTAATTCCCTTCAACAGAATGTCTGCTGGTCTTTGAGTGATGTATGGACGCCCACATACACACATCACAGACACGGGTACGAGAGTGTTTTATTTTTATTTTTCGTATGTCACCCTGCAGAACATTGTCGAGTCGATAACAGGTCAATTATCCCCGGTGAAGGACCCTGAGAAGCTGCTGCAGGACATGGACGTCAACCGTTTGAGAGCGGTGATTTATCGTGATGTGGTAAGTGCAGATTTTCTATACTCTTTTTTGCATTTTTTTATGTACGAGTATTCCTTGTGAGTTTGATCAAATCTTGGAGGGTAGACCAACGTTTCAATGAACAATGCGTCGGAGTGCTTTTTATGGTCCCGGTCGAGGTTTATGTTTTTAAAAATGAAACTAAATGTGTCCCATTGAAAATATTTTGAATCCGTTGACTCTCGCACATTTGAAACCATCCCTTCCCTTGGAAAGATATAATTCTAACTTTTAAAAATTCCGCATTTCAGGAGGAAACAAAGCAAGCTCAGTTCCTTTCACTGGCGATCGTGTACTTTATTTCGGTTCTAATGGTATCGAAGTACAGAGACATTCTGGAGCCACCAGCAGAGCCACAAATCACCCGTCAATCACCGATTATGCAACGAGGTGCTGCAGCCGGTAAGTGCAAATTCATTATTTTCACTTTCAGTTTCACCAAAATGCTATCAAATATGTTATTACTTCTATATTTTATTTTTTTTTATTTTTTATACAATTTATATATTATATTTACCAACACTGTGTCTAACCAATTGTAAGACAAAAACAATGACAATAGATCCAAACTAAACACAGAAACCCCAGTCCATTCAGTTCTCTTTTTTTCTTTGTCTCGTCCACTCCTCTTTTGTGTTGAAAAAAAAAACGTAAAATAAACATTTAATTTATGTTTAATTTTCAAAATTTCGAAAAACATTTTTGGTTGATTTAATCAAATAAAAACCTCCCGTATCGCTAATGAGAGTTTTTTTCCCATTTTTTCTTTTGTTTATTTTCACGCTGCTTTGTTCGGATCTATGAAAAAAAAATCTAATAATACCGTATTAAAAATTATCAAAACAATTTTTTGTTTCGAATTAAAAAAAAAAAAAAAACATTAAAACCATACCACAACCCAACTGTCAATCATTTTGTGTATATTTTGTAAATATATTCAAAAAAAAAAAAATATCCGAAAACAATTTTTGTAAATACTTGTGCGCGCGATGTTTGTCCCGATTTCTTTTTGTTTCTGTTGTTTTTGGTCTCTTCACGAAACGCACAAAAATAATCACACATTCATTTTGAATTTGTTTGGTTTTTGTTGTTTTTTTGATAACCACCTCAATTGCACCTTAAATTTTCATCCTTTGCATTATTTGCTCTGTTGTGCGTGCATTTTCACCATCGCTAGAAGCAACGGCTAGACCACTCTTTCCACAATGGTCGCACCATGTGTATCCGCAGTTTTTGCCTGGCTCGCATCAGCAATCATCCGGCCAGCAACAGCAGCAGCCACCACCTCCACCCATGAATAGTAACTCGCTTCAAATGCAGCAGCAACAGCAGCAACAACAACACAATCATCAGCACTACTACCAACAACAGCAGCAACAGGTGGGCGGTGGTGGATGCCCCGCTGCCCCGCCTCCCATGGTTGGCCATCATAATCATCAGCATTACCATCCGTCTGCGTATGGCATGGGCTCCATAGACACCTCATCACCACCCGCTGGTGGAGGAGGCGGTGGATCCTCGTCCCTGTCTTCATCGTCACAGCCCGCTTCGTCGTCGTCCCTGTCTAGTGTGGCGTCACAGCCCCAGCATCAGCACCATGCCCATCATCACAGCATAAAGCAGCAGTCGTCCCACTTCATGATGAACGGCTCATCGATGAAGATGCCGCCGATGAACAACAGCGGCGGCCATCACATGCATAACAATCACAATGCCGGCAGCTATGGAAATGATATTTCAAATACGAATAGCTACTACCTCCGCGGTGGCGGCGGCGGTCTAGTGAACGGCGTTGGGGGCGACAGTCATCATCTGCACAATGGCGGCGGTCCTCCGCCTCCCTCTGCTGGCATTCTGAACTCAATGCGCAATCGCAACGGCATGGATTCCGGCGTCATTCCGGCCGGCAGCCAAATTGGTTATAAAGCCACCAATGGAATAAACAATAATTACCGCTATCGCAACAACACAGGTAGAGAGGCCACTTGAAAACAATAACAGATCATATGCATAGATGGAGCCAACTAGAGTGGAGCGATTTTTATTTCCCTTAGTGCGAGTTGTGTGTGTGTGTTTTTTTTTTCCATTTGGTATCGTAGTTATCTGTGCATTTTTAGTTTCGTTTTTGAGTTCTGCTTTCTCACATGCACGCTCTGGCTGGAAAGTCAAATGTCATTTGATGCAGCACACACCACCCACCCACCACGCGCTCACCACAGAACATACACGAAACGATATTTTCTATTTTTTATTGTGTAATTTTCCTCTTGAAACTAGTGTTTATTCCCCTTTTACATTTTTTTTATTGTTTTCTGTTGCAATTGACCACCAGTGTTCGATGGATTAAAGCGAAATCGAGCGCCTATCTGGTGACTCAATCGGGCGACGAGGGCTCTCAGCCTTCGAAAATAATTATTGCCTATGCATGCAAATTTGAGGTTAGGTGAGGGGGAGTTATGTGACGCTGCGGATTGTGTTTGGATTAATTATCGTCTATTCATCCATCAGCACTGAGTGCCTGAGTGGCCAGGGTGGGTAATTTTTGAATTAGTTCGGGACTCGGGTGGTTTTTGCCGAAGGGCCATGTTGGATTTGTTATGAGGGGGGGATGATGGGAAATAATTCCGTGTGAAATTTGATCATCGACTCAAAAATTAATGAGGGTATTCGATATATGGCAAATTGTCTCGATGTCAGTCGGAGTGCTTGTCAACCAGGAGGGTGAGGCTTGACGATTATACGACATTGAAGTGAATTATGGAATTTGAATAAGAGTTGGTTTTATAATACAGCAGCGCTACCCGACTAACAGGACATATTATAAGTCCTGGAGATCGATTGTCCTTGTACACGCTGTGTTGCCGACTTCGTCGTCGATCCTTTCTGCTTGCCACATACCACTGCTGGCAAAAAGTTCAGTACATAATGCTCCTCTCACGTATCAGTATTGATGCTCATGTGGGAGGGAGATATTATGATCAACATTTCATATAGTTTCCTTCAATCTTCTACCAAGCCTATGGTCCTATGGTCTGGACTAATATTGTTTCTGGCCGCAGTAGCATATTGACAAGGAGAGTCGAGTCCTAGGACGCCAGCAGATTTCATACGTCCTTCTCCTTCGAGCCACTGACGATACTTCGTCACCACCTTTCGGAGTTGAGAGATAAAATTGAATAGCACGCACAATGCGACTAGTTCTTGCAGAGGTTAGGCCCAGGTGGACCTCGGATTATTGAAAAATCTTTATTATTGTAATTATGAAAATTGTGTTTACAATCTATCCTTGTCATTTGCTTGTTAAGGATCATTTCTCGGGTATGATGACAGCGACTATACAAAATGAAGTGGCCCATTTCACTATTTCCTAATAATAAATGCCACTTCAGCTAAAGCTGCGGATTGCGGCACAACCAATGTGGGTCACTGTTTCTTCATTGTTTCGTGTGTGCCTATCATAAGGAGCAGCCTAAGGACATTTTACATTTAGTGTCACTTTCAGCGGAGTGGCTTGAATTGCAAATGAGTGGTCCAATGGAACTGGTCCTGCGAGCCGGATATAAACCAGCGACATATAGACCACAAGTTTGAGTCACTTCTGCGACCATATTGGTTGGGATCCCGGTAATAACACGAATACTGCCTTAGCGAGGTAACCGTTAGGAACGAAAACTTTTCCGCAACTCATACCCCGTCGAACAATGCTCGGCGAAAAATGCCTTGCGCAGAGTATCGGACAAAGTTGGAATGTTACTTCAAAGCTAAAATCCTCCGATTAGTAAACATTTATATCTCGCTAGGGCAGTCTTAATATGCACAACCAACAACAATTTGACTTTGTTTTCCAAAATTGCTTGTATTCTTTTGAATGAGATGCATGCTCTGACCTTGGACGACTTATTTAGAAGAAGAAATTCTAGACGAAGACCGTCAACATGGAACAGACCTAAAATTGGGATCCAAGTTAGGGCAGCTAATTTGTTTTCTTAACTCTGTGTATTTTAGTGCTTACAAATCGGTTGCCAAACATTAATTTGTTGTCGTTAGTGTAGAGCCTTACTGGCTACAGCAAGAGGGTCATTTAAAAACCCAGCGGTTTGTTCAATAAAAAGCATTTGCTTGCAAAATGAGCCCTTTAGCATGGACGAACTTAGTCCCCCATTTCTCCAAATTCTGTAGTCGCTCCAAATAATGGGTTTCCATGAGGCCGTGCAAATATGAGTTTGCATCTGTGACGACTCCTTTCGTCCAAAATCCCCCTTTCTCTGTTTTTCTAAGGAAATTCAAAAAGTCACGTTACTTATCAATAGACTCTCGCCATGCATGCCAAATATGTTTGCGGAGTAGAAATCATTGAAGTTCATGTAGAAGGCTAAAGTAGCCACCCCATTCGACTCTAGTGACACCACAATGGACCGTATGATCTGAATCTGACCTATCTACCTGCAAAAGCCAACGATTTTATGAACGTAATGTGTAAGTAATCTTGTGAAACCAAAAACATGATCGAACGGCTTTTATGGCATCCATCAGCAGTCCACTTCCACACTGTATGGCCACCAAACATAAACAAACAGCAATTCAGATTTCATATGTGTGACCACTTCTTGCAGTATTTAATCGCATATGAAAATCTTCTTCAAAATTAAAGTCAAACACACTCGAATTACATCGCCGCAAAACACCCTGTAAGCAGCCCAACTTCACTCGTCGATGTACTGACAATTCTCGAATTCACGTAATGTTGGTTAATTAACAAAATGAATGACTACAATCCAATATTTAACAAGCAGTAGACTGCGTGAAACATTCAATTATCGAGCCAGTTTGGCTGAACATGGAATGTGGTTGCTGGCATTTACTTCAGTCGAACTGGACTGGGTTCGGCCTTTTTAATTATTTGGTAGCACACAACTCAATTAAGTATTTTGTGGGTAGACGTGGGCAGTGTCGGTGACAGGTCAAATTTCCTTCACAAAATGAATTAAATTCACTTTCGGGGGCGGACACCGCATTCGTGTCACTCAATAGGCCAATGAAGGAGGTATTCACTGTCATCACAAATTTGTTGATTAATTGACTAAACAGACATAGATGTATCGATTGAATGAATGAGATGATTCATTTGTGAATCAAGAAAACAGCTGAACGTGGAACAGACTCTGGTCTGTGCATAGGCGTTGCTTGGATCAATGAAGAACCTGGGAATCTATGTCCAAGTGATAACATGCTTTCGATATTCATAGAATCGAATGAGACAAAACTACCGGGCTTCCATCTATGCCATGGATTCTTGTATTCCGGCTACATGCGGTTAGTGTCTATTCACAGAAAAGGTAAAAAGTTCACACCAACAAGCCGATAGTGTCTCTTTGACTCGAAAGACAACTTTATCTACACTCACTTAATGAAGAGCCAATTACTTTCCCACGTCTCGCCGTTCTTTAGACACACGTGAAAGCAAATCACTTGGCTATGGCTCATCGAATAAATTCAAAATGCCAGCTTTGGATGGGAACATGGTGAAGAAGAGCAACTTCTGAAACTGACAAATTGCTTTGACCTTTGACTCAGAACTTAGACTTGTTGAATTGTCGTCGCAGACAACTGACGGCAATGATGAATGTGTGTTTCAGAGGTCGGAGCAGTTGGCAAATTAGTCTTGACATTGATGGGTTCACAGGTAGAAGTAAGTTACAAGCATCTGACAATCGACAAGCAACCGCATAATTGAAAGACTGGTATTCTTTCTTCTTCTTCTGGCGTTACAGTCCGGGGGGACATGGACCGGCAAGTCTAGCCAACTAAACAGCAAAACTGCTGCCACCAATTACGCACGCCAAGTTAGCTGATGCCTTCCCCACTTGTGTGCGCTATCGGTTTCGTGGGCGTACAGAGTCGAAGGAGCTCATCATTATATTTGTTATATATTCCTTCGTGCTGGAGTGTATACCAAGCACTCCCAAAATCATCCTAGACATACTGCCAGCGTTTGTTGAAAACTGCGATAAATGAAGGCCAGATAGGACACAATCAATAGGTGTGTGGGCTGGCGTCGCCCTGATGAAATACACAATTTCTCTCCCATAGCCCCAAGTGGAACGCTTCTGGCCTTCGGATACTCCAATTGTTGACATTACAGTTCCTGTATGAGAAGCAGATGATTAGCTGTCAGTATCACCGAAGACACACACACCAAAGAATTCCTGTCGAAAGTCTCATTGACGGCTCGCTATGTTCTGCCAATCACACGGTAACATTTGTGCGGTTGAAGTTGGCGTTTATGTTTTGCGCCATCTTCTCAAGAATACTAGTAAAGAAGTACCAAATCGATGGTCACTGTCGTAGCCTCTATCTGCATTCCAAAGTCTCGACCTGGCATTCAAAGAAACCTTTTAGATCTGAGCTCTGAATGGCCGGAGTAGCTCTAAAAAGGATACACAGCTTGTAGCTCTTGCTGAGTAGGGTTTTGGATTAGAGCTCTTGATACCCGCTTACCTGGGAATTGAACCGTGTACACGCATTCCCTGGTATTACTCGGTTATCAAAATGCCGGGTACTCGTATAGTTTTGGGTACCCGCAATATTTCGATTACCCTTACCAAATTAATCTGCTACTTAAAATGAAACCAAATACATTTCGTACCCAATGTATGCTAAAAAAAAAACCAACAATATACTTTCATTAATTTTGGTGGGTGCAGCACCAAAAACTCAGGTTTTCATCAGTGTTTTCCCCTTTATTCGCTGTTGTGAAATATTACCAAGTAAAGGTGTACTTTATTAATGTTTATATTGAATTAAAGCAATTGTTGCCAATGCCGGGTACCCGCCAAGTTTCCTATTACCCGGGTACCTGGGTACTCGGGTAATTGTCCAAACGGGTATTACACGGTTAGGATGAAGAGCACTATTCTGGATGCCACCGTTGTCCAATCAGTTGTTCAGCTCCTCCTCCGCCGACCATAAAGAGAGACGAGCTCTGGTACTGACTCTCCCACTCCACTTCCCACAGGGGTTTGACACGCCACCTTCGTTCGAAGGTGGTCAGCTCATGGATTTTACTCCAAGCCGCGGCGGTTCCTGCTCATATGTCCCTGAATCAAATACAGTGTCGTCCTATTCCATTTTTTTAGAAAAGTAAATATCATTTGACAATTTTTCTTTGGAGAATTTTTAGCTGCCCTGATGCACCGTCTTTTACGTTGGCGTCCAGTTACGTTGTGTCATCTTTTAGAGTCTCCACCCTGGTTGATAATGATCAGAGGATTTGCCTACAAAAAGCTTCTCAAACCTCCCCGTTTGGAGTCGGCGCACGAATCTTAATATCCTCTACTTGTGCGAGAAGAATGGCGTGTGAAACACGAGGAGCTGTTGTAGAAGTTTCAGGTTCACATATGACTGCGCCATATAAGAAAAAGCGCCCATCGCGCCAGTAGCAGAGCTTTTAAATGTGAATTTAAATGTCCTTTATAAAGTTGCTATAATTTTGGTTAACACTGTATTGCGCTGGGTACGAGCAAGCAATTAATAAATATGACTTTCTACCCCATCTTCTGCATCCTTTTTAGTGACCTAATAACTAAACAACCTATTGCAGTTTTTTATTTGTTTTTTTCTACACGCATTTGTCCCTTTCACTTATTCTTACTCCTCGTTCGCCTTGTAAAAATGTTGTAATAATTTCAGTTTGTTGCATTGCTTTGTTGCACAAGAATATATTGCCTTTCGTCATTTGTTCTTCCTTTCTTTCTTTCTCTTTCTTTCCCGCTGTCATTCTTAGTTGTTTTGGTTTTAATGTTTTTTTTTTTGTACTCAACCATTCAAGTTGTGAGTTCTTACAACTCAAACACTAGTTGTGTGACAAAATAGAAATAAATTTCTGATCAGGAAATATTTAATTTATACACATACATACACGTGCGATGTGCCTACATGCTTAATTAAAAACAAAAAAATCGGATTATACTCCACAGAGATACACACCAGAGTCTTGTTTTCTTTTCAAATATTTTGCGTTGTTTCAAAGTCGTCTGTACACTCGAAGCTTAATTTTTTAATGTATTTTTGTTTGTCAAACAGAAGAAAAATAATATATACACTTTTTCACACTTGATACAAAATTAAAAAGAAAGAAAAAAAATATATACTTCCAGCGAGACCTAAGTTGTTTACTTTTGATTTAGTTTAATTGCAAGCATATGTTACTCCAATTAGTGTTCGAAAGGACAGAGATCTTTCTTACGAATCTAGCTTCATTTATCCAAATGTGTTTGTTGAACTACACACATTCTTACTTTGATCGATGTTCAAAAGCACATATTCATTGATTTTATGCGTTTTCCTCCCCATTTTAGGTTCACGAACTATCCAGGATGGTGATTATGAAATCATTGTTGTCGACGAGAACAATCCTTCGGTCCTGGCGGACAACGATTCCCATTCAAGCGGGCCGCCATCAATAAAAGTGAGTAAACTGTTTATCAATTCTATTGTTACTGCATTAATTTTAATCAATTATTGAGGACAATGTGAACTATTGAAACGAAACAAAGAGAATGGAAATTAAATTTGCATGATTATGTATTTTTTTGTTAAATCGCGGGTTTAAATTTTCCCCTCTGTTTTCCATTCACTTGATTTACAATTGTTTTCATATTAATTCAATTAAACATACACATCAAACAAATTCATACGAAACAAAAGATCGATTAAACTAATAAATTGCATGTTAGAGTAATTTGGGTGTAACGCCAGCGGGTGGTAAGACTCTTCAGCAGCAGCCACTATCTCCACCAAAACCAATTATGCCAAAGAAACTACCAAAGGTAAAGGATTAAAGATTTCACTCATTTTTGTTGAGACTTCTTCTTATTTTTGTGTTTCCTTTCATTTTGTTAGTTAGTTTCTTTTTTTCTGTGGTTTGTTTGTTTGATATTTTTTGTTTGTATCTCACTGCCTTTTTGTCACACATGGTATCGATACAAATATAGTCACACACTTTAACTAGCCTCTGAGTCACGTACGCACATGCATTTGCACATTCTATATAAAATTAAGCACGAAATAGTTAGAGGACGTCTCGAGACACGCATTAGGGCCCACGAGGACTGCCAAGCTTAACCCGTCGTGTCTTCTAGACATGGTGGTGCACTGTCTGACTCTAAGTACTCCCTCATATGTCCCCTCAATCATCTGTCAAAGGTTTAAATCTTTTCGTTAGTCTTAGAACATGGTCTTGTCCGGTTGATAAGCAGCTTCAGCTGCACACGTTGTAGAGCAAGGAGGTGCCAAGCTTAACACTTGCCTGCAACAGTCTATTCCAACCCCGTACATGGGATACAATTCAACTGAGACTCTTTTCATCGACCTGATCATAAACAAATCACTCGTGGCGTTCAAAAATCAGTCAGAACTACAGTCCTGTTCTTAAACAAAGAGCTGCTTCAACTGCACCTTCCCAATAGTGTTTCAAAAATACGTTCCCACAAATGGCCCGTCCTTCATGACACAACAAACCGATTTAAGTGTGGTCTTCCTGCATGCATTCATAATAAATCAATTCTCCAAAAAACGCTGTATTGAAACACCCTGGTTCAAATTTCCATAACGCCCTAGCCATCCACCGAATGGTGGCTGCTCCAACCAAGTGTATCTTCCACTTCGTGTTGCACGCTTCTCTGGATCTCGAGTTTGTTTTTCTGATTTCACAATTTATTATACTTCCGCTTCTAGCGCCGAATGGGAACGACAGAATGCATCTATCAGTCACCCGCATTCAAATTCCACTCAGCAGAGATGTCTGAAAACAAACAAAACAGAAAAATAAAAACATGCCCAACTGTACTGATGCACTTTGTTGACTTTACCACGGGCGCACCCACTCCCTTGGGGGTCATCCCGGCGCATCGTGTTGATTTTGCCGCTTCGAATGTTTAACGATTTTTCATTAGGAAATGCATAAATAATCGGAATGCGGTCAGATGTCTGATGAGGCGCGAACAGAATGTGTGCTCGCTGTTACATTGAACTAGAATTGATGGCTTTCGTACCCAAGCACCACTCAGTCGACTATCGACCGTTGTGTGCAAGGTTACACTTGGGTTTCTCCGTGCCAGTCGACCCATAATTGAAGCCACAAATTGAAAATCATCGCCCAAACGAACAACCAACCGCACACACTCGCACCCCTCAGCAGTCCGTTGAGACTAAGTACCATAAAATCAAAACCCGAAAATGAAACCAAAATCTACACTTCATCCTTTTAATTATCACCATCGAGCAAGGATATCAACACACACACACAGGCACAGGCAAACTAACAATAGCCGACATAAATCACAAAATAAGTGCGTCTCAGGGGAATAATTTCGGTTTATGTTGGGGCTTGGTATCCGTTCGATGGTTTTGCAGCGCCAACAAAGGATTTCCGGGAATTTGGCTGCGAGTGAGAGTGAAGTCTGAATTACGGCAAGGATAATGACTGAGCGGGCGGCGTGATTCAATTAGACGACCCACTCTGTTCATTGTTTCCGATTCATTGGTTCGAAAAGTTGGCGCAAGATTATGCCCTTCAGCGTCTAATTACAGAGTCCCCCTTGGCTGTTCATTGGTACATTTGCATGTGTGTACAGGCTGTGTGCTTGAGGTTTTTCGTTTTTAATTTTTTTGTTTTTCATTTTCATGCTTTTGTTTTGTTCTTTTCCATCACCCATGCACTAACTACTAGCTTCGCCATTCTCAGTGTTGGTGACCAAATGAATCACTTACTCGCACTCACCACCACCACCACAATGAGAAGGTAATTAGTTGAAAAGAAAAATATAAACCTCACCCAACCACACACATCAAAAAATGCCACGATCGAAGTGGGAGGTGGACTACTAGAGAACTAGAACGCTCCCGGTCGCTCATCACTGCGTGTCACTCGTGTTTTGTTTGAATGCAATCAGAGTTTGTCTTTCCTAGTCACGAACGTTCTCTACACCTGCGTACTTGTCTGAGAACGCATTAGCCTTTCAAACTGCGACGCCCATCCACAGCAAATGACTGATTTTCGTTTTGATTCTCTTTCGCCTTCTAGAGCGTCGACTCTGACGTGGCATCGCTGAACATGAACTCAACGGAGAACGAGGTGCAGGAGGTGGAGTCGTCCAGCGAGATTATGGTGGACGACAACAAGCCGAGCAACTCGAACGACGAGAGCTGGACGGATGTCAATCTGAACGAGGACGGCAACGACAAGATGCGCGACATGGAGGGCAACCTCCATCACATGGTCTCCGGCGGAGAGCGCGGGGACAAGCCAGATTCGGAGATTTCCGTGGTCCGAGTTCCTCAGGATAACTTCGGTGGTGGCGGCTCTGCATCGGGCCAGAGATCAAGACCCGAAGAGCTGCCGATCAAGCCGCCATTGGTGGGACAGCTGCCTCTGACCACGCCATCACGCGAGGCCAGTCTCACGCAGAAGCTGGAAGTCGCCTTGGGGCCGGTGTGCCCGCTGTTGCGGGAAATCATGGTCGACTTTGCGCCGTTCCTCTCGAAGACGCTCGTCGGCTCACACGGACAGGAGCTCCTCATGGAGGGCAAGGGCCTCACCACATTCAAGAACAGTCACTCTGTGGTGGAGCTGGTCATGTTGCTGTGCTCGCAGGAGTGGCAGAACAGCCTGCAAAAGCACGCTGGCTTGGCCTTTATTGAGCTGATCAATGAGGGTCGCCTGCTGTCGCATGCCATGAAGGATCACATCGTGCGGGTGGCCAACGAAGCTGAGTTCATTTTGAACCGCATGCGAGCCGACGATGTGCTGAAGCACGCCGATTTCGAGTCGCAGTGCGCCCAGACGCTGTTGGAACGCAGAGAGGAGGAGCGCATGTGCGACCACCTAATCACTGCCGCTCGTCGAAGAGACAATGTCATCGCCAGCAGGTTGCTGGAGAAGGTGCGCAACATCATGTGCAATCGGCACGGCGCATGGGGCGAGTCCAGTGGCAGTGTGGTAAAGCAGACCTTCTGGAAACTGGACGCCTGGGAAGACGATGCACGCCGAAGGAAGCGCATGGTGCAAAACCCACGAGGATCTACTCATCCGCAGGCAACACTCAAGGCGGCCCTTGAAAACGGCGGCCCCGAGGACGCTATCATGCAGACCCGCGACGAGTTCCACACTCAGATCGCGGTGACGCGTTCACACCAATCGTCCCAACACTCCACAGACTTGCTAGATGACGCCGAGCTGCTGATCGAGGATCGCGAACTAGATTTAGATCTGACTGGCCCGGTCAACATCAGCACCAAGGCGAAGCTGATCGCCCCCGGCCTCGTTGCGCCGGGCACGGTGTCCATTACCAGCACCGAGATGTTCTTCGAGGTCGATGAGGATCACCCAGAGTTCCAGAAGATCGAACAGGAGGTGCTGAAGTACTGCGACCACTTGCACGGCAAGTGGTACTTCTCGGAGGTGAGGGCCATCTTCTCGAGGAGGTATTTGCTGCAGAATGTCGCCCTGGAGATCTTCCTCGCGAGTCGGACGTCGATCTTGTTCGCTTTCCCCGACCAGCACACGGTGAAGAAAGTCATCAAGGCTTTGCCGAGAGTAGGAGTGGGCATCAAGTATGGAATACCTCAGACCAGGCGTGCCTCGATGATGTCCCCGCGGCAGCTGATGCGCAACTCGAACATGACGCAGAAGTGGCAGCGCCGCGAGATCTCAAACTTCGAGTACTTGATGTTCCTGAACACGATTGCCGGTCGCACGTACAACGACCTCAATCAGTACCCCATATTCCCGTGGGTCCTGACCAACTACGACTCCAAAGATCTGGACCTCAGCCAGCCGTCGAACTACCGGGATCTCTCGAAGCCGATCGGCGCACTGAACCCCAGCCGGCGCGCGTACTTCGAGGAGCGCTACGAGAGCTGGGAGAACGACACCATTCCACCATTCCACTATGGCACGCACTATTCCACATCGAGTTTCACTCTGAACTGGCTGGTCCGTGTGGAGCCTTTCACCACGATGTTCTTAGCCCTGCAGGGCGGCAAGTTTGACTATCCGGACCGGCTGTTCTCGTCGGTCTCGATGTCATGGAAGAACGCCCAGCGCGACACCTCCGACGTGAAGGAGCTGATCCCCGAATGGTACTTCCTGCCAGAGATGTTCTATAACTCGTCCGGCTACCGGCTTGGTCACCGCGAGGACGGAACCCTCGTCTCCGATGTCGAGCTGCCGCCATGGTCGAAGACCCCCGAGGAGTTCGTTCGCATCAACCGCATGGCCTTGGAGTCGGAGTTCGTGTCGTGCCAGCTGCACCAGTGGATCGACTTGATATTCGGCTACAAGCAACGTGGCCCCGAGGCGGTCCGCGCGACCAACGTGTTCTACTATCTTACGTACGAGGGCAGCGTAGAGCTTGAGGCCATCGCTGACCCCGTGATGCGCGAGGCGGTCGAGAATCAGATTCGTAACTTTGGCCAGACGCCATCCCAACTGCTGATGGAGCCGCACCCGCCACGCAGCTCCGCCATGCATCTCTCGCCGATGATGTTCAGCGCGATGCCCGACGACGTTTGCATGTCCATGAAATTCCATCTCAACTCGCCGATAATCCACATCTCGGCGAATACATATCCGCAGTTGTCGCTGCCCTCCGTGGTGACGGTGACGGCCGGTCATCAGTTCGCTGTGAACCGATGGAACTGCAACTACACCGCATCCGTCCAGAGCCCGAGCTACGCGGAGTCCACGCAGTCGCCGGGCTCCAACCTACCGCTCACAATGGATCCTGTCTTGTGTAAGTACCTCGGGTTGAGACTCCAACTGGAGCTGAGACTGATTTTATTTCCCCCCTACAGCCACCCAGAACACGGGCCACAACAACCCGATGAATCGCCGCCACTTGGGAGACAACTTCAGTCAGATGCTGAAGATCCGGTCGAACTGCTTCGTGACTACCGTCGACAGCCGGTTCCTGATCGCCTGCGGCTTCTGGGACAACAGCTTCCGAGTCTTCTCAACAGAGGCTGGTAAGATGGCATGGTTCGCCCCACAGCTCTGCGGATGTGTGATTGTTTTCTCCTTTTCCAGCCAAAATTGTTCAAATTGTCTTCGGTCACTTCGGCGTCGTGACCTGCCTCTCGCGGTCGGAGTGCAACATCACCTCGGACTGCTACATCGCGTCTGGATCTGCGGACTGCACGGTGCTCCTGTGGCACTGGAACGCGCGGACCCAGAGCATCGTCGGGGAGGGCGATGTGCCGACGCCAAGGGCTACGTTGACGGGCCACGAGCAGGCCGTCACATCGGTTGTGATCAGTGCTGAGTTGGGACTAGTTGTATCTGGATCGATAAGTGAGTTAAAATCAACCCTTCTTTGAGGGTGCATGTGTCCTAAGTCTCTCTCTCTCTCGCTATCCACAGATGGCCCGGTTCTAATTCACACTACGTTCGGTGACCTCCTGCGGTCGTTGGATCCTCCCTCGGACTTCTACTCGCCCGAGCTGATTGCCATGTCACGGGAGGGCTTCATTGTGGTCAATTACGACAAGGGCAACGTTGCCGCGTTCACAATCAATGGAAAGATGCTGCGCCACGAGTCGCATAACGATAATCTGCAAGTAAGTTTCGAAAAATTAGATTCTCCTCTCTGTGTGCACGATCTGATGTGTCTCCTGTCACTTTACGGTGCTAAATGCGATTTGTCTTCTTTGCCTCTTTTGTTCTCAATAGTGCATGCTGCTGTCGCGTGATGGCGAATATCTGATGACTGCTGGCGATCGTGGCATCGTTGAGGTTTGGAGGACGTTCAACTTGGCTCCCCTGTACGCATTCCCAGCGTGCAATGCCGGCATTAGATCGTTGGCACTGACACACGATCAAAAGTAAGTAGAATTCTTGAATTGTATTTGTTTAGTTGCAGAGAAGTTGAGTTGGAAATAAATGCACACAAAGTATTCCATGAGTCAAGAGTGAAAATGTTGGGGAAGATGTGAATGGTCACCTGGAGCAGGCCTCATCTCTGAACTCTGATCGACGGTATCACTGGACATTGCGCCATGGGAACAAAGGCCTTCAGACTGCCTGCCCTGCAATCACTTCTGCAGAAGTTGCAGGAACAAACAAGAGCATGGCTTACGTTTTTGTCAACCTGTCCGAACTGAGCAACATTTGAGACCACTCAAGGTGGACTTCAGATGTGGAAGGACTACGAGAGAGCACAAAGTATGTGCACTAGTCCCCAAGATTGTTTTCAAATTGCCTGCACTCCATCTGCGTATGAGCGGGGCTGGAGATTATATATGTGTGCTTCCATGGAAAGGACTTGTCATGGACATGGACTTGTCCTCTGCACAACGCATTCTTTAAAAACGAACAAATGTCAGCTGTGAGTTGTACCCGTGAGCTAACGCTTCTGCACTTTTCTTTTTAAAGTAGTCTGAATATCTAGGAACGAGTTTAAATTATTTCAGGTGAACTCACCGAATTTACTAAGAACAACCCACTCTCATGTTTGGCATCTCCATCAAACACAAAAACTACCCCAGCCACTCGGCCATTCGCGTGCAGTTACATTTGTGTGCAAGCAAAGGGGATGGCAAGTGCTATTGATGGACCAAGCACTGTTTGCTTGGAATTTTGCGTATTCTCTTTTAGCTTTATTCTTGTGTAAGGGGTTGTTGCCACTGTGAAATAATACAGGAAGGAGGAATTCCTTGTGAGGAATGTGTAATATTCGATATATTGGCCTAACCCTAGGTTTCCTCAAAGAAGACGTGCCATAGATTCATCCGCCTGCTCATCTCTGCAGTTTCTGCAGAAGTTATTGTAGGGAAGGTCTAATCCAGGCGTTAGTTCCAGTGGCACAGTACCCGGGTATGACGCCGATAAGAGTTCTAATTATGATCAGGCTGTATGAGCCTTTTGAATCACGAGTGGCTATAATAGGCAATAATGCCAGTACACCATCGACGATTTATATGAGCAAGCGTGTCAACCGGAAAGAGTACGAATTCACAATTTTTTGGAATGCCGCAGTGTCCCTGTACTTACACAAGTTGGATGCTAAAACACTTGACCATTTCGTTGAGAGAAAAGCGGCAACTCAAGAATGCCTGATGATTCACGGAAGTTGAATGTGGCAATCGAATAATCGATTCTCGCTTTTCTAATTATAAGAATTCAATTGAATACAATTCCAATTGGCATCGAGTGTGTGTACTCGACGGTTCTACAATGCTGTGAGAGAGAGTGTTGAATTATTCCACCGTAAAACTGAAGCGTGAACCAGAAATTAAGTATTATAGAAATAGCCAACTTCTGTCTCTCTTGCCCCTAAAACGAAAGCCTCTCAAATTCATCCTGTCCAGGGGCAGCTGTGAAGTGAGCATCTCTATATGTGTTGGGTCCATAACTTAATTAATAACGTGCGGTTTGCTAAGAGATGGAGTAACTTGTATTATTCCATTTGAACATGCGTTGGAAAGCTACTGTCATTGTACGTCATTTCAGTATATGTCATTCATTTGAAGCGTAAACAAAAGTAACATTTTTTCACTCAAATATGTCGAACTTTGTGCCTGAAAAAGTGTGTTTGCGGGGAGTTCTTCTTCATAACTTTAATATGAAGAAAACTGCTGCCGAAAGTCATCGTATTTTGGTTGAAGGTTATGGTGAACATGCGCTAGCTGAGCGAACGTGCCAAAAGTGGTTTGCACGATTTAAAAGTGGTGACTTTGGTTTGGCCAACCAGCCAAATCAACGGCAAAGCCGAATATCCATGGCGAGAAGGTAATGCTCTGTATTTGGTGGGATCAGAAGGGTGTGCCGCTAAAACCGGGTGAAACAATCAATGGACAACGCTACCGAACACAATTAATCCGTCTGAATAGAGCAGTACCCGAAAAACCCCCGTAATAAGCGATCAGACAATAATTTTCCATCATGCTCGGCCCACGTTGCTATCCCGGCTAAGAACTATCTGGAAAAGAGTGGATGGGAAGTTTTACCCCACCCGCCTTATAGCCCAGACCTTGCCCCTTCTGACTACCATTTGTTCCGGTCGATGTAGAACGCCCTCACTAAAAGACGAGCAGATATCAAAAATTAGCTTGATTCATTCTTGGCTGCTAAGCCGGTGCAGTTGATTTGGGATGGGATCCAAAAATTGCCGGAAAGAGGGGTAAAAGTCATAGCTTTAGATGGGCAATACTTTGAATAATACTATTGTAACTGTTTTTCTTAAATAAACGTTGAAATTTTGAAGAGAAAAAAAAACACGAATTAAACTATATCCCCAATACTTCATTTCTGGTGTAAACTGTTCGTCTTCACACTTCCACAGTTTGTTGCTGAGAAGCTAGGCTCTACCTAGGCTAAAAAAGAGTCCCCGCCATTTTTCACTAAAAGAAAACACCGGATCAATTGCTCGGGAATTACAGTCAAAGTTAAGTGAACATGCAGACGACTGGATGGCGCTGTTGGTTATGTGCCAGCAATTCATTAGAGGGGTCCCCAGTTGGAATCCCAGTGAAGTCAAAATACTTTCATCGCGTTTTCAAATTAAGTCCAGTCACCATTTTCCCTGCGCAGGAGTGGTCGATCAGTGGTTGTCAGAGACTGTCAGTGACTGTCAGTGTGTCTCCAGTGTGGTCTTTAATAACCTTTGACAAAAAAGTGAACAGTTAAATAAAAAAATGAATTATTTTAGACGAATTCCAGCCCAATATTTGGCAGACATTGAGTTTAATTTTTTTTTTCCAAAGTTACACTGCTAAGGGTTGCTACTAGACAACTTCTACTTTGTCTTATGTGTTTGACGCGACACTCCGCCGTGAAACTTTGCCTTGACCAAAATGCCTGACCATCTATTACCAGTTCCCTCCCATTACACCAGCCTCCAGATGTGTCCACCAAAATACATGGCGACGATCGCTCCACCCGCCGCCGCGCCGCCTTAAAGTTGAAGCCAACATGAGCCATTCAAAAGCACATATTAGTTGTCATATCATGTCGTCAGCGTAAAGAGTATATGCTGGGATAACATCGCACACTCCCTAGTTCAGACTGATTCAGGGCAGAATTTTCCACCACCAAGCTCGTTTTAAATTGATTTTAAATACGTTTGTTTTTAGAAAACGTGCATGAATTACAGCAAATTCGGTTTTGCAATAATTCACGCCATGTCCGCAAGGCTAACCGAGATAATACCCAAATGGCACTTAAATCCAAAATGTATGTATTTCGATATTGGATTTATGATTAGTTTCGTTTGACATGTGCATGTAACATTCGCCTGTGAACATCTATCTAACGGTGACCACGTCGGATGTGGCAAACACTGCCCATGGCTTGCCCCATAATTTCACATTTGTCTGCAAATCCCTCCTGCTGGAGGCGGCTGCATGGAGGCAGTGTTTTAATTTATTCATTTCAACGCCGAATCCTCTTTGCACATATGCAACATTTATTTTAACAGAAAAATACATCAAATATGCAAAAAATACTTTGTTTCCAGAGGATTCACACAAATAGGGGAAAAATGAAAGAAGCTGCTTTCGAAATGGTTCATTTCACTTTAAAGGGTTGCATCCAATCATTTTTGTGTTTGGCATCTGTGTGTTTTTATTCAGTAATCTTTGTGTTTTACAACGGCATCTGATTGACGTAAATATATAGACATCCAATTAGCACCCTGTGTCCTTTTAATTGGATTGGCGTTCATAAAGGCCGGCGAGTTTTTGTTTTACTCTACAAACCCTGTTTTTTTAAATGCATTTTTCCCCGTGAAACTCGATCCTTTAAACGAAAATACAAAATCAACGTTATCCTTCGAAATCATTCCCAAAATAATAGCGCTCCAACCCCACCCTTCACTGTCTCTTCATGCCGTTCACAATTGAACTCGTGGTCGCATTACATTTGGCCATCGATTGGAAAAGGTTTTATTTTAGTTGAAGAATGTAAACATTTTTTTCAAAGCTGTTTGATTGTGGACTCTCTCGCTGATTCGTGTGCCCACACAAAAGAGTTGTGTCCTTGTCATAAGATTTCTTCTTGCTTGTGGTCATATGGTACATAAGCCTTAATGATGCTCTTCGGCAATGTCAGATGCATTGTGTAGCTTGGGTCGTTTTTTCATTCGTTTTATGAAGTGATCCTGTCAGAATCGCGGTAGGAATGTTGCAGAGAATCGGGGAGTTAACCGCTTCTTGTTGCAGACCATTTTCAATTTTGAACGTACCAACAGACCTCACGTTTCTATTCTTCACCACGAACTTTCTGCTGGAAAAAATATTGCTTAGCTTGCTCAACTTGTAAAAGGGCCCTTCCAGCCAAACTGTGTAGATACAGCTTGGCACCTTTGCAATGCGTTTTTGTTTTCTGTTCCATTAAATGTCGGAAACCAGATTCAACCGTGGCATTAGCTGTACAACAGCGGTTTTTCAATAATCTGGATATTGTGTATTTTTCAGGGCATTGTTAAATGAAATGGTGTAAATGCCCACAGCTATTGGGGGCAAGTCCCAAATAACTGATTTCTGCCTTCGTTACGACCACACTACGAAGCCCTTAATTGGAGATGATATTGAATGCCAGGTTTTCTTCGTCGTAATTTGAGTCGTGCCTTTGATTTGTGGGTTTCCCTGTCTGCCCTGTATTGGATTTGGGTTTCGATGAAAAGAAGGTCCCTCTTGGTCAATGGTGTATATTTCGAAATTCCGGACTTTGTCGACGTGGATTCTGCTTACTTAATCATCAACCTGCGGACAATGAAAGGCCTGCTTTGGCCTTGAAAAGCCTTCTTCCAAACTGCCATTAAAAGCAATCACCAGAGATTCGTTCATCAATCGGATTCGAAGCCATCCTTAGCTGGAGCATTGTTGTCCATGCTCTACCGTCTCTTTCATTCACAGAACTCTATATGCACTGCCCACGTTTTAAGACCATTTATTGCTGAGCAGTGACTTTAGATTTCTCCTCGTTGGTCTGATATTTACGTTCAGCTTGTGTTCCCTGGTACAAAGCAAGCACGTTCCTTTTTGCACAAATGATATTTTGCTGACGTTTAGAACAGGTCAAGAAGTCATAATTGATGTCCGACGGCTCGCCACTGATCGAACCTGAATTAAGAGTGTATTTCAAAGAATTCACGTGAAAACCCTACTGCCTTACCTAACTTATTTTTTGTGTCACCAATGCCACGGGCCATGTCCTCTTCTTTCAGTACCACTTGTCTTTGAGACTAAATACTAATGTATTTAAATCGATGCCTACGCTGCTATACGTACAAAATTATATACTCGATGTTAAGAACTAAACATCGGGCAAAAGAAACAAACTATTAATTGAGAATTTTGTATAATTTTTTTAAATCAAAGTCTTGGCCGTATATGTACATATGCGAGATTAAAAAATTCATAGGAATGATGAAGGGCTCTGTAGTGGATAAAGTACTGAATGAGATTGATGAACGCGAACAACCAGCAGGTTGTAATCAAGCGTAACGCATAAATATATGAAGGGTTGAATAGCCTGGGTTTGAGTCATCGTTTTTAAGACAGACCAATTAATGCAGCTTGCTGTAGATAGGAAACTGTATCCAATCATGTGCAATAATAGAACGCCCAGCTCTTTAAATTGTTGACCCCAAAATTATATTTCTGATCCTGCCGTATCTAGTCGCAACTGTGAATAGGTCGCACTCTTTGAACAAATAATCAATCTCACCGACTAAACTACAAACGGTTTTCGTTTCTCATTACTTCTTCACAGATACCTACTGGCTGGGCTCTCCACAGGATCAATTATTGTATTCCATATCGACTTCAATCGGTGGCACCACGAGTATCAGCAAAGATACTAATGCATGTATGGGATATTCTGCAGACATCCAAGGTAATACCTCTGCAGTGTAAAAGAACTACGTAACATTAACTCGACACAACTAAATAAGAAAAAACCGAAATGTTTTATCCAACATCAAACATATAACACATCTCCATAGTGAAGCCAAAATTATTCTTATCACCGAAGTACTTAATGCAAAACCCTAGTATAACTTAAACAAATTAAATCTTAGGATATTTTCTTTTGAACTACATTTTTATCTATAAACCGTCTCCCAGACACACAAATAAAACGATTTATTGCTGCGCGATGGAAGAAGCAACCGAATTCTTAAACATATTCCTTCGTTTTATCTTTTAGAATACAGAAACAAAAACATTAAACAGCGGCCAAAATTCTTAAATTTAAATTTAAAGAAAAAAAAAGCGAAAAAAGAACACAGGAGGAGGGAAATAAACGTATTTTACTTAGAACTTAAATGAAAATGAAAAATGAAACATATTTACTTAAATTAATATAATAAATAGCATTTATTAGAGAAACAAAGCGTTCATTCATTCGTTCGATAGGAAGGTTTGTTTTTGTTTTTCAAAATGATAGACGCTTGGTTTATGATAAAAAGTGAAATACTTAATGCTCTCGCTTTAGAGAAAAAAATGAAAAAAAAAAAGAAATAAATAAATAGATTGCTACAGTGCATTGATAGAGATTTTCATTAGAAGAACAAAAGAAAATGAATTAAAAACGAAAAAGATAAAATTTACTTAGAAAATATTTTTCATAAATAAAATAAACTAAAAACTGAAAAGTGGCGGTAGACTTGTTGAGCGGTGCGACATGGAACACTGACGACAATGTACTTATGATGTAAATATTGTGCTAAATAAGGAAAAAAAAGTAGAATTTCTTGTGTTTTCAATTGGTTTTGATTTTATTTTTAAAAATGACTTGAATAAAGGAAATGTACATTCATTTCTCTGTTCGGCGAAGTTAAACGTTTAATTATTGTGAGGTAATTTTTTAAAAGCTAACGAAGATGGTCATCATTTGTTTGAATTTCTGCTTTAGATTAATTTCAAGATAGCCGTCAGGGGGAATTTTTCAGACTGCCATCAGGGTAGTTAGCTACGAATTCAAGACGGGAATCAAATGCTGCCACGTTAGACCTGAATCATTCACCAGCATGGCATGCGTACGCTTGTAGGTATTATAGTGAGAATTAGCTTATTGCACTGTTTAGGGTGAAGCATAAATCCACGTTTAATTATATTCTCTTTCGTCCAACTATGAAAACAAACGTCCCTTATTCTAGATTAATTTCACTTGAACTTAACTTTCAAAGTCCCTAGCCAATTCGTTATTTTAAAGTGTGCAGTCAATGACTTATCCTTTGCACATTCTCTATTCCATCCATTTATTTTGTATTCCAAGGACAACAAATCAAACGAGTACGTATCATTTAGCCACTATTTGTTTATTTTCTGTTTTCTGTTAGGCTCAACAACAATCATTAAATAAAGACAAACACGAAATGAACTTACTGAGTATATACACACACATACAATTATATATTGAGAAAAAAAAAACACTATTTTTGTGAAAATGTTAACATTCCGCCATCCAATATTATTAAATATAATACAAAAACATTGAGAAACAAAGAAAAAAAAAAAAGAAAACAAACACAAAATGATTATTTAATTAATGCTTAGCTAATAATTAAATAAATAAAATCTAAGTTTTAAACACGAATTAAATTTACCATTATCATAAAGAACTCAATAATGAAATATGGCGCATTTGATTATATTAGAAATGAGAAACAAAATATTAAATAAACGTATTTTAAAAATGCGTTGTCGCTATTCTGTCCAATCCATTTTAAAAAGATACAAACAAAAACAAAAATGAAATGCAAGTTTGTAATGTTAAACCTAACATTTTACATTTAACATGAAGTACTTGAAACAAGACACATCAAAAAAAGTGTAAATAATTAACAAACAAAAAAATGCGTGTATTCGTTGCGTTCTATAATTCTTATATAAGTGTGTTTGTTTTTTAGTTAATTATTCGGTTATGGGTTTAAAAATATATATATATAAATTCGTGTGACTTTCCTTTGTCATCAATTCTCCTTGTTTTGTTTTATGTTTGCATTTTATAATGTAAATATCGATTAAAGCAATTTCAAATGAATTTCAACAAAAAAAAAAAGCCAAATAAAAATCACAAAAAAAAATAAAACATATTTTCAAAGGTATAGATGTAGTCTATATATGTAACAAACAAAACCAAGTAAACAATCTAGTGAATAAACAAGCAAAAAAATCAGCAAACACTATTTTCTTTTGCAGTCACTTTAATATTAACAAAACTAAAAATTAAATGAAAAAAAGAAGAAAAAAAAATAAAGAAAGATTTTTGTATGCATTATCAATATTTATATAGAAACTAAAACAAGAACTAAAAAGAAAGTAAATGAAAACAAAATATGATCATGTTCATATCTGGGCATAGCATAGACAAAGATAACCTTTTTTTAGATCTAAACCTAATTGATTGCATTTGCACGAAATAAATTGAAACACACACTTACACGAAATCACACAGAGAAAAACATGCCACACCCGACACCACTCACTGGAAATCCCAGAAAAGGGTATCCCAAAAACAGACACAAGAAATAACACATTTTAAGTAAACTACGCGCGGCTAAATTTTAATAAAAATATAAAAAAAACAAAAACAGATTATATATATTATAAAAATATTCTTATTGATACAATAATAATTATTATATTTTGTCAATAATGTTAAATATGAAATAAAATGAAATGAAATAAATAAAAGACACAAACAAACAAAAAAAAATGAAATGGGGGAAAATGCAGAGAAATGAAGGAAAGCAAAGTCAAAGTAAGAGTAAAGGTAAAATTATATGATCTTAAATTTAAACACACAAATGGAAGTAATTATTATAAATATTGATATGGTGAATAATGAAATATTATTATGTTCAATAAACGAAAAATGATTTAAAACAAATTGCTGGTGCATTATTTTTTTAGTCAGTTTTCACAGGGAAGGATTGCGAAGTGGTGCTTGAATGAATGGTTTGTATGCATTGAGAGCTGAAGCTACTTATGGTTGTACAATGATGATAGAATAAGGTAAGGAATGAATGACTGTTTTTCCAATTGCTGTGTTTTATGAGGTGTAAAAAGGAGGGTCTGTGATACCGGATAACTACTCCTAATCTTGTTAGGGTTCATGGTGAAGCGGCTAAGCTGGCTAATAGGTGCTATTTAGTTCGTTTGAAATAGCAGGGCACCACATGTAAGTACCTACTACTCGCCACAGTGCTACACGAGCAGAGAAAGTGATTGGTGGTCTTACCTTCTAAAATCTTTGTACTGGTCACTCATCCTGTGGGCATGGAAGTCAAGTGGATAGTGTGCGGTTATGATGCCAATGAGCGCCCTGAGTGAAGATCTGCTAAGACTAAGCAGACAAATTTTCTTTTTCGCACAGTATTCAAATTTGAGCGTGACTACACTTTTTTGGACCGTAAGAATACACAGAGAGCAGCAAAGATTGCTACGTGAAGTAACGCTAACGTTCGTGATGCTATTGGCGGAACACCGCCGCACGAATTGAGTCGACTGCTTAACTGCCAACTGCCAACGAAGCCATGATTTGAAAGATATGCTGTTCGACACAAAATGGCATCAATGTGGCTTCCTACATGTGTTGTTTGACTTCACACAGAGCTCAGCATGAATTCGTCCTAAGACAGGATGAATAGGAGTAAGATCATTAGGATTATGCTCCCACTGCAGACAGACGTGTCAGGACGAACAGAGAGGACTACTCCGCACAATGACCATATAAGGATCTGGATATGTTCACATTTTTTCTATTCAGACAATGTGTGATTGAGGGCTTAATATCGTATACCTGAGAAATCGTAGTCGGTCGATTTCTTGTCTTGAGATTCCTTTCGACACCAACGTTTATAACAAGCAACACCAAATAAACTGCCTCGCCCTGCCTCGATGGCAATATCTAACACGAAGTGGAATGAACCACCTGCTGTTAAGAGTCTACTTGCCAAGCGATTTAAAGCAGCTGTCGATGCAGTGATGACGCCGTATGAAGGTATGTCGATGAATTGAATCTCAGCGTCGACTAGAAATGTATAACGGATGCGCTATCAGAGGTGAACATCACATGCGCTGTTTAATACTTATGATCAATATCATAGCGTTCCCAGGTAAGCAGAATCCATCTACCTGTCGACCGAGAAAGACTCGAAAGATTAAAATTGATACCCACTACGGATTTACTCATTTCGGATGATAATTTCTGTTTCCACGAACAGTGCAAATTGCTCTATAAAAGTCTGTGATGTCTTTTCAATTATTTGTCTCAAGGATTACACGGTATTGGTCTGTCACTCCTTGCCTTTCACGTGAAGAACACAATGGGATGTGTGAGATATTTTTGCCCCGACTAACAGTTCGGCACATCAATGGAAACAATCAGGCTTGACGTCTTAACTGAAACGGAACCTTAGACACACTGTGTGCATCGTGTTATCGCCGCAGCCATACCAACCAGCATTCAAAATCTAACCAAACGACATGTACGTTGACTCTACAAGCAATTAAGAAATAAAACCCCTTCTGGAAAAACTAGTTATTCTCGAGATAACACATCACAATCATATTCTACGACGAATACCTACTCATGGAGGAGATAAGATGTAATGTGTTGATATGAATCTGGCGATACCTTTGAATGGTTGAAAGTAAGTATGCGCCTATACATACTTTCGTCATCAAGCGCCAATTTACACAGCCGACGATTCCGACAGAATATAATATGCACCTGCTCGTGTGAACTAAATCGGATATGAATTCCCCAAATTCAATTCTCTGGCTCTCTCTTGTGGTCATAATTCAATAGTGGTTAAAAGCGATTCATTTACATTTCTACATAACCGGCAATTTAAAAGCATTTTGCCATGCAAACATATCGTATTACTCTTTGAACCATAATATGGGCCCTTAGAGGTTCAGGGCCTATCTTCTCAGCTAACAATCCTGTTGTGCATTTAATTGTCCTTTAACCGAGTGGAGTGGACGGAGGTTAGGTAAGGTTTGGTTTAGGAAGCGGAGTGTGATGATGAGGCCTATTAAGACCGATTGTGAATCCCTTCATTCGTGTGGAGTACACGTTCTATTAACCTACCCTGTGTCTTAGAAGATCCGATATCTCCACATTCGCTAAGTTCGCAGTGTCTGTGAAGAATCTTCGGCCCAGAGAAGCTAGGCTTCGATTCTGGTGAGCTGGGCAGTGGCAGAACAGATGTTGGATCATCTCGGCTTCTTCCTCGAGATCGCTGGATTCCGCATTCCATTTCCGGAGCATTGGTGCGATGGGGCAGTGTCCTGTGATCACTTCGACAAGTACACGGGTCAAGTTACGGTCCAACGACAGAAGCTTCCCTACAGTTCTAGGTTGTTGTATTCTTTGAGCTCTCTTTTGCTCAGTTATGCTCTTTGAACATTGTCAGTGACTCAGAAGAGGTGCGGCTGTAAGAATGGTTTTGCTCGTACTAGGAATCGAACGCATGTAACGTAGGCTCAAGTGCGTCCCCACGCAACAACCCTCGAATAGAACCATTTTTTTTTTCAGAATAAAATTGAACAATTCGTAAACCCCGCCTTGAACACCTGGAATGAAGTATGATAGAGAGGCCCAACATTTACCACTCTTGTCCCAACCATTTTTTATATCGTTTTCGCATTTACGTTATTTCGTGAATAACTGTCAAAAATGCATGAACAACTGTCAAAAAGCCTCTGAAATTCGTCGATGGACTAGGGGTCAATCAGCTGTGAAGTTGGGCATCTCTATCATACTTCATTTCTGCTCAAAACACACCCAGAACTGTCGCCTCAGCTGTCACAGAAACCAATATCGCCAATTCAATGGTCTCCGCCTCTAAAAAAAAAACAGCCTGTTCTCGAGTGGCTACAAAATTATGTTAATTCTTCAAAATAAACACATCATCAAAACGAAAATAGGCTGATTCAACATCGTGGGCTAAACTACCGCGGTAATTGTGGGGTCCATCTGCTCACCTCGTACTCAGTTTCTCATGAATTCTGACTATATCAAGTACACTCGAGCACTTGGTATCGCCGGATAAACTCGGTTGCGTAAACGAGCTCTCGAGGGAGATACCACTCCAACTGTCAAGCGTCCTTCCCAATGCCACAGAGCCGCCTTGGTGTGCAACACAAGCCATATGCATCATTGTCGCTCACTCTGCCAGAAGCGAAGTGCCCGAGTGCTGCACAGAGACCTGACTAATAACGGCATTCACTGTGCAATGCACGGTGCGGCAGGGAGGGGGTGGGCGCAAAGAATAAGCTCTTTGTCAGGACCTCCGAGAACTGCAGCACTGGCAGTTAGCCTGCAGACCGTGTGTAAGATGATTTCAATTGCAATCGGGGTGAGCAGCAGGCAGCAGAGATCTATTTCGGTTGAATGTATCGAACACGATTCGGCCGAGTTTAATGGAATGGAAGCGTCTCAGTGTCCGATAGTCTCTGCATCCTACATCATCCTTATCGCATTAGATCGCCAGCTCAAATGTTTGTTTTCTTATGCGACTTTAAGGCGATAATGCCGTGTGTCCTTTCGCACACAAAAGTGTGGCTTTGTGGGAAAACAAAACAAACAGAAAAAAAAAACTGCAGGAATTGTTGTGAAACTGTTTTTGAATTGTTCTTCTTCCTTTCAAACTGGACCAACAATGCGGTCCTTGTTTTCTCGTCGTGTGTGTGGGAGTGTGTGCGGGTGTGCGCCTTGGGCTCGTTATTTTCCATTCATTGGCTCAATACATTGGTTTTTGAAAGGAACGTTTTGTCGGTTAGATGAAAAATTTGTTCCAAGCGAAAAAATAGAAACAATTGGTTGCATTGTCAAAGACTGTACAGCACACGCTCCAAGGCACAATGGGATATGTTTCAAGGATGTCTAATGAGACCTGCGGCAGGATGGGTGGGGGATAGGTGGAATATTCAAGAAACTTTTCAATTGGATGTGTGCTACTTTCTGAGTTGAAGGTTAACCATGCCAGAGAGAGACAGTGTACGTCGGTGGCTGCTGACACAATTTTGTCTTTTTTCGGTTCTGTGGAGCGTGTCCGTCGAGACGAAGGCTGAAATTAGTCACACGCTGCTTTTAGTTTTTCATTAAAAACAACATTTTTTAGCTTTGCGTCTGGGAAAAAATGCTTGGGTTTGGGGGGAATTGATTTTACGGTTTTCTCAGATGGTACGGCATTCACAGTCTTATCTGACACTAAGCATATACACACATACTCAGCCTTCGTTGGATTTCTTGTATCGAACGCACTGATTCTGGATAAAGTTCAGATTCGCAGCGGCACTTCTGACATAAAAGGTAAGTCCACACAGTGGACCGTTGACCAGGTTATGGTAAGCACCATAATAAGTAACACAATGGCATCGTAGCACACATGCAGAGCCAACTTCATTGCGTCTAGCTGATGAGTAAATCTAAAGGAAAGCACCATAAGTGGTCTCATAGGTTGGCTCATGGTTTCGCTAATCTCCAGCTATGTCAAAAGGTAAAGCCAGCCAGTAGATAATGACGACTGCGGTTGAAATGTATTCCGATTGTTGTGCACATGTTCAATTTCTCGTTCACATCATCACCACACTTGAAGACTTAACTACTAAGCGGAAGGCAATGGGCTCCGATAACATTATTGGCATGTAGACATTAACCAACGACTTATCACACTTAATTGCCACCCCATCTTTTTTTTATAATTTGCGCGCGCACAAGTGATTGTTAGTACCCTTAAGTGTCCGGGTTCAAGACACAGCATGGGCCGAAGGTGTAGAGGGAGAAAGGGAGAGGAGGTCATTAACGAAGTCCTGGGAGAGCTCAAGTACGCGGAACTAAGCCAATCGCCAATCGCCGACGACGTAGGGACCGTAACCTGCTAGTGAGCTAGTAGAAACGCAATGAAAACCCTACTCAGATGGGCGAAATCGTGTGGTCTAGGGAATAGGGATTTACCCAAAAGAAACAGAGTTGACTCTATTCTCCAAGGAAGGGGCCATTCCGTAGCTCATGCAATGTAGGACACACACCACGCCTTGATTGATTGTGGCAAGTACCTTGAATCGGACAAGAAACTTGATAAGAAACTCAATGTCGTCCTGGACCCTACTGTGAAGTGGACGATAAATGAGCCCTTCAACAACTTGACCATATAGTTTTACACAAATGGCTCGAAGAAGCTAAGAGGCACAGGGGCGGACATTTCCTCCAAATTTTGAAGCATACTCATCTCCACCTCATGGCTGTCATCTTCTCTATGGCTGTGATATTCAAGCAGAGGTCCTGGCAGTCAAGGAAGCGGCCAGAATGGTATCACTGACTGATATTAGCTTTTGCTCCATGACATAGCACACAAAACACTACGTTCTCTAAGTGTTCGCTTTCCACAGCAGATTTTTGCTGCGCGACTAAGGATCATCTGCCGATTTTACATCTCTTAGATTACATCAAATAGACAGTATTAACTAAAGAATGGTACATGCATACATTTTTTAGACTCCAATCGAGACCAGCTAAAATCAATTTCGATGCAAAATTCATTAAAAGTGTTTATACTCCTTGTAATAGGTTCATTAGAACTATAGTTGGTTCTATGCCTCGTATAGAACCAACTGGTTATTAAATGTACAGCTATGATAATTAGTCTTAATCATATGAATTTTTAGTTTAAGTCGAAAGACATAGGATAAGTTTAAGTTAAGTTTAGAGTGCCCGCGGAGGGCCAGTAAGTTAGAAATAGTAACAATGTTCGTCCAACTAGTTTTAAGCATTTTTGTCTAGTATGTAAGTTTATCGGATTACTGAAATAAAAATGAATAAAAAAATGCCTCGTATAGTAAATTTCTCACCCGAAGAGATCTTTGGGGACCAAATATATTCATGAGAAAAAGTAAATCTGGTGAATTTACACGGCGATTAATAATATCGCGGATGAACATGGCTGAAGCTGCCTTACACCTAAAACTTAAGGTTTGCACGCCTAGTATTTTACATCTGTCGTCATATTTAGGGAGTTCTTCGAAGGAATATAATTTACGGACAGCATATTTCTTGAAATTTTTGTTGTACTCTTTCGAACCCGAAATGATGGAGGAGTGTTCTAAATACGGTCTGACTAACGAACAATAGATGGACTTTAGACTAGTAATATCCCGAAAATCTGTACTATTTCTTTTCAGAAAACAAAGCAATTGTATAGTCATAATATAATGAAAAATTAAATTTAGCATCAAAAATTACACCCAGATCTTTAACCTCTTCTAGGCGACTAAGTCTATGATCATTTATGAAACAGTCATAGACAATCGGGGATGTAATTCGATATGCCGTAAAAATATTACATTTTGGAATATTCAGCCCACTAGTGCATCGATATCCAATTGGAAATTATTACAATCAGTTAAACTATTTATGGATAAATACAATTTAAAGTCGTCTGCGAATGTTAAAATTTTACAATATTTCAAAATTTCGTGAACATCATTTATGAACAAAAAAAAAGAGTAATGGCCCCACATGGCTACCTTGTGGAACGTCCGATCTAACTTTTATTACTCGAGATATTATCATTATAATTGCAGCAGTTTCGGCAATAGAAATCAAGTCCAAGCTGGCTAAGTTCTCAGCACGCATCGCTCGATTACGCCATGCTGGGTCGTGGGTCGAAGGTCTCAGGCAATGAAGCGGCGGATGAAGTTGCCAGGACGATGGCTGGCACCTACCCATAACTAACTCCATACTAACCAACTAATTTTATGGATAGCCTATGGCTGGTCGACATATCGACCAGCAATTTTTGGTATGTTCGTAGGTGGGATCAACCTGTGTTTCGATAGTTTGGTTATCTAATCGACCTGTTTTGCGTTTTTTTTTTCGCGTTCCACGGAAAACCGCGCAACACCGTCTTAGACAAAAAAAGAAGAGGACCGGAAAAATAGGAAAATGTCAGCAGTGGAATGCCCTCTCGTGAACAAAAGCTATTCCATGCCTGTTAAGGTAGCTGGTCGAGATATAGTTTAGCTTTAGTTTGGATGACTTTTATTTCAAAAAAAAATTAATAACAATGATTACTTACATCAGGTCTCATTGGCTTAGCCTGTGGCCTATACCATGTGGCCTATACCATGTTGACAAGAGAATTGCCGTTTCAGATGGAAAAGATGAGGTTGTTCGAGAGACAGTGTCTTCGGACATGTTGTATCGTACACCCTAGTCTGAGTACAAGAAGTACTATCCCAACGAGGTCCTGTACAACGAGGCAAACTTGAACAGGATTGATCATTTTATTATTAAGCTGAATAGAAGGCACGAGCTATGAATTCTTCTAACAGGCATCAGAGAGGGCGCCTTACCGGCTTTATTCCTCCCGAGGCGTTCCTCTACCTCGACACAATTGGCCTAATACAGGATCCACACGGATGTCATGTAATCTTCCATGTCGTACGCCGAACAGTGGAGAGGCGATTTCAATATGAACGGGATGTCTCTCGCAGTCACGAGGATCTCCTCCGGTTCAGTAGAGCGATCTCTGCTCAAGACAGGAGAGAGTCTGCCAAAGAACGGCAATTTTACTGGTGGTTACACCAAAACCAGTCTCCGCCGCCGCTATAGGAAAGTTTTTCAAAAAAACAAAAACATATAAAATTCAGAAAAATGCATGAAATCCTTCTTTGAATCAATAGTGCGGTCCATATAATTTAATGTTTGAAGATTATTTCATGCAAATCTTGACCTTGACTTCGCCTCAAATGGTCCATCCGCTTAGTCCAATTTTGGCATACTCTTTCCAACATTTCGGCCGGTATCTCACGAATAAATGCTTCAATGTTGTCTTCCAATGCGTCAATTGAAGTGGGCTTGTCTGTATAGACATGAGCCTTAACATAGTCCCACAAAAAGCTGTCTAAAGGCGTTAAATCCCGCTAACTAGGCGGCCAATTGACCGGTCCCGAACGTGAAATAAAATGTTCACCGAACTCGACTCTCAATAAGTCCATTGTTGTGCGTGCTGTGTAGCATGTGGCACCGTCTTGTTTGAACCCACATGTCATGCAAGTCAAGCTTTGCATTTTGGGCAACAAAAAAGTTGGATATCATCTCACGGTAGCGCTCACCATTCACAGTTACGTTACGATTCGCATCATCTTTGAAGAAGTACGGTCCAATGATGCCACCAGCCCATGAACCGCACCAAACTGTGACTTTTTCTGGATGCATTGGTAGCTCTTGCAATGCTTCTGCTTGATATTCACTCCAAAATCTACAATTCTGCTTATTTACGCACCCATTGAGCCAAAAATGGGCTTCGTCTAAACTGACCATAAAATGAAAGAAGCGCGCGATGAACTTTCTTAACAGAGCACGCATTTTGATAACAAAATTCAATAATTTGCAAGCGTTGTTCATTTGTAAGACGATTCATGGTTATATTATAGACCAAACTGAAGATGTTTGACAGTGAAACAAAACACGAAACGTGCGTCAGCTGTTTAAACCAGTGTTGCCAAAAAGATAATAGCTAAAAAATCACCCTTTAGTTGGAGCCCTAACTAGCCAGAACCGTTTGAATAATTTTTCTCTTTTTGTCTTTGCGTGTGGCAATTTCTTTTTTTTTTGTTGAATGACGATTTACTGGTGGACATCCTCATACAATCCAGTCGGAGAGTGAAAACGTAGAAAATTTATTGCACACAACTTTTGCATTGTTCTTGTGAAGAATCACTAGTAGGGATTTTTCACTGGGGTTTGCTCATGATGTTGTTACCTTAAATGAAGTACTATAGAGATATCCAACTTCTACCTCTCTTGTCCCTTAATACGTCTGATAGCAATTGTTTAGATCGTTTTCACAAACCAAATTGACCACTCAGCGAACGGCATTCACATTATTTGTTGAACAACCGTCAGCATTCATGAATAACTGTCAGAAAACACCCCAAATTCGGCGATGTGGCCTTACCACACAGCTGTGAAGTTGGTCATCTCTATAATACTTCATTTCTGGTATACATTCTTCTCTGCATTCAAGTGAGCACATTTTTGTATACTGCAGAGCCTTATAGTGATAAGCGCATTCGAATGATAATCGATTATTATACCATCTCGATTCTGATTGGCTGACAACTAACACAAGAGAACTCGATCAATGTATCAATTGAGAGCGAGAACCAGTAACAAACATTTCTTGTCGAGAGCTACTAATCAGGAACATAAGAAGAATGAGAGAAAAACGCAAAAGAGAAGAACTCAAAAAAATCTCCTAGTCGCGCTATAGTCCGGGGTGGACCTGGGCCTCAACCAACGTGTCTCTCCAACTTGCACGATCAGTAGCCAACTGCCTCCAATGGCGCCCGCCAAGTTGGCTAATTTCCTTCTCCACTTGTGTGCGCCATCGGTTCCATAGGCGTGCTTTATTTCGTTATCCCACTGGTTCGGAGCCGAAGACTCTTCGGGGTGGAGTACTGTTGTGCATGTGCTCTACATGACTTAGCCATCTTAGGCGTTGAGTGCGTAAACGAATGGCTAGGCTCATGTCGCTGTACAGCTCGTACAGTTCGTAGTTGAATCCACTTCTCCAAAAACCCCCAACGCAACCAAGACCACTGATTGAATGCAGAACTTTTCTCCAGTCTGCTTTTGAGATTTGTTCAGGCTTCCGTGCTCTAGAGCAGGACAGAAATGATCAAGGTCTTATATAATTTTGCCTTGGTGCTCCAAAAACCCTCAACGCACACAGGAACAAAGATTGAACGCAGAACTTTTCTCTTGAAAAGACCAAGGGCTTCTTCATCTGCTTTCATGACTGTCCAGGCTTCCTCGCCATAAAGCAGAACAGGCATGATCAAGGTCTTATGTAATGTTAGCTTGGTCCTTCGAGAGGTTATTCTGCGTTTAATCTCGGTACTGGTGTTGTTCGTACTGTGTACTTGGGACTCGAGGCAGACGAAGTCCTTCACTACCTCGTCAAAATCCATCGTGGTGTTTGGAGACGGGAGATACTCTCATGTGGAAGGTGGACATTTAATGGTGAAGACGTAGAAACGTGCGCATGTACAAATATCTGGGTTGGTTAGTATCAGCAAACTTAAATGTAAACAGGCACCTTGAAGAAAAATTACATGTTAAATATCCAGCCATGTCCTGGCATTCCTTGGGAATGCACTTCAATTATAAATATTATAAAAGTCTTGGAGATGGAAGAATCCAGGGTAACAAACATAATACTGAGAAACATTTCAAGAACGAGCGGAGGTATTTGCAATGCTTGGAAGGAAATTGCATCAGACTGTGGAATGGAGCTGGTTATTCAGACAGATGAACAACCTTCCTCTCGGAGAGAGAAATTTAGTTCGAGAAATTCAATTAAGTGGCATGTGAAAAATAAACTGAAGATGCTGAAACGTCGTTGTTTAGGATCATTTGAATGCGAACACATACTTTCTTAACGGCTCTTCTGTGGGCACAATCAGAACGATATTTAGAATGAGAGGTGACATAATCATCCACCAACACTCTGCGAACATGAAAACTAGGGAAGATGTGTTTCCTTTCCTTGCAGTATGCCCAGTTTTGAAGGAACTTCGTGTTAAGGAGTTTGCGAAAGACATTATAAAAGAAAGCCCTTTAGCATTTTGAACGGAGAGAGAGGATGGGACGTACTTTACAACTACACCGTTGCTGCACTGCGATACAGAAAACGAATTTAAGAAGGAGACTTTTAATAATATTCATCATTGTATTTATGGTTTTATTTGGTAACAGCAATTCTCTTCTTTTTTTTCAATTTAATTTTGTTTTTATTATATGGAATGTAACTTACATGCTACACAAAATAACTTAAAGCTAGCTTAACTAACTTAAGAATTCACAATTGTCCTTAATACTAACCTACTGACCCTATGCGGGTATTCTAATCTAATCTAAAATTATAAATGTGCCATTCGGCTAATCTTCTTATTTTTTTTAGTCTTTCCTGACAAACTTCATTCATTTATTATGTACCAAGAAAACTTGTAAAAAAAAACTTGTAGAGGGTGATTTTTTAGCTATTATCTTTTTGGCAACACTGGTTTGAACAGCGAAAAGTCTTCGAATCCGCCCCCGAGGGACGGCGCAGTAGAGGAAGACCGCGACTCAGGTGGCGCACGCAAGTGGAAAGGAACCTCAACCAACTATGCGTGCGAAACTGGAGACAGCTAGCTAAAGATCGAGCTGGCTGGAGACGCTTGTTGGTTGGGGCCCAGGTCCACCTCGGACTGTAGTGCCACCTTAAGTAAGTAAGTAAGTTTGAACAGCTGACGCACGTTTCGTGTTTTGTTTCACTGTCAAACATCTTCAGTTTGGTCTATAATTTAACCATGAATCGTCTTACAAACGAACAACGCTTGCAAATTATTGAATTTTGTTATCAAAATGCGTGCTCATTTCATCGCGCGCTTCTTCCATTTTATGGTCAGTTTAAGACGAAGCTCATTTTTGGCTCAATGGGTACGTCAATAAGCAGAATTGTCGATTTTGGAGTGAATATCAGCCAGAAGCATTGCAAGAGCTACCAATGCATCCAGAAAAAGTCACAGTTTGGTGCGGTTTATGGGCTGGTGGCATCATTGGACCGTACTTCTTCAAAGATGATGCGAATCGTAACGTATCTGTGAATGGTGAGCGCTACCGAGAGATGATATCCAACAGCTTGACTTGCATGACATGTGGTTTCAACAAGACGGTGCCACATGCCACACAGCACGCGCAACAATGGACTTATTGAGAGGCGAGTTCGGTGAACATTTTATTTCACGTTCGGGACCGGTCAATTGGCCGCCTAGATCGTGCGATTTAACGCCTTTAGACTATTTTTTGTGGGGCTATGTTAAAGCTCATGTCTATACAGACAAGCCCAATTCAATTGAGGCATTGGAAGACAACATTGAAGCATTTATTCGTGAAATGTTGGAAAGAGTATGCCAAAATTGGACTAAGCGGATGGACCATTTGAGGCGAAGTCAAGGTCAACGTTTGCATGAAATAATCTTCAAACAATAAAGATTGCATGCATTTTTCTGAATTGTATGTGTCTTTTTTTTTGAAAAACTTTCCTATAGCTTTTAAAAAATCACCCTTTACTAGGACTTTGTCGGTTTTTGCAGCTTGGAACTTGGGCCATCCGAACAGCCTCACTCGTTGTGAGAGTTCCATATTTTGTTTGCCAGCTGTATGATCTTTCCATCAACTTTCTCCTTGACATCTGCAAGAGGTGGATTGCCTGGGATGCGTAAGTTTCGCAATGGCTGACATAGCTTTGATATAGAACTGCATGCAGGTGTAGGTGCGCTTATCCTCTGTCAATGAACTCCTACTCTCACCTCTTCGACCAAGATTCGATACTCAACGCCCTTGGTGACGGCGACGTTTGCGTAGTAGTAGGACATTTCGAATCAAGGGCAGGTCTTTCTTATGTTCGAGGTCCAGTCTAATTTGATATCCATTATAAATGCAGGCATTTGCACAAATAATGCTGACTAGAGATTCAACTTTTTGGCTGAAAATGACACTAAAAAAGTATATCTAACATTCTCGAAGTACACACTAACCTGTGAAGAATTTAAGGAAGAGTGCGGGCAGAGAATGCTGCCCTTTTTTAAGGCATAATCTTTGACATTCTCTGTTCAAAGTGGTCTGAGTTCAAAGAATCCAAAGAGGTGGGGCCGTTAAAAGTATTCTGATCTCACCGGGTATCGAACCCAGGCTGCTATGTTCAATTGCGTAGGAGTCGACGCACCAACCCTCAGCGCCTTGGTCGCCCATACACAAGACTTCACAAGAGCTTTAAACGTTAAACGGCCGGGAGAATAATCACAGACGTCTGTATATGCATATAAACGAGAGGATAGGTCGAGGAATTATCCAAGCCACATCGGCCACACCAAGGTAAAATTATGACTTATAACTCGTGTTCCTTAATTTCAGCATTTAAAGACGGCTTTTGGTGATGTTCACTAAGGCTGACCTCATCCCTATGACAATACCAGTAATTAGGCAAAAGTGTGATGTGACAAGTCCACTCAGTCCGAGGTGAACAATAAGTGTCACCTTAGCTCTGAGTGACACTTGGGTGCGATATGGTATGTTTGGACATTGGGCTTAACTCCAATATCTAACTCGAATGACACTCCCACGGTGATGTGTTCTTGATGTAGCACACTGAGTTGCTGAGGGTATGTAGCGTGCAGTTGAAACCCCAGCAGGAACTTTCAATGGCAAATCACACACCAGAGATATCCACTCATTCGCCATTGACTCTGACTCATCAGGAGTCATATTCAGGCGCAACCCATGCATAAAATCGCATTAAAGGCACCCCCGGAAGCCGCGATGATGGGGATATTTGTTCCATGTGACGAAACAACCGATGCGTTCGAAGAAGCTGCTGCGTAACATTAAGCTCCTCACGTATACTGTCGTCTTTCTCATCCAATTGCGGCGACTAACTTCCAAAGCACGGCGAAAGCCCATCGGCAGCTTGTATTCGCGGTCTTATTATTTCAGTAATACCCAAATTTCATCACCATAGGTGAGGGTTCATATGACAGCCGTGGAAAGTGACATTTCAATATATTATGGAGCCGCAATGACACTGCAATACCACATGCGTCCTTGTCCGCCGGCTTCTTCTGATCGACGCTGACTGATGCTTCTGATTTAATGGTATTCTCAAAACCCCGATCAAGAGCCCAGAAAAATGTTTCTTTCGTTTATTGCACCTAATTCATCCTCAGTTTTGGTATGGTGCCATTACAAGCCGAAGGACTCTGAATGCCAGAAGAAATTAGAAGAAATGCCACCTGGCACTAGTCGTTTCCACTAAGCACAGCATGCTGTTGACGAACATCAAATGTGAATGACAGACACAACGAACCTTCCTCTACTCATGCAAGTGCCTCAAGCTGAACACAATAAATTCCTCGCATTCATTTGTATCCGCACCGCCTCTTACGATTACACTGAGCAAACATCTGCCTGCACCTCCCAGCCCCGACTAATTACACCGGAGTACACTAATGTGAAGTGATTTCTGTTTTCGTGTGCAAACTCATCGTAAATGTCCTCTCCGCCGAATTAGTTCACTATATCCTGCTGGATGTTGCCCTCCCCCCACTGGAATGCAAAGAAACGCTTCCCTAATGGGAGCACAAAGCAAGTAAATGACAACACATAGGTGGAGCACTCCCACGCGGTTACCATTCGTGCCGTGCCGGTGCTCCCCGGGGTTCGGATGTCGCTTCACTTCAATTTCGTACGCCTCAGAGCACACAGTAAAAATAATTCCGAATATTCTCGCCCCCATCCAACTATTCTTGGGATTCTTTGTGTGTGGCAGCTTCGTCATCGGCGGCGTTTGCCTCCTGTGCGACTCGATTATAAATAGTTCGACAGGCGCACTCATCTGTGTGGGTGCCGCCTTTCATCGGTGTGGGCGAGAGTGACGTGTGTGTGTGTGCGTATGTGGAAGGCGGAGAGATGGCAGCAATCCGGCCGGGATATGATGTGACATATTTAATTTAACAGTCAATGCACAACACACGGCTGTAAATCTGTTTCGGTGGTATTATGCCTCCCCTTCGGTTTGTTTATCCCTTTTTTTGCTGGGATATCTCCCTTTTTGGCGATGACAGGTGAATGCAAGGGATGGAGGGCGGCATTCTTTTTTATTCCTGTCATATTTGGTGTTTGCTCATGGCTGCTGGCAGACACTGGCTTGTCAATTGATTTGATTGATGACACAGGAGATACAATATGGGTGCACCGGCTGAACTGGGGGAGGGGGCGATTGTGTGGAAACTGATGGCCGAAAAGGTAGGCACTCATAACTTTATTATCCGCGATGAGAGCAGGGGCACTGTGTGCAAAAGGACATTTTGTTTGCAGTGGCAGTGATGAAATGGGTACGTGGAAGAGGGGGAGATAAGAGGATCAAGCGATTGAAATGCTATTAAACTGCATCCGCGAAAGAGTTGGGATGGTTTGATCAGTGGTGTGTTTAGAACGGTGGAAACATGTCCAGCGGCTTGAACGTACATACATGGAAGTCAGCACTGTGTGGCCATATTTGCTACCAAAAAAAAAACGTGCGGAATTTTATGAGATTTGGAACATAGTACAAACGATACGAGCTGTAGCAGCTCGTCCTCTTGGCCCACAAATTGCAGAGGTAGCTCAAAAAATATAAACTTAAAATCCATAAAATGCAATCCTTATAAAAACAAAGAAACAGTCTTTGTGTCAATGCAGAAATCTCATTTTAACTTAATCCATGGCGTCGTATTAAGAACTGCAAACTTTCTCTTCAATAGTGTGCCGTACTAGGCTTGCTTGCATTTAAGTTCAGTCCAGGGAGCGCTCAGTTCAGTTCTAATCTGTTTATTGAACGAGTGCGTTCTTCTACTTTTTTTTTTAGTTCAATGTAGTTCGCCACACGGAAAAGTTTAATAAAGTCAGTATGACTCTAGATTTTTGTCCAAACTGTTGATACATTAAATCACATGTTTGCAGAGGACGCCGCAATCCTTTTTTGGAGAGAGACAGCAATTATTTCGCAAAGACTCGTCGACAGTTTTTTTTTTTTTTTTTGGTATTTGTGCGCGCTCTTCTTCTTCTTAGTTTGGCGCTACAGTCCGGGGTGGACCTGGGCCTCAACCAACAAGCCTCTCCAGCCAGCACGATCTTTCGCCAGCTGCCTCCAGTTGTGCACACCAAGTTGGTTGAGGTCCTTCTCAACTTGTGTGCGCCATCTTGTTCTAGGACGACCTCTTATGCGTTGTCCCGGGCCGGAGCTGTGGTGTCAATTCGCTCTACGTGACCTAGCCATCTTAAGCGTTGGGATCTAGGGATTGTTTATACTCTTAAGTGTCCGGGGTCAAGACACTACACAGGCCGAAGGTATAGAGTGAGAAAGGGAGAGGAGGTACCTGTGCCCATTGGCCTGTAGGAAATATTAGGCTGGGAAGAGCATTCCACATTCGCGTGGTGCGAGTCTCTAAATTTTACTGTGCGTCCAAATGATGTTCATTCCTGGCGACACGGGTATTGCGGGTGAATTCATGGAGAGGAGGAATGCAGTTGTGTCGCTCACTTGAGCATCGTTTCCGATAAAATACGAAGAAAGGAGAGAATGTACGTCTATGCTCGAGTGAGTCTAATGACTCTTCAATATTGTTGTCTCCTATAAGTTTCATCGCTCGATTTTGGATTCTATCTAGTAGGTGCGTTGTGATTTTGGAGGCACCGGGCCAGATATAAACGTTGTACTCAAGTTTGGGCGGATATAACGACTGAATGGAGCAGTTGGTGGTGTGCCTGCCCTTGGTTAGTGGGTTCCCCGGTTCGAGTCCCAGTGAAAGCAACATTATGACGCTTTTACCTGGTTTTCAAATCTGCTCCAGCGCTCGGCACTGTCACTGGAGTGCTCGATCAATGGTAGTGGTCTGACTATGGGTACTACAATGGACCAACATGGTGTCAGTGCGCTGGTGAATTCACCAGCACCCCGTTCTCTACCCAACCCTACATTGGGCTGATATACGCTTTATAAATTAAAGGCAAGTCAGAGGAGGCTCTGAGGTATTTCTTGCATCGATTAAGGAACCCTAAACATTTCGCAGTATTTTTGGCGACCTCAAATATGTGAGCGTAATAAGTGTTGTATTGATACACATACCAAGGATGGAAAGTTTTCCGGTTTCATCGACACAGGCGCCATTCATGGATAATGGCTGACAATCAAGGGTTAGCTTAAGTGACAGCAGATAGCATTAAATTCCACTCCGTTGTTCTTTCCCACTTATGATAGGAATTCAATGTGCATACGATACGCTGCGGTTCCAATTCTACGGCCGAAGAGCAGGGTCGTAAGTCTTGGCTGAGGGTGCTGAAATTAGCGAAGGAATGGATTGGATTAGAAGTACCAGAAGTACCAAGAGAGTGTCGGAGACGCCATGAAATTGGTTGACTACTTGGCAAGGAGTGGAGCATGAGAACCCTTCATAGGCCCAAACAGTAATGCGCTGTAGGAGACCATTTACTCACCATTTTCTCAGAGAAGAATTCGGGGTGCTACAAAGAAAGGAAAAACTACTGGGTCAATATAACCGAAATAGGTTCGACGCATGTATCAAGAGGAGCCAGAACGTAAGGAAACTAGGAGTATCTGACGAAGATTTCTGCAGTTCCTGTGGAGTATCTAATGAAATTCTAGAACATGCACTGGGATTTTGAGAGGTACTAGTCCACATATCTGGGCAAGCACTTACTATCTGAGGAAGAGATGAAGTCATTGGAACCAAATCACATTCTCAGATGCCTTAAGGAGACTGGAAGACTGGAAAGGAGGTGGAAGACCTATGCGCTGAACAGAGTTTTATGTGAGGGGTTACTCGATCCGATTGTGGATCTTAAATCACCCTTTAGGACGGGGCTTCGCTACGTCAACCAGCCTTTATCGAATCGAACACAATCTACAACAGAGCAACTAATGTTGAATGTTTGATGTGGCTAGGATCATCGTCGGACCTTATTTCGTTCGAAATGAACGTCTCAATGGTCTCTGGGAAGCAATGACAATCGATGTCTGTCGGCTGAGCTTAACAAAATCGATATATCCCAGCAGAGGTTCAAACAAGACGGCCCTACAATGGCGACTTTTTGTACTTCTTCTGATGGCTGACAATTCCAGCGGGTTGTTGACAAGGCGCTGAACAAATGGTATTTACAGCAATATCACTTTTTCCGAGTCCTCAAAAATATGAAAACCATTCATACCATCGTCAAGGGTAAACAATAGAGTGCTTTGCTAGTCTCTTCCCCAGCTCCATGAAGTGCAGTGGATGGGGTTTAAAATGATATGCAAATATTTTACGCCAGAAAAGTTATTAGCATTTTCCTTCTTTTTTTTTGTAAATACAGAAAAAACGAAAAACAAAGATAAAAATCCTCTGGCACTGCAGCATGTTGTCGATTAAAGATTAATTTTATTACACGAACATATGTGCGTGCATGTCCACGAATCGGTGACGGTTGGAACGTACCGGTCGAGCAGAGGACGGATCGATATTATTACTTTGTTCCTTTCAACGCTTATTCGCCGACCGCCAGTTGGCGCATAACGTTTTTTACATTAATCGAAAATGTTGGTTTTTTTTTTTTCAAAATTTAATGCATTTCCGAATGAGTTTTAATTATTTACATTTTGCGTGGAAGTAATTCGCTATAAATGCAACAATTGAAGTGATAACTTTTGTGTAGCGTCCACGCGCCCTCATGTGAATTCAATTTGCTTGCCATGGATTATTTTTGTGAAGCAGAGGTGGGGAGCGCCGAGCGGGCACATGTGACCGGTCAGAGTTGTTCAGAGGAAATAATTTTATGAATTTTCTGTTTTTCTACTTAAATTAAATAAAGGCAAAAACATATTTTTTCATAATTCAATCAAAAAGTTTCCACATGACGCAAATTGGGAATAGTCGACGAGATTCCACGGGTCATCAGCCGAATGAGTGATGTCGAACAAACTGACAGATGGAGGCCATTGCACCGTAAACTGGAGTAGCTATGGCTATGGTCAAATGACAAACATTGGGCTGGAAATTAGTGTTGAGTAGGTGGGTACATTTTTTGTTCGTTTCTTTGTATCATCACAATTCGAACAAGGCACTATCCGTGGGGTAAGGTTGTCCGACAGAAAGGAGTCCAAACACATGAAATTTAACAATTGGACAGCTACGAGTAAATAAAGCTGGTAAACAGACGAATAACGTGAGTACAGTAGAATACATTTTGCCAATCTCTAGCCCCCATGGAAATTTTCACACAAACCAGGAAGAGGTTCGTTTTAGGCGGACGCAGGGACGTTGCACAGTGTTCCGTTTAGCAAATGTTAGCTGGATAAAAGTTAATTTTTACTGTGAAGATTTTCTTTTTTAAAATAATCGTAAAGTAGGTGTTATGTTTGCAGATTTTGGAGAAAACCCAGGAGCAACAAATCGATACCCACCACCTTTTCATCGATTTTAAGGCCGCGTATGATAGCATTTATAGAGACGAGCTATACAGAGCAATGTCTAGTTTTGGCATCCCTACCAAACTCGTCCGTTTGTGTAGGATGACGATGGAGCATGCACGCTGCTCCATCAAGGTCGGTAAAGACCTAACCGAGACCTTTGATGTCAAAAAGGATTCAGACAAGGCGACGCGCTGTCATGCGACTTTTTCAACATCGTTCTTGAAAGAATTGTTCAAAACTCGAACGCCAACACCAGAGGAGCAATCTTTCAGAAGTCCGTCCAACTACTCGCATATGCCGACGATATTGACATTATCGGAAGAACACAGCGTGATGTCAATGGCGCTTTTGTGGGTATTGCAACGGAGGCAGCGAAGATGGGTTTAGCGGTAAACGAGGGTAAGACCAAGTATATGCTGTCAACGAGAAAGGACACCCAACACCGACGTCTCGGTCAGAACGTCACAGCAGACAGATATAACTTTGTCTACCTAGGCACCGCTATCAATTCAGACAACGACACCAGCGCTGAAATCAAACGAAGAATAACTCTTGCCAATCGCTGCTTCTTTGGGCTAAGAAAGCAATTGGTAAACAAAGCCCTCTCTCGAACAACCAAGCTAACGCTTTACAAGACCTTAATCGTCCCAGTCCTGCTATATGGCATGGACTTTATCAAAAGCGGATGAAGCTGCTCTTGGTTGCTTCGAGAGGAAAATTCTTCGTGTGATTTTCGGTCCCGTCTGCATAGATGGTGAGTGGAGGAGGAGATATAATGACGAACTATACGGGCTGTTTAGCGACATCGACTTAGCCAGAAGAGTGAAGATCCAACGATTGAGGTGGCTAGGTCATGTAGAGCGGATGGAAACCAATGCTCCGGCCCGAAAAGTCTTCGAATCCACCCCCGAGGGACGGCGCAGTAGAGGAAGACCGCGACTCAGGTGGCGCACGCAAGTGGAAAGGGACCTTAATCAACTATGCGTGCGAAACTGGAGACAGCTAGCTAAAGATCGAGCTGATTGGAGACGCCATGATTGGTAACGCCACCTTAAGTAAGTAAGTAAGTAAGTCTTATGTATGCACAAGACGATGCCATACGCCAGACGATAGATCAGCAAATTTAGCCAGATGCCAACTTAGCTTCTCACGACACCTACTCAATGATAACGAGAAATGCAACCTAGGCAATTAACACAAATAAATATGACTGCGCAACAGGTTCACGGCGGAATATTGTTAGCAAAGTTCAACTGTAAAGATCGCGTTCTTCGTTAATTACCTAAATACGAGTGTTTCATACCGGGAGGAAGAACCCCCTCATCTCAACTGGCCTGAGGACAACCCAAACCCCTCTCAGATCATTCATCTTTTTGTTGTGCTCCTCTTAAATGACGCATAACATAAGTAGTCTTATTAGTGAACTTCATTTCAAGACATGTCCCAGGCAGCACAACGCTGTTCAATTTTGTTTTTTTTTTTTTGTTCGTCTTCAGATAACAGTGTCTATCCAGTCTGCAGGCAAAAATTATATCCGTTGTGCGCACCATTCAGACGATAAGCAAAACTCTTTATGAACATCAACAAAAGCAATTAGTTCAGTTTTTTCACGATCAGTTGCTGACAAGAAACCGCCAACATAGATGCTGACCCCTGCAGTTGCAGATCCTTTGTCCGACAAAACAGAAGGATGTAGATAGCTTGCTGAGGAAGAATGCGACAAATATGGTAGCGATTTCTAGAACTGAGTTGTTTGATGAATGGACTAAATATTCAAACAAATGAGAACTTTCTGAAGAAGACCAAGAACACACAATTTGTCGTCGGTTTCGTCAGTATCATACTAGCAAGCGGTCAAGTTGTGACACAAATCGTGATTGGTTGCATATGCTGCTGATTACATCGGACCCACCTCAAGATGCATTTCCTCATGAAGTGCTTAAGCTAATAATGCCACCAGACAGACTATCAAGTCCAAGAGGATATAGTGCGAGTAGACGGAGATGATTCTGACTCAGCGGAACATGAATCTGATGATCTGATGATGAATTGAGTACCTAACTAGTTTCCAGGAAGTTAAAGATTGTTATTTTTAATTTTGTAACTTCACTTTTTATTTTTGTACGTGCTAAGAATATATTTTTTACTTTATTTGGAATAAAAAAAAAGTGAACGCCCAAAAATATTGATTTAAGTAAAAAGACAAAAATTTAAACAAATTATGAGCATAATAAGCAATAAACATTAAAATATAATCTTGTCCAGTTATCATGTACTAGACGAAACACTGTGCGTTCGAACTAGCTGCATGTAGTGTGGTAAAGAGGCACTCGAATAAGGGGCACAGATTAGTGATGGGCATAAGAATTATGCCACACAGCACGCGCAACAATTGACTCATTGAGAGGCGAGTTCGGTGAACATTTTATTTCCCGTTCGGGACCGGTCAATTGGCCGCCTAGATCGTGCGATTTAACGCCTTTAGACTATTTTTTGTGGGGCTATGTTAAAGCTCATGTCTATACAAACAAGCCGGCTTCAATTGACGCATTGGAAGACAACATTGAAGCATTTATTCGTGAGATACCGGCCGAAATGTTGGAAAGAGTATGCCAAAATTGGACCAAGCGGATGGACCATTTGAGGCGCAGTCAAGGTCAACGTTTGCATGAAATAATCTTGAAACATTAAATTATATGGACCGCACTATCGATTCAAATAAAGATTTCATGCATTTTTCTGAATTTTATGTGTTTGTTTTTTTGAAAAACTTTCCTATGGCTTTTAAAATATCACCCTTTAGTTAGTTTTTGAGATTTTTCAATAATCGAATGATTACTCGAGATGGGCGCATTCGAATCATTATTCGAGTGATAATCGAATCATCTCGATTACCAAAATCATTCGATTGTCTCCTAACTCGTTCGAGTGACTTATAATAAATTAATAATATGGGCCATGCATCACTCGTGCTGCGCATGCTATTGCTTTGGAACTTTCTGTTCCTACATGTTTAACATCGCGCAGGCATTTCTTCATTCATGCTGTACACCTTGCATGGAATCATCTACTTCCGCAGGTACGGTCCAAGACCGAGTACAGGCAATTTTATTTAGCATGTTTCTCTCATCTATCCAGAAAGATCAACATGGAATGATTCCCTAAATCTAATTTTAGTTTGGTTGCATCGTCATCATCATCATCTTCTGACCAGGATTGCGGGTTTAAAGCACACACGAGAGATCTCCAGGCAACTCAATCCTCCGCCATTGGCTCTAACTCATCAGGAGTTATGCCCAAGCGTAACCAGGCGTGTTTTTGGACTTGGGCCAACCACATCTTCCAGTCGCCTAACTGATGGAGTCACATTCAACGCCCGCTTCGGAAGTCGTATGGTGCTCAACGTTGAGCTCCTCGCGCACTGCCGTGTTTCTTACTCTGCGAGTAATTCCCACAACAGTACCATGAAAGCTCATTCGTTCGGTTATTACCCAAATTTGCTGACCATATGTTAGAGTTCTTGGTTGCACATACATCTGTATTCTTAATCTCCACATTTAAAAGTCCAGCTACTAAATGTTGTTAAATGAAAATGTATGCACGTCACAACACCCTGTTAATTTAACTACTGTTATATTTTGAGGCCTGTACTTATAAATGAAATAAATATAATACTCTTACTAGAGGTGGGTTAATACTAACATTTCGTGATATTACATGACACGAATATATTGGCTGGCGAATATTATAATATCTTAGGCGATACAAAAATATCACTAATACTCGTATTATTCCCAGTCCTCACTCGGAAGCATTTGAAAGGGGGAAGAGGTGTGTGATACTTCAGTATAAAACGAGAGAAACGTAGGCCACTTCTTTCAATGTGTGTTTGCGTGTGATTCCTGTTTTGCTCACTCTCCTAGCGTGTCATTGCAAATAAAGTGAGACTTCATGTTAATTGGATTATCAAAATATTCAGATGCGCATTGGTGAATATTGAAATATCGTAATATCAGAGATATTCGTAGCAGTAATATGTCCGGTCCACAAGAAAGGAGACCAAGGAGACCCTTTTGACTGCGCCAACTATCGAGGGATCAGTCTCCTTAACATAGCGTACAAGACCCTCTCTGCCGTCTTGTGTGAACGCCTGAAACCATTCGTCAATAACCTGATAGGTCCTTATCAGTGCGGTTTCAGGCCGGGAAAGTCCACCATCGACCAAATTTTCACACTGCGGCAGATCCTGGAAAAAACCCACGATACCCACCCACCTATTCGTCGATTTCAAGGCCGCATATGACAGCGTGCATAGAGATGAGCTATACAATGCCATGTCTAGTTTTGACATTCCAGCCAAACTCGTCAGATTGTGCAGGATGACGATGGAGAACTCTCGCTGCTCCATCAAGGTCGGTAACGAACTCACCGAGACCTTCAATGTCAAAAAAGGTTTTAGACAAGGCGACACGCTGTCATGTGATTTCTTCAACATCATGCTTGAGAAGATCGTGCGAAACTCAAATGTCAACACCAGATGCACGATCTTCCAAAAGTCCGTTCAACTGCTTGCATACGCGGACGACATTGACGTGATTGGACGAACACAGCGAGCTGTCAAAGAGGATTTTGCTAGCATTGAAGCGGAAGCGGCTAAAATGGGTTTGGCAGTTAACCAGGGCAAAACAAAGTACATGCTGTCATCACGAAAGGACGCACAACATCGACGCCTCGGACAGAGCGTCATAATGGGCGGCAGAAACTTTGAGGTAGTCAAGGACTTCATCTACCTTGGCTCTGCAGTAAACAGGGACAATAACACCAGTTCCGAGATCAGGCGCAGAATTACTCTTGCCAATCGCTGTTTCTTTGGGCTCAAGAGGCAATTGAGTAACAGAGCCATCTCTCGAAACACCAAGTTGACTTTATATAACACCCTAATCATCCCCGTCCTGCTCTATGGCGCAGAGACATGGACGCTATTGAAAACGGATGAAGAAGCTCTTGGTCTTTTTGAGAGAAAAGTTCTGCGTGCGATCTTTGGTCCTGTTTGTATTGATGGCGTCTGGAGAAGGAGATTCAACCACGAACTGTACGGGCTGTACAGCGGCATGCACCTAGTTAAGCGTGGTAGATGTAAGTAAGACGGCTAGGTCACGTAGAGCGGATTGACACCACAGCTCCGGCCCGGGACAACGCATAAGAGGTCGTCCTAGAACAAGATGGCGCACACAAGTGGAGAAGGACCTCAACCTGGAGAGGCTTGATGGTTGGAGAGGCTGGAGAGGCTTGATGGTTGAGGCCCAGGTCCACCCCGGACTGTAGCGCCAAACAAAGAAGAAGAAGAATATGTTGTTGGGTATTCCATTGGAACATGCGTTGGAAAGCTACTGTCATTGTATGTCATTTCAGTATATGTCATTCATTTGAAGCGTAAACAACAATAAACTTTTTCACTCAAATATGTCGAACTTTGTGACTGAAAAAGTGTTTTTGGGAAACACGACACACACGACACGTGACGCCACAAAAGAAAGTCATTTTTGCATCGGATTGTTGCTGGTGATGAAAAATGGATCCACTACGACAACCCCAAATGCAAAAAATCATATGTGAAACCCGGCCAACTAGCCAAATCAACGGCAAAGCCGAATATCCATGCCGCGAAGGTAATGATCCGTATTTGGTCTGATCAGAAGGGTGCGCTGTGGTATGAGCTGCGGATGAAACCATTAATGGACAACGCCACCGGACACAATTAATCCGTTTGAAGAGAGCAGTAGCCGAAAATCGACCGAAATATGCGACCATACGAAAAAAACCGCTTAACGAAGCTATATACCCAATAAATGTTGAAATATTTTGAGGAATACTAATATATTCGTCTCATCTCTAATGCTTACAGTGTGTAAGACAAAATTGAGTAATATCCGTAATTTCCCTCGATACAATGAGCCAATTTCAAAATTGTCTCAATTTCAGTGAAATTGTGTATTATAACAAAATTATAACAGTTTCTGTAGTCATGCCAACAAAACAAGCAGATTTTTGGTTAAAGTTGCCAGTGAACCCGCATGATTCAGACAGATTGTACTTTAATCCATTGCTTTGTTTCGAAAAAGTGTGTTGTGCGATATGTTGTACTAACATTTGCCATACAATGTCGACATTTCGCTGTCAAACCAAATAGCTTCAATCGTAGAGTCAGCACTTTCTTTTCGAAATTGTGCAATTTCCAGTCTAGTGGGAAATGTTATAATTACAAATAAATTAAATATGGCACAACACTGTGTGTCTAAAAGTCCTAATGTCCTCAGCAACTTCAATATGGAATCCTGGGTCATCATCGTATCGAAGGAATTTGTTCTTTTTATGGCACCAGTGGTGGTCTCTCTTCAGGAATATCGGAGAGGAACTCACTACTTAGCCATTCTGTGTTAAGAAACTTGAATCTGTACAGATTCTTGAAACTATCCCCTTAGTCCCCGAAACGCCGCAAATTATAGTTCCCCGTTTTCGGCGTTTGAATGCTTAAAAAATTATTAAAAATACGTTGTGACATCTTGTGAGAAAAGTGGGTGGCGCGTTCACACTCATGTCCAAAACAGAGCACGTACATATGTGTGTGGGGTCAGTGGCGTTGTGGGTCGACCCCTACGTAACTGATATTCGATGCCGGGATTCGATTGCCGGCCCACACGGCTCAACCTCTTTCCAGTCACTGACAATGCGCAAAGAGTAATAACTGTCCGGAAAAAGTTTTGGTCAGTCCGAGTCGGCATAAAACTGAAGGTTCCTTCCACTCGTGAGAGAACAATAGCACGCCCAACCCGAGTGATTGCAGAGAAGCTAGGTCCTGAACCTCTACGGGTTGTAGCGCTACCCATATTATTATTATTTAATGAGGCACAAAAGTAGCGTAGCCCACAAGAATTGGAATTATGTTGATCATCACTAGAGCGCTCTAAGGGTCTCAAAAATTGTTATTTTAGTAATTTTCGGGTTTTCTGAGTTAGGCCATTTTTGCAGCCTCAAATATACTTTGCACCCTCCATTACCCACATTTTCAACCACGCTTCAATTTCAAGAAAGTTGTCTCCAAAAGTCAAGATCCACAAAAAAGGACACCCCTTTGACTGCGCCAACAACAGGGATAAGTCTCCTTACGATCACATACAAGATCCTTTGTGCAGTTTTGTGTGCCTGTCTGAAGCCGTTTATAAGTGCGGTTTCAGGCCGGGGAAGTCCATCATCAACCAAATCTTCACACAACGGAAAAAAAACCCAAGAGATGCAGATCGACACACACCACCTATTGGTCGATTTCAAATCCGCATATGAGGGCGTGCATAGAGACGAGCTATACCACTCCATGTCTAGTTTAACATTCCTGTCGAAATCGTGCAGGATGACGATGGGGAATTTTCGCTGTTCCATCAAGGTCGGTAACGAACTCACCGAGACCTTCAATGTCACAAAAGTTTTCACACAAGGCGGTGCGCTGTCAAGTGGCTTTTTAAACATCGGTATTGACAAGACTCGCTCGCCAACACAAGACGCACGGTCTTTCTATAGTCCGAACAATTGCTAGCATACTCGGACGGCATTAACGCCAATGTCAATGAAGCAATGAAACCGAGGGTTAGAATGGGTTTATCTGTGAACGAGGGCAGAAGTAAGTCATCGAGAAAGGACGCACAACTCGGGCAGAACGTCACCGTAGGCAGCTATAACTTCGAGGTAGTGTAGAACTTCGTCTACCTCGGCTCCCAAGTAAACAGTACGAACAACATCAGTACCGAGATTAAACACAGAATACCTCTTGTCAATCGCTGTTCCTGTGGGCTCAGGAGGCAATTAAGAGCAGAGCTCTCTCTCGTTAAGGACAAGCTAACATTATATAAGACCTTGATCATGCCTGTCTTGCTCCATGGCGCGGAAGCCTGGATAATCCCAAAAGCAGATGAATAACCCCTTGGTTATGCGCTCAATCTCTGGGTCCCGTTTACGTTGATGGTTTTTGTAGAAGAAGATTCAACCACGAACTGTACGGGATCTACACGTCTACGGATTCAACGCTTTAGCCCGATGAGTATTCGTCTCCGAACATGTGAAATAATGCAATAGAGGACGCCCACGGAACCGATGGCGCACACAAGTGAAGAAGGACTCCAACCAACTCGGCGTGCGAAATTGGAGGATCGTGGCAGCTAGAGACGCTTGTTGGTTAAAGCCCAGGTCCTCCCCGAACTGAAGCGCCATTAGAAGGAGAAGAGGAATCAATTTGCAACTGATTTTGTTTTATTTAGACAGCTCAGTTCTCGGAAATGACTTGGCAGCCTTCAAAAGTGATGAAGAATACGACTTGATTTTAGTATCCGAATCCGAACCAGAAAGTGAGACCAGGCCCCTAGTGTCGTAACTCGGGTCATTCTACCTACGCCTTCAATTCCATGCAAGGGCAACGGATTTATTTTTAGTACACCTTACTTGGTGGTCTCTGGATGAGCTGATGTTCTTGAGAATACATGGAATATCCAAGCAGGGGCATGAAGCGTCACCAACATTCCTCAAGTAAATTGCTTCACAGTGGTGAGACGGACTCTCGCATGCACAAGTTCTATCCTTTGTATGAGGACCAACACAGGAAGGAGCGATATTCTCCTTTCACAAGCATTCCCCGGTGAGCAACCCAGCCAGTTGATCCCTTCAGTTTCCTGTGCACCGTCTGCAAAAGCCACATGCATTTTTCACAGTGAATGGGTAGAGGCGAAAGGAAACTTTCTCTGGCAACAGCAAATTTGAATCTTCTTTGCGAATGCAGACGATACTCAGGGATGCACTCCATCGGGAAATTGTTCCACTGCTTTAGTCACTGATGTGCGAATAATGCTCTCAGCTTCGGGCACACTGATCCTTGCTGGAATCTCCTGCTGAGTCGTTCCTGTTTGAACTGACGCGAGTTTGTTTGAAGTTATGTTTTGGAAATCTCCTCTTGTTTGCTTGCAGAAGGATTTTATGGGGAGATCGCTGCTACCAGCGAGTCTCTGATACGCAATTGAAATCCTTCCCTTCGCACCCTACGATGACATCTTCTTGGGCGCGCGTTGAAAAATTAATAAGATCTCCCTCGCCCGAGGGTTAATCACATCCCAACCACGAAACAAGAATAAACAATGGCCGACATTTCATCAGCCAGAGCAGTTGTCACATAAAGCTGGCTTGCCATCCTCCCCAAAGTGATAAATATCCCATTACCCAGCAACGTATGAGGCCACAGCCGAGTGAATGTGCACCAACGGATGCATTTTAATGGTGGCCATGCCAACTTTGACTACCCTGGCCGCTGCTAAAGGTGGTGGTCGTGGTTAACTGCAACATTCATGCATGTACACTTAGAATTTTCGCCTGACATCCCTTCTAGAGCACTGGCTCACTGACTGCAGAGCAACGCGATGGCTCTGATTTATATAGCAAAGTGAAACGACACGACAGTGTATAAAATGAATGACTAACGGATGAGTTTCATATTAGCACCAGGCACTGGGGTCCTTTTAATCCGCTGAATGAATAAACGCATTGAATAGAGTGCGCGTCCTTTTCGAAGTGACGCGGGTTAGAATTTTAATTGGATTTAGTCTCGTTAGAGCAGGATTTCGCCTTTAGCTCTACCCTGTGTGTGTAGTTTTTTTTTTTCATTTTCTTGTTTGCCCGGTCTCAATGTGTCGGCGAAATTTACTTAGCACTAGGATGCATGTTTGATGTAGAGTTCCTGGGACCGTGTCACTGTATGTAAATCACGGAAATCCGCTTTGCAGCTTTGCAGGTTTGCCCTGTGAATTGGAGCACTAGACAAATTAAAAAAATTCTAAACAAATGCGACTTGCAGACTGCGATGTGAATTTGGGGGAGAGTGCGGCGAGCTGTGATCATCGACACGAGGACACAGTAAAACGAGAGAGAGTTGTGAGGAGGGCCACTGGCAATGGCCAACAAGTTGATTGGATTTGTGCTAATGGACAAAGCGCAGCGCTAACTGTGGCAATATAATCGATATGAGGTAATCGCACACAGCTCACGGCATTCAAGTGAGCGCATATGGATGTGCAAACTGCATGACATCTGCACACGGGGAAATGCTTATTTCGAAGTGAAATGGATTTGTTATTCTACGTTCGCACCGAACCAAGTCGCGAGATTTCGCCTACAAATCACCTAGGTTTCGCCATACATTATGGGGGGTTCGGAAGTCTAATTGAATCCCCCTTTAGTCGGTTCGCCCGTCACCTCAAAATTGACATTTGAGGTTTCAGTAAGAATTCATCCAAATCACCCGAAATCGGTTCGGCGGGCAAATGGTAAACAGATAAAGCGACTGAATTATTCATTTGATTCCTCGCAGTTTTATTTGGATTCTTCTCTGGCTAAGACCACGCACTAAGCGACTGTTTTCTTAGACGACTGGATGACACAGTTGGGTAAGTGCCTGGCCTTGGTTAGTTGGGCCCCGGCTCGAGTGCTAGTGAAAGCGCTTTCATCTGGTTTTCAAATCTGATCCAGTCAACATTTGCCGTTGGGATCAAATTAACGTCACTATGACTGGACTTTGTGCTGATGCTGAAACGAAGGTCCACGTTGAGGTTATGGTCATCTACAGAACGCCTGTTTAATGCACTGTTTAGGTTAGTGGAGTCCCATTGAAGCAGGTGGAGAAGTTTAAGTATCTCGGGGTCTTTTCACGAGTGATGGAAGGAGTAATGCTGAGCTCTCCCGTAGGATTGGTCAAGCTGGGTCAATTTTGAAACAGCTTGGTAGATCTGTAATCAGGAAGACCGAGCTTGGTGGCAAGGACAAGTTAGTTAGAGCACAGAACCAAGTATTTGCTGTAAGGTCCGAACAAATAAGATCGCGAATAAGATTTCATCGTGCTTTGTGGGAATTACTCGCCGGGATAGGGTGAGCAACACGGCAGTGCGCGAGGAATTCAACACTGAGCAGCTGGTTCTTCGAACGGAGAGGGCTAGGCTTCGGTGGCTTGATCACGTGGCAGGAATGTCGCCTTTATCACGACTTCCGAGGCGGGCGTTGAATGCGATTCCACCAGGTAGGCCACCGCTTGGCATCCCAGGGGGCTTGACCAAGTCCAAAAACTCGCCTGGTTACGCTCCTGATGATTTAGAGTCGATGGCGGAGGATCGAGTTGCCTGGAGCTCTGTCTTGCGTGGTTTACCCCCGCGATCCCTTTAGCGGAGCATGCGGCTCAGAAGATGATGATGATGATGACTGGACTGGTCGATCAGTGGTAGTAGTCTGACCGTGGCTATCACAATGGACCAACATGGGCTAAGTGTGACCCCCTTCTGTGACCACCCCCCAAATTCTGACAGAAATGAAGTCTTATAGAGATGGCCAACTTCACAGCTGAATGCCCTGGCTTCATCGGTGAATGACAAAGGTAATACAACAGCCCCCAATTTAACTGGAAAGAGTACATTATATGATGCGGTTATGCCCGTTCAATGATGACCCCGACATCGGCTTACGTCCCAAGACTTCGACCATTTTGTAGGCAATATATGCCCAAGCTTAACCTGAGCGACAAAATTTGGTGCAGCAAGACGGCGCAACATGCACTCACAGCAATGCACCAATGAGAAACGAGTTCAGTGAACAATTTGTCTCTCGCTTTCGGCAGGTGAAGTGACGGGCTATGGCGTATGATTTGACGCTTTATGACAGTGTTGTATCGACTCATCAGTACGGTGGCCAGTTCACAACCCCTCTGAGACAAGATTGGACATGAGCACAAGACAATAAAGATAAGAGCTAAGATGTTTGTCATGAGTATTATGAAATATGGAAGAGTATCTCGCAAGCTCCCACTCTCTACCGTAGTGTTGCCAAGATACTAGAGATGAGATGATGAGATGCTCCTTTTCTGCTTTTGGTGACCAAACAGCTAACAATCATACAACAATAATAAACGTCACCAATTCCCCTTAAATTGAATGCCAATGTCCTTTAAATTAGGTACAACATCAGGCCACACACGACAGCGACTATTTAGAATCTCCAGGTGGTGTGGAGAGCTCAGCTTGGTGTGGGAGGTCCTTGCGTATCCACCTTATAGTCCCGACCAAGCACCAAGTCATTGCCACATGCAAACACATCGGTAGCGACTCTCTAGAATCTCCAGGTCCAGGAGCCGGGTGGGGGAGGTACTTGTGTATCCATCTTATACTCCCCACCTAGCACCAAGTCAATGCCACATGCTCCTGTCCATTCCATCAACATCAGGCCAAACACATCGATAGCGACTCTCTAGAATCTCCAGGTCCAGGAGCTTGGTGTGGGAGGTCCTTGCGTATCCACCTTATAGTCCCGACCAAGCACCAAGTCATTGCCACATGCAAACACATCGATAGCGACTCTCTAGAATCTTCAGGTCCAGGAGCTTGGTGTGGGAGGTCCTTGCGTATCCACCTTATAGTCCCGACCAAGCACCAAGTCATTGCCACATGCAAACACATCGATAGCGACTCTCTAGAATCTTCAGGTCCAGGAGCTTGGTGTGGGAGGTCCTTGCGTATCCACCTTATAGTCCCGACCAAGCACCAAGTCATTGCCACATGCAAACACATCGATAGCGACTCTCTAGAATCTCCAGGTCCAGGAGCCGGGTGGGGGAGGTACTTGTGTATCCATCTTATACTCCCGACCACGCACCAATACATTGTCACATGCTGTGACTGTGAAAAAAGAGGAACGGGGGATAACGACATTACCATCAAAAGGACAACGAATAATCCAACAAAACGGCGTATAATTGACCTAAGCCGGACCAATTCCTAATGTCTGCAGCTCTCATGGTTATTAGAGCATACTTTTTCTTGGAGATTATGCCAGAATAATAGGCGTCGCCAGCAACGACTTCCGACTTCCAAAAGCCGTCTCTACAGGTGTGCCTGTGATAACATCACGTAGCGGAGGAAATGGTGGGATAGTGTGATGAGACAATTTCATTCCATTTAAGGTCATTCAGTTTTCCATATCATCTCAGCGCCAAAAGTGTGGAACATGTTTTATTAGACAGGCATCCGCTCTTTGCTGCATATCCTGTGACCATGTTCTTCACTACATTGGAACTGCCACAGTCCTATGCACTTGAATGTTGATGCGCCGTCAATTTCGTGACTCTCTACTCATTCTTTCTTTGAGATAAACTACAATCCTCTTCATTAAGTGAAACAAGTCGGACAGATTTTGCCAGTCGGTATTTTCCTCCTCCCTCAGCTCTGGGAAATCTCGTGCGAAGCTTACGATGGCTTAGCCAAACAGCGTCTCCAACTGCAGCACACAAACTCGCCAATTTTCTCGATATCCAGCGATGTGGCTTCTCTTTAATGCTCCCAGTATCGATCCCAGTTGAGCAAAAAACACACACCGCACAACACCCACATCATAAAATGCAAAATCCAATCAATCCCGTTTGCCTCCCGGCCGCCCAGTCAAACGCCGAAACAACTGCCAATCTAATGGGGATTTCCTAATCCGAAATGGAAATCAGGCTGCTCAGTCGAGGAAAAAACGAATTTCCCAATCTTCCACCAATTATACCCAATGACCAAATAATCGATTGCCAACTGATGCCATGACTGACGATTTTTGCGGTCTCCCCCCACACAAGCAGCGAGCTGCATTTTTTTTCTTTCAGTTTCGACTTATCCCAAAAAGTCATCAATGAAGTTCGTTCAACGAGCGCCCGCATAAGCGCGTGTTGTAAACCCTGAGTGGGCCCGGGTTCAGACGGCCGGCCCTAATTAGCTCGACTCCAGGATGACCTGTGACTTGGTGGGACACCCGGGAGTACAGCATTATGCCACAAACTCACAAGCACACATCACTGTGAGCGGGGGATGCCCAGTGTTCAGCCAAGGATACCCACAATGGGTCATAAGAAACGTACGTACGCAGCCCCACATTGAATGGCTATTAATCACAACCCGCTTGTGTATCGGAATAATTGCGATTAAACTGCTCCATTGATGGCAAGTGGACGAAGACTTCAAAGGGTGCTCTGATTGAGTTGAAATCCGCCCCGCAGCCACATGGCTTTGCAATGGCCTCGTGTTCCTTCGCAACGCGGATAACGCTGAAATACAAATGCACAGATCCGAAAATAATACTCCGAGGAATGATTAATGAACACGCCGTTATATCGTGAAACGTGCCACCACATTTAAGAGGAAATGTGTCCCGAAACCGCAGGCATTTTGACAGTACAATGTGAATGTGTTTGCCTGTTCTTCTTTTTTCGTTCAGTTTCTGTTTCTTCTTCTGCTACATAATTTGGGACAATTAAGTGGAATGACATATGAATAATGAAAAGGACACAGCGTGACGCAGATTAAGTGAAATCAGGACGTTCATATGCCATTCGTAGAAGAAAGTAATCACAGTTTTTTTTCTTTCGGATTTGCTCGTGGGCCGTTCCAGAAGGATCATTAGTCTCATTGTTCGTTATGAGCAGGATTTACTCCCCGCTGACGGAAGCATTCATTTATGGGCGTATTCAAATGAGTTCTGCTGTGGTCACACATGTCGAGCAGAATCGTACTTCGTCAGGTTGAACTGGAATGAGAGGTGAGTCTAGGAGCGAGTTGAGTCGTGAGGAAGTGCCCGATGTACTGCATGCGGTAAGGATTGGATTGACACGAGTTGATTGCGTACATAATTTATAAATTGGTCACCGGCCGTGGCGTAGTGGGTTGGGCAGTTGGTGCCAGCTTCAATCCCGAAATTTATCAGCTTTCATAATTCACGATCTTTCCAGTCAGTGACAATGGTCAAAGAGGATCATACCCTAGATTGCCACTCTCGACGCCACGTGCCACAGTCTACCATCTTCTGAAGAAGCTTACAATTGAAACTACCAACCACGCATGGCTAGAAGGCACCACCCGCCTTAAATGAAATAAATTTGGCCAGCACTTAATTTCAAACGATCACTTTGCCTGCTCAGAGTGGGCAGATCATCGGTGTCATAGTCGCAGTATAGGTGTGGCGTACAATCATTTTTGAAGAAGCTGCGTGGATGAAGAGGATTTGGAAACCACAAATCGTTTCCTCAGCTCGTGTTCATTTTTGATAAGACAAAGGTAGTCACACTTAAGGACTAACTATTTCAATAAGATCAGCAAACCAAACGCCACTTCATTTCAATTAATTTTTATTTCAATACTCAGACCCAACTTGCATACTAGACAAAAATGCTTACAACTGGTTAGGCAAGCAGTCTTATTACATCTAACTAACTGGCCCTCGGCGGGCACTCTAAGCTAAACTAATGTCTTTCGTGTTGACGAAGAAGCTAAAAGGCAACTCACCTAGACTGACCTGTCCGGAAATGGTGGGAAACATAGTGGAGCATCTCTTCCTTCGAAGACCAGTCTCTGCATACGTTGCCACAATCACGTTGGAGCAGCTTAACGTAGCGTCAAAAAGATTAAGGGACAGAAAGTGCCTGGGCCAGATGGTATCCCAAATAAAGCAATCAAAGCTGCGGTTGTGGCTAGACCGGACGCTCTCACAAAACTTACCTAAAGTGCCTACAAGAAGGTGTCTTCCCCTCGCAGTGGAAGGTTCAAAATCTGGTGCTTATACCAAAAGGAAGGAAACTTCCGAAGAACCCTCATCGTATCTCCCAATATGCCTTCTAGATTCACGGGGGAGAATCATGGAGCGGAGCATATGACACAGCCTCCTTAAAGTTGCAGAAGAAAATTGAGCCCTTTCGGACCAGAAGTTCAGAAAATCACTCTCTACCATCGACGCCATAAGAGGAAAAATGAGAAGATGGGGAACGAACAAAGAATACAGCAGCACACTGGTCAAGAGCGCGTTTAACACGGCAAGCTGGACGCACATAATGAGAAATTTTATCCAGAATGGACACGCCAAACTACCTGTTAAGGATAGTTAGTTATGAAGTTGATGTGCTACACTGACGACGATGATAATCAGTACAATTTCACAGCAGGAGCTCCACAAGGAATCCTGGGACCTCTCCTGTGGAACATAATGAAGGACGATGTATTGCGACTGACGCTGCCAGAAGGAGTCAAAGTCATCGGATTCCCTGGCGATATAGCCATCGTTACCGTAGCTAAGCACATCCAAAATCGAAAGCAACAAAAAAGAAGGATGATGTTCGTGCACAGACTCTGCGCAATCAGAACAATCTGTGGGTTCAGAACTAGATCAACCGAAGCAGCTTGCGTTCTAGCAGCCATGGTCCCCATACACATTATCGCAAAGGGTGTACGTTCGACGAACCGCAAACCGGTAAGAAGGTAAGAAAATCATACAAACCCCAGAAGAGGGCTGGATCAAAGGCGCAATGGGAAGAGCTGTGGATCAACTCCCCCAAAGGACGATGGACAAACAAACTAATACCAAACATAGAGCCATGGACATCAAGGAAGACAGGGGACTGCAACTAACACCTTAAGCAGATTCTGTCTGGGCACGGCGGTTACCGCAAGTACCTATTCAAATGGGGACGCGACAACAACACGGGAGAGGATGCCGAGCATGTGATGTTCCACTGCAGGCAGTTTTATAGGGAACATTACGTACCTGACAAGTGCAGAAAACATAGTCAGTTATAAGACGCAATCGGAGCAACACTGGACAGAGATCTGCTCATACGTAGTGCACGTGCAAGAAACACTCCGAGGGGCAGAATTACTAAGCGGCAAGAGGATACTTTTGGCGACTGTGCATAATTTCCAACCAGCCTTGCGAAGTAATACCTAACGGCAGTTCTGCGGGGAGAGTGATAGAAGAGTGCAGAGTGTGAGTCAGTATTAGGTCTCTAGCTTATTCGTGCGGTTTGCTAAGAGATGGCGCAACTTGTATTCTTCCATTGGAACATGCGTTGGAAAGCTACTGTCATTGTACGTCATTTCAGTATATGTCATTCATTTGAAGCGTAAACAACAATATTTTTTTTTTTCACTCAAATGAAATGCCTGAAAAAGTGTTTTTGCGGAGAGTTCTTCTTCATTACTTTAATATGAAGAAAGTCATCGTATTTTGGTGGATGTTTATAGTGAACATGTGCTAGCTGAGCGAACGTGTCAAAAGTGGTTTGCACGGTTTAGTGGCATAAAATTGGATAGGTGATTTTTTCTTCGAAAGTTTGAAGATGAAAAACTTGAAGCATTACTCTATGAAGATTGTTACCAAACACAAGAAGAGCTCGCAGAATCTCCGGGGGTCATCCAAGCAGCCATTTCAAAACTTTTAAAAGCAGCTGGATATATTCAAAAGCAAGGAAATTGGGTTCCACATGAACTCAAGCCCAGAGACGTCGAAAGGCGTTTTGTCCGAAATGGTGCTGTAACGCCACAAAAGGAAGTCATTTTTAAATCGGATCCATTACGACAACCCGAAGAGCAAAACATCATATGTGAAACCCCACCAACCAGCCAAATCAACGGCAAAGCCGAATATCCATGGCGCGAAGGTAATGCTCTGTATTTGGTGGGATCAGAAGGGTGTGCTGTATTATGAGCTGCTAAAACCGGGTAAAACTATCAATGGACAACGCTACTGAACACAATTAATCCGTTCGAAGAGTAGCAGTAGCCGAAAAACGTCCGGAATATGCGACCAGACGAAAAAAAACCGCACGAATTAAGTTATAGACCCGGAGGAGACCCTCCTTATCTCGTTGTGCGACGGTAAGGTCGTAGACCAGTCGCTCATCTACAGTTGAACGTGCGATATGAAAGAGGGGCGGTGCCGCATTTTCGTTTTGTTGGGACCGTTCGAATCAAAATAGAGGAATTCTTACGGGGGCCGAAGCAGTCATGACGTACCCTTTCATGGCATAATGTATTGAAGTAGTAAGCCCCCGTCTTACAATAAATGCCAAGCACCAACCGATCAAAGATTTAGGAGTAAGTAAGTCTGCGTGGTAGGCCACGACTCTATAGACTCGTGGCCCATTGTGACCTGATTGAGACTGATATCAGCATCCATCACTCTTAACTTACTTATCTGTTCTAGAAACGGCTTTTTTGGCTACTGATTTCCGGAATAATAAATGGCCGTTCGGAGTCGGCAGAAAACTGTAGGTCCCTTCCACTCGTGAGGGAACAATAGCATGCACAATACGAGTGGTTGCAGAGAAGCTAGGCCATGCACTCTACGGTCTTTAGCGCCACTCATATCATATTATTATTATTAGAACGGTCTTATGGTCCTCGACCCGCGAGAGTTCATCTGCCTACACACTATCAGTTCTCTAAAGACGCATTTAGAATGTCATCTCTTGTAAATTCAGTCCAGGCTACATACTATTTCTCACACATTTGTACACGTTATCAGTCCATTTTCATTCACTCCAGCGAAGTCCACGGACATGTTCGGTCGCCATTTTCATTCCAAGCTACACACCATCATGTTTTTTATCATTTTCCAAGAATGATGTTAGAAAAATGGTAGTGTCTAGGCCGCTTTAAGAAGTCGCCCAAAAGGGGAATCTCAGCAACTATCCTATAAAAGTTTTCAGAATTGGACACATACATTGGCCCTATGCTGCTGTCTCGATGCTGCTCGTGGAATTTTCAGAGTTTCAGTTTTATCCACAATACTTAAATGTTGTGGGTTGCAGCGTCGACCCCTACGCACTTGAGCCTACGTTGCCCAGGTTCGATTCCTGGTACGAGCAAATTAATTTCAGTCACTGACAATGCACAAAAGAGTACGACTGTCTAAGAAAGGTTTCTCAAATTGGCCGTTCGGAGTGGGCACAAAACGGTTGGTCCCTCTCATTCGCGAAAGAACAACAGCTCGCAGAACACTAGTGGTTGCTGAGAAGCTAGAAATTATAACTGTCTCGACTTGATGCTAGAAATTAAATAAAGTAGAGACTGTTTCCGGATATTTTTTTTTAATGTTTAAATAAATTTCCAACCGATTTTACAATGCCAATCATATTACAGGCAAGACTGTTCTAAAGCTAGGTCTTAATGTTGACTGCAATGACCGTATAATGTTTGGTTAAAACTCCGGTACAACTGCGTGGACACCTTCATAGCGGAAGCACCATCCTACCCATGTCCCATTTTAACTTGCTGCAATTTAGTTCCAAATTTTAAAATGCAGAGAGAAACTTGTTAGCTAGTGTGGTAGTGCTTTCTACATGGAGAGCTTCCAATTCCTTCTCGTAAAATAAAAATGCTGTCTGTACAATCAACGTAGCTCGTCCTTGGACTTTTTGATATCCTTGAACTAAGAGGTTGCGAGCGACCTAACACGTAAAATCTTATTTTAATCCCGTCTTCTTGGCCGCTGCTCCAATTGGCCTGCCCTGCCACTGTCGCTGTCATTATGACTCGTCGGTATCACATTTGTTCTGTGCACACACGTCATCATATCACGCCTTCCTTGTCGGTGGATGGTAGGTAGTGGTTTAGCATTATCTTCATGCTTGGACAGGCCGCCATCTGGAGATGCTGTCTATAGACTCTATAGACTCGATCAATTGGCCGCTCATTGTCGCTCAGTGTCGCCTATCTCGCGACTATTTTTTTGGGTACCGTGTAGACACAGCCCACTTAATTGGGTAGATGACAAGCTCGTCAGTCGCGTAACAACTTTAGAAAAGGAACAGGAAATCCTTCACCAGCTATTAGCTGATACTGCAGAAGACAGTGATGTTGATGATTATTGCAAGATGATTGCTTGATGGCTCAAGTTGCTCCAGTTTCGAAACAACCTGCATGATTTGGCCACTGTTCAACCCCAAAACAATCCAAACGCCTTTACACTGATGTAATATGGGCATCATGGTATGTTGGCTTATCTGCTGGTCTGGCTAGGTGTAAGATCGAACATAACTGAATAATTCCGGAAACAGAAACTGCTTACTAAGGGAACACAGTTGCAGTTATCCAGAATGTGGAAAAAGTGTAAAGTGCCCCACACACAGCACACGTGGACACTTCGGAATGCACGCAAGAGTCGCTACATTAGGCCTACATTGGACTTTGAAGAAGACGGAGCAGCACTATGAGCAGTGAGGGTGATAGTAATACTGCACTATGCGCATCAATAATGGTGCCTTTATGTCAACAGTGTGGCTTCAGTGGACAGGCAATTCGTCTGGTGAACGTCAAGCCCACAGTCAACGGACGACCACAGACAGTCCCTATTGTCGCTTTACAATATCAGAGCTAGTCACTCTCGAACGATCGGAATGCGACTTCAATTTTTTTCTTTTAGAAAAACCGACTCAAGAAATGAAAACATTTTCATCTTGCTCGAGTAGTGTGACACACCGAGAAATCGGTGAGCGGACTGGCCCACACAAAGGACACATTTTGGCACACGGCACAAATATGTGTGTATGGGGCACTAAATGGGACAAAGTCTTTCACCGAGCGATTGCTTAAAGTCCATGATCATGACCCATTTTATGTTTTCGCAACCATAAAACTTTTTCTCGTGCCCGATGCGGTAGTGTGGAAGCAGTCTGAGCAAACTGGTTAGACTAGACGTAGGCCGATTTGTCGTCGAAGAGGCTATCCAGAGGACTCTGCCGGGAAGTTGTGTGCAAATTATACCATCACATTATTATGGATTGTCGGTGCATAAGAGTCCTCTCCTTAAAAGCACCTGCAACCCCAAAATGATGACCAAAAACTGAATCGAATTCATGACAGTTTCCTCGGCTAATGTATGCAAAGTGCTCTGGTCGATAATTTGCAAATTCATAAATGTCCTTCGAGTCCCTCAAGCATCAGCACATAAACCATCCTTAACTCCCAACTGCCGCACAATCTCGTTGCTTCGATTGTGCATCTTGTAGGGCACACAAAAAGTTATTCCCACTTCTGGGCGCTGTAAACTTGATAAGTCCCTGCCCCATAAACAACAAAGGAATAGACGACCGAGCGCCTTTATCGCTATTTGGTGCGTATTACCATAATGACCCAGCTGTTGAAGCCACCATGCACAAAGGGCAAAACACGAGCAACAAGACAGAAAAGAGACGATATTGTTTCGGTTTTCTGTGTTTTTTTCTTCGCTTCTCCCACGGGAACTCAATGAGGGGCGTAAAAGTTAAATAAAAGTGAAACTTCCTCCCCGATTTCTTTTTACTCAAAAACCATTAAAAGTGAACAAAAGTTTGCATTCAACTGAAAAAAGCGAAAAAAAAAGAAACATCAACAACAACAAATACCCCTGATCCGCTCCATTCCGTGACAATGAAGTGGAGCTGAGAAAAGTTTGCGCAACAAAACGCGAACTTGTACAATATAGGTACAGCCCCCGAGGTTATCGAGTTTTCACCTTCAGGGGATATACTTTCGATCACCTTGACGAGACAAAGTTTAACTCCTTGGAGTACCCCCCACGGGCTTGATCGCAAGCCATTTCATCGACGGCATACGATTCGTGTATGATTGCCTGAGGGATCTCGGCTACTAGCTCCCCTGTTCCCACTCCACTTTCGTATTCAAATCCATCCAATGATGGCGTGTACAGCGCACACATTCCAGTTTGCGTGAGAATTTCGGATTAATGCGGCGGGGGAACGCGGCGCAGCGGCTATAATAAATACAAAGCGCACGGATTTGGCAGAGTTACAAAACCGAGCAGCGAAATGGAAAACTTCCCAGCAGCACAACACAATATCTGACACTTTAGGTGGCGCGCGGATTTCGGATGAGATTTTTCAAATGTCGCGAATCGTACAACACTCTTTTCTCGGAAATGGGGAGAGAGAGAAAAGAGTCGACGACGGAATGTGTCACAAAATGAATCCATATCCCTTAAAATCCGACATTCGGCCGTAGAGTGGAATGGTGGTGTGGTCGGGGTCGGGGATTTTAAATTGGGGCGTGGCGGGAACGGGGACTGGCTGTGTGTGTGGGATAATGGTTCATCGGGTCTCGCAAGTCGATTTCTTCGGGCTGGAAAAGTTTTCGGCGATGACAGGTGTCAGGACCGCTTATCTGGGGGATAAGAGAGAATCTGAAGTTCGTGTTCGTGTAATCTCTAGCAAGCACTTTCGGAGGAATGGTATCAATTTTCACGTGTGCACAATTTTCACATACTGTGCTTGGTTTTTGTTTTTTGATTTGGGACTGATTTAGAAAAGCCTGTCAATTGTAAATTGTTGTCTCCTTCTGTTGGTGTACCTGCGCTACATTCACGAATGCCTCTGATGTGACTGGAAGTAAAACTGGGGGATGCAAGGAGCAAACTAAATCAATGGGGGAGGATATTCCATTCAAAATCAAGGTTTATTAAATACATGTTCGATTGTATAAGCTAAATCTAAAGTAGGCCGCCGATACTCGAACACGCCATGAGTTAAACACATGCCTTCGGGCTGTTCGGAGTGCCATCCATACGCGCCTTCTTGGGTTTAAAGTTAAGTGAATTCAATAATACTCTAAATCGTGCTGACAACAATTTCCAGCTTGCTGCGAGCCCATCATAGCCTGTAATTGAAAATCAGCTCCTCGTCCGACAAACTTGATCAGCTTAGAGGCTTCATATTGTATTCCTGAACAGGAAAGGCGATGTCCCATAGGATAGGTTGGGTTGTACTGGCTGACTGCAGAAGAGAGCCACACTTGGGCCAAGGCGGGTCCATTATGAGACCACTCGGATTGACAGGTAGAACTAATTGGTGCTTAGCTGTCTAATGCTGACGCTGCTTAGCTCATTGAGGTTATTGAAGTAGTAGTATCAGCCAGCGCTCTCCTCGAGCGAAGTGATAGGTGATATGTGGTTTCCACCTCCACTTTATCCATGCAGCTTTTTCAAATGTCATTATGGGGGCACCCACCCTGAGGGCATGAGTGCTAATTGTGCTGTGCCCGATTACGACGCCAATGACCGTCCTGAGTGGAGATCTGAGCGATCGTTGAAGATTAAGTGATCCATATTCCTTTGTTTTAAGGCATGTGCTACCTTGTAGCCTTTGTTTGTGTATGTAGTGAGTAGATGGTAGGATGTAGCGATTGGCATGGAAAATGGAACTCCTCCTTAAGTTAGGAAGGAGGATATACCACACCTATTGCCCGGTATGCACCCACATGAGGTGTATTATAAAATGCTCAGCCATCCTCAGCAAATAAAGGATGTGTTTGAGTTAAACATGACATTGGCCAGGGACCTAATTGCGGCTTGTTTGGGCAAACGAATGGTGACATCTCTTTTGGATTTGGCCTTTCTTATGGCAATGGTTTCTGCCTGGAAGGCGCTACAGTGATCAGGGAGCATCAGGAAGGTAGCATTTGGAATAGACAAGAGCACCTACTCCCTTGTCTGTCATACGCAAGGGATCAGCCGGTGACTGGTTATCAGATATCCAATCTGATCTAGGGGGAATGCTGGTGGAGAATTTCTTATCGATTATAACTTGGGGCAGTAGGCGGTAGGTGTCGTGGGGGCGGGGGGGGGAGAAAGTTATATTCGTTTAGAATGGTTGAGTGACCGAAGGTGAGTTCGGACGCAGTCGATGTATTTTATGTCTAAGAGCCGTGCTGGCTGAAGTGGTGGAAGGTGGAGGAGTACGACGGAGTGCTCGTCCAGTGCCCCGGTCAAAGACATGTCTCTGGATTATTTATCGTGCACATGACAGCTGTGTCCAAAGCTGTCCACCAAACTGAGGCCCTGTACAGAAGTGTCGGTCTGACAATTGAGGTATAAATCCAGTAAACGATGAGTGGTTGTAGTCCGAATTTGCATCCTATATACGTCTGAAGAGGCGGAAGAAACCTTTTTAAACATCTCCTGGTTTTTGAGCTTTCATCTTAGCTTGTTGTCTATAACAAGACCGAGTGGCGGTTAGTTGTAGACTGCTGTCGTACAGCGTGAGAGGGTCAAACTGAGGGATCTTGTACTGTACAAGATCCATTTTTGAGGGGTAAAGGTGGAGACAAATTTTCCTGGCTCCCCAATGGCAACATCGTCCGCGTTGGCAATAACTTTGCATCCATCATCTTCCAGTGTTAACAGCATTCATTAACTGCAACGTTCCAAAGAAGGGGCTAGCGTACACCTCCTTGTGGGGTTCCTCTCTTAACTTCTCAGCGGATTGCAACATCTTCCGCGTCGTCCCTCACGAAAAAGGGCAATTCCTTGCTTCTGTCCGTTGCCTTCTTCGACCGAGGTAGGTAATGCAATTGTTGATCCTGGACAACATTATCGGGTTTCAAATAGATACACATCATCTTCTTGTCGATTTTAAAGACTGATGCGACAGCATTCATGGCGGACGATACGCTTGGACATACTCGGCGCATCATGAGTAGATTCAAAAACTTCCGAAATGTTTGAAACTTGCTTCGAGATTTTGAGCAAGGATACGCTGTGGTATAATTTTATCAATCTGGTACTGGAAAAGACAGTGCGGTGGGCAGCTATAAGCTCGGCTTGCACTATTTTTTGCAAGTTAGTTCAAATGATGGGTTCCTTAGATGACATCAACATCTTCAAACGTTCCCAACGTGCCGTAGTGGAAGCATTCACGGCGATTAAAGGAGATGTCTTAAGGTTATTGAGCACACACTGCTAAAAACATCACGATCGACAGCTGCAATTTTGGGGTGTTAAAGGAGTTTGCCTTGCTCCACAAATGACATCTTGGTAGAGTTCCGACGTAGAATCGACCTTGGCAACATATGCCGCTTTGGCTTGTCCAGATATCTTAGGTCTTAGCTCTACCATCATGCTCTTCAAAGCCCTCAATTTGCCAATCTGGTATATGGAGCCGGAAGCTAGACGATAAACCCAACAACGGGGCCCATTCTTGGTGCCTTCTACATCGGATACACATATGGTCTCGTCTGCGATGAAGTTGGAGGCAGTGAATGAAGGATATACATAATCGCGAACTCTGCGAGCTGTACCATGACGTAGATGTAGTCTGAAAGGTAAAAATCCATTGACTGTCCTGTCTCAGTCACATGAAGCGCATGGACACCAGCGCATGGGTCTTCGAAGCTGAGCCTTCCTGTTCGAGGCTTACCGAATTTTGCTGTATAAACCTTAAATATCAAGTCTTGGCAGTCACCATAGTTTAACCTATTTAAGGAGCTTATAAGCATTTCCGCGCAACAAAAATCTCTGACGCCACGTTATTGCCTTAAATTTGAACAATCATTCACAAGTGAAAGCAAATGAAAGCTAAATAATAGAAGTCCTTGAATAAATCCGACCATTCATTAATTTTAATCCCTGTCAATACCCCCCGCATGTCATCAATTGCATCGTCCAACCGACGACGTCGTGGTTCGGCCACCTGCCTCGATGGCCAATGCTATACGTGCATTCATCGGTCTGCTGCTTGTATTTACATGGTCTACATTCCAACAATTATTTTGGTAACGCAATGATGTTTGCTGGGCAAACACTCATCTAACGCGATTGTTGTCGCCAGCATCCGGCGTTCGCTTCCCCATGCACGTTGGATAACTAATGCAATCCGATATACGTACCTAACGATGCTCTTCATTTGTTTCCACACTGACATCCTGTTCGGGGCACTTTATCAATGGCAGCACTCGCACTATCAGCGTATCCTGGGCGGAGTTTGTATTCATCCCATTGGGATATCCCCGTATCGTTGAATTGAGGAGTCAAATGGTGAGGCTTATCTGCTGCATTTATGAACACGTCAATGCACTAGGCGGGTGGGGAAATTTAATGGGAGGCAGATAGCGCACACAGGCTATACGAAGTTGTGCTACATTTTAGTAGGAATTTGGTGCTGATTTGGTGGAGAGGTTCTGCTCGACCGATTCATTTTTACTAAAGTCATGAAAGGTAGATAGGTGTTGGCATGTTGGCCCACTGTGATACCCACAGTCAGACTACTGAAACGGATTGACCACTCCAGTGAAAGTGCCGTTAATTTGATCCCAACGGCAGATGGCAAGTGGACCAGATTTGAAAACCAGATAAAAGCGCATTCCCTCTGCTTTCACTGGGATTCGAACCGGGGACCCCACTAACCAAGCCCAGGCATTTTACCAACTGCGCCATCCAGTCGCTTATGAAATATGCTTCATGTCTATTCACTCGTTCAGGACACTTTCATAATCTATCAACATCTCGCCTTGTGAAGTTCCTGACACACCGTCTCTACACGTCATATTTCTGCCCAACATCACAATCCCAATCTGAACAGCCATTCGCCCTCTTTTCGATCATGGGCAGGATATGCGATCGCTTCACTTCAACGAGGGCTGCAAGAGAGTCAACATCAAGAAGCGGTCCAAGAACCTCCAATCAACGAAGTAGATCTTTTTAGTGAGATAGTGGCAAAAACATTCACTAACACTTCTACTTTTCCTCTCATTATTTTCCACTCCATTCAAACAAATTCGTGCAAATATAGAATAGATAAAGCGTCAAATCTGTTGCCCAACTTTTGAACAGAGCTCATGCCATGTCGTAAAATCGAGATTCTCTGACACGACGTAGGTTTTGACTTGGATTTTGTGCCTCCACTGGATTTTTACACATCATGTTCATGAGCCGGGCATGGTTCAATTCCAGTGGAGACTACGTATTATAAAGCCAGTCGTACGACTGGTAGAATGTTATGCTTAGCTGCCACACGACAAATTTCACTACATTCCTTGAAAAAGGAATACTTTGGAAAATAGAATGTGAAATATTTAATTACATAAATCAAAACAAAACAAGTGGTATTGGCCATAAAAAAGAAAAAAAAAATAGCATCAGCCAGATTTGAACATAGAACTTGCAAAAAGCGTGAGCAACGCACCAACCAAAGGACCCGATATCTCTCAAAGTGTCTATGGTTCCTAAAAATGTGCAGCTTCTTATGGCCGAAAGATCGTTTCGTTTCTTTCGAGTCAATACCATGATACCATCGCATTCCATTGTGCCATCGCAAGATCGCATTTTATGGCAAATACTACGGCCTTAATCATCCCTGTTTGGGATATTTTTCCTGGCCTAGTAATCATGAGCCTTGAGCTTCGTGCCACCCTACAATAAATCTTACTGTAATCATTCGTCGAAGATAGTGTTTTGTTGTCGATCTTCTCTTATGCGTTGCTGCCATAGACCCCCTTTGCACGGTCAAACTTCTGCGCATCAATTGCCACCAATTAACGCTGTTTATTTGATTTTGCCCGACGAATGATAGGCGACAATTTTTGAGGGACCCCCGCTCCGGGGCCCCGGCTACTGCTTGTACGGGAGGAAGCATCAAAGAAGTCGAAAAACTTGTTCTTGAGGATGAACGAATAAAGGTGAAAATGATGGCGGAGATCACCAAGCTTTCAATTGGTACCATTAACACCATCTTAACCTTTCAAAGGTCAGTGCAAGGTGGAGCTTTTGGAGATGTGTAGTGAGAACGCGGACGGTGTTATGGATCGAATTGTTACTGGTGACGAAACATGGGTGCACCACTATGACCCTGAAAGCAAACAAGAGTCCATGGAGTGGCATAAAACAGGAACAGACCCCCCGAAGAAGTTCAAAGTCACTCCGTCTGCCGGAGTGCTCATGGCCACATTTTTTTGGGACTCAAAGGGAATCCTGCTCATTGAGTACAAAAAAAAGGTGAAACCATCAACGCCACAGCCTACGCTTCCACTTTGCATAATTTGCGGGAGGAAATTAAAAAGAAAAGACGGGGTAAACTCGCAGCGGGTGTGTTGCTTCTTCATGACAACGCTCCTGTTCACACGGCGCGAGTTTCCAAGGCTGCTGCGCGAGATTGTGGTTTCGAAGAAATCCAACAGCCACCCTATAGTCCCGACCTTGCCCCTAGTGATTATTTCCTGTTTCCGGATTTGAAAAAATGTCTTCGTGGAAAAAGATTTTCGGATGATGAAGAACTCAAGTCGACAATAAATGGGTATTTTGCAGAGAAAGAGGAAATTTATTTTTTTGAGGGTTTAAAAAAGCTTACCTCAAGATGTAACGAATACATTGATGTTAGGGGAGATTATCTTGAAAAATAAAAACAATTAAAATTGAATTCGCATTTTCCTTCATATCGATACCGAGAATATATTGAACGCCCCTCGTAAGTTAGGTTGTAGTGGCTAGAGACTTATGCCAAGTGGGCCCGTTGTGATATGACGCGGATTGATTCCCCTAACAATGAGAACCAATTGATGCTTATGACGAAGCGGTTTGGGTGCTGACTATTTTTAACTCATTTAGCTTATGGATGTAGTAAGCCAGTGACATTTTTGCACGACCATTCTGCATAGATATGGCTGAATTTCGCCGATGCAGCATTTAATTTCTTCTGGTGTATTTTTCATGCTGAAACGGCAATGAGCATGTTTGACTACGGCATATGTCACGTATATCGCATGATACGTCAAAGATGAAACACACAATCGAACACCAACCAGGTTAGTGGTGCACCAACCCTAACATTTGTCCAACCGAGTTAACCCGGGTTAAAACAGAAGCAGACCGAGTTGTAACCCGGGTTAACGAACTCGGTTCGATGATGAACCGAAAGGAAAAAAAAGGGATTACGGAATGGGGCAAATCGAGTTGAATATTCCAATTCTATTTAGTTTCGGGTATGTTTCGGTGTTCTATGGGTAACGTGTTGGCAAGGGAAGCGATTGGCGCACGGCGTCATTTTTCTCTCTTCTCTTTTATCTCTCTTCGTGTTTCTTCTACTCGCAAGTCACACCATCTTGTGTTGGCAGGGTTGGGTTAGCATCGTGCGGACACATATTTTATGAAGGCAAGAGTGAGTGAGCAATGGTTTGTGTGTTCGGCAACTCGCACGTTCCACGCAACTTACTTGTTTTCATACTCGTACATTAGGGATCATACAAAGAGGAAATATTAGAGAGGAAATAATAGTTACAGAAGTGGTGGAGGTGGCACTGGCATCCCGCAACGCATCTTAATTGTTTCATACATCACACAGAAAAGAGAGAATTTAAGTATACATACGAAACACACAATACGCCGAGAGCTACCGAAATTCTGCAGCCTGGGGTGGTGGCTACAGGTCAAGTGCCCCGAACCAATATGGTTCTAATTCTAATGTATTGTCTAATTCGATTTGGGGTTGATTTCGGTTCGGTTTAACACCGGGTTGTACCGTCTACAGTTTTTTTTTTTCTACAGGTTTTGCCAATTCGGTTTGAAATATACCGCGTGGTATGTTAAAAGTAGAACACGGTCAGAAATGAAACACACAATCGAACACCAACCAGATCCACCAGTATTTGCTGTCTCGATATCATAGCTCAACAGTGTGATGCTCTGTCAGAGGACAGTGAAGACAACCAACCCTCATTGTTCGTTTCTTCTTTGTCCCATTTCAGCCGATTCCGTCTTGATGATAGATAGCGTCTTATTGATGCCTCCCTTTTACCAATCACGTCGAGGTCAGCCGTATATGCTAAGAGCTAATTAGATTTCTAGAAGACCATCAATTAAGTGTTGGCCTGCAAGTTTTGCACGATCTAGTCCAACAACTCTTTCAACATTGAAGGTCTCAGTAAGATCGCTGCTGTTTTGCGACGGCGACGAGCTTGGCAGGAATGTAAAAACTGATCACGGATGTGTTTAACCAGCAAAAAAAAAAAAAAAAACACCAGGGACTAGTTTGTACTCGATGTTGGGGAGACTCATCCCCAATAGTTTGCGCTGTCAAGGTCTCATATCGTGTAGACCACTCGTCGGGCCTGATTTCTTCAAGCCATATCTTAGAGGCGAGTAGCTGCCAAAAGATTTTAAGACAGCACGGCCGACCCAGCAGCATGAGGAAATTATCAGAGTCAATGTTGGCTCCTCGGAAGTTGATGCCAAGAATGGCCTCAATGTGGTAAATCTGCTTGATTGTTGGTTGATCTGGATCCTCTCAGTAATGATGAGGCACTCTGAACAGTGCCGTGTAGTGTGGGATGCGTTTCCCAATTTCTCCAGCAGAGATAGCCATCTTATCGCAGCTTACTCTTAGTGATATTGCTGACGAGGCTAGGCATTGATTGACTCCGCTATAAGTTCGGCTTTACGTGGTCTGTTAAGGGCTTGTTGTTGTTTCTAAATAATACATTTGCTCTTCATAATGAGAGACTAATCGCACTGCAAGCCACTTAGGTTGAATCTAAGGCGAGGAAGCCAGACGCATCAGATGTAAGTGTGTCTTCGATTTGAAGCTGTAGGGTTTTATAGGCAGAAGGCTCATTATCATGCCATCCCTATTCTAAGTCCCGACCCGGTCTGTAGAACATTAATACCTTTTAAGACTTCCTCTCCGAATAAGTATCGGAGGCGAATCGCTCTATGCACACCCTGCAGCTCCTGGCCTCTATCGTTGACCAATCAGCAGATCAGCTCCTACGCCCCCATTCTAAGTATGAGACGTGGTAAACTCACGTCTTACAGCGCACAACGATCCTCGGCGGTTACTTAGCCCAATCTACGGTTGAACGTGCTCAGCGCCCAGATTCCATTTTGAGTTACTTGCCACGTTCTCAGACGTTTATCCTTAGACTCGGACTTGTTTAAAAGCTTGACAAGTTGGTCCTCTTATTCTCATCTCTTAGCACTCCAAAGCCAAGCCGAGGTGAAAGAAGAATTATTCCGATTGGCCACAGATGCACCCGGAATTCGAGATATCCTTCCACAGCATATGCTGCTGACATTTCTCATTTCTCACTGCCAACAGGAAATGGCTAAAATCCGCAAATCTCGCCGCCGACGCCGTCTATTTGATTTCGCCGAAAACTGCTTCAGTTGGCTCTCCAGCTATCCGAAGCATGAATTTTTCTTTTTTCAAATTAAATTCCAAAGTTAACATCGGCGCTGGTGTTGTTGATGTGGAAAATTCAAATTTAACTTTGCCCCCACTTATGGGTGCTTTTTTTTCTTGCTGCTTCCCTTATATGCCTCGCCATCAACCACAGCGGCGGCTACGGCGGCTACAGCGACTACAGTCAACTGCAAACGGGACATGGATATAAATAAGAAAGGAAAATAGAAGATACACATCATCGTTGGATAAGAACGAGGCAGGGGGAGATGAGAAATTGAAGAATATAACACGCGATGATTTTTCGCAGGTAAATTGAAAAATGATTGAATATCCGGCTCATCTGAGTGTGAAATTCAGCAAAAGGTAGTTCAACCGTTATAAGGACAATGATTACTTTTCCATTTTGCTAGATTTAAGCACTTTTAACTTGATTGACGTTTGCTTGATTGTGCGTACTTGTATTTTGCGAGGGTCGCTATCCCCTGTGGGAGGCCACCCTGCTTTGTAATGGGAAAACTCGAAGGCCTTCTGAATTTCATGTTTCAAACATTCCGAGGCCTTAACAGCGGGTTGACGCTGGGGACAATTTGACGGGGAAGGAGAGAGACATCCGAGTTTTTGGGTAAATTAAGTGATATGGATGAGAATGGTTGACAGACAGATGATTCGTTTTGGTTGGACTATGCGAAGGGTAGTTAGGTAGCTACAACGCATTATCCAGTAGCTACCCTGTGGGAAATAATTCAGTGTGGATCGATGTAGTCACTCCACTGGGATGTTGCTTAGCTCGCATAGATCATTTAAAGAGTGGGACAGTGGTAGAGAATCAGCAACTTCGGGAGATATCATTCATTACTCATTAGAGTCCCAGCAGTGGTGTGTGCACAGCCTGCGCTTGTACTGAGTTCTGAGGCCAAAACATTCCTTCTAATCATATCCTGCTGGTCACATGAATTTAGTTTTTATGCAGCAAGAGATTAGAGGTGAGAGGAATCCCTATGCGCTCTCGCCCGGTTAAGAGGGACAGACATGGATCAATTACCGCTGATCTCAATAGACCATTCTAGTCTACCAACCTTGCGATGATCTGTTTAAAGTGGGCTTACATCAAACGACCGATGCCGTGTTGTCTGGTGCTGAGCGTATGCGGACTCGAGGCCTGTGCTTATTAGGGATTTGGTGCTCCCACTAATTCTAGACCATCCATCAGCTTGGAGATGTCAACCGTTTCTTGGGCTGCGCAGGTTAATAACTTGGCGTTGCCTTTTCAGCAGCTATCATTTTCTTGGGTATGGTGTCTCTCAGCTCAGCTATCCACGGCAGTCTTTCAGAATGTTTATTCCCTGCGTGTCTTAACCAGGCTGCTGGCACCACTCTTTGTCCTCTTTGGAGCTGTTCTCCGTCTATTTCGTTTTAATGCTCCTTGTCGCGCTTCCTCTTTTTAACATGTCCTCTTTTTAAAGAAGGCGCGGAACGGCCTAAAATTTTTTTAGAACTTGTCCTCTTTTTGTGTGTCGACCCTCTAACTGTCAAACTGCTTTTTTGTTTGAATTCATGGACCTAGTTTTTTGTTTATTTTTTTAAGGGAGATGATGTCCCCCAAAGTCCGAGATGAAACTTTTTGTCCTGGGCCAGCTTAGGCAGCCATGGCAATCCATTGCTGTCAACTTTCGACTTGTTTCGGTGCAAGTAATCAGACGGAACGGGATGAATCGTACAGAACCTAACTCTCCCGGCTAGTGTATTCAAAGAGCGCCCAGTCCATCCTGTCAAACCATTAAAGAGTGTCATCCGAACTGACCTGGAACACCAACTGACACGGAGGTACACTGAAGAGACCAAGCTCCATTCTAAGCCACCTCTCTGAGTGAAACAGATCCATCCACCAGGCCTTCCAAAATGGATTGGTTACCTCAGCTTATTTAAGTACTTTAACACTGTTTCCGATATTTGAAACATCACGTCGATCGGCTTGTCTCCACAATAAGACCACAGTCAAATCGAATTTAAAGACGAGCGAACTTTTCCCGCTAACCCAGTACACTCCAAAAATGAGTGTCGCCTCCCTCCAAAGGAGTGCCTAATGGAAATCGCATCCCTACGGTGACAATTGTGATATCCGATTCCAACGACAGCCCAAAATAAACAGATATAAATCAATTCAAAATGAAAATCACAATTTACATCTGTCACGAAACCTTCAACCCTTCACTGTCTCAATTCCATTGTTTATCCCCGGCGCGGAGCGGCTGAGTGCCTATTTATCCCCATATAATCCTTCTGTCAATCACAAGCACTCCATTGAAAGTGATTCCTGGGCCCCCTTGGTGTTCGGTTCGACTCAGAGGCAGAGAGGCAGAGGCCGAAAAAGGCTCAGTTTGTGTTGGCATATGGGGGTAATACATGCGGTTGGCACTCTCGCGTGAGTCGTTCATTCGCCTCTTTTGTGTCTCGACCACAATCACAGATGCTGCTGTCACTACACAATATCCATACATTTCGACGTTTTACAGGGTTCACCCCGTCACACGCTGTCACCAGCAGAACGCGCCAAATCCCTTCCATCAATCCTGTCACTCTGGAACTGTGAGGGGGCTCACACCGTCCCAGTCCAGCCCATGTCACTGGCATTTGGCAGCGCGGAATCCAGCTCCTGTCAGACAGGTGCCATGCAGCAGCAAAGAGAAAAGAACGTTAAGCCCCCTAGTGAACTGCACACTCCCTGTTCAGATTGGGTGGCGTGCTCTGGGGTTGATATCTGAGAGAGAATGGAACTCAGGTGTCGAGTCAACTTAACTACGCCGAGGATGGCTTTTCGGATTTGAATGACATGGCGGCCTTGACAGCTGAAAGGATTTCTCAGCAGACGCCTAAGGCAATTAGGCCAGGCGAAGGGGCGATAAAAAAGCCGACTCCCTTTGCCCGTCTGTTGACCCAAGAATTATTTCCGACTGAAGGAGTCCGAAAGGTTTTTTTTGAGTAGAACTGAACTCCTTTCCGTCAAACCGTCACGAGTGACTGGCTCCGGCCTATTTGAAGATAATTTCGGCAAAATTAAGATGTCGGGGAAGACAACCGCACCGTAGGAGAAGGACCCCTCTCTGCGGTAATGATGTCACTGCACGGGAAGCGGAAGAAGCAGCATCGCCCCCCTCGGTTAAAGATGAACATTTTTGTGTGACTACCGTTCGGCTGCGTGGGTCGGCCGGAAAGGCAAGTGAACTCTTAAGGCGGTGCGCTGTGAAGTGGATTAATCCGACTAGAATGGTTTCCCCTCCTGAATGAGTTCATTTGATTTGGGTTTGTGTGCGGAGGGAGGGGCGTTGATGATGTTTACTTGTTGGATGTGAGGGGGCGTTCTGATGTGCACACAATGCTGAAGGATGTCGTCTATTTGTTTTGAAACTAAATGCCAAGGGGGACTGGGAAGGCTGCTCCGATGACGATGTTCATGCAACCTTTTCGGAGGGCTTGTGGTATGACGAATTGGTTGGCGTTAATGGAGATTGAATTTCTTGGTTATCAGACGCCTTAGCTGTGGACCTTAATCTTCCAGGGAAGTTGAAGTGGTTAATGGTGCACTCAGAGTGCATTCGGCTTAGAATCATTCGGTTTCCGTCCAGATAGGAAGAAGCCAATAATAGCTTTATGAAACAAAATCGACTGTCAATGCGGCACTAGAGTCCCCGTGATCATCGAAAAAGAAGGTGTCATCGAAGGTGTGACTAGGGCCTGGCTGACATGAGAGATGCTCACCGAGACAGCTCCTCCAGAAGTCACTGGTGATAGGTGACTAGACTTAAACCATGCTCACTTTTGTAAGCTTCCGGTTATTCCGATGTCAAAGGAAATCATGGAAATCATTGGGTCTGACCGTCGTGTAAGCACTGTTTCGATTGCCAAGGAGCTAAACATTGCACAAAAAGCCTCATCGCAACAAGATCGACCCCAGTCACCCCAGATGGTGACTGGTGATGGATCACTTACGACAACGCCAAGCGAAAGCGGCCATGAGTCGACTCAAACGGTAGCTAAGCCAGGGTTGACTGTGTGTTTGGTGGGATTGGAAGTAAGTCATCTTCAATGAGCTGATCTCCCACAGAAAAAGCCTTAATTCGGACCTGTATTGTCAACAATTGGACCGTCTGAAGGAAGCAATTGCCCAGAAGCCACCCAGGAGCGGGATTCGATCAGGACAACGCCAAGCCACAGACATCGATAGCGACTCGCCAGAAGTTCCACGGGATTGGTTCGAAGGACCTAAAGTACCCAATGAAGTGATGTTCTTGTCCAGTTTCGACAGAGTTTACGACCCCGAAACTGTGGGACAACGCTGCCTAAGGGGTCGTACTCAAGTGGAGAAGAACTTCAACCAAATTGGGGCGAAAAGCTAGCCAGAGATCGCGCTAGTTGGAGAGACTTGTTGGTTGAGGTTCTTATTTTCCAGAGAAGAAGTAGAAGTGGAGGAGGAAGAAGGAAGGAGCGCAGTATTGCCAGGTTGCCATCATAAGCTACATTCACCCTTATTCTCTTAGTCGTGTCGCATGTCATTGTGAGAAGTTTGTACTGTCTTAGACACTTTATATGACATTTAAGTGAACCATTGAATATTAGTTTGTCACTCTGACATGTGACACGACACGGGTGATTATTTGAAGATTATTCTTAATCATCAAACAGAGCATCCAAGCCATATAATTATTGTTTGTGTGGCGGGGAACATGCCAAATTGTTCTCCACCCACGAATGTTTTTCTAAGGCCAGCAGTTGCGACGCTGACTTTTGCTTTTTTTTCCTTTCATTGACATCAGTTTACAACAACGATGGAATTTTGCATGATAATGGACGCAGGAGACAGAGCATAGTGAAATCAAACGCCCGTAAACGCTGGAAAGTTCTACAACCCCATGACTTATGTTCGCCCTCTGCTAGCCTGTCAAAGTACGCTGTACAATAAGGTCACATTTCGCAATTAGTCAGTACACTCCGTTGCAACACCACCACTTCCACCATTCCATTTGTTCGAAGACGGATCCTCAAAGGAAAGGGTACTGTCAAAAAAAGAAGAAGAAGCAACCTTCCTTTTGGCGAATTGAATGAGAATCTTGAACAATACCTCGTGGAACTTACGCCCGCTCCCGCCGACACTGGTCGGCATACAAAGCGGAACTCATTTATCTCCGGGCTGTGTCCGGGCGCAGTAAGTCGCCCGTGGAAATGCAAATTGCACAAAAGCAAACACCTAGCACTCATTGAAAGGAAAGGATAAAAGTTACTGCTCTTATCGCCGCATACAAATGGCGACGAGAGTGTGTTCACACACACACAATGCCAAACATGGCATCCGTAAGCATTGCAGGAGTTGAAATTAATTTTCGGGATATGATGGCGTATACGCGACATCAATGCAGTGATTTCATTTAACTTAGTCCCCTCGCTGTGCACAGGCATCCTCCCGTTCCTGCCATTCAGAGCCCAGAACAAAGGGTTGCCATGGGCATTACCCGCACCACTCGCTGGAGTAGGGATGCTTTTGCGAATTTGCATGCTCGGTTTGGAATTATGGGTGCGCTAATGGCGAAATGAATACTCCTAGTGCTTGGGTTAATGCTCTGCCGACTGGGGCTTGGGTGACTCTGGCCGGAGGTCACCCCCACCGACGATGGAATATTTCAATTTGCAGATTGTACGAGTTGGAAAAGAAGAAAGACAAGCAGAGCTGAAACGTTTCCCAAAGTAATGGACACATAATGGACGGCTATGTCCTCCCAGTGAGAGACACTCACTCGAATGGCTTCTGTTTGTGCAGGGGTGCGGACTGATGCCAATATTCTTGATGTGCATGTAGAAATGCAACATTTCCTTTCGTACGAGTGTGCTGTGAATGAGAGATGCCGTTAAGTGTAAATGCATGCTAAGATAGTGTCGGACTGCGGAACCATTTGTCAAGGGCAACTCATTTGTCTTATGATTCTCACAGTTCAGCTTATGAGAGGGGCAGAAAAGTACGAGTTCGTTTTTGAGTGAAAACTATTTTGGCATGAGAGACTTCTGACTTGCTTCTGGTGGGCAGGTGGGTAGAGGCGCCAAATGGTAGAGGTCGTGTACCCGATTTGCCTAGCTTTGGCGAAAGAACTAAACAGGATCAGAAGCCTTTCCGTGTGGAGACCAAGTTATCGGGAGAAACCACTCGTAGCAGGATACACGGTTCTGTCATCAAAAGAAGACAGCATCTATGAATCACTGGGTTGAGACACATGACAAGCTTTTGTATTTCTAGTCGAACAGGATGCACTTTTTCATACTTAACGTGGGACGTGGGCTCGAACTCGGTTACCAAGTGAGGCTTACCACAAGATTTCACATCCAGCACCCAAATGGGTTCACACCGCTAAAATCTTTGAAAAATAGCTTTCGACTGACTGATCAAAATAGCTTTCGACTTTAGCTGATCACAATTTCTTACTGACTACTCAGGACGACGCGGCGACCCATGGAGGGACTGAAACTGGACTCGTTGGTCTTTATGACAGAGATTCGGTCCCCCTCTCCTTTTCGAACGAATTCGGAGAACCGAACTCTCTTAGGTGAGGCATTGGTGTCCATGCGCTCGATGTGGTCAAGCCAACACACTTGCCATTCCTTCCCAGTCCTATCAGTAAAAACCGTCTCGAACTGCTTGACGGATTGGATCGTTCTCAGTTTGGTTGGGTGGCTCCCGAAGTGTTCTTACCTTCCAGGATCACACTTGCAAATCGATGTTATGTCCGTCCGTTGATCCGACGCCGTTTGTATTTTTGCATAATTTTTTTTCTATTTCTACGGGTTGTTAGCTTGTCGCTTTTTTGGCTACAAATTGTAAACCAAAGCTTTCAAAATTATTCTGCTTTTGTTTTCTATGTGAACATTCAGCAATTGCAGTGCGCAGTCCATCAATCGGAAAACTATGCACAGCCAAAGGATTGAGGACACATGGCCACTCATCCGTGAAAATGAAGTTTCTAACCTTCTTAGCCTAGATAGTGAGTTGACCCCGTATAGCCACGCCACACTTAGGTCCTGTTGGACCCATTGTGATTGAAGTATGGGATTCCACATGGCCATTCATCCGTGAAAATGATGTTTGGAACCTTCTTACAGGAATGAAGGATAATAAGGACGCCCAACCAGAAATGTTAAAAGAGAGTCTGTATGAAAGACTACCTCTGTCTACTGTCAAAAATTCATGAATGACTGTCAAAAAGCCTCTGAAATTCGTCGATGGACTAGGGGAGAATCAGCTGTGAAGTATGACACTTTATTTCTGCTTTCTAGCTCAGGTAGTGTCGTTTCTTTTGGGCGACAGCGGAGTCTTGTTGGAGGATCCACGTCGTATTTTGGAATAACACTGTCTTCAGAGGTTTGACAACGTTCTCTCAAACATCAGTTTATGGAATTGTGTCAACACCCGGTCATACCCGGAATTAAGGAATTTTAAGTGAATATTTTCATTTATTCGAACTACAATCGACACGATCTTCAGAGAAACCAAACAAATGAAAAGTAAGTAAAACTAGCTGACCCGTGCCCACTTTATCTTGTGTGGTTCTTAGTGCTAAGTGTTTAGAATTTATTTTGTGTCTACACCAAGCCAATAAGAAATAGGCTGATAATATGTTTTGGCGAGTCCGACGTTCTAGAATGCATCACAAAAGGTGTACACAAGTCATAGTTTGGTCTATTAGGGCCATTATGGCAGTCAGAGGTTGAACTGACCAAAGGCTTCACATCGACGTATGCAAAAGTACGTGAAAATTCCGATGTCCTGGAATGCAGCCCAACGCATCGCTTGGTCATTTTCAAGGGCCGCCTTGAGTGTTGCCTGCGGATGAGTAGGGTTTTCCACCATGCGCTTCCTTCGGCGTGCTTCGTCTTCACAGGCGTCCAGTTTCCAGAAGGTCTGCTTTACCACACTGCCACTGGACTCGCCCCATGCGCCGTGCCGATTGCACATGATGTTGCGCACCTTCTCCAGCAACCTGCTGGCGATGACATTGTCTCTTCGACGAGCGGCAGTGATTAGGTGGTCGCACATGCGCTCCTCCTCACTGCGTTCCAACAGCGTCTGGGCGCACTGCGACTCGAAATCGCGTCGTCGGCTCGCATGCGGTTCAAAATGAACTCAGCTTCATTGGCCACCCGCACGATGTGATACTTCATGGCATGCGACAGCAGGCGACCCTCATTGATCAGCTCAATGAAGGCCAAGCCAGCGTGCTTTTGCAGGCTGTTCTGCCACTCCTGCGAGCACAGCAACATGACCACCTCCACCACAGAGTGACTGTTCTTGAATGTGGTGAGGCCCTTGCCCTCCATGAGGAGCTCCTGTCCGTGTGAGCCGACGAGTGTCTTCGAGAGGAACGGCGCAAAGTCGACCATGATTTCCCGCAACAGCGGGCACACCAGCCCCAAGGCGACTTCCAGCTTCCGCGTGAGACTGGCTGTTTAAGACTTCTCTGTTTACTATGCTTGTGTTGTGCTTTTGTCTGGTAGCAAAATGTATTGATTGTCTGGAGTAGATAAGCAAACATATAACTGCCCATGGGAAAAACATTCCTTTCTCAATATTTGACCCTGGGACTTATTAATCGGGCAATAGAAACTTTTACCGGGAAATGCAGCCTTTTGAACGATATTGGCAAATCCGTCGGAGTCGTGGGTATCCTCGGAATATAAGCAAGTTGTCCCACTGCTGGCCCCGTGAGGATGGTCGCCACGATTATATTGTCCGCAACTCTTTCATCAGTAGCCTTGTGCCATCACTCATGTTAGGCGGGCTCAAGTTTCTTTATAGCATAAGATCGTGAGGTGGCAAGCCAGAAGGGCTCAAAGAATTTAAAAATTCTTGAGGATAGTGCACTGTGTCCTCAATTTTACACAAATTTGTTTGTTGTTTCTCCAAGATCACACAAAGACATAGCAAATTATACAAGAACAAAAAATAAAAATAATAGTTTGCACTTAAATTTCTCACTGAAAGTTTTTCCAAAGACAATACCCAGCGCCTTAAAATACTTATTTCTGGCATTTGCAATAAAAAGCATCTTTCTGTAGAAAAAGGAGTTTGAAAATTTGTCGCTTGTCCGCTAAGTTTTATTTTTTCTCTATAGTCCGGACATTTCGCTATTCCGGCCACATCCCGGAAGTTTATGTGTCCGGACTAGTGAAACGCGGGTGGTCGGACGTTGTTTTTCGCATTTAGAGTTGTTGGTGAAAGAAAAATCCTTCGTCATCCATACGAAATGTATGTACACTGCCGGGTATGCTGAGTGCTGGATAGTGGACCGGACGTGTGTGTTGTCATAAGAGTTTAACTTTCGCTTGTCTTTTTACACGATTTTTGAGCTTGCCTCATCCCACGGTCCCAAGCAAAGGAAGTCAAAACTTTTGGTGCAAAAGCTTTACATACCTCTTTGAGAATCAGGTGTATGAGGTGGTTTATGTCAACCCGACTTCAGTATTAACAGGAATTTGAGTTGCTAGCATCTTGCATCTGTTGGCACGGGTCATGCCCTCCACAGAGTGCCAAGTTTAGTGTTAGAGCTAGAGATTCTCATCACGTCCAGGCGCCCCTCTTCACTTGCATCGATCGGTAGCAGTCCAAGAGACCATCACATACCCTTTAAGTAAAGGGCCATGCCCTCCACAGAGTGCCAAGTTTAGTATTAGAGCTAGAGATTCTCATTCCGTCCAGGCGCCCCTCTTCACTTGCATCGATCGGTAGCGTCCAGGCGCCCCTCTTCACTTGCATCGATCGGTAGCAGTCCAAGAGACCATCACATGTCGTACGCTCTTTAAATAAATACGACAGGTCCCTGGAAACCGAATCAATATTTCACAAAACTTCGTCGAAAAACCTAATGACACGAGCATATTTCAAAGCAACGCTCCAAGCTCCAGACAATTCATTTCGGATAATCGCCTGGTTTCTCCTCCCACCCCCAACCAAACCCCTTTTCATCTGATATTCAATCAAAATTTTAAGCACTCCACAGCACATATCCCTCCCCGGACTCTGCCGGCAATGAAAATAGTTTTCAACACGAACTTCCCCCTTTCTGGTCGGCACGTCTAGCACCAGAGCCAAACTATGTGTTATCTTGACGAAACAAAATGTTATTCTAAGATAATTCCTTTATCCTGTTTACAACTCGTACAGCATTTCCTTATCTGGGGGTGGCAGTGGCACTGCACGTGGGTCTAACCATGCGCCTGGCGTCTCAAACTCACACTCAAGTGTTCATTAAGCGAGAACCGCTTATGCTTATCATAATTCTCCACACATCCCCTAATAATCCTTGGAATATCTTTTGTGTGGCTACTGTGAGTGCGTGCCGGTATGTCCATGTGTGTATGTGTGCCGTTTTGGAAACTCTGCACTGTTCCAAGGGGATGATGATGGAGCTCACAAGTGTTCTTGAAACAAAGTCTAATGCCAAAGTTAAAGAAAACTGTTGCCATCTATTTCTCCCTTCTTTATTTTTGGTAGCTCTGCCTTGATACGTGTGCTTCTGTTCGCTTGTTTTTGTTTTCGTTTCCGTTTGCTTTATTGCAAACAGCAAGAAGTGTTTCCCAAATATCCGAAGGAGGCTGTGCGATCCGAAGTGATACCAGCAATCAGCTGCAGTGCGGGTGTGAAACGGTGGCGGATAAGTCGAAATTTGACGGTTGACATTGTTAATTAAGCTGGTTTCCCATAAGTGGCTAAGTTCTCTATCTGTTTGCACACGGCTATGCTCATCGAAGCGGAGCCATGGATGCGTGTGTGTCTGTGTTTGCGAGTGCGCCTCCTTCATATGATTAGTAGAACAATATTTGGAATGTTTTACGGTATCTAATTACAGGGAACTTCGTTAACCGCTAATTTGTTGGGTGCGCGGGCGGAGGACGGATCACAGTGACGGGCATCAACGTCAGTCTATGGGAATTGGATTACGCGCCACAATGGAGAAGCTTATCCGAAAGTTATTCGCCTTTGAAAATCAGCAGCAGCGGCCCTCTCTAAGCGCTTGGGGCGAAATAGTTGTGGGTACCATTTTGGGGGCTTTACTGTCTTGCCGGAATGTGTTCCAGGGACATAAATGAGAAGAGGCTTAAATTTGATGAAGCCATTGGGAAGAGGAGTTCACATTCATTGAACTTAATGAAGCACTCTTGCGTGTGTGGAGACTTGTCGTTGTGGCGTATTGAATGAGGGATTGGTTTAAGGCGCGTGGTGGTACAAATTTCAAGGCAAGCGAAAGGCTGAAGGTGCAACAAGTCGTTGAAGTTCTCATTTATTGACGGTCGAGATGTTGACGCTATCAAATGGTCCCATTGAGAGCGTTTTTATTTTTCTTATTGATCCATACAGTCGACTCTCGATAATTTGAAACTTAAGGGACCAGAAAACAGTATAAAATCAGAAAAACAACACGAGTGTTAATAACCAGAGCTTGACTAAATTTGTGATTTATTATTCCAACAACGCCACTGTTGTGGGTTGGTCCGTCGACCCCTACTCACTTGCACCTACGTAGACCAGGTCCGATTCCCGGGCAAAATACTTTTCACGGCCTCACCTCTTTCGAGTCACTGTCAATGCTCAAAGAGTAAGATTGTGTAGAAAATTTTTCTAAAATTGGCCTTTCGCAGTCGGCATAAAACTGTAGGTCCCTTCAACTCGTGACAGATGACGAGTGGTTGCTGAGAAGCTAGGCCCTGCCCCTCTACGGGCGGTAACGCCACCCGTATTATTATATTATTATTCCAAAAATTTATACAATTATTCATTTTGGAAAAAAGTCCGTAATGTTCTGTTCTTTCGACAAACCGAAGCAACACCGGTTGGAGAAGGCGGTTCTCCCTTGGATCTCCACTGTGATGTTGTTTGTAAATCTTAAGTACACCTCGAGGTAGATACACTCCTTAACTGCCTCGAAATTGTAGCTGTCGATCGTGATATTTTGTCCTAGGTGGTATGTGACGGAAGGATTTTTAGTTGACCGAATATGTTTTGTTTTGTCCTCATTGACAGCAAGAAGACCAGCTCGCTTCGCCTCTTCTTCAATTGCCGTGAATGATTCCACTACGCTACATTAGGACAGCGCAACGATGTAGTTTGACTGGCTTGTAGAAGGTAGTGTCTTCCGCGTTCACAGCTGCCCGCCGCACTATCTTCTCCAGTACCAAATTGAAGAAATCAAACGACAGCGCATCTCCTTGGCGAAGTCTGGTGTAGGTTTTAAACGGGTCCGAAGTCCTTGAGCCGAACTGCACGGTGCATCTTTTCAGAGAAAAGAAAATCCGCTAGAGTTCAACCTCAGATCAGCTGGAAATGCAAATATTGCAAAAATCGCAGAAATATCAAGGGAAAAGGGGTCTTTAAAAAATATATTGGGTCTATAACTTAATTTGTGCGGTTTCCTAAGAGATGGCGTAACTTGCATTATTCCATTGGAGCATGCGTTGGAAAGCCATTGTCATTGTACGGCATTTCAGTATATGTCATTCATTTGAAGCGTAAACAACAATCATTTTTTTCACTCAAATATGTCGAACTTTATGCCTGAAAGCTGTGTTTTTGCGGGGAGTTCTTCTTCATTACTTTAATATTAAGAAAACTGCTGCCGAAAGTCATCGTATTTTGGTGGAAGCTTATGGTGGCCATGCGCTAGCTGAGTGAACGTGCCAAAAGTGGTTTGCATTTAAAAGTGGTGATTTTGGCTTGGAAGCTGATGAACGTCCTGGGCAACCAAAAAATTTTGAAGATGAAGAACTGGAAGCATTACTCTATGAAGATGGTTGCCAAACACAAGAAGAGCTCGCAGAATCTTTGGGTTTCACCAAAGCAGCCATGTCAAAACGTTTAAAAGCAGCGTTTGAAACCTGGCCAACCAGCCAAATCAACGACAAAGCCGAATATCCATGGCGCGAAGGTAATGCTCTGTATTTGGTATAATACTTTGAATAATACTATTTTACATGTTATTCTTAAATAAACGTTCCAATTTTTCAAAAAAAAACCCAATTGAGTTATAGGCCAAACACATTACACGCACAAATCAAAAAAAAAAAAAACAATAAAAAAAATAACGATAAAAAAAGACATTCAAGTTTGGAAAAAAAAAATGTTTGACAAAAGAAAAAAGATTTATTCATTTCTTGGCGGGTTGTTACTCCCAAGTCCGCCTCGGCGCCGACTCTTGTTCATCACTTCTAATTGATTTTGTATATTTTGTATTGCTCTTATAATGGTCGGTAGCGCAATTTGTTTTTGTCTATGTTCTCCGTACTAGTACTTCCTTCGACTTCACCATTAGAGTGGATAGCGCAGTGATTGCCGATTCAGGTAATTCTTCAAAATTATTTACATCTGCAGCGCTTTTATTTTTCACAACTTGTGTCCAAACCTTAAGTTCTTTAGCCAGGTTAATTATATAATTGTTTAAGCATATTCTCTCACTTAAAACCGTAATTTTCAACAGAGTAGAATCACAGCTTGGAAGTTTATGTTTAATTTCTGTTGCTAGCTTTACAGTGATATCAATGCATCGGGTTCTTACAGAACTTATTACATCTAGAGCTAATTGAGTTTATTCAGCTTGAGATGCGAAGAGATGTCATAAGTTAGGTTTTGGTGTTAGGTGACCTTCAATTTATACAGATCAGCAGTCTGTTCTAGAATTTAAAGCAGATGGTAGCAATATTCTGTTACAAATAGAATGAAGCAACGACATCAAAATGCTTAATAACTCTTCGGGATTAGAAATGTTTAACCCAATTTGCAGGTCACTTAAATTAGAAGTCACTCAGTTAGAAAGCTGAGATACTGTCGATTACAGTGATCATTGTACATTGCCTGAAGTAAATCCGCTTTTTTTGGGCAGGGCTTGTAGTATTCGGTGTGGTCGCTAAAATCCACTAGATTTTATTTCAGCGATTTCATTTTATTGCAAATCCGATAAATCTAGCGACAAAGTCACTAAAACAGCAACTGTGCATCATCGGCTCAGTTTTCTCGGGATCACGAATTCCGTCATCGCATCGAATAGCTCCTTGCAATGAATACTGTCTTATGTGGTTTTAGAATCGATGAACAGGAGGTGCGTATCGCTTTGAAACTAGCTGGCCTTCTCCAGGAATTGCCTTAGGGTGAAGCTGGGTCTATAGTTTATTTCCCGGGCCGGAAGCCGCACAGGTTCGTGCCGATTAGTGCGGCTTTAGGCGTTCACACAGTACGATAGAAAGGATCTTGCAGGCGACGTTGAGCAGGGATCTATAGTTGTTGCAAGTGGTAGTATCGCCTTTTCCTTGGATGTGGCGTATGGAGCTGATATTCCGGACTTTGGGCATGCCCCTCAAATTCTGGTACATGCTCTCTATCAGAACTCTGATGGTAAGTGATCTGAGCCTGAGGCTTTGTTGCTATTCAGCTGTTTAATGGCTAGGCCGACCACTTCAAAGCTAGGTGGGAGGACTACTTTACTGACTGGAGTTGGGCCCGTTAAGTAGATGTTCGAAATGCTCACTAGATACATCCACTATTCAGCACAAGACGAGTGGTTGCTGTGAAGCTAGCCCCTGGCTCTCTACGGTCTGTAGCGCAAAGGTTTATCGGTCTCCCACAAGGTTTTCTCGGTCTTCCACTTCCACTGTACAACTTGGGAGCATCCGATTGGTCTATTTATTTATTTATTTATATAGTCACCAAGGCCTTCATACATTTCATATATTCAGTTGTAATTCCCTTGACAACCGCAAGATATGGTTTGATCCATAGGGCTTCGGCCAGTTTTCGGGCAAGTTTATCTGCTGCCTCGTCAGTTAGAATGACACCAGGCAATGGTATTTCCAACAGTGACATCATTCCGACTGCTTCCTTGAGTGGCAGGACCTCCGCTTGGAGAGCACATTGTCAAGGATTCTGACAACGGGCAGCACGTGTTACCAATGGTCGAATTGTTCATCGGGTCATATGCAGACCACTCCTCTCTCGTTAGGAAACAGAAAATCGAAGTGAATGACTGGAAGAGATTGATCGCTTTCCATTCTATTAATTTGCAATCTATTTAGTAGGTAGTGTGCCTGCGTGGCGAGTAGCCCTTGGGTGCCATCCCTGCATTGATTCATCCTGATGGCACACGTAAAGTAAGTAATTTTTCGACTGAAAGCGTCTACATTACTTCATTTCTGGCTAAGGCTATGTACGGAGAACTCATATAAACACCAACTTCAGACAAAGGGTATAATTTTCAATCACCTAAGAGGTATGAAATTACAAACTATATCAAAGCCTACTCCATATTATTAAACCCGTTAACGCGTAACCATGGCTTCGCTGTATTTTCATTCACTTCCCATTTCTGTCGAAAACAAACCATCAATGGATTCCGAGTAAGTTCATATTTCCTCGAGTTCGCCATGTACCCTTTTCAACTTCATCCAAATGCTAGGATCCGCTGTAATCCTTCATTTCATTTCCCGGAATGTACCGCCGCTCCACGTACCACCACCAGTTCCATGGAATTGCCTTTATGATCCAGAAATACCGACGCACATCTCGGACACATTACACTAATCACAAGTTCAGTTCCAGGAGCTCCTATTTGTGCTGTATGACGTCAAAGAAAATAGCTAAATGCAGTGTATAACTGCATGTCGCCCCTTGAGAGACTTTCATTAAGTTGAACGTCACGGGCACACCAGGACACAAGCATGTCACACGTCAGCCACTAGGTGAATTTCTCATGAGTGACTGAAAACATTTTCGAAAGTCCTACCGCTTGGGAGGGTATCGCTCCAAGTCCAAATCTCGCCCTATTCATTGAGATCAGCTTCACAATTATGAGTGCTCTGGCATTCCTGTCATTTCCCAGTGTGCGCGAGGCGAACGGCTACAGGTCCTCCTTTTCAAAATTTCAACATCACTCACCACCGCATCAACTTTGGCGCCTCAACAATGCCAGACTTACCTGGGGAGTCATTCACATGCCACTTCACAGGCAATCCAGTGAAGACCGGCAACGGAACAAATTCCCAAATGAATTGAAATTATAATCCTTAATTAATAGTGGCGCCCGGTAGGAGGGGCAGGAATTCGAGTGGCATTCTTCATCCCTCATGCGACCCCAGGCATCATTTTTCATGGCCAGCAGCAGCGTCCTCGGGGAGCGTTTTGCTAAATTTGAACCCCACAAATCACCATGACACAAGGCTACAAATTTCCCAAGACAGCTGGCAATGCAGTGATTGTGTAGATACGTGTGCCTGTGCTCGGTGTTGGGCAGACCTTGGGCGGCGGCGGCACTACGTTTGTAGTGGTCCGGCCGGCCACCCTGAGTTCGTTAGATTAAGCTGGGCAAAATTGAACATGACAGTGCACAGCTCCTTAAAGGGAACCCAAAATGGATGTGAAAATAAATGCAAGTAGATGCCGGAACGATGCTGTGGAAAGAAGTGGAAAGACGAACGACACGGAGCACTGCCAGAACACCACGATGAAACACAACGGTCGAGTGGACAGTGACAAAACTTAAGGGGATGTAAATTATTAAAAAAAAAAGAAGAATAAAAAATAAAAATGAGAGGGAAAGGAAAACAGCAAGAGGCTTGGCAGTGTCCTTGTACCGGTCGCAGGGGAAGATTAATGTGTGTCACTTGAGTAAGCTCTCGGGCTATTTTATAACACCACGGTCAGAGGGTATCATCAATTGGGACGGGTGCAGGAAAACATTTTGCAAAACGAGACAGATTTCGGTTCCCGGTCCCATTCAAATAGATTTACATGCATTAAATTGGAATTCTGTTTCTGGCAAGCTGACAGGACGGGTCAAGCCCTAACCTCAGTCGAGAAGGGAAAAGCTGATGAGTTCTTGCAAAGAGAATACTTAGTCAAGTCACTGTGGAATCACAGTCAGTGGCGGCGAGAAGGCAGACCTTACCTGGCGACCATTCAGTCGGACGGGCACTGGCAGGGAACTGGAATTGATTTTAATTCGTGGGGCTTATGTTCCGAAATAAATTATACATTTCAGGAGTCCGTCCACCGTCGATTGCAGGACGACAACTTTATTCATTCCCATTCTCGGAGAGTTATTTCTTTTTTAATCACCAGAAAAAGGGTTGACTCCGGTCTTAGCGCAGTTGATGATGATGAAAGTAGTGAGGATTGATGCAGTCCAGGCAGGATTATGCGACGTGCAGGTTTAAGCACATGCAGCAACTGATGACAGTCCTTCTATGACAGGGACGACATGGGCGATGAGAATCCAAAATGCGCTGTCAGACAGAGTGTCTCACTCAACCTGTACGATGATAGATGGCTAAATAGTTATCTTGAGGATAATCTAATGCAAGGCAGAGTGGATATATGCTACACCAAAAAAATCGGTGTTCCTCGCAGAATTAAGATACACGTAAAAGAGGAAAATATTTGTTTTTTTCCGTACCCTTCGAGTGCCTGTTAAATTGCTGATTGTACGTCTAGGAGGGAAGCTCTGAGATGGGTAAGCAAATAAGGTGTTTCTTTTTTTTTTATATGTTGTCTCCCTCTCCACACAATGGTTTAATCCATGCTATTGTGCGAACTGCGGTTTTTTTTGTAAAATTTGTGTTTTCGATGACATCCTCACGAGGTAGAGTGACTGCTGTACGAAAACACAACAGCCACACTCAGGCTAGGATAGGCCCATTGTGCTACCACGCGGTTCTGTTAATACGTGATCACGAATAACCAATAAGTGCTTTAAATAAAGTGAAGGTCAGCCATCTGACTCTTATCCTGGACAACATAATCAGACAGATTATCGAATTAGTGGGCCCCCAGATGTCTGAATCTGCGGGAAGAGAGAGAGCAGAGACAACTTCTACAGAAATCCTTGTGAGGAAGGCATAGCTAGGGGCGTGCATTCCAATGCAATGTTATGACGCAAATGAGGGTTCTAAGGGAAGCAAGTGAGGGACCTGCTTCAACTAATCAGGTTGAGCGATCGCATGGGGTCGATCTGAGGCCAGAGTGGTATGGTAATGAGGTATCCTGTGCTAGTTGCCCATCTGCACTTCAGTTGTGCTAGTGCTTCCAGCCTTGGCAGACCTTATGTAGTGGCCATATGCATGGAGGCTTAGTTGTAACCAGTGTTGGGACTTAAAATTCTCAACGTGTAGTAGATCCCGAAGAAAATTAGTATTAGACATGAAAGAAGTGTGGTACTCCTGTGGAGGACTCTGTGAACGCTGAAACTTCTAATCCCAGTCGTTACTAATAACACTTCTGGCATAAGAATGAAGAATGACAATGTCTGGTAGATTTTGCACATTGGATTGTAAAGGGCAATTTTTTAAAAGCTATAGGAAAGTTTTTAATCCACAGTTAATCCACAAACAAGTTTGAAGATTATTTCATGCAAATGTTGACCATGACTCCGCCTCAAATGGTCCATCCCCTTAGTCCAATTTTGGCATACTCTTTCCAACATTTCGGCCGGCATCTCACGAATAAATGCTTCAATGTTGTCTTCCAATGCGTCGATTGAAGCGGGCTTGTCTGTATAGACATGGGCTTTAACACAGCCCCACAAAAAATAGTCTAAAGGCGTTAAATCGCACGATCTAGGCGGCCGGTTGACCGGTCCCGAACGTGAAATAAAATGTTCACCGAACTCGGTCTCTCTCAATAAGTCCATTGTTTCGCGTGCTGTGTGGCATGTGGCACTGTCTTGTTGAAACCACATGTCATGCAAGTCAAGCTCTTGCATTTTGGGCAAAAAAAGTTGGATATCATCTCACGGTAGTGCTCACCATTCAGAGTTACGTTACGATTCGCATCATCTTTGAAGAAGTACGGTCCAATGATGCCACCAGCCCATAAACCGCACCAAACTGTGACTTTTTCTGGATGCATTGGTAGCTCTTGCAATGCTTCTGGCTGATGTTCACTCCAAAATCGACAATTCTGCTTATTTACGTACCCATTGAGCCAAAAATGAGCTTCGTCGCTGACTGACCATAAAATGGAAGAAGCGCGCGATGGACTTTCTTAACAGAGCACGCATTTTGATAACAAAATTTAATAATTTGCAAGCGTTGTTCGTTTGTAAGACGATTAGATTATAGACCAAACTGAAGATGTTTGACAGTGAAACAAAACACGAAACGTGCGTCAGCTGTTCAAACTTACTTACTTACTTAAGGTGGCGCTACAGTCCGAGGTGGACCTGGGCCTCAACCAACAAGCGTCTCCAGCCAGCTCGATCTTTAGCTAGCTGTCTCCAGTTTCGCACGCATAGTTGGTTGAGGTTCCTTTCCACTTGCGTGCGCCACCTGAGTCGCGGTCTTCCTCTACTGCGCCGTCCCTCGGGGGCGGATCGAAGACTTTTCGCTGTTCAAACCAGTGTTGCCAAAAAGATAATAGCTAAAAAATCACCCTTTAGTTGTGGTCGATTTGACGATTTCGCAAAACAGTTGTAGATCTACCAATATTGTGGTAAAGTCCCAAGTAAATTGTGATGGCAAAATATTCGGCTTCGGCAAAGTCTTCCGTCTCATTTTGCAGACGCCGAATATATTTCTTCAAAATTTTAACGTTTATTTAAGAAGAGAATGATAGATGGTTCGGGTGATCTCATTTCTTCATCTGATACCCACAGAAACCCAGGGCATGTTCAGGGATTTCACTAGAATCTCCACAGAATCTACAGAGATCTTCCTCTGCTATCCCCTCCCGTTGGAAAGCCTGTTACGACGCGGAGGTAATTTTTGATAGTTTTTGTACACGTCTCAAACCTCTTCGGGTTGCATTGGCCTGCAACAAAGTGTGTTATTTTGCAAATCTACCGGAACATGTCGCGAGCATTGTTCCATGCTTCTGTCCGGTCCTTTTTTTTCTAGTTCCTTAGTTCCCTCTGTGGACGTGGTGTCCCACTACACAAAATAATTCAGGGCCTATGAAAGGTTTCGCTGCTCCATCCCTAGCTAGGGAGCCTGCCATTTCGTTGCCCTCGATCCCTGTATGACCAGGTATTCGGCAGAGTTTTACTCCATTACTCCTGCTCAATTCTTTGAGCTTCTGTAGACATTCCCATAGAAGCTTGGATTTAATGATGTACGACAAGATGACAGCACAACTGTCCGACATTATTGGTATGTCGCATTTGGTGTGGTTTCCATCAAGAGTGATTTGAACGCATCTCTCTACGGTATAGATTTCCGCAAGCCGGGGCAACAGAGAACAAATCAATTCGATGATCGTCTTATAGCACATCTCTAGACCGTTTTTACCGGGCTACGTTAATACGTTAAATCGGTCTATGCCAACGCCGCCACTGGGTCGTTTGAGCAGCTCGGAGCCAACCGGAGCCAGCGGCCGTTTTTGTACAAATGTGTGAGCGAATAACCGAAAATTTGCTGCGCGTGGTGAACATGTGAACGATGTTGAATTCCATACAGTTTTCGAGATAACTGCTCGGTTGGGTTCGGTTTTGTTAAGAACCCTCTCTCTTCAAAACAAATAAATAAAAACTCAGTCATTTCCCAATCCACACCGTCGCGTCTCGTATCAATTCTGGCAATCATCCCCAAGGGTTCAATGCCTCCCCATAAACCGATAACCGTTGGCCAAGCCACTGCCACAAGTTTAATCTACCGTCGAGTCAATGTGCAGATAAACAACGTACACCTGCCAGCCATTACCGCTAAACATTGTCGATTAGAAAGCTCCTATCACATAAAACGATTCGGAATTCACCTGGAAGCCACCTCCATGTAAGCGGACCCGGCCATATGCATACCTCAGCGGTCGGTGAAGCATAAAAACTTTTTTTTATCTAACGACAAATTTTACACAGCATTGCCTCGGAAGCGTTTCGTTCTCTCGTCTCTTTCTTGTTTTTTTTTTTTTTTTTTTTTTTTTTCGCCTCAATTTGTCTGCCGTAAACGTTTTGGCCAGGTGATGTGCACTTATTCTGTTCCGCCCTCGCCCAGCTTCACCACGGCCTGGGGCCACGAAGCGAAGGAGAGAGCACCTACCGCAGGATGTAACGACGAAAACAATCCAGGTAAACAGTTGTCCTTACCGTCGACGTGGACGAGTGGAATCTTCCATGGCGAGCGGAAGAACAAATATCCTTCGATGTGCATCTCGCCCGAAACATTCCCCCCACAACACGTTTCACGGATCACAGAACCTGTGGGCGGCAGAGAGCAAATTGAAAACAGGGGGAAATAAAAAAAATTCCCTCTCTGGCGCTTTAAGTGCGGTAGTCGAGGGCGGACAAGGGACAAGCCTCACTCAGTGTCGGCCATGTCCAGTCTGGCATCGGACCATGGCTACCCTCGTCGCCTCCTTTCCCTTAAGTATGTGCGCCATAAAGCCAAATGGCCACGATTATTGCACACAATTATTGTTATTGCTATTTATGTCCTGATTACATACAAAATGTATCCACAGCCCAGTCCCCCAGGCGACGGCTGCTTTTCTGCAAATGCAGCGGTTTCTCGCCGCCAGTGCACGTACACAGAAGTAAGTCCTGGCATTTATTTCTTTTGTGCGACAGCTGGTGGTTGGATAATGATTTCCATTTCTTTGCGGGCAGTGTCCTTTCTCGGCGTCATAAAAGCAACCTTCCTGCGCTGCCTTAGGCAATGTCCGACAGAGACACTCTTGATGTTCATCTAAATCCCTCGCATTCATGGAATGTACGAAGGATTTTAATAACGAACCGTTGTGGTTACACTGAGTGAGGTGTGCTTACGCAGGTCCTCACGAAGTTCACCCACCGTCCAGCAACACTTTCGCTCCCGAGTGCATTTGAACTTTCATCAACTAATTGCCGTGGTTGTGCCGAGTCGGTGTTTGTCTATGGTATGCGCAGAGTTCTAGCCGGAGGGCGGTCGATGCCATCCGAGGATCCATTTCCAGGAATGTGAAGGGGAAGCCAGCGGCCAGGATGAGACCGTGGCACCGGTCGCCCACAAACGATGGATGCCATAATTAGGGCGTAGTCGATGCGAAGTTTGGGTGAGCGGAAATTATTCATTGCATGCATGAGTCACTTTTGCCATGCCAAATGGAGTTGATTCAATTTTCTTTGGTGAACCGTTTGCACCTGGCGGCGCAGAAGACAACACGTGTGCTATGAACTGTGTCCCAGTGGTCAGACGGGGAAAGACTGCATATCCGGCCGGCAGACGAGTGTGGTGGTACGTATGAACAGTGGCGTCGCACAAACAATAAATAAAGACGTAAATAAAAAATTTGATTTTATACTTATCCACACATATGCAACGCCTTACCAGACAATTTTTCATTGTGGTCCTTCGGGCTGAATTCGGAATCGCTTCAATTACGGTTTAACGGACTGCCTTAATTCAGTCAAATTCCTTGGTTCCGTTTTGTACACCTCTTGCTTGACATAACCCCATACGAAAAGTCAGGAACTTGGTGGCCAGCGTACAATCAAGTTGCCGAATATTAGGTTGTTTGGAAATTTTCGTTCGAGCTCCGCCGGTCTGGTTCTAAGTGCAGTCGCTCAATCTGGCTGGAGTGCTGTTAAAGCGGATACTTCTTCGGTTTTCTTGAAAGAAGTATGGCCCTACAATGCACCTTGATGCGCACCACACAGTGACTGGATGCAGCTCCGTCCCATGGAGTATTTCTAGATGAGATTCACTTCATGTACGGCAAAAGGAAACGTGATGGCAAACAAGCAGATCGTGCCAACTAGATAGATCTGTGAACAAAATTACAGAGAAGTGTTTAGTAACGAGTGTGATTCAAAAATATAAACACATGGGAAAGTAAGGAGCCCGTTCATTTAATTTATGGAGGCGTCCACGTAGTATGCGACTTTTCTTGCAATTTGTGCACGTAAAATCATTTTCTTCGATTTCCAACATTCTTTAAAATTTTGAAGTCCCAACACTGATTGCAGGTGAGTCCATAGAGACGAGGAATGCAGTTGTCTACCTCAAGTTGAACATCCATGCCAGGGTCGAAATCCAAACAGCTAACAAATTTGATTACTATACCAAATGGGGTATTCGTATCAATGCTGCGAAATCGGTACTTATGTGCTTAAGGAGACCATCCAGAGGTGGATGCAGATCAGCAGCCAAATGTCGAAGCATGAAGGTACAGAAATACCAACAAACGAGAAAGTCAAGTATCTTCGCATTAACTTCACGGAAAGGTTGAAGTTCAACAGTCATTTGAAACTGACCCATAAGAAGGCCAACCTAGGCTTCCATCGCATCCATCCCTTGATGCGCAAGCAAAATGAATTAAGCCAAAGGACAAAACTGCTGGTATACACGCAGCTTATACGGCCGATCTTGACGTACTGCTTCCCAATCTGGGACACCATCTCTAAGACCAGCATGACGAAGCTTGCAATATTCGAAAGAAAAATGTACCGAACTCACCTTCGACAGGGACCGTCAAAGGCACCACAGCAACAATAGACTTTACGACCAAGCACGCATCATCCACAGTACCTGGTGACACTGTTTAGAAAGCAGCTACTAGAAATCAACAACCATCCTAACCAGGAAGCTGAGAAACACAATCCCCGGACAACGCTACCTCAACGCGTTAAATCTGCTAAACGAGCAGAACATTCCAACGACGTCCAACAACGAGCTGCATGGATTCTGGCAGAGCAGCGATAGCAATCACCATCGAGGCTAAGTCGGCTAACACATCACCAGACCATCCCAAAAGGATCCTTGAACAACCCGATGTAAGCACATGTAAGCACCCGATGTAAACATTAAATTAAAAAAAAAGTACATCCGCTTGGCCCCTATTTTTGAGCCAACATCCTAACCCTTAGTTTGTAAGTCTAGTCGTATCTAATCTCAGTCGTAAAAAGAATTCCGTTCAAATAATTTTTTAAATCCCCTAAACTCGCTAAGTTGAGCATCGTTTGATAAAATAGCGGACACAGAAGGGACGGTACGTCGAAGTTCGAGCGACTCTAATGACTCTGCGATATTGTTGTGCAGGGTGCAGGGTTTTCTTGGGTTCGCTTGAGTGGCAGCAGACAGCATTGAGCCCTTGAAGCATCCCTTCTATTGTTCCCCCCGCAGTTAATTATGCTGGTCGTGAGTCTTGGAACGAATGTCAATACTGAGTGTGGTGTTGTCAGCGATGGAATGGATTGGATTAGAAGTAGAAGACAGGAGATCATTTTTAAAAATGAGAAAGAGTGCCGGAGACAGAACAGAGCCTTGGGTAACACCAGCATTTATTTGGTGGGCATCAGACTCGGTCCCATCCAACAACGAAAGGTAGTTTCTAATCCATAGAGAACTCATCTTCGACAAGAGAGCTTGATGCCAAACTCTGTCAAATGCCGTAGATATATCAAGCGCAACGACCTTGCTTTCGCCTGCGTTGTGCAAAGAGTGGTTCCACCTTCCGGCGAGGTAAGCTTTCAGATCACCAATGGACCTGTTGCTGCGGTAGTCGTACTGCCGGTCATTAAGCGTCATCCGCGATTGAAGATATTTCCGAAAATTTATCTGCCTTTCAATGACCTTAGACAGAGGAGAGTAAGTGTCAACTTGGTCCTTTGATACACAGCTCTTGAGGCGACTATCACGAGTTACTCTGCCTTTGACCTCGGTAGCCGCTACTATTGTTCTCCGTGTTGTTTACTGCGGAGCCGGTCCTTAACTGCCTCGAAGTTATAACTGCCCATTGTGACGCTCTGTCTAAGACGTCGATGTTGTAGGTATTTTCTTCAGGACTACCGCATATACTCTGTTTTGTCCTCATTCACCACCAGACCCATTTTAGCCGCCTTGGACTTAATGCAAACTGCTGGTGTCCAATGTCGCGCATCCTAAAATTTGCAAGGTTTCTGGAAGATAGTGCCTCTAATGTTGGCATGTGAGTCGTCCGCGATCTTCTCGAGGATGATGTTGAAGATGACAGCGCGTCGCCTTGTCTAAGACCTTTTTGGACATCGAAACTCTCGCTGAGTTCGTTCCCGTGGTCGAGATTTCTCCACCGCCATTCTGCACAACCTGACGAGTTTAGTAGGAAAACTAGACAAAAGTGGACATGGCGTTGTATAGCTCGTCCGACCTGAAATCAACGAATATGAGGTGGCAGTCGATGAGCACATTGAGTGAAAGGTCATCGTAAAAAAAATTCAACTCCGTTTAAGAACAAGAGTTATACAAGGACACGAAATCTTTCGGCTACCACTGTCACACTAAATGAATTGGCAAATTTCACCTCTCAGTCGTATCTCCTTCTCAACTCACTGCAGAACTGCATTAAATGGGACTAGAAACGAACCGACTATTCGCAGCGAAATCATTGGCGCAACAACGCCTACGGTCTTTCATATTGTTATCATTTCGTAGAATCTCATTTCTTCCTGTTCCTGTCCTATTTCCGTTTCACTGCTTCCAGTGACTACACACCGAAGAGTTCGGCACCAGAACCTGCATGCATGCCATGCATGTCCATGCGGCAGGATGTCCTGGCTGAATATAATTTTCGGTCACCGGTCCATGGCTGGCGATGGAGTTAATGGACCGGAGAAAAAGTGATACACTTCTGGGTGAGCGAGCTCGAGCGGAACGCCGAACACGCTAGGAGGTATCAACATTACACGATATCGTGTGCAATAAGGACGCAAAGGATGGTCCCATGGATACTGCAATTAGTGAGTGATTTTATGCATTTATGACTGTCGCTCCCGGATGTGTGTACATCCAATTATGATTAAATTGAATTAAGGAGTGATTTTTTTCCCCCGTGTGGGGTGGCGGGCAGCAGGATCCTGTGCTCAGGATATTGTTTTTAATAAAAATGTGTGTTCAGCAGCAGCAGAGACTGGTGACGGCGGTAATTCACTTCTGCTTCACAGTTAAGTGGACATGGGGAAGTGATAACGAGCAGAATATCGGTGTGATGGGGTGTACTGCGGGCTATTTTCACAACTCGCCTCGAATGCAGCGGAGCTGTGATGCAAGCAACAGTCTTTGCCGTCGTTTTGCAGGTGGGAGACAAATTAGCACGTCTTCGGTGTGGAGACTGACGAATGTTTATTTTTTAAGCCAACCTCCTCTCATCTCAATTTCACGTCCTCATCACACACCCCTGGCACATCTGATGAATCGACTTGTCGTCGTGTTTGCTTCGCTTTCATCTCCGACAAGAGGTGCTGCTTTAAATAAGACCAATGGCGCATCATTCAGTGGTGTTTGTAATCAATGACGTTGTGGAAGACTATCAACTGCAAGCCACTGGATCGGGGGCAGCGGATAACTTGAGTATACATCTGCTGGTGTACGACCTTCGCAAAAAAGTCGTTGAACAATGCACACGAAATGTCATTGTCTTGCTTAGGACGTGCCTCAATATCGAATGTCTGTTGGGGCAGCAATTGTGATGTTCTATAAGCCGATGCCTCTGAACTTTGTTAAACTTAAGCCACGGTGTGGCTATTATGAGCTCATCTAGATCTACGGAACCGAGTTCACCTCTCTATCATGGCCCCGATTGATTGTCCAGATTCCAGAATCTGTTTGTCGACGGTATTGAGTTCTTCATCGATCCTTCCACACAGTCGTTCTGACGATACCCACGGCCCCAGAAGGCACATGAGCCGAGTCTATGTTGGCTCCTCAAGAATGTTCGGACATCGAAACTAATGCAGAGCTTTTAATCAAATATTTCCATTCCATCTCGTGTTTACAAAGAGCATACGAACCTGTGTGGTATGTGTACACAATGTCATGTGGAACTTGAGGTGTAGGAGGAGCTCAGAAGTAAGTTGTCACTGGATTGCCCTCCCATTGCTCTTGCTTGTTCGGTTCTGGTTTCGAATTTTTGAAATCCCCATATTCCTGATCTTTTTGGCAAGAGACCCCACTCGAAAGACATTGTCATCCAGACCAAGAGTAAGCATCATTTCAATTGATAACAATTTAAGAACTTAAGACACACACAGCTCGTAATCTCCGTCAACCGACGCTGAAACATATTCATTTAACACGCCGACTGCAACAGCCAGATAGATAAAACCAATTTATCTCTGCAGTTACCGCAAAATCCTAGAAATCCCCCGTAGCCCACCCAAAAAACCGCCCCATAATGAACTACACCCGACAGACTGCAACCTTCACCAAAACACCAAGAGCCAACACCAATAGCGGGCCACCCCAAAAGTGTATGACAAAGTTTCCGGAGCCAAGCATTTCGCTTGGAAATATTTGAATCTATACGTACGAGTGTACGCTCACGATGAACGTACTGGGCTGAGGGCGCCGCATCTCCGATGGTGTACATGAGCAATTCTATTAACCGTATCAAAAAGCATTCAAGTTGAAGACGAAGAAATTAAATTACGGAACAACTTGTGCGGAACCTGAAACAACCGCCAACCGACGGTATTGTGGGTGAGTTGGTGCACGGGAGGGAGAGGTGGAGGACGTGAAGACGCCCCGACTTTTTGACTAATGTTTGAGTTCCACCTCTAGTGCTCTCTTGTGCGTACCCAAGACAATTTGGATCCCTTTTTCGTTCGCTCAGTTCTTCAGCTGAAGCCATTCACAACAGTGCGCGCTGACACGACGTGGCACGGGTGTGAGTGTATGCTTGGCCCTCCCGAAGAGCAGTCTGAATAATTTATCCACGCCGGCAGAAGTCGTAAACTTGAAGCACACAGTTTCATGGTTTTAAATCTGTGTATCGCTTAATTCGGATACGGATTTGGTGTGCGGTAGTTCCAGCTCTTGCGTTAACGAAGAGAATGCGTTGATGGGTTTTGAAGAATGACATAAGCGCTCTAGGAGCAGTACCGAATGCAAGTGGAGGGGAGCAGCGGCATCGAGGTGGGAACTTTTCAATCTGTGATGACTGAGAGTCTCGTTTCTGCTTGTCTTGCTTGCAAGAAGTTTGAAGCCTTAAGTTTGACATGACAGTTCCACTGAGTGGATGATTTGAGGTGGCGGAAATTTTCGGTTCTCTGCAATCGGTTGCGTAAGTTTGTTTAGCGTACTTAATCAGCCACGGATGGGGTACGTTGGCAAAAGTTGGCAAGACCCAAGATTTCACACGAGCGGCGGGCAGACATCTCGACTCAACGTTGAAGTGGCCGACTTTTCATTGCCCCTGTTAATAAGCTAGGAGAGTCTTCAGGGCTGCACGGTTCTTGGCAAAAGGAGAGGTAAGTCGCACACTGACAAGCTTTAAAGAATCGCTGACAAGGCTGCTTTCGAAGCACTGAAGAGTCAGAGGACACTGAAGAGTCCATTTATGACATACTAGCGGGTAACCGGCGTGGGCTACTACGCTAAGAAAAGAAGTAGACCTTGTTCTTTTGTTGTACAAAATTATGTTAATTTATTATCGATCTGCTAGTGGATAAACAAAGTTTTGGGGTTATTTCGGTAGTTAAACATAAATTTTCTTCGGCGTTCCAACTCTGAAGCAAGCAGGGGGACGTTCAATATATTCTCGGTATCGATATGAAGGAAAATCCAAATTCAATTTGAATTGTTTTTATTTTTCAATATAATCTCCCCTAACGTCAATGCATTCGTTACATCTTGAGATAAGCTTTTTTAAACCCTCAAAAAGATAAATTTCCTCTTTCTCTGCAAAATACCCATTTATTGCCGACTTGGGTTCTTCATCATTCGAAAATCTTTTTCCACGAAGACATTTTTTCAAATCCGGAAACAGGAAGTAATCACTAGGGGCAAGGTCTGCACTATAGGGTGGGTGTTGGATTTCTCCGAAACCACAATCTCGCGCAGCAGCCTTGGAAACTCGCGCCGTGTGAACAGGAGCGTTGTCATGAAGAAGCAACACACCCGCTGCGAGTTTACCCTGTCTTTTCTTTTTAATTTCCTCCCGCAAATTATGCAAAGTGGAAGCGTAGGATGTGGCGTTGATGGTTTCACCTTTTTTTTGTACAGTGGCCATGAGCTTCCCGGCAGACGGAGTGACTTTGAACTTCTTCGGGGGGTCTGTTCCTGTTTTATGCCACTGCATGGACTCTTGTTTGCTTTCAGGGTCATAGTGGTGGTCCCATGTTTCGTCACCAGTAACAATTCGATCCATAACACCGTCCGCGTTCTCACTACACATCTCCAAAAGCTCTCTACAGCATGTGATTCTCACTTTTTTCTGAGGCGCTGTGAGCATTCGTGGCACCCACCTTGCACTGACCTTTGAAAGGTTAAGATGGTGTGAATGGTACCAATTGAAAGCTTGGTGATCTCTGCCATCATTTTCACCTTTATTCGGGCATCCTCAAGAACAAGTTTTTCGACTTCTTTGATGCTTTCTCCCGTACAAGCAGTAACCGGGGCGCCGGAGCGGGTCGTCTTCAATGCTCTCTCTGCCTCTCCTGAGCACACTTGACCACTTTTGCACAGTTGATAATGAAGGTGCGGAACCCTGGTAAACAGCCACCATCTCTTCCTTGCTTAGTGAGAAATTTAATTACAGCGCGATGCTCAATTTTTACCATCATCGTGTCGTACGTCATGTGAAAAACATTGGTATCTGTTGAAAATGCATTGTCTTAGTGGCTTTAAACCATCTTCACATTATTGCCTTTCAAATAAAACCGGTTGCCGGCATATGGGTTGGATCGTTTGAAAGTCTTTAGCGGACAAAGGAACATTTTTGTTGTGTTTTCTTCGTTTTAATGACATTGGTTACAACGACCAAATTCTTAGGTTCCGGCAGGGATACACTGCAATTCAATTGAACATATCGCTTAATATATAATGTAGGTGGCGCTACAGCCCGTAGGTTGCTAGGACCTAGCTTCTCAGCAACCACTAGTATTGTGCGTGCTAAAGTTCTCTCGCAGTGTTATTTTCACTAACGACAACGCCAATTTATCGTCGAGAAGAACTCCGCTCTAGAATGTCCTGATGACCGGAGTGCAATTCTGGTACTCAAACGCTAGACGAATGTATAGGTGGTTCAAAGCCTAAGTAGGGATTATGAACTCAATGTTAATGATAATATTGGTGGCGTGACAGCACTATGTGAACCAGGGCCTAGCGTCAATAGTAAGGGGATTGAACCTGGAACGTCCATCACAAGCAACTCAATACAAACACAAATGCTATTAAAGCGTTATAAGGTCTCCCAGGCAGAGATTATGGCGATTTAAGAGTCGCTCTCCTGACTTCTGCAAAAGCTGTAGAGATAAAGAGATGGATAGTCTCCTCCTCTGCTCATGTAGTGTCATCGCCATCCGGAGAGAAGCCATGTAAACGACTACTTCTAAGATAACTTAAGCAAGTTGAGCATTATCATCCCTGGTCAATTGAATGGCAAGAACTAAATGGTGTCAGGATAAGGAGCTATTCAAGCCAAGTCGTGTCACAACAGCCATGTTCTTCGTAGCCGCTTGTGTCAATACAAAAACCAAACACGTACGCACCTTCAATCGAACGCCGGGCTATGCATTGCGGAAATAAAGCATTTGTAATTTGTTGCAAAGATCTTACCCGGTGCACCGAGGAACAAGGAACTTGCCAATTTGATGTGCGAGCAACAAAAAGTAGTCCTGAATCGAGTTCAGCGAGAAGTTGGAAAGCGACCATAGATCTGTGCAAACGCTATTATGGCAAACTATTCCGAGACTCGGAAGAAGGAAATAGAAGTCAAATCCGAAGATAGTGTGGATTTCCAATGAGGTAATCCTTTGATACTGCTGAATTTCCTTCCTTTGAGCTGGGGACACACTCACGATGAACCGAACACAATTGGGACTGCTCAATCCCAAACAGGACACTAAGAGAATAGTTCAACGGTGGAGGGTGTCATTTGGGAAAATCCGCCAGTGTGGATGGAATCTGGCCAGAAATGGTTGAGACAATGGGTTAAGAGGAGCTTTTTGACTCTCTAGAGTCATGAAGGTGGCCTGATAACGCTTTGAGACCCCTGGTGATCGGCAAACTGGGGGGATTGTCCAATCCAAGTTCAAGGGGCATATCTCTTTTTCAAGTCTAAGGACCAAAGGTCTAAGGAAACGCATTGTAGAGCTATGGTTGGGACAGATTGGGGGATGAACAGTGTGGCTTGTATCCCGCTAGCTTTTCACTCTAAGAATGATACTTGAGAAGGCTTGGAAGTATGCCAAACCGGTCTATGACCGAGTTCCTCGCGCTAAACTTTGGAGTGTTCTGCAGGAGTATGGGCGCTGTGGTGGGAATTACTCGAAGGGATAGGGTGAGAAAGACAGAGCATGCCCCTCACGTGGCACGAATGTCACTATCATCACGATTTTCGCGGCGGACCTTGGATGCAATTCCAGCAGGTAGACGACCGCTTTGCAGAACCAGGTCGAGGTGGCTGGAGCAAGGCAAAAAGCAGCCTGGTTGCGCTTAGGCATAACTCCTAATGAGTCTGAAGCTCCATCGGTTCGGAAGATGATAATGAATGATTTTATGGATGTTGAATTACGAATATGAATGTTCGAAAATCTTCACCCAAGACATATAGGAAAAAAAGAAGAACAAAATAACAACAGCGAAGAAAAACGATTCGAATTTATGTACTAGGGAACAAATGTTCACTAGGCTGAAGTTGAACCATCAGCAGCCAGCAAGTACCATCGATCCTCTTCCAACTGCAATCACAGGAACATCTTGTGGCAGCAGTGGATCAGGCGTTCACACTCATGTCCAAAAAAGAGCACGTACATACGAGTATGTGTGTGGCGTCCGTGGCGTTGACACTCGCTGGTATGACCAAAAATAATTTTCACGGGTCAACCTTGTTCGAGTCACTGACAATGCTCAAAGAGTAATAACTGGCCGTTCGGAGTCGGCAGAAAACTGAAGGTCCCTTCCACTTGTGAGAGAACAAGAGCACGCACGACACTAGTAGTTGCAGATACACTAGGCCTCGCACTCTACGGTCTGTGGCGCCACTCATATTGTATTATTATTAGAACTGTCTTATAGTCCTCGAACCGCTTTTCGAGCGAGAGTTAATCTGCCTACACACTATCGGTTCTCTAATGACGCACCTAGAATGTCATTTCTTGGAAATTCAGTCCAGGCTACACACTATTCTTCTGTCGCCATTTTCATTCCAAGCTGCACACAATCATATTTTTTTATCATTTTCCAAGAATGACGTTAAAAAAATGGTAGTGCCTAGGCCGCTTTAAGAAGTCGCCCAAAAGGGGAATCATATCCCATAGCTATCCCATAAAAGTTTTCAGAATTAGACACATACATTGGCCCTATGCTGCTGTCTCGATGCTGCTCGTGGAATTTTCAGAGTTTCAGTTTTATCCACAATACTTAAAGGTTGTTGGTTGCAGCGTTGACCTCTACGCACTTGAGCCTACGTTGCCCGGGTTCGATTCCTGGTACGAGCAAAACAATTCTCACTGGCCCACCTCTTTCCAGTCACTGATACAGCACAAAGAGTATAACTGTCTAGAAAAGGTTTCTCAAATTGGCCGTTGGGAGTGGGCAGCACGCACAACACGAATAGTTGCTGAGAAGTTAGGCCCTGGCCCTCTACTGAAAATGCACGATCGTACGATGCTAGCGATATGATTCTGGGTGATGATTCTGCTAATGGTCTCCTGCAGGTGGTTTGGCTGTTGGATGGTATGATGCGCGGTCGTTTGATATTTTGGTGTACAGTGACTAACAATTATTTCATACAATATTGCACAATGATTAAATTATGCAAATTAAATAAACAACAATATGCTAACTAAGTCAACAAATGGTATCAATGTAATCCTTAAACAGTGAGTCAAATTTAATTTCTTGGAGTGCACTTTTCAGACTTGAAATCGAAAGCAATTTGAACAAGTTCATCAAATGTCTGGACTAAGATTAGAAGCCCGCAGGAAAATAACAAGAAATCAAAGAAACAAAGTTGCCGCTCACTCTCCCTGCTCTCCCCCAACCCCAGTAACACAGAACCTAAATTCGGAATGGGACAACAACACTAATGGTGGCCCTTCCATAAAAGCCATCACCTTACCCCATCACATTGCTCAGGGTATTAGCAACAGTCAACTGAACTGTAAAAGATATTCAAGTCAATACCCCAAAGTAATTGAACGTTCTCTCTCTGTCTGCCCTCTGTCGTGAGAGAGAATTGAACACCCTCTCATCCCATGCAATAATCTAAATAATTTCTCTGGCGTCCTTTTATCTTCTTCCTCTCTCGCCGCACCAGCACCTCTCCGGCGACAGTGAGCAACAATTATCGCTTTATTTCCCATTGAGTACGGCAGCGTTCCGATGCGATTCGCATTGCCAATCGATAAGAGCCGCACTAAACGGCTCCAAGGACACGCTCTCTCGCACTCACGCTCCCTCGTCGAGGGCATAGGGAAAAGGGAAGATTTAAGAAATCAATTTGAGACTTTCGCTCTTCGAGACACAAAGACGCAGACGATGTCACATCCAAACTTTTCTATCGCTCCCAAGTGAACTCGCACTCGAACTTTAAAGCTCCCCCGGGGTATCCACTCCTCCCACCCTCCGGCAGCCCACCCGGAACTACAATTTCCTCGAGCATTTGCTCACACTCACTCTGGCCATGAATGCCGGGATGTGACATAAGTTGACACAAGGATACGCTTGCTCCTGCAGTGCAGACTCCCGCTCACACTAGCAATCAATTCGGTCGAGAAAAATTGTCCCCAATTCAAGTGCAGATAACCTGCCATCAATATCCTGTATCCCGAGATAACAATAAATAACATCTTGGGGCTGCCGGGCGGGCCGGCAGGCGGGCGGTGCTGTGCTCGAGTGGGATTGCAGAAAGGATGCCGCGGAAGGGTCTGAGTGGATGTGTGTGAGGAATTAAAATAAATTTAGTTTAGGGACGCCGACGACCGACACACCCGACACACAAGTGTGGGAAAGGACAACTTGAGCTGGAATTAATGACGATGTTGGCGTGTAGGCGAGCAGACAAACAGGCTTGGCGTGGCCGAATCCGGACAAAGTTCAAGTTTAAGGATGTCCTCCCAGGGGAAGCGCTCACACAGAGACAGGATGCCCTCCGCAAAAAGAAAAACCGAATAAATAAGAGAAAGTCGCCAAAAGAGATGAGAATCTCCTCTCTCCGTTGATAGATTCAACGTAATGATGTGCCCATGGAAAAGGAACCACTTAATGTTCTTCGGGGACTTTGAGATGAACATAATGGGAGTTTGTTTGCAGTTGAGTGGGGTGGGGAGTCAAAGCAAAGATACACACAGGATGTCGTTTGTAATTTCTGTTGAAACTGTTAATGGCTCTTCTGATATGTTCTCCCCGATGAGGACTGCGCGCACGTGTGTGTGTCTGTGTGTGTGTGGAAGAATAAGGACTGAGGACCTTGAGCTTTGGGTTGTTTCACTCGATGTCCCTTGCAACTTATTTTCACAATAATGGGGTTACACCGGACGGGGCTGGTGGTGGGTGGCCTTGTGAAGGGTTGTCTATTTGCCAATACCTTTGTGGATGACTTCCTTACTCATCAGTGAGCGGCTTGGAGTTCGAAGTCAGTGGGATTTTTGGTGGGGTGGGTGACCAAGTTAACTTGTATGCGATGACTGCTTGTGACTGCTTCTCGAGAGGTTCGTCTCTCTGATTGAGTTTTATTCGGTTCAAGCGTTGGCCGTTGTCGTTCCTTTGTTACATTAAGCCCATTAAGTGAATTGATTTATGTGGTTTTGATGTTCTTTGTTAGCAAACCTCAAGGATGGGGTAGGTCCCACCACCGGTGGCGGTTTTAATTCCCCTTGGCAGTAGTTGCTGGCAACAACACGGAAACCTCAAATTGGACGGCTTGAAATGTGAGCAATTTGTAAAAGAGATCCCCTAGCCAGGGACTGGCGGCAACGGAAGATTTTGAGGACAATTCGACGAGTGAATAGAATAAGGTTCCGCAATCTGACTTCGTTTTTCGAGGAACGTGGGCACTCTATCAGTACAAGTCTGCCTGAATGAGGGATCGCATACTACAAGTCATACTTCATTCTTCGTCTGTATTTGGAGCTCTACAGAGCGCATGAAGAGACAAGCCTCTCCAACTAGCGCGATCTGCAACTAGATGTTTCCAGTTTCACCCGCCCAGACGGTAGATGTCCGTCTTCACCTGGGTGAGCCACCTTAAATGCGGGCGTTCTCTGTTGCATTGTCCCACAGGTTCGAAGTGGAAGACAATCTTACTTCTGGAGACAAATAGGAAGATCGTCACCCAACTACATCATCGAGCACAAATAGACGTATTCATGTCCATGTAGACATGTCCATTGTGTTTTTGTTTTTTTTTATAATTTGCGCGAGCACATGGGATTGTTAATACCCTTAAGTGTCCGGGTTCGAGACACAAGACGGGCCGAAGGTGTAGAGGGAGAAAGGAGGTACCTATGCACATTGGTTTTAAATATCTGATTGTATTCTGGAGGAAATATTGGGCTGGGAAGAGCCTTACATATTCGTGTCGAGCGGCTGACGAACGAGTCCCTAAATTTAACTGTGCGTCCAAAAGTAGGCTTAGTAGCATTCCTGGCGAGACGGGTATTGCGGGTGAATTCATGGGGAGGAGGAATGCAGTTGGCAAGCTCACTTGAGCATCGTTTGTTAAAATAGCGATAAAATACGGATAGAGACGAGACGGTACGTCGATGTACGAGCGAGTCTAAAGACTCTGAAATATTGTTGTCTCCTATAAGTTTTATCGCTCGCTTTTGGATTCTGTCTAGGTGCAGTGTGGTTTTGGGGGCACCAGACCAGATATGAGCGTTCAAGTTGGGGCGTATATACGCCTTATAAATTAAAGCCAAATCAGAAGGGGTGACGATGATTTCTTGCATCGATTGAGGAAACCTAAACATTTCGCGGTATTTTTGCCGACCGCAAATATGTGTTCGTTCCAACTAAGTGTGCTCCTACTCTTATGCCCGTTTTCACAGTGTCAGCTGAATTGTCGATCCATGGATAAACTCAGATTCAGAACTACATCAGAGAAAACCTACATAAGTAACCAAATATTTTGGCTGGGAATCCTGTTGAAGAGAGCAGAAGGCGTACACATTTATAGATGCACACATATTGTATCAACATCTGTACTTGCATGAACATGGACATGAACATCTTCAGTTGGGTGTTCTTCGTCATTCATGTTCAATCAAGATCACTAGTTTGTTCATGGCTCAAATGGGACAATTCCATCCAACCCATGGCTTACCTAAACCAACCTTAAATGGTGACTGTGAAATGGAAATCATCTTGACTGAAGTTTATGTTCGATCCTACACTTAGCCAGACAAGCAGATAGGCATTAGTCTCTCATACTCTCCCAACATACCATGATGCCTATCTTGTATCAGTTTAGAGGCGTTTGGATTGTTTTGGGGTTGAGCAGTGGCCAAATCTAAGGGTTGTTTCGCAACTGGAGCAACTTGAGCCGTCATGCAATCATTTTGCAATAATCATCAGCATCACTGTCTTCTGCAGTATCAGCTAATAGCTGGTGAAGGAGTTCCTGTTGCTTTTCTAAAGTTGTTACGCGACTGACGAGCTTGTCATCTACGCAATTGAGTGGCCTGTGTCTACACGGTGCCCAAAAAAAAAAGAGAGATAAGCGACACTTAATGAGCGGCCAATTGATCGAGTCTATAGAGTCTACAGACAGCATCTCCAGATGGCGGCCTGTTCAAGCATTAAGATAATGCTAAACCACTAGCTACCATCCACCGACAAGAAAGGTGTGATATGATGACGTGTGTGCGCAGAAGAAATGTGATACTGACGAGTCATAATGACAGCGACAGTGGCAGGGCAGGGCACTTGGAACAGTGGCCAAGAAGACGGGATTAAAATAAGCTTTTACGTTTTAGGTCGCTCGCAACCTCCTAGTTCAAGGATATAAATAAGTCCAAGGACGAGCTACGTTGATTGTACAGACAGCATTTTTATTTTACGAGAAGGAATTGGAAGTTCTCCATGTAGGAAGCACTACCACACCAGCTAACAAATTTCTCTCTGCATTATAAAATTTGGAACTAAATTGCAGCAACTTAAAATGGGACATGGCTACGATGGTGCTTCCGCTATGAAGGTGTCCACGCAGTTGTACCGGAGTTTTAACCAAACATTATACGGTCATTGCAGTGAACATTAAGACCTAGCTTTAGAACAGTCTTGCCTATACCTAATATGATTGGCATTGCAAAATCGGTTGGAAATTTATTTAAACATTCAAAAAAAATATCCGGAAACAGTCTCTGCTTTATTTAATTTCTAGCATCAAATCGAGACAGTTATAATTTCTAGCTTCTCAGCAACCACTAGTGTTCTGCGAGCTGTTGTTCTTTCGCGAATGAGAGGGACCAACCGTTTTGTGCCCACTCCGAACCGCCAATTTGAGAAACCTTTTCTAGACAGCCATACTCTTTTGTGCATTGTCAGTGACTGAAATTCATTTGCTCGTACCAGGAATCGAACCTGGGCAACTTAGGCCCAAGTGCGTAGGGGTCGACGCTGCTACCCTTAAGTATTGTGGATAAAACTTAAACTCTGAAAATTCCACGAACAGCATCGAGACAGCTGCATAGGGCCAATGTATGTGTCCAATTCTGAAAACTTTTATAGGATAGTTGCTGAGATTCCCCTTTTGGGCGACTTCTTAAAGCGGCCTAGGCACTTCCATTTTTCTAACGTCATTCTTGGAAAATGATGAAAAATATAATTGTGTGTAGCTTGGAATGAAAATGGCGACAGAAATGATGGCAAGTATGACGAAAGACTGAAAATGTTCGTGGACTTCGCTGGAAATGGACTGATAACGTGTACAAATGTGTAAGAAATAGTGTGTAGCCTGGACTGAATTTCCAAGAAATGACATTCTAGGTGCGTCATTAGAGAACCGATAGTGTGTAGGCAGATTAACTCTCGCTCGAAAAGCGGTTCGAGGACTATAAGACAGTTCTAATAATAATACAATATGAGTGGCGCCACAGACCGTAGAGTGCGAGGCCTAGTGTATCTGCAACTACTAGTGTCGTGCGTGCTCTTGTTCTCTCACGAGTGGAGGGGACCTTCAGTTTTCTGCCGATTCCGAACGGCCAGTTATTACTCTTTGAGCACTGGCAGTGACTGGAAAGAAGTTGTGCCGTGAAAATTATTTTTGGTCGTACCAGCGGGTATCAGTTGCGTAAGGGTCAACGCATATACCCACAACGCCCCGGCCGCGAGAAGCAAAATATATAAGCCTTGATGTAGTGTTTTTATGTATGTCGTAATTTGGAATGGTAACAATTTCCATTAAATTGCTTCTCAAATTGTGCCTCAATATGTTAATAACTTTATAAAAGTACATGTCTTGGAGGTAAAATTATCGGCGTCGTAAACAAAAAGGGCAATTGAGAAGTGGAGCACCCAGTAAACATTCCGTGTCCTTGATCATCCGTGTCCTGCTCTAGAGCGCGGAAGCCTGACAAATCTCAAAAACTGGAGACATGGAAGAGATGGGAGAGAAGTTCTGCTTTCGATCAGTGGTCATGTTTACGTGGGGGTTTTTCGAGAAGGGGATTCAACCATGAACTGTACAGGCTATACAACAACATGAGCCTAGCCAGGTGTGTACGGATTCAAGGCCTATGATGGCTATGCCAGGTAGCAGCCCAAAGAGTCTTCGACTCCGCAACCAGTGGAACAGCGCAATAGGGGACTCCTACCGATTCAATGGCGCACACAATTGGAGAACGATGTCAACCAACTTAGCGTGAGCAATTGGAGGCCAAAGATCGTTCCAGCTGGAGAGGCTTGTTAGTTGGGGCCCAGGTCGACTGTACCACCACTAGAGGAAGTAGAAGAAGGATACATAAATGAGCTCAATGTATGGGTACCAACGAGTTAACGCCAAAGAACCTCATGGACCGCATTTCCATCAGCCAATCACAACAAAATCGACCTATTTTTGAAGCGTATGGTGACTGGTGACGAAAAGTGAATCACTTACGACAACGTCAAGCGAAAACGGTTGTCGGCTGTGAGTCGGCGCAAGCGGTGACCACGCCAGGATTTTCTTGCTGTGTGTTTGGAGAGATTGAATGCTTTGAACTGATAACCGACGGCAAAACTCTAAATTCGGACCTGTATTCTCAACAATTGGAGTGTCTGAAGGAAGCAATCACTCCGATGCGGCCAGCTTTGGCTCATGGATGAGGAATTGTGATCAATCAATTCCTGATAGTTCTGCTGACTTGAACAGAAGAAATTTTGGATCACAAATCTTGGTTCCCACTCTCTCCAAACAATTTTGATACCCCTTCAAATGTGTCAACAAAGCCAACACACATCGATAGCGACTCGCCAGAAGCCTCGCCAAGCTTGGTTGGAAGGTCCTTATGGGTTCATCTTCTACCCCCATTTCCTGCCTCTGTACCTGTCCATTGCGAAAGATTTTGTTGGTGAAAATCTCGCCTCAAGAGAGCCCTGTGATTGCAAACTCTCTCCGGTTCCACCAGTAAGGACGAAGGCTTTGTTAGGCGAGAAGGGGATAACGGCATTGCCACTAAATGGCAGCAAGTTATCCATACATACGCAAATCTGACCTAAATCAGATCGTTTTTACTACGGTAAATAATGCCTTAAATTTCGAGCAAAATAATCGATAACTTTTTACTGCAGTCGAGAACGAGAAAGAGTCGATGAGTCACACACCACACCAGGGACATCATGATCGACAGCTACAATTTCGATGCAGTTAAGGGGTTTGTCTACCTCGAGGTAAACGTGTAAACTCAATAATTAATATCCTAGTGGACAGTCGAAGGAGACTAGGAAACTGCTGCTTGTTCGACTTGTGCACTCGGCTTGAATCCAAACGTCCTGAAAGACCACATATCCGGTATAAACACCAAGCGATTGTGTACGCAATGCAACTTCCTTTTGATGACCGGAAGTGTGGTGTCGGGCATGGGCAGAGGACGCAGCTTTAAGTAAGTAAATGGTATCATCCACGTCAACACTGACCTTTGCTTGTCTCCCATTCAACTTCGCTGACAACTGAATGCCGACCATGTTAAAATGCTTAAATTTCACTTTCACCCGACTCCGATTTAAGACCGATTTTTTCCCTGTCGCATTCCAAACAAGTTGTCGCTTCACTTCACTATTTTTCGTTTAGTCCTGCATCGACATTCGAAACACCGCTGTCTGCTTCGGAGCGCCACACGAGCTGTCACAAGACGTGTCCTCCACTGGACCTGTGGGCGCACGTATGTGCAAATCTATGTACGCGTGCCTCGGGTCGAATGGTTTAATCGGATTTCGTCTATGTTATTCTAGCCAAGGGGAGATGGGGTCATGTGAGGATAATTGCATTATACAGCTTGCCACTGTGTATGTGTGGGTGTGGATGGCTGGATACGTTCAACCGAAAATCACTGAAATGCACACACCCGACCTGTGACCTGAGCGGGCGAGACCGTATGTCCCCCGATATGCAAAATATTTCCACACCCAGAACGGATTTTATCCAGAATCCCGGTCCACCATGGGGAGCAGTCAGATAAATTTGTTGGCACACCAAAAACGTTCGGATCTCGTGGCGCTGCCTCACCGCAAGCAGTTAAGGTCAAATGCCACAGCGAATAAGCAAAAGGAAGGAGGAAAAAGTACAGATTTCCTTCCCGTCGAAAAAAGTCCCTTCTAAGTCCTTCAGGCAAACTTTTCCATGGACTGCCGCATATTAACATAACCAACCAAACCATGGGATGGTGTCACAAGTCGGAAAACAATGGCAGCGACACGCCACCGCTTCTCAGAGTGTGCCCTTGCCTGACGTGAGCGTTTGAGCGGAAGGCCCGTGATCCCTTTCGGATTTACCTTTAGAAATTTTATTTTTTGCACATTGGCCACCTTCGGACGGCCTTCCTCCGCGACTTCCTCTGTGAGCAAGGATTTCATTTTAATAACGCTCCTCTTGTTTGGAAATTCGAAAATAATTGCCACTGCGCTACCGTCTGGCTCCTTTGACAGGGACTTTGGGGCGATTTGTTAACGTGGCATTAACTCGGACAATGGAGTGATTTAATTTTGGTCCGAGCTTGTTTTAAATTTCGGGATTAGTTCTTCGGCGCTGGGGCTGTGGGAGCATGTGCTGGTCGACTGGGTAATTATTTTTAGATTAGCCTTTGTTGAGAACGGATGTATGCCGAATGCCCCGAGAGGGACAATCGATTTGCTTTGAAAATCCAATGCAAATTAGAGCGGATTTTAAGGGTATTGATTGCTTTGCCCATTGTGCTTAGCCCGGAGCCAATGTGTGGAATGACCACTCGAGTAAGGAGGTCAGTTGGAAAATGCATAATCTGCTTATAATCATACGGGAGGCACTCCGGAATTAATGGGGTCCGAATAGAGGGATGCATGAGCTTACATGGACTTCGCCTTATGCCTAATTCACCTCGATGGAACTGGCATCTGATGGACTCTGGTTTTATGTCAATTAAGGAAACTTATGAGCAGTTTTATTTATCAATTACTACAGCACCCACTGGCTTCTGGAGGTGGGAATGAATAAGAGTCCGAAATGGAGTCATAAGCTTTGGACAGCTGTGCAGCAAGTTGGTTGCAGTCCGTCTACACGCCAACTCAATTGCGGACGTCCCATTTCCAACATGGCAGCATTCTATTTATAAACAAAGTACACTCAAATACTCAAGGATTTTTGCTACTGTGTGGTAGATGTGACTGGTAAGTTCCTTCAGGATTCACTTAGACCTTTAAGGTCACTTACATCGGCTTATTTTCCCGACACTTCGTTGATCTACTTAAAAAACTTGATCCGCACTTGCCCGCTATTGGCTTTCGTAGCGATACTTATAACCAGTTGGAGGTTTTTAGAAATTGAAGGATGTCCTTTATGATAATGCGTGCTATGTCCTTAAGGCTGTTGAGAAAATAGCTGCCCACATGTTTCGTTCTCATCTCCGCAAGGGCCGGACAGGCTCCGAGGTAGTGTAACACAGTTCGCTCCTTCTCATCATCGCTGCAGCTTCTTCAGAAGTCATTGTTGGGCGCTCTCCCCCGTCTTCTGGCCAATTAGACAATGACCAGTGATTAAGCCTAGTGCTTCACAAATGTCCCTCCTTCCAAATTCTAGGAGAAATTCTTTCCTATAAAGGAATTTAAGAAAAGAGAGAACAAGAATTAGCCTCACCCCCGCCAACCGACAAATAATGTTCGGGCGCCTTTACCCGCTTTGTCTTGGGGGCCTTGAGTCTCAATCCAGCTCCACTTCCAAAGTTGAATCTCTACTACCATGGGCTGGTGTCCTCGGGTAATTTTTCCCGCGCGCCGCCTACTAAGGAGTAAGATAACAGACAAATATCGGGTGAAGTTTCTCCATCAGGCACTGGATTCCATTGGAAACGGCGTTGTCTATGCTTTTTAGAACACGGTCAAGGACAATGGTGAAAGGCAGAGGTGATAATATACACCGCTGCATTTCTACTTTGGTGTCGGTGGAACAGAGGTGCTGTCCTTACCCCTGAAGCACAACTTGCAATGCGCCTCCCGGTATTGTTCCTGGATGTGCTCGATAATGGGTGGCGGCTATTCAAAGCGTTCCAGGTGACCTCTCGACGGACCATGTCGAAGGCTGTATGGAGGAGTTCCATTCCAGTGATTGTTCGATGCCCATCCGGGTAAAAAACCAGGTTGCTGAGGACGTCGATGATAAACGACAGTTGGAGAAATCCGATGTAGGATCAGTGAGGCTTCTGAATAGCATTCAGCCTCTCCACTTGTTGCAATCCCTCAAGTTTCCTTTTTTGGGAATGGTGACAGTGATAGCTTCTTTCCAACTGTCGGAGATTCTACGCTCAGTCCAGGCTGCTCGAACCATCGGGTACAGGATCGGCGCCATGGATTCTGCTGCACCCTTGAACTGATCCATCGGCAAGTTGTCCGAGCCGGGAGCAGTGCGGCTCTTGCGAATTGTAAGCTCCATCTTGGGGACTACGGGAAGAGTTTTCAAGACTTTCAACGGGATGTAGTCTTCTTCGCGCCGTGGAGACTCAGCGAAGAATACCTTCCATCGGTTCATTTGTTGTCGTTCTGAAACCCCCCTCTTGGCCCATTTGTGTCCTTCACAGAAGGCTTGGATGTGGATTAAATGCCACATAGTATGCGTGTGGCAGCGTTGATGCCTCTCAAGTTAGCACAGTGCGCAGACACATCCGCTTCGTTGGCAATGTCCCGGTGTACATTTTTGGAATCGACGGTCTTGAGCCCCGTAAGGTCCTTGTGGCCACATTCACATATTTTTGAAATTGTATTAGACTAGTGTCTTTTGACAGCCTCCACAGGAAAAAATTCGAAAGAAGGCAAATCAGAGGATTGTAATGGCCGATTGGAGCAATCGCACAATTTTTCAGTGTGACACGGTGGAATGGTGGAACCACATGCCATGTTTCCACGAATTCAATTCATTTCGGACACAAAAATGCCGACCAAAGCCCTTCGATATCGTTGTCGCAAGCACTTGCAGCACTTGCATCTCAAAAATAAAATTATTTCGCAATTACAAACATAATGCGCGACATAATGACGAACTTTGGAAGGAAGCAACCACTGACTGACCAATTTTCGGTGTCTGTGCGACTCCATAGCTCTGCTACAGCTATCTCAATAACTGTCAAAGATGGTGTATAATCAAAGCGAAATAAAACCGTGTCGACGGCTGCACTTGAAAGTGCAATAATGCCTCGACTGCGCAGAGATTGATTTGGAAACGATAGCTGCAACGATAGCTGCTCCACAACAAAGTGGTACCGACCACTCTCTGCCACTGTTACGAAACAAAATGCACTCCGTTTAATGCAGGAACTGCATCCACTTTCAAGCATCAAGATCCGCATCGTGACAAAGGCAAAGACACAACAGAATTTCATATTACACACTTCAGATTGTACCTCCACGAGAGCTGAATACAGAAGTAATCCAATGGCAGACCGTGTCCTCACTGAGGCTCTCGATACCATCGGCGCCCATGCCAAGAGTAAGACATTTCATCTCACTGTTTGCCCAATAAAAACCCATTACAAGCCGTTTACGTATTCCTTTGCCGCTCGGCACACACACACACATAGCATGTGCGTCTCAGTGAATCAAATCGCCCTGCACACCGAGGACTGGTTTGATGTAGACAGCAGGCAGCATCATCCTCCATCCGTCTTATTGACATTGTACCACATGAGGTTGCTTCGTGCTGCCAGGCGAATCTATTGAATTACCCTGGACGCCATCCAACTTCGGATCGACTCTGCCGCTCAGGAGGGGTCAAAGTCCTGCTCCGACTGAGGCAGCCCCCAAATTATTTAATGGAAACTAACGATCTAATCTGCTATTCACTGGAATTGTTCGCTGTGCTCCTCAGTGCACCGAGCATTAATCCGTAATGCTTCAAAGGAATGCCCCAGGCTCTTATTTGCCTTTGCTGCCATTTAATTAAGCAACCCCCAAGGATGTCCTAAAACAATCAAGTCGACGAGCAGGGGACAGAAGAAAAAGAAGCTAGAAAAGAACTTGCTTAACAATTATCCTCCCGAGAGTGTGGATTCGCTCGCGTTGTGCGCATTAATTCCATTCGCCAAACAATAACTCATTTAGACGTGGAACAGCGCGCTGACTCACCCGCCACCGCCACGGTCCCAACCACCCCGAAGTTAAGTAAAGTTAAACAGCAAGCTTATGTCGAAGTCAATATTAAAACGAGCGAAATAAATGCACAAACACATCTTCATTCGCACCCGTCGCGGGAGTGTGGTCGGCACGAGATCCCTGCTTGTACCCCCTCTGATGGGTGGATATGGATGCGAGAGTACATCGCAGTGATGATAACCAGCAGAAACGGATATTAAGCGATTGGCGTGTATGCAGAAGGAGAATGATTTCATGGCTGCCTGGTTATATCGCGCTCGAGACGAGGCGCCGGAGAACTTCTTGAAGTACCCATCCAGATAAAGGATTTCTCAATCAAAGCGAACCGAAACGGAAGACTGTTGCAGCACCTTCCTCTCAGCAACAGCAGTCTCATCGATGGCGGGTGTGATGGTTCAACAGGAAAGGGATCAATGGCGATGTGTACGAATGCAGGAAGTCCATGTGCAATTGGATGCACAAGGAAAGATTGTGTTCCTGTGGGAGGAGATTCCGTGGCGAAATGGCATCGATTAGACGGGGGAGATGTACCACGGTTTTGGTGAATTGAGTGTAAAGTGTGCTTAATCTGTGGACCCTTGGGAGGGAGTGGCCGTGGCATGTGATAGCGCATTTAAGTGTATCACTCGGGCAGTTCGGGTTCTCAAATGTCGGATCGGGATCTGTGTCTTATCGGGATCCCATTTTATTTGCAACTTCAAGATGTGTCAAGCAACTGCACTTGTTGAATTTAGTTTTCGGAAGTTGTTCTCATGAAGCTGACCTGGGGTGCGTCCTTTAGACATGCCCGAACAGGAAGGAGGAACACGTGGGTTTGAGGAGTTATGTTTCTTTGGTGATTAACGCTTGACACATCGAGTCCTCCGTTGAGTATGAAGCTACAACCGGGATGCGAGCTAGGAAGGTGTTGTTTGTGTGTCAAATTGTTAGTTCATAGTGCAACAGTTTGGTACTTCATGCAGGCAATGCCGCGGATTCATGAGCATTATCCCGAAGACAGCATCGTTAACGAAGCTGAGTTGTCCATACGCTCTACATAGCCCAGCCATCTTAGACGTTGGATTCGTGACGTCTGACTAGGCTCATGTCGCTATACTGTTCAAGGTTTAATCTTTTCCTTGCTTATCCGCATTTGAGATCGTCCATACCTCCGAGTCGTACTTGCAGTAGATCATGCTAGTAGATCAAGGTCTCAAATCTTGCCCTCGTTCGCCGAAAGACCCATTTTAGCCGCTTCCGTCTCAATGCCAGTGAGGAGTGCGTTTCATTGACGGTTCGCTGTGGTCTGCCAATCACGTCAATGACATCCGCGTCTGCTAACACTTGTACGGACTTTTGGAGGATCGTGTCTATGGGTCGGGCGTGTGATTTTTGCACTACCTTATGAAGGAAGATGTTAAAGAAGTCACATGACAGCGGCGCCATATCTAAAACCCTGAAAGGCCTCGGTGAATTCGGTACCGACCTTGATGGAGCAGCGAGAATCTTTCATCGTCATCCTGCACAATTTGCCGAGTTTGGCAAGAAAGTCAAAACTAGGCATTGCGTTGTATAGCTCGTCTTTATGCGGCCTTGAAATCGATGAATATGTGGCGGGTGTCGATCCTGGCTTTTTTTCCAGGATCTACCGCAGTGTGAAGATTGTGTCGATGGTGGACTTGCCTGGCCTGAAACCGCACTGATAAGGATCTCTTTCAAGCACTCACACAAAATGGCAGTAAAGACCTTATAAGCGATGTTAAGGAATCTTATGCCTCGGCAGTTGGAGCAGTTGAAGGGGTCTCCCTTCTTGTGGATCGGGCAAACGATACGATCGCTCGCTTCTCGTGCTCTTTCTTTTTCCTCCTGAGAAGCCGGGTCTCGTCCCTTTTTCTCTGTTCATAGAGCTCACTAGGAGCTCTCGTTGTTCGTTGCAGCTTTGCCTTGTAGGCTTCCAGCTTCGCTGTATGTGAGCCTTAACCTTGGTTTGACAACGAGTGTAGCCCAGCACATCAGTGGCAGCTTCTTTGATGGCTTCTGGACAACACCTCCAATCTTCTTCGATTGGTTGAGTAGGCTGCGGCGAACTTCGGGAGACTCGATCGACAGACTCTAACAGTCCGTTTCGATTGTAGCTTTCCGACATCAAACCGTGGTGTCCTTTTCCGACTCCGCTGCTTTCGTGACTCACTTCTTCTAGACATCAAGAAAGAAGTGGACAGCAGTCATGGAGCTAGCTTATGAAAGGATGAACTCTCTAAACACCTGTGAGACCTCTCGGACGTTCTGGCCTAAGTAACTTACTCCTTCAATGGTTCAAAACGATGCTGCAGATGGTAGTGGAGCACTAACTAGTCCTAATCGTTTGAGATCTCATGAACACAAAATGTGACTCACCCATGACACCATATGCAGGGGCTGTGGAGAGAAAGAGGAAATAGAGCACACTCCTCACTAACTTTGTCAATGTTCCAGTCTCTGCCTTTTGCGGCGAAGAACACTTGGAGCATTCTTCTTCCGGAATTTCCAAGAACTGGCATAAATCCCACTAACCTCTATATTCAGGCTCGTCAGGATTGATGGATGACAGACTTAACCAACCACATCTGAAGGAAGGACACGAGTAAGAAGTATGACCTCAAAGTTCTTACTAGCTTCAGCTTGACCTACCCTCTCACCCAACCCAACATAACCCGCCTTCTTTACTTGAAGCAACAGTCTACATTTCCGACAGCCAATCACGATTGCCTTTGGAAGTATGATCCCGCATGGGAGGCCCATTGTGCCCGCTCTTGGCTTAGGTTTGACTGCTCCCCGCACAAGTGTCCCTAGTTCAAACCAAATCGCAAGACATTCCAAGCCAACTTCAGTTTGTGTGCACAACCAGTTGACTCTGTGTGGAACCTTGGGGCTACCGAGCGATTCTGCCATTGACGCCAATCAGTTGTTCATGATAATTACTGACAACATCCGCTTAACGGATGACAGTTGAGAGGAGAATTAATCGCTCTGCATTCACTCCCCCGTCCCCCATTCATAGTTTGCTCAGGCGTCAGTTGCCATGTCCACTTAGCAAATGCCTGAGATAATAATTAATCAATGCATCATGGCACTGGCAGTCGCTTAAATCACACTCGGCGCTCCTTGCATGGTAGTTTATCCTCGTAATTGATAGATAAACACATCGCACGTCGCGAATCCCGAATCCCTAAACGTAATTATTCGTCAACAGGCAGTTGTGGAAAACTTTGGCATTAACACCGCGTTAATTGAATTCGCTCTACGGCTTCCTCGAGGCTTCGCAGCAGCACACCAGCACTTCGCCCTGGCAACCGTCACCGCCGCCGCTGAACTGAATGCGTTCTGAAATATGAACCACCGCACATTTCCCAATTTCCCGATCCGTTTTTGCATAATTCCCCGAGCTGCCGGTGGAAAATTACAGCTCCAACAGATAATTGATGTTAAATTAGAATTTTGTCCGCGTTCACGGGCCGCGGAGGGGGGGTCGGTGAGTGAAGCAAGGCCAGATAGCGTCAACTGGAGCATCACATTATTAGAGGAGAGACTGTGCAAAACTTCGATACCCACAGCATTCGTAGGTCTTTGACATTTAAATTACCAACCGAAAGTTTCGATTGGATTTCTTCGCCTGCGTCCCGCCGCGCCGCGACGCACCGCACCCTTGTTCCCG